>CM024762.1:98711439-99311439 GCA_014218235.1 Colocasia esculenta
TGTTCCGTATGGCCTGTAAACGAATTCGGGTGCTCCTCCTAGGACTGGACCACCCTATTTGCACAGGCATATATCTCAAATGAGTCCAGGGACCCAATAATTGTCATCACAAGTCATTCATAAGCAAATGTGGTTCTCAAGTACTCAAGCTTTCATATAACCAAAGTTTATGAATTAAGGTCAACGAATACAGACAGTTGTAACCAATTAGGAACTAATTGTACTTGGAGACTTCAAGGATAATCCAAAGTAGGATATGGAAAACAATTGGATGACCTCTCTAATGACATAATGGTAGAAACCCAAGAGAAAGAAGGAGGCAACTTGCTAGGCTAACAACATGAAGTATCAACAAGAGACTGATCAAGAACAAGTGTTGGAAGACTGGACAAGATAGTGTATGTCGACAGCCAGAAGGTGGCTATCGACAGGTGCAGGTTTCCAGAACCACATTTTCGGAATCTGGGCAGTACATGTCGACAGGACATGGTTGGCTATCGATAGGCCAGGTCCATCTGTCGACAAGCAAGTGTTAACTGTCGACAGCTGCTGGGTTTTTCTAAAGTTTTGGGTTGTGGAAGCTTGAGGCCTATTGACAGGTGATCCCTCTGTCGATAGCTGTAGGTCAACTTCCAGAAGTGGATCTACAACCACTCTAAGGACCTTTTCAATGATACCTATGAATCCAAACATGAATAACACAACTAGAAGAAGACTTGTTTACAGCTCTAAATACTACTTCACATGATGGACACATAAAACATGAGAAACACAACCTACACATGGGGGGCTAGAGACTTAGGAAAAACAAAGTACTGGAAGAACAAATCATCTAAACAATGGTTACTTGCATTCAATAGGAAGATTTCTACAAATACACATGCTAGAACATGTATGCAGGGAATGAACACACAGTTCTAAAGGTGTCTATGGAGTCAAAACAAATGTGTAAGAATTTAAACACCTAAACAGAAGACTCCTTAGCATGATTAGAAGATAAGAATGGGAAAAGAAGAAAGGGATCCTACCTGACTGGAAAGGAAATGATAGTTCTTATTCTCCCTAATGAAGAAGTCCACAACAGCAAATGGAAATAGGTACAACAGGTGCAAGTGAAGAAGTAGCAACCCCAAAGAAGAAGCAGCACTAGCTCACAGATGTAGCAGCAACGATACCAACAACAAGCATCTGCAATAGCTCCAGCAACAACCATAGCAGCAAAACAAAACAAGAACAATAGCCAGTAGGAGAAAATATTGGAAAGGTTCGTACGATGGTTGTTGGAGGGTTTTTATAACTCTCCATGCATCCCATGCAGGTAGACACGCCAGCCCTCCATGTGTTGCTGTAAAAACCATTTGGTTTTTACAGCTTACACGTTTACCATGCAAGCCTCAAAGCTTACACATAAGGTATAAATGTGTAAGCTTTCTATCCCATGTGAAGTGGCTTACATAGCTCCCAACACGTAAGCAATAATTAATCCAAGAAAATAGTTACCGTAATTAGGTGATAATTCAGCTGGCCCATTTGACCCCATGTTTATGTGTCCTAATGGTGTTCAATCATGTTGAAATTTCAACCATCCTCTAATGAAAAGGTTTTACAAATTATGTTGATTTTAGTTTAATTTTAGAATTTATTTTTCACCCAGCAAAAATTACCCAAAAAATAGTTGCGTCGGCTTAATTTCGAAATCCGCAAGTCAACAATTCCGAATATTTACATTTCTATTATCAGCACATTTTTATGGAAATTATGGTGTTCTCGGATTTCATTTTCGTTACAGAATTCCGGTGTCGCCCTGTCGGAGCGCGCACCTCTGAGTACGACATTGAAATAGTATTAATTATTACCACTTAATCCTAAATTAAAGTTAATTACATATCATGATAGTAGTTATGTTTAACAATCAAATTACTCAATTTTTTTTAACAATTAAAATTTTTCGGGGTGTTACATAAGCAACCTGCATACCTTATCTAGACTTTTCTCGAAAACAAATCCATCAGGCTGTATCATATACACCTCTTCCTCGAGGTTGCCATTGAGGAATGCGGTTTTCACATCCATCTTCCAGATCTCATAGTCATGGTATGCTGCAATGGCTAATAAAATTCTGATAGATTTTAGCATGGTGACGGGTGAGAAGGTTTCGTCATAGTCAATACCTTGCCTTTGACAATATCCTTTTGCCACAAGCCTTGCCTTAAAGGTCTCTACCTTTCCATCTACTCCAATCTTCTTCTTGAAGATCCATTTGCACCCAATGGGTACAATACCCTCAGGTGCATCAACTAGGTTCCAAACCTGGTTGGAGTACATGGAATCCATCTCAGAATTCATGGCCTCTTGCCATTTCCTGGAGTCTATGCTCATAATAGCCTCCTCGTAGGTTTGAGGATCAATATCCTCGAAGTCTTGTCCCTTGATATGTCCCACATATCTTTCAGGAGGGATAGGAACTCTACTTGACCTACGCAAATTTGGAATTTGTGTGATAGGTACCTGAACAGATTCTTCTTGCAGAATAGTGCTTGAGCTAGGTTCCCCAACCTCACTCAATTCTATCACACTCCCATTGTTTCCACCAAGAATGTGTTCCTTCTCAAGAAACACTGCTCTCTTGGCAACAAAGACCTTTTGGTCCTTAAGGTGATAGAAGTAATACCCACAAGTTTCTTTGGGGTATCCCACGAATATGCACCGTTCTGACCTTGATTCCAATTTATCGGGATTGTGTCTCTTAACGTGGGCAGGGCAGCCCCAAATCTTAATAACTTTAAGATTGGGATTCTTCCCTTTCCATATCTCATATGGAGTAGACACTACCATCTTAGTTGGAACTCTGTTCAGAAGGTAAGTTGCGGTTTGTAGGGCATATCCCCAAAATGATATGGGTAGGTTGGCAAAACTCATCATGGATCGCACCATATCCAACAATGTGCGATTCCTCCTTTCCGATACACCATTGAGCTGAGGTGTATGAGGAGGAGTCCATTGGGATAGAATCCCATGGTCCTTTAGAAATTGGGTGAACTCTGTACTCAAGTACTCTCCTCCTCGCTCTGAACGATCCAGTCTAATTTTCTACTTCATTCTTATATTCTTTGAATTTTTCAAAAGCCTCAGACTTGTACTTCATTAAGTACACATGTCCGTACCTTGAGAAGTCATCAGGGAATGTAATGAAGTAAGAATATCCTCCTCTGGCTTGTATGGACATAGGTCCACATACATCAATATGTATGAGTTCTAGTAACTCAGAAGCTCTCTCTCCAGTTCCACTAAATGAAGAGTTGGTCAATTTTCCTTGAAGGCAAGATTCACAGGTTGCATATGATTCATAATCAAATGGGTCTAAATATCCATCCTTTAACAACCTTTGAATTCTACCCTCATGGATATGACCTAGCCTATAATGCCATAGGTAAGCCTCGTTCACCTCATCTCTCTTTCTTTTAGACGTACTAACATTCATGACATGTGAAGCAACATCTATTGTAAACAAACCATTGAACAATGTTCCTTTACTAATGATCTCATCATCCAAAATCAGTGAACAACCATTGTTCTCAAAAACAAATTATCCATTTTTAGTCAACATGAAATGGAAATGATGTTTTTGATGATAGTAGGAACAAAGTAATATTTATCCAACACAAGTGTGGCTCCACGAGGTAGTAACAGATTGACTTCGCCGACAGCAACAACAACAACTTTTGCACCATTCCCCATTCTTAAGTCAACCTCGTCCTTTGCTAGTCTCCTACACTTGTCAGAACCTGCAACGAATTGCAAATATGAGATGCACATGCGGTATCTAATACCCATGCATTATCATAATTTTCTGACAAATGAAGAACAATCATGAATATACCTGAAGCTTCTCCAAGCTTCTGCTTTGCCTTTTCTGCAAGGTATTCCTTGTAGTTCCTCTTCCAATGCCCATCCTTGCCACAGTGGAGGCACTTTCCTTTGTCCTTGGCCGGGTCTTTCTTGGTAACCTTTGCCTTGCCCGCTTTGTTGCCTTTGCTTTTGCCCTTCTTAAGGGTCTTCCATGCCTTTCTCTTCTTGTTGATCTCATAAAATGGAGAACTGGCTTCTCCTTCTTAATGGAACCCTCAGCTTTCCTCAACATATTAAGGAGCTCAGGTAGGGTTGCCACTATCTTGTTCATATTGAATGTGACGACCCTCCTTATACTGGTATGATTATACCAATCCACGTTGGTACAAAGAACGCCGTCACAGTGGGACATTTACCCAACACTAAACAATAGATTTAGATGTACATAAATATCATAAGTGAACAGCGGAAATAAACAATTATTCTCATTCTCATTCCATCATCATCACATATCCATAGTCTATATAGCAATAAAAGAAATACTAATGTCCACATTATTACAACCTCAATAAAATACATTGTCCATATGAATTATACAATTTTAAAGTTTACATACTAATGAAAAGAAAGTAACAATGTAGTAACGTCCACAAGTGAAGCTACTTCTCGTGCTCAGAGTCGCTCCTCGCTATGTCCCCCTCAGGAACGGAGATACTTGCCTCACCTGTACACCAAAGCAAGAATAAGTCTTCTAAAAAGATTCAGCAAGCAATCCAATGGTTCAACCTTATACATATCACATACACATACTAGCCTTTTAAACATTTAGGAAAAATCATGGTGCATGCTTTATATCACTTAAATAATTAAACATAAAAATCTATAGCATAGTTTCTACACATTATGACCAGCATAGTTCAAAGGTTCAAATTTCATTCAATTCACTTCACAATTATGCACAATTAGAACATGGAACTATGTACATGATAAATAACACACCTAGCATGATATCTAATCAATTTCACATGCAATTACAACAATTAACCACATGTTTAGCTTGTTGTTTTAACACAAATAAATCACATCTATACAAATTCACATCTTTCCACATGCTATCATATTCACATTACTCTTTCACATGTTCACTTTTCACATTTACACATTTTCACATTTCACATACTCACATGGTCACATTTTTACACTTAATTACCGTGACACATAGTCCAAACCACCATAAGGACACACATCACATACACATAACACATATCCGCCACCTAGGCAACACAGTGACGAATCTTGGTACTGCGTAGACCGGGAGAAGCCCTCTCCACCCTAACTAGTGGTGCTTGTCTACCTCCAGGATTTCATCCTAATGCCCATAGAGTATCACACACATTGAGCCTTCCCGTAGGGACTTTACTACAGTACGGCTCCACAGCCCTCTATGGTAGCAGTGTCAATCTTGGGACAATTTACACATTCCATTTAATCACATGTTCACATTATACACACACACTAATTAGCACATTTACATGCACTATCAAGTAATTACACATGCTTCAGTTTATCTAACATGATGCTACTGTTTCACAGTGATAAGTTGATCATAACACAGTCCTAATCGTGCTGCTAATCATTAAATTTCACATGATTAAACTTAACATGCTCATCATGGCCAACCACCCTCATTAATTTAATAACAGTTCCTACTGTTATCAAAACAGAATGAAATTAATATCACAGGCTTCACACGAAACACATGTCACATATCTAAATTTTCAGATTTTTCGGAATAGTAATGCTAATTTTAACAATCAAAATAGTTTATATGCAGATTTATTAAGAAACTCATTTCAACATGATCCACAACTAAACAGTCATATTTAACAGTTTCAAAGCCTGAAAACAATACTCATAACATCATGGAAAATTTTGAAACCCTAATATGCAACGGATCTAATTATTCAGGATTTAACATGGTCAGATCATGCTCATTATTCATTTACAAAAATTTTAATAAATAACGCTATGTACAGAAATTCAACCTATCCTCATGACATGACCTACTGACTACACCTGACCCAATATAATTTTCAGAGTATGCACATATACCCAGAAATCAGACAAACACATCACAGAGATCAGAATAGTCATTCTGTAAAACTTGAAGAACTTGGCGGCATAGGGGTTGCCGCAAATAGGGGTTAACGACAGATGATGTTGCCGCCAACTCAAGATCTTGACGGCAGCAAGCTTGCCATCAAGTTCCTTTCTGCAGAAGTGCAGATCGAATGCACATAACTTGGCGAATTGGGGGTTCCAGGACATGAGGAAAAATCCAATAAAAACCTGAGACCTAAGGGACATGTATAGGGATGAAATCCCTAGATTACTTGCCTGGAATAAAATCGCTAATGAAATTATTTAGTTGAAGATGCTCTCCTCGACCAAGCCAAGAAGCTGCCCAAAATCCTCCCAGATCCGGTCTTTCTGTTGATGTAGATAGCACACCGGAGTCGGGGAAGCCTCACCAATATCCAGAGTGTTGGGTTCTCATGTGTGATGTTTGTGTCTAAATGTTTTGATGATGAGAAATGTTAATTGATGTTGTGAAATTGGTTGACACATGATGACAGTGACAAAGACATGCAAGATATAATCATATGAGAACATGCTTCTATTGATCACCTATACATTTATTTTATCTCACTTAGAATGTTTCACAATGTAGGTGTGAATGCATACAAGACAAGAAACAAGAACCAAATGCAAAAGAACAAGAAAAAAACTTCAAGTCAACACATGTCGACAGCCATGAAGGCCACTGTCGACAGATGGACCATCCAGAACAAAACAAGCTACTGGAAGCTCATTCGGGACAGTAGCTGTCGACAGCTGAAGCTCACCTATCGACAAATATAGATGTTCTGTCAGCAGATGAGAATCGCCTGTCGATAGCCCAGTGTTCCAGGAACCTTCAAAGGTTCTGGAAACCAGAAATATGTAGTAGCTGTCGACAGCAGCAAATCGCCTGTTGACAACCGAAGTTTTAGAAAGATCTGATGGTCAAGATATGATCTATATTTGAGTGATCCCTTTAAGCACGACTCTCCATGTTTGGACACCCATATATATAGGTCATATGGAGCTATTTTCGCATAGAGAAGCCACCATACCAAAACCCTAAGCAAAACCGAAGAGAGAAAGTTTCTCCCTACTGCTCTGCTTCAACCCTCCGTCCAGAGCAAGGAAGATCCACCTTCCGAACGGAGTTGAAGTCGGCTCATCCATGGTTCAAGCTTCTACGTCATCTGATCATCATCAAGTTGAAGCTTGAAGCTCTTCTGGACGACCATCAAGAAGAGTTCTTCATTAGGATTTGGTTCTTCATCCCAAAACTCTTCTCCTTCATATTTTTCATATCTTTGTGGGTGTGGTTGTGGTTCAAGCATCCCTTGCACTTGATCCACATGTGGTTTGTTGTCCTGATGACTTGTTTGCATCAGACAACGTGTGTGTATGAGTTGTAGAGTGGAACACGCTGACAAGCAGTTGTTTCTGCATGTTTGTATGGACGGTGGACGTAGGATACACAAGTTTTGTACTCCGAACCACCTTAAATCAACGTATTTGTGGTTTGAACATTTTACGGTAGATGTTTAGTAGGCACGCTGGTCTTTCACACGTCAGGTAAATTGTCATTTGTTCTGCTCATACTCAACACACACATCTTAGCTCGAATTCAATACAGATCTATTTAAGATTTCAATAAGTCTGTGTTACCATCGCAAAGGAAGGTCATAGTAATTTTTAGTTGGTAGTAATCTATTCAACCCTCCTTCTAGATTACCGTCTTAAGATAGTTCTGCATATCTTTCAATTGGTATCAGAGCGAGGTTTCTCCGGTTTACTGCTTTTATAGCATGATCTCATGATCAGGAGACCTTAGATCTCATGGAATCTAATAAAGGGTTTATGGCTGAAAGACACTCAGTGTCCAGGCCACCTTTCTTTGATGGTACTCACTATCCGTATTGGAAAAATCGTATGCAGGTCTTTCTGAGAGCTCAAGACTTTGAGCTATGGAAGATCGTCAGCAAAGGAGCATATGTGTTGCCCGAGGATGAAGATACTTGGACAAAAAAACAAATTCATAAAGGAACTCTCAATTGGAGCACGTTGAACATGATGCAGTGCGCTGTGCATCCCAAGGAGTTATCAAGAGTCTCCATATGTACTTCAGCAAAGGAAATGTGGGACAAGCTTGAACTTATTTACGATGGTACGTTTGAGGTAAGAGAAACCAAGGCTAGCATGCATATATCTGAATATGAAATATTTAGAATGAAAAATGAAGAAACCATTTCAGATATGTTTGCTAGATTCATGTTAATAATCAATGGGTTGAAAGATCTTAAGAAGGAATACGCTGAAAGTGACTTAGTAAGGAAGATACTCCGGTCTCTTCCATCCTCTTGGCATACTAAGGCCACTGTCATTGAGGATTCTAAAAACCTTTCAACAATGAAATTAGATGAGTTGATTGGATCCTTGATGACCTATGAAATAAACATAAAAAGAAAAGAAACTGAAGAAAATCCTAGGAAATCAATTGCTCTAAAAGCCCTCAACAAAAATTCCTCAAGCTCCAAGAAAGAGATCCAACAAGAAAGTGATGAAAATGGAATGTCTAGTGATAGTGAGAATGATGAGATGGCCATGCTCACTAGACAGTTCAAGAAATTCCTTAAATTCAAAAGGAAAGGCTCAGGTAACTTCAAATCTTTTCAAAAGAAAGATTTTTCAAATAAAGTTGATTCTAACAAAAAATCTGACATTATTATGTGCTATGAGTGCAAGAAACCAGGGCATATGAGAGGAGAATTCCCGGAGCTCAAGAAGAAACTGAAGAAGGATAAATTCACCTTCAAGAAAGCCAAGACAATGATGGCGACTTGGAGTGATGAAGATGAAGACGAGGACACACAAGCAAGCTCTGGAGATGAAGAGATTCACTGCTTGATGGCAAGGAGTGAGGACTCCGCTCAGGTAAATTCTTCCTTTGAGAACTATACTGTTGATGAATGGGAAGAGGCATACACTGTATTGTTTGAAAAATTTTGTGAGTATAAGTCTAAAAATAAATCACTCAAGAAGAAAATTATTTCACTTGTTCATGACAAAACTAATAATGAACAAATTGCAGTCCTACACAGAGAAATTGAAATGATGAAAATTGATGAGGAAGCACACAGTGAGGAAATAGATTGCATGAAAGAAAAGCTGCAGGAAAATGAGAAAGAAAAACAAAGCCTAATAAATTCCCTTAAAAATCTTCAACATGAAAATCAAGAGATTCAAAAACGGCCGGAAAAAGCTGAAAAAGAGTTAAAAGAAAAATATGAAGATCTTTCAAAATTTGTAAAAGGAAAACAAAATCTTGATGCTGTTTTAGGATTAAATGTACATGTTGCAAAGCATGGGCTTAGATATCAACCAGTAAAACAAAAGAAACTTGGAGAGACATTGATCACATCCTTTGTTGATTATAGTCCAAGCACTAGTAAACAAGTTCCACCCAAGAGCAAGAAAACTCAAGCTCAGGGTAAGAAACCTCAACCAAATCAAAAGACTTCATCTGCTCAGCAGCACAAGAAGTCTGTCGACAGACCCAATGAGAGCTGTCGATAGAACTGGAAGTATACTGTCAAGGGACAGGCATCCAGGCAACAAAAGGGTAAAATGCAAATGAATGTTCAATAAAACAGCAAAACAAATGTGTTGAGGAAATCTTCATCATGCAATGTTTGTAAGAAACTTGGCCACAATGAAAAATAGTGTTGGAATAATTCAAACAAACTAAAATGTAAACAAGTTTGGATTCCAAAGCATTTACTTTTTGGCTTGAATGAAAAATTTGGACCCAAAGTAATTTGGGTACCAAAACCTCTTGTCTGATCCATCTATGCAGGAATGCCTAGCAACCGAAAATCAAAACAAATGGTACTTGGATAGTGGCTGCTCGAGGCACATGACGGGCGACAAAGGAAAATTATGTCTGCCAGTGGAGAAAGATGGAGGTCACGTTGTCTTTGGAGGTAACAATAAGGGCCAAATAATTGGCACATGTAAGGTAGGTAAGTATGCCTCTAACTCAATAGACAACGTGTTGTTGGTTGATGGTCTTAATCACAATTTGTTTAGCATAAGCCAACTGTGTGATAAAGGCCATAAAATAATCTTTGAATCAAATGCATGCAAAATTGTTGATAAAGAAATAGGAAGTCTCAAGTTTTCTGGAAAAAGGGTGAATAACATCTATTTAGTTGATTTAGATGAACCAGAAAACAAAAATTTGTGTCTTGTTGCCAGTAAACAGGATGAGTTGACTTTGTGGCATCGTAGGCTTGGCCATGCGAGCTACAATGTTTTGCACAAGATCATGGGGATGAAATTGGTAAGTGGACTTCCTGAAATTTCTTTTAATAAAAATAAAAGTTTTGTGATGCATGTGCACAGGGAAAACAAACTAGAAAGTCTTTCAAATCAAAAGCACCGGTAATCACTTCAAAACCCTATGAGTTGTTGCATATGGACCTTTTTGGACCTACTAGAACATTGAGTCTCAATGGCAAACATTTTGGATTTGTCATTGTGGATGATTTTTCTAGGTTCACTTGGGTCAAATTCTTGGCTCACAAAAATGAAGCACGAAAAGTCTTTGAAGAGTTCTTTAATAAAGTTGAGCATGGGAGCATAAACAAAATATGCTCAATTTGCACTGATCATGGGGGAGAGTTTGACAACAACTCTTTTTCTGATTTTTGCAGGAACCAAGGGATAGATCACATGTTTTCCTCGCCAAGGACACCAGAACAAAATGGAGTAGTGGAAAGAAAAAATAGGACCTTGGTGGAAATGGCTCGCACTCTTCTGGTTGAAAGCCAACTCACAAGAAGCTTTTGGGCAGAAGCAGTGAGTATCTCATGTTATATCCTTAATAGAGCCATGAAAACAAGATGATGATACTGAAAAAGATCCTCAAGAGGAAAAGACTCAAGATGAAAATCCTCAAGAACACCCTCCTCAAGAACAAGTTACACAAGATCAAGTTCCTCAAGTCCAAGATCAACCAGGTCCTTCAACAATCACAAATGTCAGGCACCCTGAGCTTGGTACGACAGGTTAAGCAATTTTTTTGGTGAGTAAAAACTACTCCAGAGGTAAAACAATTTGAAGATGGCTTCTTCATCAATCAAGAAAAATATGCCAAGGAGCTACTGAAAAGATTTTAGTTTGAACAAGCCAAGCCAGCCTCCACCCCAATGAGTACAAGTGTTAAACTTGAAAATGATGACAAAGGTAAATTGGTAGATGCAAAGCAATACCGAGGTATGATTGGCTCCCTCCTTTACCTTACTGCAAGTAGGCCAGACATACAGTTTGGTGTTTGTCTTTGTGCTAGATATCAATCTAGTCCTAAAGAAAGTCACTTGATTGCAGTTAAGAGAATTTTCAGATATCTCTCAGGAACACATGATTTGGGTTTATGGTATCCAGTAGGTAGTAGACTTGATTTGATTTCTTATTCTGATGCTGACTATGCTGCGTGTAAAATTGATAGAAAAAGTACTAGTGGGTACTGTCAATTTTTGGGTGGTTGCATGGTTTCGTGGGCATCCAAGAAGCAACACTTAGTTGCACTTTCCACTACAGAGGCGGAATATGTTGCTGCTGTTGGGTTTTCATTCTAATGTTTTTAACAACATGTTTTTGATGATGAATAAGTTTAATTGAGGTTTGATACATGACAAAGAACTTGATACAATACTTGGTTATCTATGTATTCATTATACTTGACAATACATGTTTTATCATGTAGGTACAAATGCATAAAGCCAAGCTCTCACAAAACAAGTGAAAAAGATCACAAAAGCAAGGAACTAGGTCACCTGTCGACAGACCCCAATGTACCCGTCGACAGATTGCACATGTGTGATCAGCCAGAAGACACAAAGCTCAGAAAACATCCATCTATCGACAGATGCCAAGTCGACTGTCGACAGATCCCACAGACCTGAACTTCCAGACATCTGACTTTTGCACAATTGCAGATATTTGTCGACAGATGCCCATCGGCTGTCGACAGATTGCACAGAACCGAAGTTCCAGACTTCTGGCATTTGTAAAACTGTTCTGCCTGTCGACAGATGCACTCAGACCTGTCGACAGACAAAGGAGATCTTCAGATACGGAAAGTTTCCAAGTTGCCGTAGATGGTGTTTTTCTCTACCACGACTCTCCATATTTAAACACCACTATATAAGCAACTTTTGTCAAGTGGATCTCGTACAGAAGCAGCCTCCAACGAAGAACCCTAAAAATCTCTCAGGAGAAGACCTGTTCTGCTGCTCTGCTTCAACCTACCGCCCAGAACCATGAAGAGAAGTCTTCCCAGCGGAGGTGAAGCCTGAACGTTGTGGATTCAAGTATCTTCATCAAAGTGCGATCATCAAGACGAAGCTTGAAGTCCAGTCAGATGTTCACAAGAAGAGTTTACAATCTGGATTTGTTCTTCAACTCTAAAACTCTTCTCTGTTCTACTTTTACAAATCCGTGTGTGTGTTGTGGTGTCTCAAGCAGTCCTTGTGCTTGATTCACGTGTGGGTGTTGATCTGATCGTGGTTGCACATTAGATAACACGTGTGTGTGAGTTGTAGTTGTTGAACTAGCTCATAAGCAGGTTGTTCTGCGTGTGTGTGTGGCCCGAGGATGTAGGATACACAAGTTGTGTACTCCGAACCACGTAAATCGTCGTGTCTTGTGGTTTGCACGAGTTTACGGTAGATGTTTGGTAGGCACGACATCTCTACGCACGTTTGATAATCTGTTTTCTACCTGTAATTAAATCACACACATCCACACTTAGCTTAAAACTCTGCTATTGTTTTAACAGTCAGTGTTCTTGCAAAAAGAAGGTGATAAGTGTTTTAATTGACAGTAATCTATTCAACCCCCCTTCTAGATTACCATATTGGGAATTCCACAAACCTTTCAATTGGTATCAGAGCCGAGTTTCTCTGATTTACTGTCTTATTTGTTTGATCTTACGATCAGGGGATTCACGGTCTAATGGAATCTAGCAAGGGACTCATGGCCGAGGGTCACTCAGTGACCAGGCCACCATTTTTTGATGGAACTAACTACCCTTACTAGAAAAATCGTATGCAGGTGTTCCTGAGAGCACAGAACTATGAGCTGTGGAAAATAGTCCACAAAGGCGAATATTCCCTTCCTGAGGACGAGAGTACCTGGACCAAGGACCAGATCACGAAGGGGACACTCAACTGGAGCGCCCTCAACATGATGCATTGTGTGGTCCATCCCAATGAATACTCGAGAGTTTCCACGTGCACATCAGCAAAAGAGATGTGGGACAAACTCGAGTTAATTTATGAAGGTACGTCTGAGGTAAGGGAAACTAAAGCAAGCATGTTGGTTTCCGAATATGAAATGTTTAAAATGAACTCTATTGAAACCATCTCTGACATGTTTGCGAGATTCATGTTGATCATTAATGGCTTGAAGGGTCTGAAAAAGGAATATTCAGAAAGTGATTTGGTGAGGAAGATTCTTCGGTCTCTTCCATCCTCATGGAACACCAAAGCCACTGTCATTGAGGATTCCAAGGACCTTTCAAAAATGAAATTTGATGAACTCATTGGCTCACTGATGACCTATGAAATCAACATAAAAGAAAGGAACTGAAGAAAATCCTAGGAAGCCACTTGCCTTGAAGGCTTCCAGGAAAAATTCCTCAGCTTCCAAAAAGGAGGTCATTCAGGAAAGTGATGAGTTTGAATCGTCTAGTGAGAGTGAAAATGACGAAATGGCCATGCTCACTAGGCAATTCAAGAAATTCCTAAAATACAAGAGGAGAGGTACAGGTAACTCTAAACCTTTCCAAAAGAAATAATTTTCCAATAAATTTGATACTAACAAAAAATCTAAGACTGTGTGTTACGAGTGCAAAAAGCAAGGGCACATGAGAGGAGAGTGCCCTGAGCTCAAGAAGAAGCTGAAGAAGGACAAGTTTACGTTCAAGAAAGCCAAGGCAATGCTGGCCACTTGGAGCGATGAAGATGAGGACGACAACAGTCAAGCTACCTCCGGAGATGATGAAGTCCACTGTCTCATGGCGAGAAGTGAGGACTCAAATGAGGTAAACTCTTCCTTTGAAAGCTATTCAGTTGATGAATGGGAAGAGGCTTATATTGTTATGTTTGAAAAATTTTGTGAACTTAAATCTGAAAACAAGGCACTCAAAAAGAAAGTTAACTCTCTTGCTAACAACACACAAAATGATGAATAAGTTGCATCATTACTCAAAGACATTGAAATGATGAGGATTGATGAGGAAGCTCACCATGAGGAGATGGATTGTGACGGCCCTCATTATACCGGTACGGTTATACCAACCCACGTCGGTATAGCGAGAGTCCTCACAGTGGGACATTTACCCAAACGATACATACAACTGAGATACACGCGAATATACAACAGAGTAGCGGAAGTAAAAGACAACTGTCTCCATTATTCATCATCCACATTTAACATACATGAAGTTTGCAATTAACAATAAAGAACTAAAAGTTCACATAATTTAAATTGCTGAAATAGAAATACATAATGTCCACACTTATACATTCTTTCCATGATACTCTAATACAATGTTCAAAATTACATACTATGAAAATGCACAAGTCACAAAGAAACTCCAAAGTCTAATCTCCGCGCTCGGAGTCCGTCTCCACTGTCTCCTCCAACGGTGCCACGTCACCAACTACACCTGTACGCCGAAGCAAGGAGTGAGTCCAAAGACTCAGCAAGCAACACTACTCATAACATACACGTATAAGTCATAGGGTTTTCTACATGCACATTCAAAACTTACAACACATGGCATGCTAATCGTTTGAAGGTTTCAACCTATCATGAAAGTTTTACAAATTGATACATGGAACATGCTTTCAGATTCCTAAGAATAAAACTTTACCTATCACATGCTCTCTATTCAATTTACTCATGAAATTTTGTCTTTAAAGGACCAAGACATGAGAGCTATCAACATGAACATTGTGCATATATGAAAGAAAAACACGACTAGCATGGATCTTACATGTTTTTAAACATATACATAGACATTTTCACATGCTTTAAGTTGTTGGTTTCACATGGTTTAATGGCTGTAAACCTACACATGAGAGCTACAATATTGCTTAAAACAAATCATGTGAACAACCAATCATGCTACTTGCATACGTACTCATCAGTTATCCCTAACATGGATTCTAGACATTTTTGCACATATAAACATGATGATAACGACATGAATTTACTGATTTCACATGGTTTCAGATTTGTCACACATGGATTTCAACAACATATTCTCACATATTTAGTTTCACATTTTCTTTACACAAGTTTCCCATTTCGCATGGTTGCACTTTACACATACGCATTTTACACTTGTTCACTTACACATTTACACATGAACACATACACATTACACATTACACATTACACATTTTAGGTGCCGTGACACATAGTCCAAACCACCAAAGAAGGACATATACACATCACATTACACAGACGCCATCTAGGCATTCCAATGGCGACTCTTGGACTGCGCAGACCGGGAGAACAAGTCTCCACTCTAACCAGTGGTACTTGTCCACCTCCAGGATTTCCCCCTAATGCCCTTAGGGTCACTTACACACTGAACTTTCTCAGGGGGACTTTTCCCTGATACAGCTCCACTGCCCTCTACGGAAGCAGTGCCACATTGGCACAGTTACACATTTACACATTTTACCGGTTTGCACATGGTTTTACACATAGCACTTTTCATCTCATTCACTTTCTCACTCATATGCATTTCTCTATTTTTCCTAACATGGCACTACAGATTTCAGGAGTTTAACACACAGTGAATTTCACCAATCAAGTTGGGTTTAAGCAATATCTAATCACATTACGATAACATACATAGATTACTATATTTCACATGGAAAATACATAACTTCTTATGTACTGGTCCAAATGACCTGAAATTTAACCACATGATATTTTCGGGTTCTAGATCATACATTCAATTTTTCAGATTTTTCTGAGCTAATTGGGATTTACAGTAAATAAAACACCTATTTAGCATGCCATTCATAATTTAAGTTGATATGGACTTATACACACAAGTCAAAATTCTAGCAAGCTACTGTCTGAACAGAGATTACTATTATATGCATGATTTGAGAATACAAAATTACCCTAAATCATACAGCCATAGATCAATCATCACAATCTTTCTTGCATGCCTTTTTATTTACCGAACCGAATTTATTAGCAACTCATGCAAGCATGGACAAATCATCAAAATTTGAGTATACATACACTGACCCACTAATCCTCATGATCTGACAAAACTGAGGCATTCAGACTAGTCCTAATCATAAAGCATAAATTGGCAAGATCATCAACAAGTCATGCTTACAATTCATGGAATACAATCTTCTAACATCCATCACCACACATCACACTCATCCACACACCACATTTCACAATATACATAGTGTATAGGGTTACCATATATCCTCATCACGGAAACCATACCGAAAATAGTTATATAGGAAGGGCAGAACAGGTCACTGTTCTGTCCAGAGGAACTTGGCGGCGGTCTCTGGCCGCTGACTCAGGGTCAGCGGCATGGTCGATGGATGCCAAGCATGATCTCAGCGTCCATTGACCTTGCCGTCAATGCAGGTCTGTGCAGAAACACAGACCCGAGCTCTCAAGTTGGGTGAATGTGAGGGTCTAGGACTCGAGGGAAAATTCATAAAAATAGTAGAAACGACCTAGACACATACGGGGACATTATGGTTAGGTCACTTGCCTTTAAAAATTGCTCCAATGGGTCTAGGGTGTTGGTGAAGCCCTCCTTGGGCAGTCCCAAGAAGGTGCAGAAACGCCTCCTAGATCTTCTTCCTCCGGGCTCCTGGATGATCTCCACAGCAGGGGGATGTCGGAGAAGCCTCCTCCTTTGCTCCAGCTATCCTCTTGTCGTGGAAGATGGCCGGATCTAGCTCCAGGAAGTCGGATCTTTGGGTGCAAGGAGTGGGGTTTTCTCAGTTTTTCTTCTAGGGTTTTCTTTCTCTCTTTTCTCCTCTTGCAAAGGTGAAGAGAGGGGTGGGGAAGGCAGCTCCGAGTTCAGACTTAAGGGGAGGCCTTTCTCCCACTCACAAAGTGACATGACAGCTCTCAGAGCCATTGGGGACAGCCCCCCAATGGCTGAGCTTTCTTGTTTCAGAGGTTTCTGGCTCTGCTGCGCATGCAGGCCAGAGAAATAGGCGTCCATATCGCTCGACGCCAGGATTAGTGTTGGCGTCCATGTCTGGACGCTGACACTACCTCAACGGCTAGGGGTTGACGCCAAGGTGGCCTTCGGCCAGAACTCTAAAATATGCAGAAAACTATGCATACCATGCATATATACATGCAATATGTATATGGTAGTGTATCCATACTATCACCATTCAATACATGCATTATTTACATCTAATATAAACATATGCACACGTAATTATACTAATCAATACGTACGTAAATATGTATATACATACACAAGCACAAATATACACACGCAAATACAAATAATGCGACGAAAATTCGAGGGCCTTACATGGATAGCCTGAAACTTAAACTTCAAGAAGTTCAAAAGGAAAAAGATGATTTAATGAACTCCTTTGAAACTCTTCAAGGTGAGCATGATAAACTGAAAGAAAAATTAGAAAAGACTGAAGAAAATCTTAAGGGCAAATCTGAAGACTTGTCAAGGTTTGTTAAAGGGAAACAAAACCTTGATGCAATCTTGGGGTCAAATGTTTTTGTTCCAAAACATGGGCTTGGGTACCAACCAGTAAAACAAAAGAAAATTTGATAACATCTTTTGTTGAATCAAGCCCAAGCACAAGTAAGTATACCCCCACAAAGAACAGCAAAACCCAAGTTAAGGGTAAGCAACCCCAAAACAAGGCAAAGAAGCCTAATGCTGGCACAATTCCAAGATCTGTCAACAGCCCCAAAGAGAGCTGTCGATAGGTCTGGAAATCAAGCCCAAAAGGAAAACTAACAAAGCAACAGAAAAGAAAAATGCCAATGCATGCTCCAAAGAATGTCAAGCCCAATATTGTTAAGAAACCATCTTCATGCAAAATCTGTAAAAAGATTGGGCACATTGAAAAACAATGCTGGAACAATCCACACAATAAAAAAATCAAACAAGTTTGGATTCCAAAGCATTTACTGTTTGACATGAATGATACCTTGGCACCCAAAGTAATTTGTGTCACGCCCCGACGCGGAATATCGGAGCGCGAAGGCAGTTGCAAGAAAAAGGTATAGAGCGTGTACTAGACATCAAACCATTGCACATTGAATAATACTAAAGCAAATCTTTCCCATTACTAACTTTTCAAATGTCTAGTTACAACCACTAATATCAGAGCCGTTCTATAGGGCCCAATTACATTGCAATAAAAGGAAATAACTAACTACAACTCTAAGATAACAAAATGAATCAAGGGTACTCCTGGCTTCACTCTTGGTCATGTCCTTCCTCGTGAGTGTATGTGTCATCCTCGGTCTCACCTGAGAACACAACATCAAATAACGTAGGGTGAGCAATAACGCCCAGTAGGACTTAAATCTTAGGCTCAAGCAGGCTTTAAATATTTAACGCATTTAATGGCAGAGTATCTAAAGATAGCAGGTACAGGAGAGTCAAAATCTAGCAAGAGATAGCACAACAGGTAACATGATAGCACCATAGCACGAGATCGAGTATAGTGTCCAAAAATAGCACAAGTATCGAGTATAGCACGAATAGCAGGATGTCCATAGCACAACTAGCACAAGTATAGTAATAGCACGACGAGTATAGCACTTGTTTGTCATTCTAGACATGAGAGAGTATAGCACGTTTTGTGTTTTGATTGTCATATAGATAGTCGAGATAGATAGCACTTGAGTGTAATGCCAAACACTCTGATCATTTAACTCCCATGGGCACTAGCACTTTCGGGCGCACATCCCAAGGACCAGATCGGGCCCTTTATATATTGCCAGACATTGGTTATATTGTTTATCTTTAGACAATCAGTCAATGGCCAATATAGAGTACCAAGAAGTAGATGAGAGCACTAGATGAATAGACGAGATAGTAGAGTGAACGTGAATAGATGAGTGAATAGAGTATAGATGAGAGCTAGTGGACATTACACGTAATGCGACGGGTAAACAGGCGATAGTAACAGTTCCACAACACGCGCACGTCGTATTGGCAGTCAGGTGGAACTCACGACCCTACCACTGGCCATGTTAAGCACAGGTCCAGAGGTCCGGCATGATTCAAGGTAAGAGCGAACTTCTAATAGCCGTTTGGATCATATAGATCCCTAAAGGTGTAATGGGTGTTAGGGTACAACCGGCTCCTCGACCATGTGGGAATCCATGATCAGAGGAGACTTACGGAGGCCTTGTGCAACAGTTCACTAGTCCGACGAAAGGAATATCCGACGGAGAGTTCACCACAAGCCAAGTAAAGTGTGTATATAAAACAGGTACTCGACATTCTAGAGGAATTCTAGAACAGTGGAGCGTCGATATCGGTATATAACCCACGCAAGAAACAAATACAAGTCCTTTAAAATAGGGCAAGTAATATACTTCATTGCAATAAATTACCAGATACATTGTGAGATACGTTATGCCAGCTTTCAGTCATATATGGGTGGTTCATGTGTGTGCATGTGTAAGAGAAATCATAGATAGCAATAAGTCGTGAATATGTATTTTAAATCATTCAATGTAGCTCCATTTTTAAAACAAGTTTTTACTGGGGGTATAACTGTAAAAAGGCGTAAGAATTATTTAGAAAGCGACAAAAATAATTTTTATGGGTTTTTATCAAAAACCTGTGAAGGCGACATAGGGTTGTAAGGATCGCGACAGGTACCAGGTAGAACGCGACAGGAGCATGTAAGGGTCGCGACATGGCTTGCAGACCAGGTACTGGGAACGCGACGGCTTACCTGTCGCCTTCTTGGTCGCGACGGGTAGGCTGTCGCAATCAGACCCCAGAAGGCGACATATCGAGCAGTCGCGATCTGGTGGTCTGCGCCTGACTCTGACAGGAGTCAGACCAGACATTGGATTGCGGACCAGAACATTCAAATTTTGATACAGGGTTGTTTAGAAAGTCATAACTAATTATATACATGATGAAAATTCACAAAATCAGTGGCAAATGAAACTAGACATGCGAGAGTACTTCCAGTAAACTGGAATTCGAGAGAGAGCATGGTTTGAATATGGTTTGAGAACGAACAAGAACGAGTAACATAGAATATGATATAGAGAGCAAGATTGATTTAATTCGAGCAACATGCTTGATAAAAATTAGGGCTTTTAGGGGCGAAAGTTCCCTAATGATCATCAGTATCTCCCATAAAAATTTCAAGGCATGGGATTTAGTAATCATGGAGAACAAGAATTATGAAGAGGGTTCGGGGTCAAGAGAGTTGCAGAACTTCAAAATTCAAGAAGAAAATATTGGCTCAACGGAAAATTATGAAATTTGAGGGTTTTGTTCCTGATGCATGGAAAAATCTACAGACGAAATATTAGGATTTTTTCTTGTGAGAATGCCTACCTTGACTCGATTTCCTCTTCTAGGGCTAGAACTTGAAGAACGAGGAAGAAGCTCCAAGAACTCCTTCTTCCCACGAGATCCTCTCCTCCTTGGCCTCTTCTCCACATCCAACAACCTTTGGCAACGAGCTAGGGTCGGACAAGAGGGTTTAGGAGGTGTATTTATGTAAACACAAGTTTCTATTCCTACTTCTACTCAAATTGCTCTTAATTACGAGATTTCCTAACTCCAACCTTCCTTCCTTGCTTTCCAAATCTCTATTTAGGCTAGGAAGAGATCCAAATTCATGCTAAACCATATGGGGTAGGTTTAGGAATCCAATTCCAACTCTAATTGCCACTTTTATTGCTTTAATAACCCCTTTCCAATTATGATATAATTAAACTCCGAATTTAGGGTATTTTCTTATTATACTCCCTTTGTAAATTCATATTTTGACCCAATAAATTCTAGATGGTCCATTAAGCAAAGCCCATTACTTTTTTCCATTTAATGAGTTTTATTTAATGCTCTTTTCATTTAAATATCTATTTAGATAGGTTTAAATTCTTTATTTAAATTTTTATTTTTCTTAAAAATTCAGGTTGCTAAAATTTGGGTACCAAAATTTCTTGTCTAATCCACATGTGCAGGAATGCCTAGCAGCCCATAATCAAAACAAATGGTACTTGGATAGCGGCTGCTCGAGGCACATGACGGGCGACAAAGGAAAATTCTGTATGCTCGTGGAAAAAGACGGAGGTCAAGTCATATTCGGAGGTAACAACAAAGGCCAGATCATCGGCTCAGGTAAGGTCGGTAATTTTGCCTCTAACTCAATAGACAATGTGTTGCTTGTTGATGGCCTTCATCACAATTTGCTTAGCATAAGTCAATTGTGTGATAAGGGTCATAAAATTGTCTTTGAGTCTGATTCATGTCAAATTCTTGATAAAGAAACAGGAAGTCTGAAGTTTTCTGGAAAAAGGATAAATAACATCTATATGGTTGACTTAGATGATCCAGAAAATAATGATTTGTGTCTTGTAGCAAACAAACAGGACAAGCTTACATTGTGGCATCGTAGGCTTGGTCATGCTAGTTATAATGTGTTGCATAAGATCATGAAGCTCAAACTGGTAAGTGGACTTCCTGAAATTCCATTCAATAAAAATGAAAATTTTTGTGATGCATGTGCACAGGGAAAACAAACCCGAAAATCCTTCAAATCTAAAGCACCGGTGAGTACTTCTAAAGCTTATGAACTGTTGCACATGGACCTATTTGGACCTACGAGAACACTAAGTCTCAATGGCAAGCGTTATGGTTTTGTCATTGTAGATGATTTCTCTAGGTTCACTTGGGTGAAATTTCTGGCTCACAAGAATGAAGCACTGAATGTTTTTGAAGAATTTTTCAATAAAATTGAGCATGGAAATGTCAACAAAATATGCTCTATCCGCACTGATCACGGGGGAGAATTTGACAACAACTCCTTCGCTGATTTTTGCAGGAACCAAGGTATAGAACACTTGTTTTCCTCCCCAAGAACTCCAGAACAAAATGGGGTTGTGGAGAGGAAGAATAGAACCTTGGTGGAGATGGCTCGCACGCTTCTGGTCGAGAATCAACTAGCAAGAACCTTTTGGGCAGAAGCGATAAACACGTCATGCTATGTTCTTAACAGAGCCATGGTAAGACCAGTATTCAAGAAAACTCCCTACGAACTTCTGAAAGGTAAGAAACCAACAATTGGGTATTTCAAAGTTTTTGGTTCAAAGGTGTTCATACATAACAATGATAAAAATGATTTGGACAAGTTTGAAGCCAAAAGCGATCAAGGTATTTTTCTTGGATACTCAGAACATTCTAGAGCCTATAGGGTGTTTAATCTGAAAACTAGAACTGTGGAAGAAACTCCACATGTAATTTTTGATGAATCTCAAATCAAGCCTAACATTACAAATGCTTACAGGTTTGATGAAACTGAAGGAACAACCCTTGAGGAACTACAAAGAAAAGGAAAAGAAAAATCTCAAGTTGTTTCAAAATCAAAGAGTGGATTCCTTCGCAGGTATGATGATGAAGATGACATTCTTCTGTTCAGAAATCAAGAAGATGTACCTGAAAAAGATCCACAAGAGGAAGAACCTCAAATTGAACCACCTCAAGCACTTCCTCCTCCAGAACAACCTCCTCAAATGCAAGATCTACCCGGGCCTTCAACAGTCACCAATGTGAGGTACTCTAAAGATCACCCCCTTGAGAATGTGATAGGAGACTTAAATGAGTCGGTTCAAACTAGATCTAAGGTTAATCAAATAGTTGAACATGACCATTTAGCTTTTGTCTCTCAAGTGGAACCAAAGAATGTTGAAGAAGCCTTAAACGAAGATTCATGGATTGATGCTATGCATGAGGAGCTTGGACAATTTCAAAGAAATGATGTCTGGAGTTTAGTTCCTAAAACCCCTGAAATGTCTGTCATAGGTACAAGATGGGTCTTTAGAAACAAACTCAATGAAGAGGGTAAAGTGGTGAGAAACAAGGCTAGATTGGTTGCAAATGGATATAATCAGGAGTTTGGTGTGGACTTTGAAGAATCCTTTGCACCTGTAGCTAGGCTAGAAGCAGTTAGAATCTTGTTAGCATATGCATGCTCAAACAAGTTTAAATTGTTTCAAATGGATGTCAAAACTGCCTTCTTGAATGGCTACATAAAAGAGGAAGTCTATGTCTCTCAACCACCTGGCTTGGAAGATCATGATAAACCTAACCATGTTTATAAACTGCACAAGGCTCTTTATGGTTTGAAACAGGCACCCCGAGCTTGGTACGACAGACTAAGCACGTTTCTGGTAAGCAAAAACTACTCAAGAGGTAAAGTAGACCAAACTCTCTTTACAAAGAAAGTTCGCACACACATCATTGTTGTTCAAGTTTATGTGGACGACATCATTTTTGGATCTACTAACCCTTCACTGTGTGAGGAATTTTTCAAACACATGTACAGTGAACTTGAGATGAGTCTAATGGGGGAGCTTCAATTCTTTCTTGGTTTGCAGGTCAAGCAAATGGAGGATGGCTTCTTCATAAACCAAGAAAAATATGTCAAAGAGTTACTAAAAAGGTTTCAGTTTGAACAAACAAAGCCTGCCTCAACACCCATGAGCACAAGTATAAAACTGGAAAAAGATGAGAAAGGTAAACCAGTAGATGCCAAACAATTCCGAGGTATGATTGGCTCACTCCTCTATCTTACTGCAAGTAGACCGGACATTCAGTTTAGCATTTGCCTTTGTGCTAGATACCAATCTAGTCCAAAGGAAAGCCATTTAATTGCAGTTAAGAGAATTTTCAGATATCTCTCAGGTATGTATGACTTGGGTCTTTGGTATCCAGCAGGTAGTAGCTTTGACTTGGTTTCATATTCTGATGCTGACTATGCTGGATGTAAAATAGACAGGAAAAGCACTAGTGGCTATTGCCAAATCCTTGGTGGTTGCATGGTTTCGTGGGCATCCAAGAAGCAACACTCGGTTGTACTCTCCACTGTAGAGGCAGAATATGTTGCTGCAGGGAGTTGTGCGGCACAAGTGTTGTGGATAAAAAGTCAATTGTGTGACTATAACATCGATATTGGATGCACACCTATCCTATGTGACAACACTAGTGCAATCAATCTATCAAAGAATCCCATTCAACACTCTAGGACAAAACACATAGAAATTCGTCACCATTTCTTGAGAGATGAAGTTGCCAACAAATCCTTGGAAATTAGCTTCATACCCACTGAAAAACAATTGGCTGATATCTTTACCAAACCACTGGCTGAAGATAGATTCACCACATTGAGATGGGAATTGGGATTGTGCAAATTGCAATGAAACCTATCCGGATACTAAGTATTTGTCCCTTATGTGCACCAACTATGAGGTATATCAAATGGTGAATTGTAGAAGAACAAGTCATGCTTGTTTGGAAACTTTCATTATGCGTGAGAAAATATCTCCGCCAAGTATCCATAGTTATGTTGCATGGAAGGGTCATTTACTTTATATAAGGAATTAGTTTCTTTTCACTTTGCCTATTCCCTCTTCCTTTCAAAACATGAATCTCTTCATAATCTACTCTCATACATGAACTTGTGTGCTGTTGGTTGATTTATTTGTGAAAGTGTGTTCTTGATTTCCTTGCTTGTATGTGGATACATAAGCACACACTATGGGGGAGTAAAATCAGGCTAGATGAGTGTTTTAGTGAAGGAAGTCATTCATATCTCATCCATGTCAACTTCTCTCACTTGTTCTATTCATTTAATCCCTCATTCAAACCTTGATTCCACTCTACACAAGCTGCTGTCGATAGCCATGAACCCCCTATCGATAGATCAGGCTCCACAGACATCATTCTTTGAACTCTGTGTACACCTGTCGACAGACGACAACTCATCTGTCGACAGCTAGACACAGTTCTGAAAACCCAGTCTACTGTCTGTGCTCACCTGTCGACAGGCTCCCTCTAGCTGTCGACAGCCACACTCTGTCTTGTCAATTCATGCCTATTTCATATCAAACTCATGAGCAGGTTCATGTCCTTCATCTAAGATGTTTATTGGGTGTTTATACATGTTTGACTCCATCATATTCACATGATATTGATGTTATTCCCTAAACCACCATGATTTGGACATACTACTCATGCACGGGTTTAGGTTACATCATTTTGAAAACATTGAACCATCGTAGAGGATAAACACCTAACTCTATTGAATAATTTCCTTGTAGGCAAACACTATTCTCAAGTAACTTGAAAAGTCTTATGGTCATTGAACTTTATGTCTAATATTGACTGCTAATCATATACATTCTTTGTTCTGGAATTTTAATCTAAATTGGAGAAAAGCTACCTATTTCTGAAAAAACAACAAAAAATAGACAAAAGTCAATCTACAATTGGGTAAAAGGTAGAGCAATGATGTGTATTGCTGAGTAACCGGGGAGATGGGCATCACAAATGTCTGCCCTCGCGTCAAAAAGCTATCTCATCAACTCTATACAACAGTATGATGGACACTTCCACTGAGTAACTGGGGGTACGGGCACTTGTCATGTCTATCCTCATGTCAAAAGGTTAGAAGTTATCTTAAATACCACTTTTCCCATTGCATTCATTTGTTGAAAGCAAAAAAAAAAAATGAAATAAAGTGAAGCCTCCACAGTGTCTCAAATCATGAGGTCATTTAGTGTCTATGGTTATCAAGAAGTTTAGGCATTCATTTCAATCATCATTTGATCATCATCAAACTAAGGATAGTGTTGGTCTACAATGTCCTTAATCAAACAAGGGTATTGGTGTCTTTTCTCTAAGACCGTAAGGTGTTCTCTTAATGCTCTAATTTGAAACTCCTTAGGTATTATGTCTAAACCATTTTGGTAAATGGGAGGGCCTTAATATCCATGCCTATGGTGGGTTCCAATGTGTGTATACCCATTTT
This sequence comes from Colocasia esculenta, assembly GCA_014218235.1. Lineage (NCBI taxonomy): Eukaryota > Viridiplantae > Streptophyta > Magnoliopsida > Alismatales > Araceae > Colocasia > Colocasia esculenta. The sequence goes on from CM024762.1 coordinate 98,737,530, forward strand.
ACACCTTATTTATATAATGTGTAACCATTGCTCACAATTTCTCCTTGAAAATCCGCACAAAAAATTTTTCTGGCAGATTTTCTGAAGGATCTGTCGACAGATCCCCTGGCGTCTGTCGACAGCCGGTGGCAGACCCGATTTGGGAAAGCCAACGGGCACACCATTTGGGGACGGATTTGGTGGGACCCTTGCCTTCTAAACTTCCATCCACCCTCTTTAAAAAGGCCACCACGTCCCTTTCTTCTTCCCCACCTTCAAATCCCTCTCTTTCCTCTCCAAACCGAGCCCCTGCTTCCTCCTGGACGCAAACCCTACCTCTCATCTCTCATGTCCTATCTCTGCAGTGGGCCTCTTTTCTTGATCCTCCCTCTTTGCACTTCGTCCCTCCACACTCTCCATGGCTCCCAAGGCAAAGAAACTGGCATCTCACCGCCGTCCCTCCTCATCTCGAGCCGGCGACGACGACCGGGCTACTGCTGAGCGCCGCACGAAGCTTCGGGACGACCGTTTGCCCGAACTTGTGGTTCCTCCCCGTCTCCATCTCACTCATTCTAAGGGGTCATTCAGCAAGTTTGTTCAGCCTAGGTATGTCGATTTTGAGTCCTTGGCAGATCTCTTTCCCAACCTCCAACCCCTATTTGACACTCAGGGTGGACGTCCTTTTTCTACAGTCACACGGCTTATTCTCCCACTACCGTACATGACTTCTTCAATCATCTTGGCTTCTCTCAGGACAAGCATTTCTACACAACTGTGAAGGGCACCACTTTCCAACTTACTGCCAACCTCATTAGCACGTCCCTTTAAATCCCCAACTCCGGAGCCGACATCCTCACCCATACTCTGGATGCTTCTGTGTACTATCACCTCCTCACTCTTGAAGAATATGATGGCACAAAGAAGATTGCCAAATTGAATGCCAAATCCTTCCCTCCATTGAACCGAATGATCCATCACATCTTCACAACCATGATTGCGCCAAAGCATGGCAGTCGGGAACTTGTCACCGATATTCATAAATCACTCTTCACCTTTTTCCTCCAGTGTGAACCCATAAATCTCCCTCTTCTGATGGTTGGTCTCATCCACCAATGCTTCTACCAACCCCGGAGGTCCATGCCTTTTGCTTGTCCAATCACCTCCCTTCTGAGGTTCATTGGAATCGACATTCCGGACAGTGAATGTATCACGCTCAACTCCCGCAGTAGTTTCGATCTCACTGCTGCACATAGGATGGGATACAAGCTCATTGATGGGGTCATCACTCGTGAGCTCAAAGGAAAGGCACCAGCTGTTGCCATGGATGTAGATCATGAGATTGATGATGATGATGCGAATGCTGATGATGATGATGAAGAAGCAGATGATGAAGACTCCCAGTCTGAGCCTCTTGATGCTCCGGGAGATAATGCTAGTGATGCAGATGTTGAGCCTTCTCTGCGTGATCTTCTTGCTCAGATGCAACTCCAGATGTCCACTGGATTTGATAAGATTCATGCACGATTGGACACAGGGATGCTAACATGGATGCAATAGCGGACACTCTAGTCCAACTGCAGCTGCGTCTCACTAAGCTTCAGGAAAGCCGTCGGGCCTCTGCACCGCCTGGCGATGATGCTGCATAGAGTGTCTATGGGTCTAGGAGTCACTGTCTGTTTCTATTTTTTACATGTGTCTGTCATGTTCTGTGTTATGTTTTTTGACTTCATGGTCATGTAATTTCTTTCCCTTTCATTTCAGTCATCACATTTTGTACTGTGTATGCTTCATATCTCATCAATGAAATCACAGTTCTTTGCTATATCATTGTGTGTGACTGTTGTGAATACCTTTAGATGTTGTCAAAAGGGGGAGAAACCTCAATTGTGCACTAATTGAATAATTTTGTCATCATCAAAAAGGGGGAGAATGTTGGGTTTTCATTCTAATGTTTTTAAAAACATGTTTTTGATGATGAATAAGTTTAATTTAGGTTTGATACATGACAAAGAACTTGATACAATACTTGGTTATCTATGTATTCATTATACATGACAATACATGTTTTATCATGTAGGTACAAATGCATAAAGCCAAGCTCTCATAAAACAAGTGAAAAAGATCACAAAAGCAAGGAACTAGGTCACCTGTCGACAGACCCCAATGTACCTGTCGACAGATTGCACAGGTGTGATCAGCCAGAAGACACAAAGCTCAGAAAACATCCATCTGTCGACAGATGCCAAGTCGACTGTCGACAGATCCCACAGACCTGAACTTCCAGACATCTGTCTTTTGCACAATTGCAGATATCTGTCGACAGATGCCCATCGACTGTCGACAGATTGCACAGAACCGAAGTTCCAGACTTCTGGCATTTGCAAAACTGTTCTGCCTATCGACAGATGCACCCAGACCTGTCGACAGACGAAGGAGATCTTCAGATACGGAAAGTTTCCAAGTTACCGTAGATGGTGTTTCTCTCTACCACGACTCTCCATATGTAAACACCACTATATAAGCAACTTTTGTCAAGTGGATCTCGTATAGAAGCAGCCTCCAACCAAGAACCCTAAAAATCTCTCAAGAGAAGACCTGTTCTGCTGCTCTGCTTCAACCTACTGCCCAGAACCAAGAAGAGAAGTCTTCCCAGCGGAGGTGAAGCCTGAACGTTGTGGATTCAAGTATCTTCATCAAAGTGTGATCATCAAGACGAAGCTTGAAGTCTGGTCAGACGATCACAAGAAGAGTTTACAATCTGGATTTGTTCTTCAACTCTAAAACTCTTCTCTATTCTAGTTTTACAAATCCATGTGTGTGTTGTGGTGTCTCAAGCTGTCCTTGTGCTTGATTCACGTGTGGGTGTTGATCTGATCGTGGTTGCACATCAGATAACACGTGTGTGTGAGTTGTAGTTGTTGAACTAGCTCATAAGCAGGTTGTTTTGCATGTGTGTGTGGCCCGTGGATGTAGGATACACAAGTTGTGTACTCCGAACCACGTAAATCGTCGTGTCTTGTGGTTTGCACGAGTTTATGGTAGATGTTTGGTAGGCACGACATCTCTACACACGTTTGATAATATGTTTTCTACCTGTAATCAAATCACACACATCCACACTTAGCTTAAAACTCTGCTATTGTTTTAACAGTCAGTGTTCTTGCAAAAAGAAGGTGATAAGTGTTTTAATTGACAGTAATCTATTCAACCCCCCTTCTAGATTACCATATTGGGAATTCCGCAAACCTTTCAGCTGCAGGGAGTTGTGCGGCTCAAGTATTGTGGATAAAAAGTCAATTGTGTGACTACAACATTGACATTGGATGTACACCTATTCTATGTGACAACACTAGTGCTATTAGTCTCTCCAAAAACCCAATTCAACACTCAAGAACCAAGCACATAGAGATTAGACATCATTTTCTGAGAGATCAGGTAGCAAACAAAACCTTGGAGCTTAGTTTCATACCCACAGAGAAACAACTGGCAAATATCTTCACCAAACCTTTGTCTGAGGATTGGTTCACTTCATTGAGAAGAGAATTGGGCTTGTGCAAAATGCAATGAGACAAATGCCCAATTATGAGGCAAATGGTCTTTGTGTATAGTGACTATGAGGTATATCAAATGGTGACATGTAGAAGAACAAGTCATGCTTGTTCAGAAACTATCATTATGCATGAGTAAAGATACTCCGCCAAGTATCCATAGTCTTCGTATACATGAAGGTCATTAACTTCATCATAAGGTCTTTGGTTTCCTTTAATTTTGACACATGCATTTACTGAGAAGGATGATATTTCTGGTGCTTACATGCTTATGGATATTGCTTTGTATGCAAAGGTTTGATATGTGTCTCATTGATTGATTTGCTTGAATGATGAGTCATCATATGCACACACTATGGGGGAGTAAGGTAAGGCTAGGTGAGTGAAATTGGTAAGGGATACTTCTTATATTCCATGTCTTTATCCCTCATTCATATTGTTGCAAATCTCTTACAATTCAAGCCATAACACTGGTTTTCCAGGTACCTGTCGACAACCAGTATCTTAGCTGTTGACAGACAAGCCTTCCCAGAACCTACATCTTACTGGAATTCAGTACCTGTCGATAGGCAACTCCTTGCTGTCGACAGATACATCTTTTATGTCAATTCTTCTTCTTTTCTAATACTTTCATCATGAGTATGTTCACAATCTTTGTACAAGGGGAGAATAGGGACTTAATGTTCATTACCATCTATCATACTCACATAGTTTCCAAGACATTGATCCAATCACAATGATTTTGACATAATATTTTGTGTTGAGTCTAGGTTGTGTCATCTAGACAACATTGAGCAAATCCAATGGACTTCACTTAACTCATTTGAATAACTCCCTTGTGGATTATCATGTTTCTTAAATGGTTTGATAAGTAAGACGGTTATTGAACTTAATGTTCTACATTGGCCATTGACCTTAAATAACTATTGACCTTGATTACTGAATAAAAAAAAAGGGAGAAAAGCTACCTATGTCTACACTTAACAAAACAAAATGATGATGAAATTGGATAAAAGGCAGAGCAATGATGATCTTTACTGAGTAACTGGGGACATGGGCATCACAAATGTCTGTCTTCACGTCAAAAAGTCATTTCATTACCTCTGCATACTGGTATGATGGTCACTCACACTGAGTAACTGGAGGTATGGGCATCACAATGTCTACCTTCACGTCAAAAGGTGCAAGTGATCCTAATTATCACTTTTTCCATTTTAACTATATACAAGAAAATCCAACAATGCTAGAAATAGAGTGAAGCCTCCATGTCTTTAACTCAAGGGCAATTTAGTATTTATTGTTAATTGTTCATAAGGACATTATTTTCTTGTACCAACTGAAAATCACCCACTAAGAAATATGATTTTCTTCAATGGTTTTATTAAATAGGGCTATCTTAGCTTCATATGTATTTGAACAAAGTTTTCTAAATGCCCTAACTTAAGACTCCCGGAGTATTATATCTTAACCATTGTAGAAGTTTTTGTATGTGTCTTCATACTAGTGGCTATGATACTTTGTAATGAGTATACAACCTTTTCTCAACCCTAAACTCACAAGTGCATGCTCATTTCCATCAAAATTCCTCAAAAATATAGTTCTTGCACAAAACTGCTTAGCAGCTGTCGACAGCTGGCGGCCTGGGCGGTTCAGAAGCCCAACCAGTGCGACCTTTGGCCGGATTTTGTGGGCCCCTTTCCTTTCAAACTTCTTTCAAACTTCTTTAAAAGGGCACCCACTTCTCTTTCCCCCTTCCACCTCTTCCAAAAAGCCTTTCTTCCCTCTCTCAGCCCTAACCCTCCTCTATCCAGGGCATCCACATCAGATTCTGCCCCTTCTGGTTTTTCTTCCTTCTCCTATCTTCTTCCTCTCCTCAGTGCTTCTCACCCCTCCGACCTAACCTGCTCCATGGCTCCCAAGGGAAAATGACTGGTGTCTCGTCGACATCCCACTTCTTCTGCCGTTGGCGAAGGCTCCGGGGCTCCTGCCGAGTGCCGAAGCAAGCACTGGGACGACCGGCTGCCGGAGTTCCTTGTCCCTCCCAACCGCCAAACTTCTAAGGTCCTGGGCTCTTTCACCAAGTTCATCCAGCCACGGTTCGTGGAGTTCGAGTCCCTGGAGGATATGTTCCCTGGTCTCCAGCCCCTGTTTGACACCCAGGGATGGACGACCTTTCTATAATCCCACAAGCGGTACTCCCCAGTAGCTGTGACGGAGTTTTACAACAACCTAGAGTTGTCCGTTCAGGGTGATGAGCTTTACACCGCGGTAAAGGGTACCACGTTTCAAATCTCTCAAAATCTCCTTTGCTGTGCATTTCAAATTCCAAACTCAGGGGTAAATATTCTTGTCAATCCTCCTTCTGCCTCTGACTTCTACACCCTCATCACTCACCAGATCTATCATCCTAGTGTCGATCACTTGAAACTAAATGCAAACTCCTTCCCTCCACTGAATCATCATTCATCACATTTTCACCACTTTGGTCATTCCTAAGGACGGAAGCAGGGAACTCGTCACTACGGTCCATAAGTCCCTCTTCTACTATTTCCTTCAGACTGAGCAAATTAATCTCCCTCTCCTTATGGTTGACCTCATCAAACAGTGCTTTACCAATTCTAAGAGGTCTATGCCATATGCCTGCCCTATCACATCTCTCCTTTCCTTCATTGGCATTCCCATCTCTGATTCTGAGTGTAAAACTCTCTCATCCCGCAGCTCCTTTGATCTCACTATGGTACATAGGATGGGCTACAAGCTTGTAGATAGGAGAGTCACAAGGACTCTCAAGGGTCAGACACTGGAGGTTGCCCCAGAGTCTGATGAAGATGTTGCAGATGATGGTGTTGATGAAGACTCCCAAGCAGAGCCAATGGATGCTCAGGGAGAAGATGAAGATGTTGCTGAAGACCAAGCACCATAGGGTCCAGCACCATCTCTTAGATATTTTATTACTGATCAGATGGTCCAATTGCAGAACCAACTCACTACGGGCTTTGACCATCTCAATGCTCATCTTGATCATGTTGATACAAGGATGGATGCATTGGCCGATACTCATGTGCAAATTTAGCACCGGCTTACAAGGCTCTCTACAGAGTTTCATGAGTTCCGTCAACCCCCTGCTCCTGGGAATGGCTATGTCTAGAGAGTGCAAGATTCAGTTTGGGAAATGTAGTTTTCCTTTTCACTATGTCTGGGTCATGTGACTGGTGTCTTAGTTTGTTATGTCAGTCATGTAATTTCCCTTCTTTTACCTTTCTTTCTGTCATGTCATGCACATCTTTTGTAACTGTGTGTACTGAATGATCGTTGAATGAAATTCACAGTTATTTGTCTAATTCCTCCTCATGAGTGCATGGTCTATCTTTTTGGATGTTTCCAAAAGGGGGAGAAACATCAATTGTGCATAAATTGAAATTTTTGTCATCATAAAAAAGGGGGAGAATGTTGGGTTCTCATGTGTGATGTTTGTGTCTAAATGTTTTTGATGATGAGAAATGTTAATTGATGTTGTGAAATTGGTTGACACATGATGATAGTGACAAAGACATGCAAGATATAATCATATGAGAACATGCTTCTATTGATCACCTATACATTTATTATATCTCACTTAGAATGTTTCACAATGTAGGTGTGAATGCATACAAGCCAAACAACAAGAACCAAATGCAAAAGAACAAGAAAAAGACTTCAAGTCAACACCTGTCGACAGCCATGAAGGCCCCTGTCGACAGATGGACCATCCAAACAAAACAAGCTACTAGAAGCTCATTCGAGACAGTAGCTGTCGACAGCTGAAGCTCACCTGTCGACAGATACAGATGTCCTGTCGACAGATGAGAATCACCTATCGACAGCCCAGTGTTCCAGGAACCTTCAAAGGTTCTAGAAACCAGAAATATGCAGTAGCTGTCGACAGCAGCAAATCGCCTGTCGACAACCGAAGTTTTATAAAGATCTGATGGTCAGGATATGATCTATATTTGGGTGATCCCTTTAAGCACGACTCTCAATGTTTGGACACCCATATATAAAGGTCATATGGAGCTATTTTCGCACAGAGAAACCACCATACCAAAATCCTAAGCAAAACCCAAGAGAGAAAGCTTCTCCTTGCTGCTCTGCTTTAACCCTCCGTTCAGAGCAAGAAAGATCCACCTTCCGAATGAAGTTGAAGTCAGCTCGTCTGTGGTTCAAGATTCTACGCCGTCTGATCATCATCAAGTTGAAGCTTGAAGCTCTTCTGGACGACCATCAAGAAGAGTTCTTCATCAGGATTTGATTCTTCATCTCAGAACTCTTCTCCTTCATATTTTTCATATATTTGTGGGTGTGGTTGTGGTTCAAGCATCCCTTGTACTTGATCTACGTGTGGTTTGTTGTCCTCATAGCTTGTTTGCATCAGACAACGTGTGTGTGTGAGTTGTAGAGTGGAACTCGCTGATAAGCAGTTGTTTCTGAGTGTGTGTGTGGACGGTGGATGTAGGATACACAAGATGTGTACTTCGAACCACCTTAAATCAACGTGTCTGTGGTTTGAACATTTTACGGTAGATGTTTGTTAGGCACGTTGGTCTCTCACACGTTAGTTAAATTGTGATTTGTTCTGCTCATACTCAACACACACATCTTAGCTCGAATTCAATACAAATATGTTTAAGATTTCAATAAGTCTGTGTTACCATCGCAAAGGAAGGTCATAGTAATTTTTAGTTGGTAGTAATCTATTCAACCCCCCTTCTAGATTACCGTCTTAAGTTAGTTCCGCATATCTTTCACAGAGTACCTCCCAGTCGATGAAGATCGCCGGAAGACGCGCCAAATCGCCAGATCGAAGTCGTCAAAGTTTTGGTTTTCTCACAGAAAACCCTAGGTTTCTCACAAGAGCCAAAGACCTAACCTCGCCCAAATCTGGGTGTTTTATAGGGTTAAGGTGTTGGGGTATGGATTAAGGTTGGAATCCTACCGTTGGAGGTGGGTTTCCAAATCCAGAACCGGGGAAAACACAACCGTTTTTCGATCTGAAATCGCAACAGAAACTTAGAAGTAAACGACCACTTCTCTGCCGTTAACAGGAAATAAACGGCCATCGATCTGGACACCAACTCTGAGTCAATGACACACTGGTTGCCGTCAACATGCCCTCAACGTCAATGGATGTTGACGTTTACTAGCATCTCGACCAGAAAATAGAAACATCAGATAGCATATATACACCATATACAAATACATACAATATGCCCTGTATAATTTAAATACAATATGCATAATTAAATAAAGACAATATATACAGAAATAAGTATGTATATACATATATGCACATATACTCACAAATAATATACACAAAACAACTAAGTATAATATAGCAAAAATCCGAATAATAAGAACAAAGTTCGCGGGCCTTACACCCTCTCCCCCTTAAAGAAAACTTCGTCCTCGAAGTTAGAACGACAAACTAACCAAACAATTGGGAATACTTCATCATCACAGCAGCTCCCACGTAGCTTCCTCCTGCGAGAACTTCCGCCAAAGCACCTTTACGAACGCAATACTCTTATTCTTAAGGTGCTAAACCTTCCGATCAAGGATAGCTACGGGTTGCTCAACATACGACAGATCTGGCTGAATCTCCATTGGCTCGTGACTAATAATATGTGAAGGATCTCGCACATACCTTCTGAACATAGATACGTGGAATACATGATGCACACTCGCTAGCGCAGGGGGTAAGGCTAGCTCATATGCCACGTTGTCCATCCGCCTAAGAATCTCAAATGGGCCAATGATTCTAGGACTCAACTTGTTATGCCTACCAAACCTGACAACACCTCGGGTAGGCGAAACCTTCAGAAAAACATGCTCGCCTGCCTCGAACTCTAAATCCTTCCTTCTGTTATCGGCGTAACTCTTCTGCCTATCCTATGCCGCAACAAGCCTCTGCCTGATAAGTTGAATCTTATCCGAAGTCTCCTGCACCAGCTCTGGACCAATCAACTGCCTATCACCTGTCTCCTCCTAGCACAAAGAAGATCTACAAGGCCGCCTGTACAGAGCCTCAAACGGAGCCATACCAATGCTCGCATGATAGCTGTTGTTGTAGGAGAACACCACAAGAGGCAAATGATGCTCCCAATCACCCTTCCAATCAAGCACACACGCTCTCAACATATCCTCGAGCGTCTGGATAGTCCTTTCGGACTGGCCATCTGTCTAGGGAAGGAACGTCGAACTAAGCTTCAACTGAGAACCCAATGCCTCCTGAAGACCCTGCCATAACCTCGATGTAAACCTCGGGTCTCGATCAGAAATAATCGACCTCGGCACACCATGCAACTTCACAATGCTACTAACATACAGTCTAGCCAAACTCTCCACGGACTGCTTCTTCTTCATCGAGAAGAAATGCGCCATCTTGGAGAAATGGTCTACAATCACCCAAATCGAGTCATTGCCCTTCACTGATCTGGGCAAACCCGTCACAAAATCCATAGTGATAGCCTCCCACTTCCATACTGGGATCTCCATCTTCTGCATAAGACTAGATGGTTGTTGATGCTCGGCCTTCACTTGCTGGCATACCAAACACCTGGATACGAACTCGGCCACATTCTTCTTCATGCCAAACCACTAGAAAGATCTCTTCAAATTTTGGTACATCTTAGTGTTGCCTAGATGAATAGAGAACCTCGACCTATGAGCCTAGGACATGCTCATGAACATCCACAACATCAGGAACACAAACTCAGTGCTGAAATCTAATGACACCATCGTCATCATGAGCAATGCCTGCCTTGCCTACCATCTCCTGAAGCCTAGGATCAGCCTTTTGTTGCTCAATCACCTCATCTAGAACAGTGGACCGGATAGATAACTGAGCCACAAAAGTCTGACAAAACTGCGGCTCTAACTCAGTCATCGCACATGCTGCATCTTCCAACATCTTCCAATCCTACTAGAGCAACGACCTCTTCCTGCTAAGAGCATCCGCTACGACATTCGCCTTCCCGGGATGATACTGAAACTCAAAGTCGTAGTCCTTGAGGAACTCATACCATCTCCTCTGCCGCATGTTCAACTCCTTCTGAGAGAAGAGATACCTCAGACTCTTGTGGTCAGTGAACACCTCGAATTGGACACCATAAAGAGAGTGTCTACAGATCTTCAATGCATGTACCACTACTGCAAGATCCAAATCATGAGTTGGATAGTTACGCTCATGCTCCTTCAATTGGCGAGAAGCATATGCCACTACCCTACCATGTTGCATCAACACACAGCCAAGACCAATCTGAGAAGCATCCGATTAAATAGAAAAACCCTCTACACCACTCAGTAAAATCAATACGGGTGCAGAAGTAAGCTTCGTCTTCAGCAACTGAAAGCTGCTCTCGCAATCCTCAGACCATGCAAACTTTACACCCTTCCTGGTTAGCTTAGTCAAAGGTACGACGATAGATGCAAAACCTTAATAAATCACCTATAATAGCTTGCTAAACCAAGAAAACTCCGAATCTCTGATGGGGTCCTTGGAATCTCCCAATCTAACACAGCCTGGACCTTCGCCGGATCAACTGCTACTCCAGTGCCTGAGATAACATGCCCAAGGAAATGAACCTCGCGCATCCAAAAATCGCACTTGCTGAACTTTGCATACAGCTTGTGCTCTCGGAGAACCTCCAGAACAACCCTCAAATGATCACGGTGTGTAGCCTCATCGGGAGAATAGACTAGCACATCGTCAATGAACACCACTACGAAGCTATCTAAATAAGGTCTAAACACCCGGTTCATGAGATCCATGAACGCTGCAGGGACGTTGGTCAGACCAAATGGAAGCACCAAAAACTCATAATGTCCATAACGAGTCCTAAAGTCCATCTTGGACACATCTTCACTCCTAATCCTTAACTGATGATAGCCGGACCGCAGATCAATCTTAGAAAATATTGATGCATTCTGCAGCTGATCGAACAAATCATCAATCCGCGGTAAGGCATACCTGTTCTTCACAGTCACTTGGTTGAACTTTCTATAATCAATGCACAATCTGAGGGAACCATCCTTCTTCTTCATGAACAATACAGGTGCGCCCCAAGGTGACACATTAGGGCGAATAAATCCCTTGTCCAGTAAATCCTGCAACAGCTTCCTCAGCTCAGCTAATTCCGCAGGCGCCATCCGATATGGAGCCTTAGAGATAGGAGCGGTGCCTGGAAGCAACTCTATAGTAAACTATATCTTCCTAGCCGGTGGCAATCTAGACAAATCGTCAGGAAACACGTCTGGAAACTCCTGCACTACCTCAAACTCCTCAAGGGTAGGTGACTGATCAGCCTTCGGTACCAAGACCACGCTGGCAAGAAAAGCTTCACACCCCTTGTTCACCATCCTCATCGCCTTCATGGTGGAGATCACAAACCTTCCCGCAAAGTTCCTTGGCAATGGATGTGAAAACTCATCCTCACCAGGAATACAGAAAGTAATCTTCTTCCCATGATAATCTACCAAAGCTCGAGGCCTTCCTGGTCTCCCTGTCCCTGGTGCTGCTGCTGCTGGGGCTGGCGCTCCATGCTGAACACCCTGCTGTAGTCTGGGACACTCTCGGATCTGATGCTCGAAACTGCCACACTTGAGACACTTCCTCGCTAACTTCCAACACTCGGTACCACCATGAGCTCTTCCACAGTGAGGGCACATCTTCTTTTCACTGGGCCTGATGCCAGGGGACCGAGGAGTAACTGCTTGTTGACTACTAGCTGCCACTGGACGCTGCGGTGACTGGTACACGACCTTCTTTCTGTCCTGCCGCTGGAAAGGTGGTGCGGATCTCTTCTGCGATGCCTTCTTCTCTTCCAGATACTGCTCTATCTCGCTCTCTTGCCTACACGCAGCACTGAGAGCCTCATCTAGCGTACGATGGTCAAACGCCACAAGCCTTGACCTCAATGATGGCTTAAGACCCATCACAAACTTCTTCGCCTTCCTGCGCTCATCAACAACTATGTGAGGAGCATACTTGGATAGTTCAGCAAACCTGGCCTCATATTCTAACACCGTCATGGAGCCCTAAGTAAGAGAAAGAAACTCCTGCTCCATCTTGTCCTGGATATGTTCTGGGATGAACTTGGCCTGGAACAGCCTCGTAAACTCATCCCAAGTCACCTCGACATCACCATCCTTAAACCTGGTGCGGAGTAAAGAGGCCCACCACACATCGGCTCTCTCCTGCAAAATATAGCTCATAAGCACCAATCTAGACAAAACCTTAACTTAACACAAGTACATGCATACATAATTAACAAATACCTGTAGCATATAGGAGGCCAAACTAACTTTGTCCTCCTCGGCACACCTAATGGCTCAGAAGATCTTCTCAATCTCCCTCATCTAGCTTTCTGCCAAAAGTGGCTGACTCTCCCCCTTAAAAGAGGGCAGAGCCATCCTCTTGAATCTCTCCATGATAGAAGGACCACCATGGCCTTGCTCCTGAGGAATTAGAGCTGGAGCCTGAGCATGCCACAACAAGCAATATAAGCAACACATATAACAATCAAACATTTAATAAAAATAGGCTACTCCTACTTAACAGTTCTAACCTAAGCCTGTGGTTGAGCCTGCAGTGCCGCCTGAGTATGCACCTGGGTTTGTAGAGCCTGAACCAGACCCTGCATGAACACTCCATAATCCACAGGCGGTGGTGGAGGAAGTACTGTAGGACCCTGTGGTGCTAGGGTTTGCTGCTCACCCCTATCCTCACGCCTCTGCTAGTCATCTCGAGCCTGGGCACCACGCCTACCACGAGTAGCCATAGCCTGTACAACAATTTAATCTAGTTAGAAACTAAGTTAGTTCGTCCTAACTATTTTCTTAACTATCTTTCATTCATTATTAGACATTTTCTACATACATGGACAAATTCTATAAAGACTTAGCATATTGTGAAGATGATGATATATTCATGTACAATCTCAACCTATGTTGCTCTGATACCAATCTCTATAACGATCCTCCTTATACCGGTACAATTATACAAATCCACGTCGGTACAAAGAATGCCGTCACAGTGGGACATTTACCCAACACTAAACAATAGATTGAGATGTACATAAATATCATAAGTGAACAACGGAAATAAACAATTATTCTCATTCTCATTCCATCATCATCACATATCCACAGTCTATATAGCAATAAAAGAAATACTAATGTCCATATTATTACAACCTCAATTAGCGCGAAGGCAGTTGCAAGAAAAGGGTATAGAGTGAGTACTAGACATCAAACCATTGCACCTTGAATAACACTAAAGAAAATCTTTCTCATTAATAACTTTTCAAATGTCTAGTTACAACCACTAATATCAGAGCCATTCTATAGGGCCCAATTACATTGCAATAAAAGGAAATAACTAACTACAACTCTAAGATAACATAATGACTCGAGGGTACTCCTGGCTTCACTCTTGGTCATTCCCTTCCTCGTGAGTGTATGTGTCATCCTCGGTCTCACCTGAGAACACAACATCAAATAACGTAGGGTGAGCGATAACGCCCAGTAGGACTTAAATCTCAGGCTCAAGCAGGCTTTAAATAATTAACGCATTTAATGACAGAGTATCTAAAGACAGTAGGTACAAGAGAGTCAAAATATAGCAAGGGATAGCACAACAGGTAACAGGATAGCACAATAGCATGAGATCGAGTATAGTTTCCAAAAATAGCACAAGTATCGAGTATAGCACGAATAGCAGGATGGCCATAGCACGACTAGCATAAGTATAATAATAGCACGACGAGTATAGCACTTGTTTGTCATTCTAGACATCAAGAGAGTATAGCACGTTTTGTGTTTTGATTGTCATATAGATAGTCGAGATAGATAGCACTTGAGTGTAATGCCAAACACTCTGATCATTTAACTCCCATAGGCACTAGCACTTTCGGGCGCACATCCCAGGACCAGATCGGGCCCTTTATATATTGCTAGGCATTAGTTATATTGTTTATCTTTAGACAATCAGTCAATGGCCAATATAGAGTACGAATAAGTAGATGAGAGCACTAGATGAATAGACGAGAAAGTAGAGTGAATGTGAATAGACGAGCGAGTAGAGTACAGATGAGAGCTAGTGGACGTTGCACGTAATGAGACGGGTAAACAGGCGATAGTAACAGTTGCACAACACGCACACGTCGTATTGGCCGTCAGGTGGAATTCACGATCTTCCTGCTGGCCATGTTATGCACAAGTCCAGAGGTCCGACGTGATTCAAGGTAAGAGCGAACTTCTAATAGCCGTTTGGATCATATCGATCCCTGAAGGTGTAATGGGTGTTAGGGTACAACCGGCTCGTCGACCATGTGGGAATCCATGATCAGAGGAGACTTACGGAGGCCTTGCACAGGGGTTCACTAGTCCGGTGAAAGGAATATCCGACGGAGAGTTCACCACAAGCCAAGTAAAGTGTGTATATAAAATAGGTGCTTGACGTTCTAGAGGAATTCTAGAACAGTGGAGCGTCGATATCGGTATATAAACCACGCAAGAAACGAATACAAGTCCTTTAAAATAGGGCAATTAATATACTTTATTGTAATAAATTACCAGATACATTATGAGATATTTTATGTTAGATTTCAGCCATATATGGATGGTTCATGTGTGTGCATGTGTAAGAGAAATCATAGATAGAAAAGAAGTCGTGAATATGTATTTTAAAGCATTCAATATGGCTCCATTTTAAAACAGGTGTTTTTACTGCATGTGTGACTGTTAAAAAGGCGTAAGAATATTTTAGAAAGTGAGAGCAATAAATTTTATGGGTTTTCATGCAAAATCCTGTGATCGCGACGTACCCATGTAAGGGTCGCGACAGGGTCATGATAGAACGCGACAGGGTCCTGTACGGGTCGCGACAGGGCTTCCAGAACAGAAGGCCAGAATGCGACGTAGGGTACTGTCGCGTTCAGAACGCGACAATCAGAGGCGTCGCGATGGGCTTGAGAATGCGACCTATCGGGCCGTTGCGTTCTCAGGTCCGTGGACTGAGTCTGACAGAGTTCTGCTCTGTCTTGGATTGCGGTCCAGGAATATCAGATTTTGATACAGGGTCGTTCAAAAAATCATAACTAATTGTATACACGATGAAAAATCATGAAAACAGTGGCAAATGAAACTAGACATGTGAGAGTACTTCCAGTAAATAGGAATTAGAGAGAGAGTATGGATTGAACATGGTTTGATCATGAACAATAACGAGTAATACAGAACATGATACAGAGAGCAAGATTGATTTAATTCGAGCAACATGCTCAACAAAAATTAGGGCTTTTAGGGGCAAAAGATCCCTAACAACATGAAGTATCTACAGTAAAAATTTCGTAGCATGGGATCAAGGATAAATAGAGTTTAGAATTAAACATGATGTCTCGGGGTTATCATGTTTGCAGATCTTCTAAAGTCAAGAACAAAAGATTGGCTTGATGGAAAATTATGAAACAAGAGGGCTTTTGTTCCTGGTGATTGGAACTACCTACAGACGAGTTTAATTTAATTTTGCTCGTGAGAATGCCTACCTTTGACTCGATTTATCTTCTAGGGCTTAGAACTCCAAGAACGAAGGAAGAAGCTTGATGGATCTTCCTCTCCTCGATTTCTCCTCCTCCTTGGCCTCTTCTCTACGTCCAAGAACCCCTTTGCACGAGCTAGGGCCGGCCATGAGGGTTTAAGAGGTGTATTTATATAAATACAAGTTCCTATTCCTACTACTACTCAAATTCCTCTTAATTACGAGATTTTCTAACTCCACCTTTCCTCTCTTGCTTTCCAATCTCTAATTGGGTTAGGATAGTATCTAAATTCGTGCTAGACTATATGGGGTAGGTCTAGGAATCTAATTCCAACTCTAATTGCCACTTTTATTGCTTTAATAACCCCTTTCCAATTAGGATATAATAAAACTCTGAATTTAGGATATTTTCTTATTATTCTCCCTTTGTAAATTCATATTTTTGACCCAATAAATTTTAGAGGATCCATTAAGCAAAGCCCATTACTTTTTTCCATTTAATGGGTTTTATTTAATGCTCTTTTCATTTAAATATCTATTTAGCTAGGTTTTAATTCTTTGTTTAAATTTTTATTTTTTCACAAAAATTCAGGTTGCTACAAACAACGTAGTAACATCCACAAGTGAAGCTACTCCTTGCGCTCGGAGTCGCTCTTCGCTATGCCCTCCTCAGGAACGGAGATACCTGCCTCACCTGTACGCCAAAGAAAGAATGAGTCTTCTAAAAAGACCCAGCAAGCAATCCAATGGTTCAACCTTATACATATCACATACACATACTAGTCTTTTAAACATTTAGGAAAAATCATGGTGCATGCTTTATATCACTTAAACAATTAAACATAAAAATCTAAAGCATGGTTTCTACACATTATGACCAGCATGGTTCAAAGGTTCAAATTTCATTCAATTCACTTCACAATTATGCACAATTAGAACATGGAACTATGTACATGATAAATAACACACCTAACATGATATCTAATCAATTTCACATGTAATTATAATAATTAACCACATGTTTAGCTTGTTGTTTTAACACAAATAAATCACATCTATACAAATTCATATCTTTCCACATGCTATCATATTCACATTACTCTTTCACATGTTCACTTTTCACATTTACACATTTTCACATTTCACATACTCACATGGTCACATTTTTACACTTAATTGCCGTGACACATAGTCCAAACCATCATAAGAAGGACACACATCACATACACATAACACATATCTGCCACCTAGGCAACACAGTGACGAATCTTGGTACTGCGCAGACCGGGAGAAGCCCTCTCCACCGTAACCAATGGTACTTGTCCACCTCCAGGATTTCATCCTAATGCCCATAGGATATCACACACATTGAGCCTTCTCGTAGGAACTTTACTACAGTACGGCTCCACAGCCCTCTATGGTAGCAGTGTCAATCTCGGCACAATTTACACATTCCACTTAATCACATGTTCACATTATACACATACACTAATTAGCACATTTACATGCACTATCAAGTAATTACACATGCTCCAGTTTATCTAACATGATGCTACTGTTTCACAGTGATAAGTTGATCATAACACAGTCCTAATCATGCTGCTATTCATTAAATTTCACATGATTAAACTTAAGATGCTCATCATGGCCAATCACCCTCATTAATTTAATAACAATTCCTACTGTTATCAAAATAGAACGAAATTTATATCACAAGCTTCACACAAATCACATGTCACATATCTAAATTTTCAGATTTTTCAAAAGAGTAATGCTAATTTTAACAATTAAAATAGTTTATATGTAGATTTACTAAGAAACTCATTTCAACATGATCCACAACTAAACAGTCATATTTAACAGTTTCAAAACCTGAAAACAGTACTCATAACATCATGGAAAATTTTTGAAACCCTAATATGCAACGGATCTAATTATTCAGGATTTAACATGGTCAGATCATGCTCATTATTCATTTACAGAAATTTTAATAAATAACACTATGTACAGAAATTCGACCTATCCTCATGACATGACCTACTGACTACACGTGACCCAATATAATTTTCACAGTATGCACATATACCCAGAAATATGACAAACACATCACAGAGATCAGAATAGTCATTCTGTAAAATTTGAAGAACTTGGCGGAAAAGGGGTTGCTGCCAACAGGGATTAACGGCACACGATGTTGTCATCAACTCAAGATCTTGATAGCAGGAGGCTTGCCATCAAGTTCCTGTCTACAGAAGTGCAGACTGAATGCACATAACTCGATGAATTGGGGGTTCCAGGACACGAGGAAAAATCCAATAAAAACCTGAGACCTAAGGGACATGTATAGGGATGAAATCCCTAGATCACTTGCCTGGAATAAAATCGCTAATGGAATTATTTAACCGAAGATGCTCTCCTCGGCCAAGCCAAGAAGCCACCGAAAATCCTCCCAGATTCGATCTTTCTGTTGATGTAGATCGCACACCGGAGTCAGGGAAGCCTCACCAATATCCAGAGTACCTCCCAGTCGATGAAGATCGCCAGAAGACGCACCAAATCACCAGAAGATGCACCAAATCGCCAGATTGAAGTTGTCAAAGTTCTAGTTTTCTCACAGAAAACCCTAGGTTTCTCACAAGAGCCAAAAGACCTAACCTCACCCAAATCTGGGTGTTTTATAGGGTTAAGGCGTTGGGGTATGCATTAAGGTTGGAATCCTACCGTTGGAGGTGGGTTTCCAAATCCAGAACCGGGGAAAATGCAGCCGTTTCCCGATCTGAAATCGCAACAGAAACTGAGAAGTAAACGACCACTTCTCTACCGTTAACAGGAAATAAATGGCCATCGATCTGGACGCCAACTCTGAGTCAACGACACATTGGTTGTCGTCAACATGCCCTCAACGTTAATGGATGTTGACGTTTACTGGCATCTCGACCAGAAAACAGAAACATCAGATAGCATATATACACCATATACAAATACATACAATATGCCCTATATAATTTAAATATAATATGCACAATTAAATAAAGACAATATATACAGAAATAAGTACGTATATACATATATGCACATATACTCACAAACAATATACACAAAACAACTAAGTATAATATAGCAAAAATCCGAATAATAAGAACAAAGTTTGAGGGCCTTATATTGAAATTCATAATGAACTGTGAAAAGGAATCTGGAAGGGATTGAAGTATTAGATCCATGCACAGGTCATCCTCGAGGACAAGTCCTAGACCTGTGAGCTTCTCGATCCACTCAATCATCTTTAGGACATGGTTCTGAACCAATGCCCCTTCTGTCATCCTCATCTTGAACAGACTCTTTGATATCTCGTATATTTGAGTCTGTCCTTGCTCCTCAAACAAGGTGTGGAGATGCAGTATGATGGATTGAGCATCCATCTTTTCATGCTGTCTTTGCAGCTCGGGAGTCATAGAGGCTAACATATAACATTGAGTAAGAACCGAGTCCTCCTTATACTTCTTATAGTGAGAAATAACTTCCTCACTAGTCCCTTCCACTAGCTCGGCCACAATCTCATCGAGGACATACGCAATTTTCTCCACTGTAAGAACAATTCTTAGGTTCCGAAGCCACTCAGCGTAGTTAGGACCAGTGAGATAATTGACATCTAATATGCTACGGAGTGGGTTTGCAAGCGACATTTTTCTGAAAAATAAAGATGTAACAGAAATAAATAACATGCAGACTTTGAATTTGTAGAAAATTAAGACATGGATTTTTATCTTAATTTTATTCCACTATTTTCTCGCAAGACACATGACACCCTCTAGCATGTGAATTGGAAGTTTCTGGCAAACTCCTAGTGGGGATCAAGATCCAATTTGGCATCTTGGCATGACCTCGAGGGACTCGACCAATCATACCAAGCCCAAATGGTAGGCAACTCTTGTCAATCACAACGCTTGTGATTCCCATCATCATTTGGCCTCCAAATCATCATGGCTCAGAGGGACTCTGCCAACCATGATGTTTGGTTAAGTCAACACCATCAGTACTAGATGTGTTTGATTCGGTGATATGCTCCCGAGGGACTCGGCCAAGCATACCCTGTCCTCAAGTCACCGATAACATCTCCATGTCGTAGGCCAGATATCAAATCCCAATATAGGTGAGCTCGGAGTGACTCCGCCAACCGATTCTATATCAAGAAAAGACGTTTGCCGTATAATGATGGAAGGCCACGTGAGTCAATCTTATTGCCACACGCTTGCCGACTTAATATATTAGTAACAGAGGGAGTTTTTATTTGAGTGGTCTCATAGCTAAATAATGTCCCACACATATATTTAGTATATACTTACATCGCCTACAAATATGTACCTAGTAGGTGCGGAAATCAATATAAATCATATATATAAATAGCCACACCAGATGATCATGGACCAAATTCTAGCGTGATCAAGCCTGAGCCAAAAGACTTGATCACTAAACCCTATGTGTGTACCCAACGCATCCCATGCACGGTGTTCATCCTCCTCTTCGTCATTAGCTCTGTCGGTAATTCCACGCTTCCGCTGTGCCTTTGAGAGTGATTTCAAATAATTACTGTAACAACTCTGATTTTTAATTTTTGATAAATAGTATTAATTGAAATAAAATGAGAAATTAATTGAATAAATATGATAAATAGATTTAAATTGGAATAAAGAGGGAATAAATTAGAATAAAAGGAATTGAATAAAAACCCATTAAGATAAATTAGTAAATAGGTTAAATAAATGATCCACACATGAATGAATGGGCCCAATTATGAAGAGCCCATGATGGATGGGAGATCTTTTGGCCTAATTTCGGAGTTAATTAATTAATAAATTAAATAATGGTAAGATAAAGACTAAAAGGGGTTGTAATTATCCTAAAAAGGAGTCCTCATCCCATCTAACCCATTGCCCATGAAATTAAACCTCTCCCCATTCCTATTAGGTAGATAAAGGCAAGAAATAGAGGAGATAAATGTGGAATTTCGTAGCTAAGAGGAGAAGAAGAGTTTTAAGCAAATAGGACTCTTAAAACCAACAAATACACCCCAATTCGTGTCTTTCCAAACCCTAGATCGTTGCTGGAGCATTGGAGAACGAGAAGAAGAGGCTGAGAATGTGGGGAGCAAGAAGGAGGCTTGGAGCAAGGAGGTCTTGGGTTTTTTGTCACCTTAAAACCCTAGGATTTCACAGCGTAAAAAGGTAGGCAATCTCTCAAGCTTAATCTAATTAAACTCGACCCTAGGTAGACCCTGATCCCCTCTATCAAAGCCCCATGTTTGCCCCAATTTTCGTTATGCCATGAAGGAGTATTTCATGCTCCAATCCCTGTGATATACATGTACCCGAACTCACTTGGTTGCCTTCAATCCATGAATATACTTGATCTCATGCCTTGTAAATTTTATCATAGATACTGCATGATGTTAGGATTCGAATGATCATATTTCCCCCAATTTTCATCATGCATCCAATGCGAATTAAATCAGACTTGAACTCTGTGCATGTTTTAGGTCACTGAAATGTAACCTAATTCCAGCAACTCCAATCCATGCCTATTTTCTAATTACTCATGTCTGTTGATACCTCTGCATGTCTACTTTCGTTTAAAACTAATTTTGTGATTTTTGGATGTGCATGCGAATTTATATCGAATTTTGAATAGCCCTATATCATGCCATGGAAGGAAGGACTGAAACCTGAAATGAGGCTGATTCCCCTTTTGGGCTTCGGGCCACCTTCTGAAATCGCGACGGCCCGACCCGTCGTGATCTTAGAAGGTCGGGACAGACCGGACCGCCGCGTCATGAACGCGATAGCCCGAGCCATTGTGGTTTCTGCCACAGACCATGAGCCCGGCCCGGTTCAGCAGAATGCGACCGGACCTTCTGTCGCGACTTGAAACGCGACGGGTACCCCCGTCGCAATTTATATATTGCAACCAGAACCCTAAATTTCTTATATATCCCTATTATTTATGTCATATAATCCCTGTTTAACCTTAATTATGCACTGATATGAACAATATCGAAATGTATATTAATATTAGGTAATATGTACATGAAATCTATTAATTTAAAGGTTAAGTGCACAATTATTCATGCTCTCATGATTTCTTTACACTTGCACACACTAAACATTAATATTTGCCTTGAGACCCTATTAAATTACTTAATAATCTATCTAGTAATTAAGTGTAATTATTCACTAAATCTCCCAATTATTTTAATAACACTTGTCTTTGTTTTATTCGCGTGCTTTGTACACCGTTATCGCGTCCCTCTGCCTTCGAGCACTCGAGGCAAGACAGACAACGTTTCGTTACACCCTTCTTTCTTGACATGGACCACCTCTCCATTGGGAGTACTCCTAACAGGATCAGAGACTCCTTGTCAAGGCCTCTGTAAGTCTTCTTGGCTTTTGCAGACGTCCATTGCCGACGAGCGGGTTGTACCATTAAAACCCTTTACACTCTAGGGATCAACATGATCCAACGGCCTTAGTGTGTTCTCTCTTGCCTTGGGATCACGCCAGACCTCTAGTCTGTGTCATGGCACGGCTAGTGGGTGGTTGTGACTTCTACCAGAATTCCGACACACAACCCTGTGTTGTGCAACTGTTGCTATCACCGTTTATCGTTGTTTTACGAATATGTCCCTATCTCATCTACTATCTCTGTACTCTCATTTGTTCACGTTCTCTCTAACCTCTCGTCTATTCATCAATTACTCTCATATATTCTTGGTACTCTATTTGGCCATACAATTGATTGTCTAAGATAAGAAACATGACTAATGCCAGGCAATAGGGCCCGATCTGGTCCTGGGAGGTGTGCCCGAAAAGTGCTATTTGCCCACTGGAGTTAAAATGATCAGGATGTCGACATACATCCAGTGCTATTTATACTATCAAGATTAATCTGTGACAATCAATCAATCCAAGTGCAATCAATACAAGTGCTATCTATGCAAGTGCTATCGTTACTAGTGCACCGTTGTGCAACTTTACGTGCTATATCGTTACATGGCCAATCCGTTATCATACTTGTTGTGCTATACTCTCATGAACGTGCTATTGTTCGTGTTATCATCGTTCTCTTGTCTATACATGAATTTTCTTTCTAGTTACCCTGCCTTATAAAATGTTAATCACTTAAACATGTCTGTTTATATGAGATATTAAGTCCTACTGGGCGTTTATCGCACATCCTACGCTATTTATTTCATGTGTTTCAGGTGAGTCTGATGGAGACTACCACACTCACGAGGAAGGGAGTGAGGAGGAGCAGGAGTGACCATTACATTTCGACAACCCGTGCTTTTAGTTAGTTAGTTAGTTAGTTAAGAGTCAGTTAGTTTGTAATAGTTGGATTTGAATAAAGTACTCTGGGCCCTAGTTTTGGCTCTGATTAGTGAATGTAATAGTTAGTTGATGAATTATTAATGAAGTTGGATTACATTTGGCTTTATTTCAATTGTGCAATGGTTGATGTTTATTTATCGCTCTGTACTATTTAAATAACTGTAATACCACTCCGATATTTCGCGTCGGGGCGTTACAATTACAATAATTACAAATGACTATAGGCACGTAGGCCCAAAAATGTACATTTAATCAATTAAGAAATCTTGATCATATCAAGGGGAATTCCACCATTGGAAGAGGTAGAAATACACAATGATTTTAATGAGAAAAAGAAGGGGGCTCGCATACCCCAATGAATCACCATCCACACATATGTCCATGATCATCCACCCACAATATACACATTACATGCATATATATAAGCTACTAGAAATTAATTAAACACTTTAACTAATAAAACTATTAGATTAACTCTTAATCTAATACATAGATTAACTCTTAATCGATCTGAATTGATCAAAATATCAAAACCCCAACATCATAGCCTAACCTTGACTTTGATACCACTGTTGGAAATCGACTTGGGGCATCACATGCGCAGTGGAAGTAAAACAAAACAAAAATTGATTTCCATCCATGTACTTGATCGGACTATGATGTAGGTGCATGTAAACGTACATACAAATAAGGCGTGAGACAATCTCACCTAGGGGAGATCGCATATCCCCTGAAGCGCATAACTAGTCCTTGTTTAAAGGAGCTCTCGTAAGACTCCCTCTAGCGGTATCCACACAGTGGATGATCGGCGATGACCGATGACCCCTCCTACACCGGTGGTGCCACTCCTCCACGTCGTGCAATGCCACACAACGGCCAACAACAACAAGTAGTAGCAACAACAAGAGGGATCGACCCTCCTAGTTCTCCTCTTGCCTAGGGAGAGCACAGGAGGGAGAGATGGGAAGGGGGATGAAGAAGGTGGTTTCTCCTCTCAAGCTCTAGCCCATGAACTTCAAAGAGAACCCCCTTCTATTTATAGAGAGCCTAAAGGACACCTCATCAAGGACACCTCATCATGTCATGATGACAAGGGACACCTCGCAGGGACACCTCGTCCTGTCATGATGACAAGAGAGACACCTCGTTGGGACACCTCGTCATGTAATCATGACAAGGGACACCTCACAGAGACACTTCGTCATGTCATGATGACAAGAGAGACACCTCACAAGGACATCTCGTCATGTCATAATGACAAGAGGGACACCTTGCAGGGACACCATGACATATAATCATGACAAATGACACCTCATAGGGACACCTCGTCATATCATCATGACAAGGGACACCTCATAGGGACACCTCGTCATGTCATGATGACAAGAGGGACACCTCATAAGGACACCTCGTCATGTCATGATGACAAGAGGGACACCTCATAGGGACATCTCGTCATGTAATCATG
This sequence comes from Colocasia esculenta, assembly GCA_014218235.1. NCBI lineage: Eukaryota > Viridiplantae > Streptophyta > Magnoliopsida > Alismatales > Araceae > Colocasia > Colocasia esculenta. The sequence goes on from CM024762.1 coordinate 98,762,481, forward strand.
ACAAGGGACACCTCATAGGGACACCTCACAATGTCATGATGGCTAATGATGATGAGGTGTCCTCCTTCTAGAAGGGTGAGGTGGCATGATCCTGCTATGCTCCCTTCATGGATCTTTGTCAAGGCTTATTGGGTCTTACCCAATAGGTCCATAATGGGTTAAATAAGGCTTTTTGGATAACTTTTATCTGTTGAGCAACTATCCCCTAAGAAGATTATTTAAGACTTTAAATTATTTTAACATGGTGATTTTGCTATGACAAAACCTTTTAAAAGACTTCTTACGATCAAATCTACTGCAACATATCTCAGAGAAGATATTTTGTACAATATTGTATTAACACTATCTTGAAAATTTTCTAAGTCCACAGAATACTCTATGTATCATACTGTCTCCGACTGTAGACTCCGACTCCGAAAAATCGAAGTAGACTCTCTTTGGAAATCGAAGTATGGACTCTATCTCTTGAGAAGTCGAATCCTAGACTCCAACTTTGAGAAGTCGAAGTAGGGTATTGAATCAAAGTCCTCACTCCGACTTCCAAAAGTCGAAGTCTACTCTCCGACAACGGAAAGTCCAAATCTATGCATTGAAATCCAACTCCCAGGAAGTCGAAGAATTCACTCTGACTTCATGAAGTCGAATTTTAATTTCTCACTGGGACTTCTATAGAGTCGAATTTAAGTTTGTTTCTCATGCTTTAGACTTCGACTCTAGAGAGTCGAAGTACATCTCTTTTTGTCTCCGACTTCCCTAACAACTTCTGTACTTCACTTTTTCTATGCATATATTATAGTTGCATGAAATGTTGATTGTTTGGTATTACATTTGCTTAATGATATCTTGTATAGAACACATAGTACCTGTATATCTTTTAGAATACTATCCTGTTTTGTTATCATTATTTAATGTATTCTGACAGATAGGATATATTATACTCAAAACAACCACAAAAAATTATCTATAAAAATGTCTGAAACATTTATTCAAATTGGTCTCTTGCTTTATGTCACAAGTTCAGTTTCTCTTTTCATTCAATAGATGTCTTGCAGTTAATGCCATCAGACACACAGTGTATCTGACAGAGGCTCACGTACCACTGTCAGAATCTCACCTTACCTTCTGAGGCAACTGTCTGTCTGTATTTATTTTGCACTGAACTTGTGTCTGTCTGAGGTTTTCATACTTTACATATATCTCTGACTCACCTACCTTAGAAAGTATGGAGGTATCTTTTCTTTTGTCTTATCCTTGTTGCAGAACATTTATTAGGCACGTTTTCAGCATGGAGCTTTCACAGAACATTAATTAAAGGTTGACCTCTAAGCTGAGAAGCTACAAGCATGGTTTGAAGCCGTTGAAAGGCTAAAAAGCTGAAGAACTAATGGATAATCAAAATCTCATATGCATACAAAGGATCAAAGGCCACTCCTCAAACGGCTAGATCTCCAACGGATAGTTTCAAACGGAAACATCCTCTAAAGCATATATAGAAGCCGAAGTTTGAACAAGAGGAGACACCAAGTGTGTGAAACCTGCTAGCAATTCATTTCAACTCTCTTCTGCCTTCTTCTAGTAAGAGCCTTCACAAGCCTTCTACTGAGCTGCAAGATAGAGAGCCTCCACAGTCTGAAGATTTCCAAGCTCTCCTCTTCACAGAAGTCTTGTTTATGTTGGGTGGAAGTTGTGTAACTAGATATTCTTCTAGTCCACCCTCCTTGATTCTTAAAGGATTAGTGCTACAATTTCTATTTGTATTCCTTTCTGAATTTTTCTGTGTCGGCTCACTATTCAGAGCAAACACACAAGTTATTTTGAAATTCTATCTGTGTAACCCACAGGAGGTCTATTCTTGCAGTGCGCCTCTTGTAAAGGGAATGTAGGATCGAATATGTGGAAGGATAAGATCTAGAAGGGGGGGTTGAATAGATCTTACCCAATTAATGCAGAAGCTTGAGTAATTCAAAATTACTTCTAATCAGAGATCTATTCACATAGACAATTTGTTTATCTGAAGAGTGAATGTGTGTGTGAAAGATGTGTGAAGCAATTCAACAATTAGTGTGAGTTCGAAATCCTATGCAAGCATCTAGCAAGGACAAGCAGATCAAACCACTGCACAAAGGATTTTTAGGTGGTTCGGAGATCACACCAGTGATTCCTACATCCACCCCTCACACAGTGAGGCTCCACTACTCAAAAGATTACAACTCACACTGGAGCTTGACAACTCCAACACACTTGAGTTCAACAACTCACACACCAACTCTAGAGCACAACCGCTCCAGAAACTGAGCACACTTTCTCAAAAACACACGGAGTGTTCAACTCAACACAACTGAGCACTATAGCTCACAAACCACAAGCTAGATCAAGATCAATATAAATCAGATCCTCTAGCAATGATCTGATTCAAGATAGATTGACTTGTGCAACACTTTATGCACAATTCCCATGGATGAATCAGAAGAACACTTCCAGAGTTAAGAGAATTAGATACAGAGTATGTTCTTCAATGGAGATACCTTGCAAAAGGTTGAATTGAAGAGATTTGTTGATGCTTTGAGTCACTGGGCGATGCTCTGCTTCAATTGCTTATGAGTCGCCTTCAGATGCTCCTCAAGTGCTGGCTTCTGCTGGATCTGCTCCTTTGAGAGATGCTTCAGCTCCTTCTCTGAAGCTCTCCTTCAATCTCTTGTGCTGTCAAGGGATGCAGATGGATCACCACAACAACAATAGGAGCAGGAGTGGGAGATTCATCTTCTTGCCGCCAAAGGCTCTTGCTGGAATATTCTGGAGGTCTCTCTTGGCTTGGGGGCCGATTGGTGGGGTATTTATAGCCATACATGTCCAATAGTACCCTTGAAGTGCGTGGGCACATGATCTAAGATGGATTCCATTGAACCCTAGGCAGCCACATGTCCAGATAAATCATAAGTTGAGATTTCAGCCGGAGTGTGTCGACACTACCACTGAGTGTGTCAACACACTGTCCCAATTGCGCAAAGAAGGTCTTCTGGATGCTGGGTCTAGTGTCGACACAACCACTGACTCTGTCGACACACTGTCCCATTCAGATAAATGGATCTCCTGGAAGCTGGGTCTAGTGTCGACACGACCATGGACTGTGTCGACACACTTGACCCTGTCTTCATGAAAATGCTTTAGAGACTATGACCCAGTGTCGACACCATCAATGGGTGTGTCGACACTACCATGATAAAACCTGTACATCCCTGAGAATTTAACACATAAAACATTAGTACAAGGTATTATCATCAAAGTATGAAGCGTAAGGTATTTGAAACATGCTTTTTGAACATTGTTATTACATAAATGATGTATGTAACATGTTCCACCCATTAAGCATTAAAATCACAAAATGTCATGATCAAAACTATGAGGAGAAATGCATCAAAACCACACTCAACCCAACATTCTCCCCCTTTTTGATGATGGCAGCATTAAGTCAACATGAAAATTTGATTTTCTTAAAGATGTGATTTTAAGCCATTCTTTCACAGAATTCAAGTACATACACTGAATGACAATGAACAATGAATTTCAACTACTTCATTAACTTCATCAAATGCCATTGAAAAAGATTTAACAATATATGACAAATATCACAACCAGAATAAAATGTTACTAAAAACCATGTCTTTTCAAAATGGACCATACAAGATATGACATTTACATCCAAAAAGTATTTGCAGACAAGCTTCCTTTCACAATATGAACAAACCCTTCTCCCCCTTTGACATCATCAAAATAGGACATCCATCAAGAAGATGGAGGTGGAGGAGGGATAGGAAGCAAAACAGACTCTATAGACTTCATCCTGGTCTCCATAGCTGATAAGTTTGATGAGGGAGACCAGTGAGTAAAGTATATGCTTCATGCAAATCAAACTCAAAGTCATGATAATCTTCTCCCTCATCAGGAACTTTAAACAATGTAGAAGCTAGCTCAGTGGATAAGACAAAGGAGACCCCTTTCACTTCAGACTGATAACCCTCTGGCAGAACATTCAAATTCGTATAAAACTCTTGCACTAGTCTGGGATAAAATGTGCGAAATTCAGAGATAAAAGGCAGCCAGCCTTGAAACTTGAAGAAATTGAAGACATCAGGGAATGCACTGGCAAAATTGTCATCATTCAAATCAACAGCCCTGGGCTTGAGAATAGATTTCCCTCCAGTGACTAACTTGGAGGGTGTAGCCTCAGAAGAATTGGAAGACCCAGATGAAGTGGAGGATGATTCCTCTGAAGTATCAACTAGAATATTCCTTCGAGGATGACGGGTCACTCTAACAGACTTGCCACGACTAGAAGAAGACACCCTCCCTCGCTTGGAGGGAGTAGGAGAGGGTGAAGACATACGCTGTTGTTGAGCCGGATCATGGCGGTGCTTACTCCTTCTTTCCGTGGGGGGTTCGTCAATGACAACCCCACGGGCAGTAGCCCTAGACCTGGCGCCTCGACGTGGAGTCTGCTTGGGAGGCATCGTGCAAGCAGAGAGGAGAGGAAGAAGATGAAGAGGAGAGGGTGGAGAGAAGGAAGAAGATGGCGGGAACAAGAGAAATCGCCTGGCTATGGGGTATGAAATGGGGCCTGCGTTGACCTATGCAAAAGGGGCATAGAAAAAGGGGCCTACGAAAGAGATGAAGAGGTGAGGTGTGCCGCCGGAACAATTTACGCTAAACAGGGGGTAAGGAAGAAAATTGCCTGGAGAAGCAATAGTGTCGACACAGGAGGTGACTGTGTCGACCTGACCAGAGATTGTGTCGACACATGAATAGGACTGTGTCGACCTGATTAGGCAAAAACTAACCATAGGTACAGAAAAATGTTGGAGTGAAAAACTTTATAATGATGAAAGATATATAGAATCAACTTGTCAAGGATTTTTAAGATGCCAAAGAAATCATTTGTCATTTTTCAACAAAAGTCCATGATTAACCAAGTGATAAACAACAACTGACATGATATGTTCATTAATTGAGATGAAACACTGAAATGGCAATTGAATGATATAGGACATTCAACACAGTCAATGACAAACTTTCATATTCTTCGAATCCAAAGTAATGAAAATTTCTTTTAGATTGAAGTCAGTGGTGATGAAATTAAACAGACTTAAGCAAACTGAGTGTGGGGCAAGGTTGACTGTTTTGATTAATTCTCCTTGAACATTTTTTTAAATCAAACTATCAAATGTAGTAAATCTTGTTCACACAAGAACTAATATTTTTTACACACCATAGTTCCTGGTTAATAGAGATTTGCTTATTATCCAGTTTCAAGGGGCCAATGATAACCTTTTGACATGAAAATATACGTTTATCAGACGCCAATATTTTCAGTTACTCGGTTATCATTAATATTGTCAGAAAATTATTTGAATTATTATTATTTTATTTTATTCTATTTAACCCCTTTGAACAGAGATAGCAAAAACACTTCATGACATACATGGCACTTCATTCTATGTGAAGGTTTGTAGTTTCTCAGTATTTGTGCCATTGCTCTGTTGAATGATGGATTTAAGGAGAATATTATGAAACTGAGAGCAGCCTTTTCCCACAACAGTTGTAAAAGAGATGTCCAAATTCAATGCACATATAAACTTCAAGTCTTGAAAGAGATTCAAATTACTGTAGGATTGTAGAATATAGTTGAGAATTGACTGTAAAGATGTAGTAGATCAGTAAAAAATTCATCCTGGAATTTCTTTGACAAAATTAATGAGCATATCATGAATGGGAGTTGTGATAACTCAGGAATTGATCATTGAATTTATGTAAAACAAATGTGTGATGAATTCTTTAACTCCCTCTGAATTGTTGATCCTAGAAATCCTTCATCAAGATAAGGAGAATCAAAAGTTTTGAAAGAAGACTCCCCCTCAACAATTGCATATATGAATCTTGATACTTGACGGAGACATATACTCACACATAGTGAAAGTGTCCAGACAAGCCTAACTTGTCCATCTTCAAATCACTATTTGATATACCAAGAATTTCAATGCAATGTGAGACAGAAAAAATTTATTTGCAAACGGAAATTGAAGTGTTTTATTTGAAATGCAGATGGATAGAAGAATGCAAAAAGAAGGAAATATTTACATCATGAAGCAATGACTCCCCCTCAGAGTGTGCCTGAACAAGGACATACACAACCCTCAACCCAATGATAGAGAGGTCAGGGAGAATGAGGACATTTACATAACCCAAGATCTCTCCTTAAGGATGAAAATCTATTTTTTGGAAGAGGTTTAGTGAAGATATCAGAAATTTGTTTTTCAGTTTCAATGAAAAGAAGTTCAAAAGATTTCTTAGCCATCTCATCCCTTAAGAAATGATGTCTTATCTCAATGTGTTTTGTGCGTGAATGCTGAATTGGGTTTTTAGACAAATTGATAGCACTAGTGTTATCACATAAGATGAGAATGCATCCTAACTCATGATTATAGTCTAGGAGCTGGTGTTTCACCCAAAGGATTTGAGTGCCACAACAACCAGCTGCAACATACTCAGCCTCTGCAGTGGATAGAGCAACTGAGTGTTGCTTATTGGAAGCCCAAGAAATTAGGCATCCACCTAGATATAAACACAAGCCACTTGTATTTTTTCTATCAAGCTTAAAACCCGCATAATCAGCATCACAATAAGCAATTAAATCTAATTTACAACTAGCAGGATACCAAATGCCAAGTTCACATGTTCCAACAAGATATTTAAAGATTCTTTTGACAACTAGCATGTGACTTTCCTTAGGATTAGCTTGAAACCTTCCACACAAGCATACACTGAATTGAATATCAGGTCTAGAAGTAGTAAGATAAAGTAGAGATCCAATCATACCTCTGTATGTTTTGGGGTCTACTGACTTACCAAGTGAATCTTCTTCTAGTTTTACATTTACCGCAATTGGTGTGCTTGAGGTTTTGAAAGTTAAACCTTTTCAGAAGTTCTTTGACATACTTTTTTTGACTTATGAAGATCCCTTTACTGGTTTGGTTAACTTGTAGTCCCAAAAAGAATTGTAAGTCACCCATTAAACTCATTTCAAATTCAGTTTGCATTTGGTCAGCAAATTCAGTGCACAAACCTTTATTTGTGGATCAAAAAATTATGTCATCAACATAAATTTGGACAGTAATTATTTGTTTATTTACTATTTTTGTGAATAGAGTTTGATCAACATTACCTCGTGTGTATCCTTTCTCCAATAAGAATGAACTCAAATGGTCATACCAAGCTCTTGGAGCTTGCTTGAGACCATAAAGAGCTTTATGAAGTTTGAAAACATGATCAGGAAATTTTTCATTTTCAAAGCCTGGAGGTTGTTCTACAAAAACATTTTCTTTGATGTAACCATTTAAAAAGGCACTTTTGACATCCATTTGGTAAACTTTAAATTTCAGAGATGATGCAAAAGCAAGGAATATCCTCACAGCTTCTAGCCTAGCTACAGGGGCATATGACTCTTCAAAATTAATATCAAACTCTTGATTGTACCCCTTGGCAACTAGTCTAGCTTTATTCCTAATAACTTGACCATTTTCATTCAGTTTATTTCTAAATACCCATCTAGTGCCAATAACAGATTGGTCACTAGGTCTAGGTACTAATTCCCACGCTTGATTTCTGTCAAATTGATGAAGTTCATCATGCATGGCATTGATCCAATCTTCACTCATTAGAGCTTCATCAATTGACTTGGGTTCAATTTGGGAAATTAGTGCTAGTGGGTCTTCATGAATTGCATTCAAAAAGGATGATCTAGTTCTAACTCTATCATGCACATTACCAACTACATTCTCAATTGGATGATCTCTCAAGAATATATTTTCAGAAATTACCTCTTGAGGAGCATTCAAGTCTGGAACAATATTACCTGATCCACTTGTGGCAGGTGAATGGTTGTCCAGAGCTTCAAGAAAGTCTTTATCTTCCTCAACAGTTGGTGAAGTTTCAACAATGAAATCATCTTCTTCCTTATTCTGAGGAACCCTGCAAGATGTAGAATCATCAGTTGAGAATGAATTTTCATCAAAGACTACATATGGAGATTCTTCCACAGATTTATTTTTTAGAATGTACACTCTAAAAGCTCTAGAAATTTCTGAATAGCCAAGAAAAATGGCTTCATGACTTTTGGCATCATATTTATCAAGATTTTCTTTATTGTTGTTATGTACAAAGCATTTGCAGCCAAAGACTTTAAAATAAGACAATGTTGGCCTTTTGTTTTTCAACAGTTCATAGGGGGTTTTTCTGATTTTTGGTCTGACCAATGCTCTATTTAGAATGTGATTTGCTATGTTTACAGCTTCAGCCCAGAAGAATTTGGGCAGTTTACTCTCCAAGAGCATGGATCTAGCCATTTCCACAAGTGTTCTATTTTTCCTTTCCACAACTCCATTTTGTTCTGGAGTTCTTGGAGAAGAGAATCTGTGAAAATGTTTAGTTCAGCACACAAATCAGAAAATGTTTTGTTTTCAAATTCTCCCCCATGATCAGTCAAAATGGATTTTGTTTTATGTGAAAAACCTATTAAGGCAGAGGTACAGAAGTTCCTGAATTCTAGACAAGCATCACTCTTGTGGGATAAGAAAATAGCCCATGTGTATTTAGTAAAATCATCAATGATGACAAATCCATATCTTTTCCCACTAAGACTAAGAATCCTTGTTGGTCCAAAAAGGTCCATATGAAGTAATTCTAGTGGTTTGGATGTGAGTACATCATTGAAGGTTTTAAAAGATTTTCTGGTTTGTTTTCCTTGAGCACATATCCCACAAAATTGATTTTCAATGTTTGGAAAAGATTCAGGAAGTCCTTTAACCATATTTAGCCTTAAAAGTTTGTTTATTGTGTTGAAACTTGCATGACCAAGTCTTTTATGCCATGTCCATGCAATTTCATCTTTATTTATGACTAAACAGATGTTTTTGGCAAAATTTTTATCAAGATTGATCATGTAGACATTATTATCTCTTTTTCAAAAAAAATTTATTTTTTCAGTTGAGGAATCAATTATTTTGCAAAAATCTGATTCAAACACAACCTTGTGACCTTTGTCACATAGTTAGCTAATACTCAACAAATTATAGTTCAAGCCATCAACTAACAGCACATTTTCAATTGAGTTTGAGGAAGATTTACCAACCTTTCCAGATCCAATGATTTTCCCTTTATTTTTACCTCCAAATGTGATAGATCCTCCCTCCTTTTCAATCAGAAATGAGAACTTTGTTCTATCTCCAGTCGTGTCGTGAACACCCACTATCAAGAAACCAAGTGTTGGAGTTGGGTGCACGACCTTCCTGTAAAATCAGATCAGAGAAGAAAAGATTTTGGTACCCAAACATTGTTGGGACCATCAGTTTGTTTGAGTAAAGGCAATAGATCTTTTCTAATCCATATTTGAGTTGTTTTTGGCATTTCCTTGGTTTCAGAAGTGATTTTTCTTTTTGTGAACCTAGCATTTCTTTTTGGAATGAAAACACCAGTGTTCTTTCTTTCATGAGCATGGAGATTATGAAATTGGGCATGATCATTTATGTATGGAAATTCAAACCAAGATTCTGTTGGTATCTTGGAAATTCTAGATAAAAGAATTGTGAATGGTACCAATAAGGATTGTGATACCAATGATTCCAAGAGTTGATCCAATCAGATTGATGTGTTGTCTTGGATGTCCAAGAATTATCATGAAAGTTCGTTTTTGTGTTTTTGGAATTTTTTAGATTTTTGTTTGCATTTATGTTCGACTTGTTGTTGTTTTTCAAAATTGGATAGGTCGACCTGTGTTGGACTGGTGTCGACTCAGTAGCCACAGTTTTCAACTTGTGGTTAACTGGTGTCGACCTATGAACAGTGTGTGTCGACCTATTTTGTTCTTTTTGGTTAGAAACATTCCTTTTGTTCTGATGCTTGGGCATTTTAGATGTGCTCTTTGAAACCTGTTTATTTTTGTTTTCAAGACTAGTGCTTTTGACAAATTTTATTAAAGGAATCTTTGAAGGTTTCTCTTTCTTTTTAGCAGATTTATCCTTCATTGAATTTTCTGGGGTGAATCCCAGACCATGTTTTTCAGCATTCATTCTTACTCCCAGCAGAGCATCAAGGTTTTCTTTTCCATTTGTGAAATTTTTGATTAATTGTTCCTTTTCTTCCAACAAATTCTTAAGCTTGTGAATTTCATCAACAACTAGTTGCTTTTCCCTTTATTGTAATTCGACCTTTTTAGAAAGTTTTTCAAACTCATTGTTGGCCTTTTGAGATGCAAGTTTAAATTCATCAATTTCATTCAGAAGGTTTTCTTTTTCTTCATTGAGTTCAGATATTTCATTTTCCAGTTTAGAAATTCTTCTACTTGAGGAAGTGTTATGCACGAAATTTTCAATTTTCTTCTTCAGATGCTTATTTTCTTTTCTTGTATCTGAATATTTTCAACCAATTCAGCATATGCATCTTGCCAATCATCAATAGTATATTCCTCAAAAGAAGTGCTTACCTTTCCATCACTACTGTTAGCCATGAAGCATATCTCCTCATTTCCCGAACTTGAGGACTTCTCTTCTTCATCCTCACTTGGATCATCATCTAACCAAGTTGCTACCATGGCTTTAGACTTCTTCATCTTGTTGACATTTTTGTTCTCCGGACATTCTCCTTTCATATGTCCTGCTTTGCTGCACCTGTAGCAAATAATAATCTCATCAGTCTTTTGATTTCTATTAGAATTAGCATTTGAAAAAGAAATGTTCCTTTTGCCAGACGAAAATTTCTTCTTTCCAGTGAATCTTCCTTTTCTTGATTTTAGAAATTTTCTGAATTGCCTAGTCATGAGGGCAAGTTCATCCTCATTGGACTCAGACTCTTCAGAACTTGATTTCTCTTGACTTTTCTCTTTGTTACTTGATGAGGCTTTAAGTGCTACTGGTTTGGTCTTAAGTATATGCTCTTCATTTCTTTTCAGATTTATTTCATATGTCATTAAAGATCCTATGAGTTCATCCAAGGAGATTTTGGACAAATCCTTAGAATCTTCAATCACAATGGCCTTAGTATGCCAGATGGATGAGAGAGAGCGCAAAATCTTTCTTACCAAATTAGCATCAGTGTATTCTTTACCTAGTGCCTTCATTCCATTGACAATTGTCATAAACCTAGCAAACATTTCAGAAATTGATTCATCAGATTTCATCATGAACAATTCATATTTAGAAACAAGTATGTTTGCTTTAGTTTCCCTAACTTGAGATGTTCCCTCATACATTAATTCAAGTTTATCCCACATCTCTTTAGCAGATTTACACATGGATATTCTTGAATATTCTTTAGGATGGACTGCACACTGAAGCATGTTCATAACACTATAGTTAAGAGTGGCTCTCCTAATCTGTTCTCTAGTCCAAGTTTCCTCATCTCCTTGATTTTCATAAGGGCCTACTTCAACTATCCTCCAGATTTCATAATTCTGAGCCCTAAGAAAGACTTGCATGCGATTTTTCTAGTAAGAGTAATCATACCCATTGAAAAATGGTGGTCTATTAATGGAATGGCCTTCAGCAAGAAATCCTCGAGAATCCATTAAGCAAGATGAAGTACAGTGATTGAAACACCCAAACAATTCAAGCAAATGAGACACAAAAATCAAACACAAACACTCAAATTAGATCAGACACAGATATGAACCTGCTCTGATACCAATTGTAGGATCGAATATGTGGAAGGATAAGATCTAGAAGGGGGGGTTGAATAGATCTTACCCATTAATGCGGAAGCTTGAGTAATTCAAAATACTTCTAATCAGAGATCTATTCACATAGACAATTTGTTTATCTGAAGAGTGAGTGTGTGTGGAAGATGTGTGAAGCAATTCAACAATTAGTGTGAGTTCGAAATCCTATGCAAGCATCTAGCAAGGACAAGCAGATCAAACCACTGCACAAAGGATTTTTAGGTGGTTCGAAGATCACACCAGTGATTCCTACATCCACCCCTCACACAGTGAGGCTCCACTACTCAAAAGAGTACAACTCACACTGGAGCTTGACAACTCCAACACACTTGAGTTCAACAACTCACACACCAACTCTAGAGCACAACCGCTCCAGAAACTGAGCACACTTGCTCAAAAACACACAGAGTGTTCAACTCAACACAACTGAGCACTATAGCTCACAAACCACAAGCTAGATCAAGATCAATATAAATCAGATCCTCTAGCAATGATCTGATTCAAGATAGATTCATTCACAGAGACTTGTGCAACACTTTATGCACAATTCCCATGGATGAATCAGAAGAACACTTTCAGAGTTAAGAGAATTAGATACAGAGTATGTTCTTCAATGGAGATACCTTGCAGAAGGTTGAATTGAGGAGATTTGTTGATGCTTTGAGTCACTGGGCGATGCTCTGCTTCAATTGCTTCTGAGTCACCTTCAGATGCTCCTCAAGTGCTGGCTTCTGCTGGATCTGCTCCTTTGAGAGATGCTTCAGCTCCTTCTCTGAAGCTCTCCTTCAATCTCTTGTGCTGTCAAGGGATGCAGATGGATCACCACAGAAACAACAGGAGCAGGAGCGGGAGATTCCTCTTCTTGCCGCCAAAGGCTCTTTCTGGAATATTCTGGAGGTCTCTCTTGGCTTGGGGGTGATTGGTGGGGTATTTATAGCCCTACATGTCCAATAGTACCCTTGGAGTGCGTGGGCACATGATCCAAGATGGATTCCATTGAACCCTAGGTAGCCACGTGTCCAGATAAATCATAAGTTGAGATTTCAGCCGGAGTGTGTCGACACTACCACTGAGTGTGTCGACACACTGTCCCAATTGTGCAAAGAAGGTCTTTTGGATGCTGGGTCTAGTGTCGACATGACCACTGACTGTGTTGACACACTGTCCCATTCAGATAAATGGATCTCCTGGAAGCTGGGTCTAGTGTCTACACGACCATGGACTGTGTCGACACACTTGACCCTGTCTTCATGAAAATGCTTCAGAGACTATGACCCAGTGTCGACACCATCAATGGGTGTGTCGACACTACCATGATAAAACCTGTACATCCCTGAGAATTTAACACATAAAACATTAGTACAAGTATTATCATCAAAGTATGAAGTGTAAGGTATTTGAAACATGCTTTTTGAACATTGTTATTACATAAATGATGTATGTAACATGTTCCACCCATTAAGCATTAAAATCACAAAATGTCATCATCAAAACTATGAGGAGAAATGCATCAAAACCACACTCAACCCAACATGGAAGACCTTGTTAAATGTAGTTATTGTTTCCCTGTTGATGGAAGACTTGCTTGGGAGCAAGTGGTCTTGTAATACCTCTCAAGGGTGAGAGAAGGCCAAGTATTCTTGGCAGTTAGTGAAATCTCAAGTGGTTTGCTTGAGTACTGGACGTAGGACTTCCATGTGAGAAGGGCCAAACCAGGATAAAATTCATTGCGTAATTGTGTGATTGTTTCCGCCTAGTTACACTTGAATCACACACTACACTTAACACTAACAGGTCCATTTTAGTGTTGTCTATTTTTCAGATTAAATTTTTAAAAGATCAAGAAGTCCTATTCACCCCCCCTCTAGGACATCACTAGTGCCATCTCGATCCAACAAGTGGTATCAGAGCTAGGTCTTCTCAGAAGAATCGAAAGATTTGAGAAGAGATGGCAGCTGAAAGTTACAACTATGAAGGCCAGTCTGTTACAAGGCTACCATTCTTTGATGGTGAAGATTATCAATATTGGAAGATGCGGATAGAATGCTTCATCAGAGGCACATATTTTGATCTGTGGCAGGTAATAGAACAAGGTGATTTTACTATTCTTGGTGAAACTACCTCTGCTCTCTCCATAGCTGATAAGAGGAACATGTCCTTAAACCAGAAGGCTAAAAATTATCTATGTTGTGCTTTATCTGAAAGAGAATTCAATAGACTATCTACTTGTAGAATTGCTAATGAAATGTGGGATAAACTACAAGTTACATATGAAGGAACTGATAGAGTAAAACAAACTAGGATAGATATTCTTGTTTCTCAGTATGAACAATTGAAAATGCTTCTGAATGAAAACATAACTCAGATGTACAATCACTTTTCAAACATAATAGTAAGATTAAGTTCACTTGGAAAGATTCTTACAAATGAAGAAACTGTAAGAAAAATCCTAAGATCATTAATAACAAATGTTTGGACCCCTAAGGTCACTACCATTGAGGAAGCACATGATCTAACTCAGCTTTCCATTGATAAATTAATTGGATCCCTAATGGCTCATGAAATTAACATGGAAAGATTTTCTGAAAGTTCATCGAAAAAGAAAATGCCAAATGCTTTGAAGGTTGTAGATTCTTCCTCCTCTGAAGATTCAAAGGAGAAATCAGATGACAGTGATGATGAAGTTACACTGTCAAGGAAACTGCAAAGGATCCGTGCAAAGAAGAAGAAGTTTGGTTTAAAGAGATCTTCAAGAAGGACAAGAAGAAAGAACCAACATGCTACGAGTGCAATCAACTGGGACATTGAAAGTCTGAATGTCCTAAGCTGAAAAAGAAGGATCAAGCAGAAAGATCTGAGAAGAAGAAAGGCAAAGAAAAGAAATTTAGAAGGTACAAGAAAAAGGTAATGGCAACAACAAGTGATAATGAAGAAGCCACCAGTTCGGACTCTTCAAGTTCAGAATCTGAAGAAGAAGAAAAGGCCAATCTAGCTCTCATGGCAGGACTGGATCAGATAAATTTTGAAACTTCTTTCACATCATGTTCTGAATCTGATTCTGATAGTCTTGAAAATGCCTTCAATGAATTATATGAAAAATACAAAATAGTAGTCAAGAAAATGAAAATAGTTAAATTAAATTTACTTACACAAGAAAAATCTAATACCTTTCTGAAAAATGAAGTAGAAAGATTAGGACAAAACCTAAATGACACTACAAGGAAAAGTGGGTTTACCGACAGAATTTCTGACAGAACATGTGCCGTCAGAAAATCCATCGGCATTTCTGAAAATTTAATTTCGTCAAAAATATTAGTCGGGTTTTCCGATGGAACATAGTCTGTCGGAAAATCCGTCGGTCTTTCCGACGGAACATATTCCGTCGGAAAGTTCCATCTGAAATACCGACGGATTTTCCGACAGACTATGTTCCGTAAAAAAACCTGCAATTTTCCCCCGTCCACCACGCCTTTCGCGCCCCCGCTCTCTCTCTCTCTCTCTCTCATCTCTCTGGCGTCTCTCTCTCTCTCTCTCTCTCTCATCTCCGGCGTCTCTCTGTCTCGTCTCCTACGTCGCCGCGACCTCGCTGTCGCCGCCCCGAGCTTTCTCAGTATGAACAATTGAAAATGCTTCTGAATGAAAACATAACTCAGATGTACAATCACTTTTCAAACATATAGTAAGATTAAGTTCACTTGGAAAGATTCTTACAAATGAAGAAACTGTAAGAAAAATCCTAAGATCATTATAACAAATGTTTGGACCCCTAAGGTCACTACCATTGAGGAAGCACATGATCTAACTCAGCTTTCCATTGATAAATTAATTGGATCCCTAATGGCTCATGAAATTAACATGGAAAGATTTTCTGAAAGTTCATCGAAAAAGAAAAATGCCAATGCTTTGAAGGTTGTAGATTCTTCCTCCTCTGAAGATTCAAAGAGAGAAATCAGATGACAGTGATAATGAAGTTACACTGTCAAGGAAACTGCAAAGGATCCGTGCAAAGAAGAAGAAGTTTGGTTTAAAAGAGATTCTTCAAGAAGGACAAGAAGAAAGAACCAACATGCTACGAGTGCAATCAACTGGGACATTAAAAGTCTGAATGTCCTAAGCTGAAAAAGAAGGATCAAGCAGAAAGATCTGAGAAGAAGAAAGGCAAAGAAAAGAAATTTAGAAGGTACAAGAAAAAGGTAATGGCAACAACAAGTGATAATGAAGAAGCCACCAGTTCGGACTCTTCAAGTTCAGAATGAAGAAGAAGAAAAGGCCAATCTAGCTCTCATGGCAGGACTGGATCAGATAAATTTTGAAACTTCTTTCACATCATGTTCTGAATCTGATTCTGATAGTCTTGAAAATGCCTTCAATGAATTATATGAAAAATACAAAATAGTAGTCAAGAAAATGAAATAGTTAAATTAAATTACTTACACAAGAAAAATCTAATACTTTCTGAAAAATGAAGTAGAAAGATTAGGACAAAACCTAAATGACACTACAGGAAAAGCGGGTTTACCGACAGAATTTTCTGACAGAACATGTGCCGTCAGAAAATCCATCGGCATTTCTGAAAATTATAATTTTCGTCAAAATATTAGTCGGGTTTTCCGATGGAACATAGTCTGTCGGAAAATCCGTCGGTCTTTCCGACGGAACATATTCCGTCGGAAAGTTCCATCTGAAATACCGACGGATTTTCCGACAGACTATGTTCCGTAAAAAAACCTGCAATTTTCCCCCGTCCACCACGCCTTTCGCGCCCGCTCTCTCTCTCTCTCTCTCTCTCATCTCTGGCGTCTCTCTCTCTCTCTCTCTCTCATCTCCGGCGTCTCTCTGTCTCGTCTCCTACGTCGCCGCGACTCGCTGTCGCCGACCCCGAGCGCCGTCGCCCCGAGCCGTCGTCGTGCCCCCTCGCGCCGCCGTTGCTACCCGCGGCGCCCTGCCACCCACCTCCGGCTCACCGCCCTGCCGCCTCCAGCTCGCCGCCCTGTCGCCGCCGCCGGTATGTCTCCTCCCCCTCCCTCCGTCCCCCTCACCCCTCCCCCCCCCCCTCTGTCTCCCCCTCCCCCACAGTCCCCCCCTCTGTCCCCCCTTCCCCCTCCGTCCCCCCACCGTCCCCTTCCCCCACTGTCCCCCCCCCCCCCCTCCCCCACAGTCCCCTCTCCCCCACCTTCCCCTCCCCATAGCCCTCCCCCACGCCCCCCCCCCCCTCCGTCCCCCCCTCCCCCACCATCCCCCACAGTCCCCCACCGTCCCCACCTCCCCCACAGTCCCCTCCCCCACCGTCCCCCCTCCCCACAATCCCCTCCCTCCCCCATACCCCCCCTCCCATATATTAAATTGTTTAGAGAAATATTTCTTTATCTCAATAAGATTTGCATCCGAGATATTACAATCGTAATACATATTGAGAAGTAACTATTAGGCTACTCTTTGAGTATACTGTTATACCTGAATTATTGAGCTTGGGCTGAGTGTCGGGCTAATTAAAGAGTTACTAATTATTCGACTTTGGGTTAGCAAAATCCTTCGATGTTGGGATTTACTTGAATTGGTACTACTCATAGGTGCAATAAATTTTCATTTTTTAAGAAAAAGATATGTTTGAGTCATATGTTTTGCACAGTCTAAATGTTAATCGTGTGATCTAAAACAAAAAATGGAAAAAAAAACTTAACGTATCATAATTAAAGGGCTGCAGTGGGATTGAAGTTAACATGCATGAAACAAAATGAAGACTCCATTAATTCCATATCTTCCCAGGTCATCCAAGTCATTAGCTACATCTAAATCATTCGATTAGGTGTGTGAGTGTGGGGCACTTCAAAAGTTACATATATAACAATTCCATACCATATCCATATATATAAGACATTTAAACAAGATCAAAATATCTACAGGAAGGTGTCAACCCCAAGTTCGCTACCCGTTCCTAATTGAGCGGTGGACGTCTTGTTGTTCCTAGTACCCATCCATTTGTGGAGCAGGCATAGGAGCTAGCACTTTCCATTGTGGAGTCGCACTCGTTGCGTCTAAGTCACAACTTTAATATTCATAGAAATTAAACGTAGAAATTAAGGGAATCCTCCATTTGTTTTACCAGTCAACAACATTATTCAATTCAACGAGAGACTAATTATTAGACCAGATCAAAAGAATGTAAAGGAAAAGTTAATCCTTTATTTTGATTTAAAAGACTAGCAAATTAAATAGACTCTTTGATGGAACGTTATCTAAACATGCATTCCCATTAATTCCCAGCTAGACTGCTGGGAATACAAATCGTTCGTATGACCATCTTCCTTCTCCCCCAAATTAAATAGACTCTTTGATGGAACGTTATCTAAACATGCATTCCCATTAATTCACACACACACACTCGTACTAGACAAGGTTTCACTTTGAAATCGGACCCAGGTTAGAGTCATCCAATATTGACACCCCCTTCCATTCTCTCTACATCTCTCTTAAGTGTGTGGGGGAGGGAGAAATTGGAGGTAGTACAGTAGAGAGAGACTAGGGGAAAGACAGAGGTTGAGAGAGGTAAATGATCTCTTCATCTAAGGGTTAAATTGTTCGAAACTCTATAAAGGAATATTTCTAGCATATTCTATAGATTTGTTATGGCACATCATGACAAGGTTTATAGTGCAAACATTTCACATAACAAGGTTTTGGTGACAATGCAAAATTATGATGAATTTTGCCCAATTATGCTATTAATAGGGGTATATATGGAAAACAACTTCTATTATTATATTCACTTGTAATTCTTTTTCTTGATTAGTATTGTGTTCTTACATTAATGTAATTCATTTACATGTATGTGTGAATTGGTTTAATATTGCACTTGTTCACATATAATATTTTGTTTCATTTTCCTTTAATATTTATGTGAATTTTAAATTTGATCTATGCATGTATAGTAATTTATCACTGCACACACCTCACGAGAGCGTGTTAAGCCGTGTCAATGAACTTCCGTTCAAGACTTTGGGATGATGTGCACGAGTCTTATTTTCAATGATGAGAACGTGCATATCTAACTCAAAGTCTTGAATTGTCCCGTTTTGGACAGTCTGTGAATGTTTGATCGTAGTTAGGTGGTCATGTACTATGTGTTAGTATTATTTGTTGAAAATTTCGGGTGCTTCTACTCACTCCTCTCTGATATACCTTTATTGATTTATAATATTTTCTTAACCACTTATTAGTAAGTGTTTAAGAAAATATCTTAATCAATAAATATTTTTGGTATATCGGAGAGGTGTGGGGAGATGCTACCGAAATTTTCAGCAAAAATGGCCATCTGAGTGCGATCAAATATTCACAGATGGGTAAAAAGTGATAATCTAAATAATATGCCCTACCTATTCATTTTGACTTACTCGAACGATGTGAGGATGTGTTGGGTTTTAACTGGTGACATGACATTTAATTTGTGTAGGAAAAATGTCTTATGAGAATCAGTCATGGATGTACCGTGGAATAGTTAATGGTTGTGATAGAGGAGTTTAAAGATGGAGTTGACAGTTTCATTCAGTTTGCATTGAGTAATTCATCAGTAGCAGTTGATCCGATGGGTAACATCCGATGTCCGTGTTCGACTTGTAAGAATAGAAAGTGGATATCGACATGGGATGTGCAGCATCATTTGTATACGAGAGGATTTGTTTCCCATTATGAGTTATGGTCGTCTCATGGTGAGATGAATATTCAGTCGTCTGAACCAGCAACTTTGCCCCACAAGTACGTACGTAGACATGGTTGTCGATGCTGCTGGTCTGGAGTTCAATATTCATGATGACCAAACAAATGAAGACGTGCCGAATGATACAGCTAAAAGATTTTATCAATTACTTCGAGATACTGATGATCCATTATGGGATGGTTGTGAGAAGCATACACGGTTGTCTGCAGTGTTGCAACGACTGAATTTGAAGTCCGAATTTCATATGAGCGAGAGTTGTTTTGATCGACTTCTCTTACTTGTCAAGAGTATGCTTCCTCAATAAGAGAGGTTGCTTGATGATTTTTACCATGCGAGAGTTGGTAGCTGTGGAGATCTACATATTCATGAATTACGCAGAACTAGACCCCTACATTGAGTAAGCTCTCAACACTAATGATGTACATCATTTGCGAGCAATTCGCAGAACTTAGAGGTTGTGTGACATTTACATTGCAGAGAGTTCGACTCGGTCATACTGCAACGGAATCCACGTCTGACTGATGTGCAGGTTGAAAAGGAACAAGAGAAGTCTTTGCTACTTGGTTGAGATCTCGAGTACGTGTCTATGTATTTTGAAGCATAAGTGTTATGCTCTTATGCATAATTAGTTGTTGTAATTTGTCATTGTCTGTCCATTTTTTTAATAATAGGTTGAACAAGGCTTTATTACTGATTCAAGAGTACAAGAGATCAGTTATGGGCCCTCGAAGATTGTACGTGTCTATCCAGGCTACATTGTGAATGGATACCGATTTCACATGAGAGATTATGGACAGAATAAGTCTACGATGAACAGCGGCGTATGAGTGAAGGGAAGTGCCTACAATGAAAATGAAGTAGACTATTATGGCATTCTCGAAGAAGTCATTGAACTACAATTTTTGGGACAAGGCAACAATGTATTTCTCTTCAAGTGTCATTGGTTCGATCCGACCTCTATTCGTAATGACACAACATATGGGATTGTCGATGTGAAACATACGTCCAAGTTGAGTACGTATGAGCCATTCATTCTGGCGGCACAAGCCCAACAAGTTTATTATTCGAATTATTCGTCCCTCAAATTGAGAGATTGGTAGGCTGCTTGTAGAGTGATAACAAAGCTATTCCCTGAGTATGAGCTTCTCCCAGTTGATATAGAGCTTGAAGGTGTTAATGACAATTTTTTCCAATCAGATCGGAGTGAAGCACGAGAGTTGGCGGCTTCTACGCAGTTTAGTGTTGATGATATAAATGAATCAATTTGCTTATATAAGGATAACGAACATGAAGAAGTTGACCCAAATGCCCTTGAGCGGGAGCTACAATCTGATGAGGAGGAAGCGTCCCTAAATGATGAGGACGAATTCGAAGAGGATGACGCTGGATTAGACATATCTTCAGCATCTGATGATGAATATAGATAATATTATAAAATTTTGTAAGAACTGAGTGCTGTTACTAATTATATGTTATTAAATAGCTATTTCAAATTTGAGTGCTGATGACATGTATATCTTTATTTTTCTCAATAGAGATATGGTACGTGGAGGACGGAGTGGGAGGGTTCCACCTCGTAGGCCGAGGATCTATGCGGATAGGTATATATGGTACTAAACTCAATTCTTTTATTATACTGTGTAATTTACTTTATATTTCTCACGTGCATATAATTTTGCAGGGTCCGCCTCCCCGTCTATGCCGGTCGTTTCGGCGGCAGGTATATGTATATGTAAACACAAAACTCTATATATTATTGTTCATATTAAATTTATATTTTCTAACGTGCATATAATTTTGCAGGGACCGCCTCCCCGTCCACGCCGGTTGTCCCAGCGACAAGTATATGTATATGTAAACACAAAACTCTAAATATTATTGTTCATATGAAATTCATATTTTCTAACGTGCATATAATTTTGCAGGGACCGCCTCCACGTCCCGTTCACGCCGGTCATCCCGACGACAAGTACATATATATGTAAACACAAAATTCTATATTTATTATTCATATTAAATTCATATTTCTAACGTGCATATAATTTTGCAGGGACCGCCTCCCCGACCCCGCTAGTAGCGTCACCTTTCCCATCCTAATCACCGCCGAGTACATGTATGTTTCCATACTTTAGTATGTTTCTTGTCCTCCTAAAGCTTCATAATAGTGTACTTAATTGTTTTCAACAGAGGTAGAGAGCCATCATCCAGCAGCGGATGAGGAGGGGCCTCAACTACCTGGACGCCAGCCATGTTGGATTTCTGGGTAAACTTGATACTTCAAACTTATTGTATTGTTATTATGTTATACAGTTCATGTACAAAATTAATGTGCAATTGCAGGGGGAAGATAGATCCAGGTTCTGCTTCCCGCTATATTACGACGCTGGTCCACGCACACATTCCAGGACCAGTGGATTCATGGAAAGAGTTCCCCTCGTCCGTCCGTGAATTATTATTTGACATGTTCACGGTATTATTAATTTTTACTGATTTAAAGTCATTTTTTAATTACTATCTCTCTCTGTTAGTGCAGAAAGTTGAGTAATTTTTTTTCTAAATAGCGGAGGTATGTGTTATCGAGACCGGAGGATCTCCCTCGAGCACGAGTCGTCTGGGAGTCTACTGCCCAGACGAATTTGAGAAAGTCCATGTGGGAGGCTCGGGACAAGACAACGAAGACCATAGGCAGCCGGGATCCTACGACTTGGATGGATTACGGCCCTGTTTGGCTGAGGAGGGACTATTGGGAGTCCCTTTGTCATCATTGGGATACTGGACCATGGCAGGAGAGGTCATAGGTAGCTAAACGCAACCGAGCAACTCATCCGGAGAAGAATTTGCATACTAGTGGGTCCATATCTTATGCGACCCACAGCCAAAAATTGGTAAGTATATTATTGTTCAATGCTTAATACATTATCAAATTATTGTGAAACTAACTACTTTTATTGAATTGTAAGCGTCACGAGCTCGAGCGTGCCCCTACTTTTCACGAGGTATTTGATCGGACTCATAAGCGGAAGGGGACGGATGACTATGTCAGTGAGAGTGCTCGCACGATTGCTGTAAGGCAAAATATAATTTTTGAATTCAATTTAGATATTAAAAAAATATGATTTCAATAATACATTTTTAATTTGTTTTGCAGGAGGCCTATGACAGGACGATGATGGATCGCTATGCAGAGGGCACTCCTCAGCCAGACTTGGATCCGGAGGCTTGGGTCGACGTAGCGGGAGGGCCGAGGAAGGGCCGAGTGTACGGCTTTGGGGACAGCCTGGATACTGCTCCAGTGTTGTCCTTATACACGAGTTCGGTCGCTCCTCCGGCCTATGCGAGTTCATCTGCTGCACCGCCCGGTAGTGGTAGAGAGGACATGAGAACCCTCATCTGGGAAGAGCTACAGACACAGTTTGGCGTTATGGTCGAGTAGCTAATCTCTGCCATCCAAGGAGTACGCCCCTCACAGCATGCCCCTCAGGTCAGTATTACTATTAATTTCATATAGTTTAAATGGAATGAAACCACTAAAACTGGATCAGAACAAGCACTAATCTAAAGAAAAACTCAAGTGTAAAGGATCAGAACAAGCAACTCGGGGGTCCAAAATCCCAAATAGGGATCTGATCGGCGTGCCGTTCGCTCCGACACGACTGGGTGGGTGAAATTGATGTGTGCGAAGTAACGAAATCCGAATTGGATTCCCGATTTGGGTTGGGTGTTCAAATCACTAATCTAAAAAAACCCAAGTCTAAAGGATCAGAACAAGCAACCCGGGGGTCCAAAATCCCAATTAGAGATCCGATCGGTGTGTCGTTCGCTCCAATACGACCGGGTGGGTGAAATTGACGTGTGCAAACTGACGGAATCCTAATTGGATTCCCGAATTGGGTTGGGCGTTCAAATCACTAATCTAAAAAAAACCCAAGTCTAAAGGATCAGAACAAGCAACCCGGGGGTCCAAAATCCCAAATAGGGATCTGATCGGCGTGCCGTTCACTCCGACATGACCGGGTGGGTGAAATTGACGTGTGCTAACTGACAGAATCTGAATTGGATTCCCAGTTTGGGTTGGGCGTTCAAATCACTAATCTAAAAAAAAAATCCCAAGTGTAGAGGATCAGAACAAGCAACCCGGGGGTCCAAAATCCCAAATAGGGATCCGATCGACGTGCCGTTCGCTCCGACACGACTGGGTGGGTGAAATTGACGTGTGGGAACTGACGGAATCCTAATTGGATTCCGGATTGGGTTGGGCATTAAAATCACTAATCTAAAAAAAACCGGTGTAAAGGATCAGAACAAGCAACCGGGAGTCCAAAATTCCAAATAGGGATTCGATCGGCGTGTCGTTCACTCCGACACGACCGGGTGGGTGAAATTGACGTGTGCGAACTGACAAAATCTTAATCGGATTCTCGGATTGGGTTGGGCGTTCAAATCACTAATCTAAAAAAACCCAAGTGTAAAGGATCAGAACAAGCAACCCGAGGGTCTAAAATCCCAAATAGGGATCCGATCGATGTGCCGTTCGCTCTGACACGACCGAGTGGGTGAAATTGACGTGTGCGAACTGACGGAATCCTAATTGGATTCCCAGATTGGGTTGGACATTTAAATCACTAATCTAAAAAAAACCCAAGTGTAAAGGATCAGAACAAGCAACCCGAAGGTCCAAAATCCCAAATAGGGATCCGATCGGCGTGCAGTTCACTCCGAAACGACCAGGTGGGTGAAATTGACATGTGGAACTGACGGAATCCGAATTGGATTCCCGGTTTGGGTTGGGCGTTCAAATCACTAATCTAAAAAAAACCCAAGTTTAAAGGATCAAAAATATTTTCTTATTAAACTTGAGGAATAATCACATGTTTTAAATTTAATTTTTAAAATAATGTTTGTATATTAATTTTTATTAATATTTCTCATATTAATTTTTTTAAATATAGGGTCCTCCGGCACCTAACGATCATGAGGCGGGGACAGCGGACGATCCAGCAGACATGTCTTGATTTTTAGCATTTATTATTATTTATGATTTTTTATTTGTTGTGTTTTATGATTTTATGTTTGATTGTGAGTACTTGTTATTGTGGAATGCATGAATATTTTAGCAAGTTATGTAATTTATCATTGTTAATTTCTATAATTTTTTTTTAAAAAAATATTACTTATTTCTGACGGGCTTTCCGACGGATGTTATCCGTCGAAAATATGTAGTTTGCTGACGGAATTTTTCCGTCGGCATTTCTGTCAAAAGTTCCGACGGACTCCTTCCGTCAGAAGTGACCGATGGAATTTCCGACAAATTTTCTGACAGTTTTCGGTCAGAATACATTGACCAATTTTCTGACTACTTTCTATCGGAAGTTACCGACGGAATATTCGATCGGAATTTCCGACAGATTGCCGACGGTTATTTTGTCCGTCGATAATTTCTGGCCAGAATGTTTTGACGGACATTTTCTGATGATCATTCGACGAAAAGTTGTCAGAAGGCACACTTTCCGATGGATTTCCGTCAGATTTCCGACGGATTATGTCCGTCGAAAATACTGCTTTTTCTTGTAGTGTGAAACTAAAAGAGCAAACGAATTACTGTGTGAAGACTTAAAAAATAAAAATAGTAAAATCCTGAAAATAGAGTCAAATCTAAAGAATTAAAGGATGAATAGAAATTAAAAGAAGAAAACAACTTTCTAAGAGCTACCATAGAAAATATCAAATTGTAAAACATCTTTATTTGTTAGACTAAAAGGTTCTAGGACAGGTAAGAAGAAATATGGAGTAGGATATACACCTCCATAATGAAGAAGATATTGTGTATCCTGAAAAGTATCCAACAACATAATTTGTAAAAGAAAAAGGAATTACAAATCCTAGAAGGTTAACCAATATGCTTACAAATAAAAACAGAAATTACAACACTACACACATGAAGAATGCTTTTGATTTATGCTATAGTCACTGTAACCAGCTAGGACACACTGTCAGCACATGCACAACTAGACATTTGCTGGATCCCTAAGACTAACCAAAAAAGGACCCAAGAAAATCTGGGTACCAAAAGTTACAACTTAAGTTGTTTGCAGGGTCGCCTGAGAGCATCAAAATGGTATTTGGATAGTGGGTGCTTAAGCATATGACAGGTGACATGAAGTATTTACAAGCTTTAGAATGAGATTGGTCAGGTCACTTATGGAGATAATGGAAAAGGGAAAGTTTTAGGATGTTGAACAGTAGGAACAAAAGAAAAAGAATCTGATAGAAGATGTCATGTATGTAGAAGGATTGAAGCACAACCTTATTAGCATCATCTACTGTGTGACAAGGGTCACCTAGTAAACTTTTAGAATGATAAGTGCATTATTCAAAAGTATGGAAAAACAGTATTTGAAGCTTAAAGAGTTAAGAACTTGTACACCTTATAGTTAGCAGAACTAAAAGAAGTAAACTTGTCTTCTTACCACCAAGAGTGAAGAAATGATTTGTGGCACAGAAGATTAGGACATGCAAGCACTTCAGTAATCAAGAAATTAATCAAGCATGTTCTAGTTGAAGGTCTTCCAAAGTTGAAACTGAAGAAGTCTGGAATCTGTACAGCCTGTGCAAAGAGGAAAGCAAACAAGACATCATTTCAGTCCAAAACAGTGGTTACAACATCCAAGCCTTTAGAGTCATTCACATGGACTTATTTGGACCAATAAGAACAGTTAGTCTTGGAGGAAAAATGTATGGCTATGTGATTGTAGATGACTACTCAAGGTATACTTGGGTATCCTTTTTGGAAGCCAAATCAGAAACATTTTCATCTTTTCTGAAGTTCAGCAAATTAGTACAGAAGAATCAAAAGTTTCAGATAATTAGTATCAGATCTGATCATGGTGGAGAGTTCAAGAATGAAGAGTTCATGAAGTTCTATGAAGGAAATGGAATAGAACATAATTTCTCTGCACCAAGAAACACCTCAACAAAACTGGAGTAGCAGAAAGGAAGAATAGAACACTGCTAGACATGGCTAGAACTATGCTTACAGAGTATAATTTACCAAGATACTTCTGGGCAGAAGCAGTCAACACAGCCTGCTACATCATCAATAGGTGCATGATCAGACCAATCCTAAAGAAGACACCTTATGAGCTATACAAGGAGAAAAAACCCAACATCAGTCATCTTCGACCTTTTGGTTGTAAGTGCTTTATTTTGAATAATGGTAAAGATAACTTAGGAAAGTTAGATGCTAAAAGTGATGAAGGTTTTCTGTTAGGATATATTTCAAAACTAGAGGATATAAAGTGTTTAATAGGAGAACTTTAAATATAGAGCAAACAGTGCATATTTTATTTGATGAGACTAACCCTTCTATTAAAAGAATAGAAGAAGAAGAAGATTGTGTTGAAGATCTGTGTCGGGATCTAGAACAGACATCTCTTGAAGAAGGAGAGAAAGAAGAAGAAAAGGAAGATACACCACTAGAGGAACTTCAACAACAAGAAGAAGCGCAAGAAGGACTGCCAAGAGAATTGAGGTATCACAGAGATCATCCAAGAGAAAACATTATAGGTGATCCTCAAGATAGGGTAAGAACAAGAGGTATGAACATTCCTTGTGATTTTTTTGCATTTATGTCCCAAAATTGAGCCTAGGACAATCAATGATGCACTGGTTGATGAATCTTGGATCCTTGCAATGCAAGAGGAACTTAATCAGTTCCAACGTAGCCAAGTTTGGACTCTTGTCCCTAGACCTTCTGACCATCCAGTTATTGGAACCAGATGGGTCTTCAGAAACAAAATGGATGAATCAGGAGTGATCACCAGGAATAAGGCCAGACTTGTAGCACAAGGGTATTCCCAAGAGGAAGGCATTGATTTTGATGAAACTTATGCCCCAGTAGCCAGATTAGAGGCAATTAGAATTCTTTTAACATATGCATGCTCCCTCAACATCAATTTATTTCAAATGGATGTTAAAAGTGCTTTTCTAAATGGTTTCATAAAAGAAGAAGTTTATGTTGAGCAACCACCTGGTTTGAAGATACTAAATACCCAAATCATATTTCCGTTTGAAGAAAGCATTGTATGGTCTGAAACAAGCTCCAAGAGCATGGTATGAAAGGCTAAGTGCTTATCTTATATCACATGATTTCATAAGAGGTAAAGTAGATAGCACATTATTTATTAAGAAATTTTCAGAAGGAATCTTGATAGTGCAAATATATATTGATGATATTATTTTTGGTTCTACTAATGAATCACTTTGTAAATTCTTTGAAAATCTTATGCAAAGTGAGTTTGAGATGAGTATGATGGGTGAGCTTAATTACTTTCTTGGGTTGCAAATCAAGCAGACCAAGGAAGGTACTCACATTTGTCAAACCAAATATATTTCTGATTTACTCTCAAAATATGGTTTTGACAAGTGTAAGCCCTTAGGAACACCCATGAGCTCAGGAATTAAATTAGATAGTGATCCACTTGGTAAGAAAGTAGATAAAAAGATCTATAGAGGCATGATTGGATCATTACTCTATCTTACTGCCAGTAGACCAGATATAATGTTTAGTGTATGTTTGTGTGCAAGATTTCAAGCTAATTCTAAAGAATCACATGTTAATGCTGTTAAAAGAATTTTTAGATATCTTATAAGCACAAGTAAATTGGGTTTATGGTATCCTAGATGTTCTGATTTCAAATTGATTGGATATAGTGATGCTGACTATACTGGATGCAAAATAGATAGAAAAAGCACCAGTGGTACCTGTCAAATTCTTGCGGGATGCTTGATTTCTTGGTCTTCTAGAAAGTAGAATTCATTAGCATTGTCCATAATAGAAGCAAAGTACATTGCAATTGGAAGTTGCTGCACTCAACTGCTGTGGATCAAACATCAACTGGAAGACTATGGTCGAACACTTCAAGAGATTCCAATGCTGTGTGACAACACAAGCGCAATCAACTTGACCAAAAATCCCATTCAACATTCAAGAACAAAACATATTGAAGTCAGACATCATTTCATTAGGGACCATGTGAGTAATGGAGACATTTTACTTGATTTTGTGTCTACAGAAAATCAACTAGCTGATATTTTTACTAAACCTCTTCCTGAAGATAGATTTACATCTATTAGAAGAGAAATAGGTATATGTAACCCTGATTGAATTGTTGTGATGAATCCATGTTTGAATCTCTGCAAGTGTAGATTAAAAAACTCATTGCAAATTTCTCTAAGTCCCGAAACTGCGACTGTTGGAAGTCGGAGTGCTGACTGCGACTTCTCAAAGTCGAAGTCTACCACGACTAATGAAGAAGGAAGTGTGCTCTGCGACTCTTAGAAGTTGGAGAAGGCACTTCGGTTCCGAGAAGTTGGAGTCTATAAAGTCGAATTTCTCATTAACATAAATTTATTATAAATAAATGATAATAATTTTAAATTTAATTGAGGAATTTATTACAATAACTGTCCATTCATTTAATCACAGCCGTTCATCTCCTTATCTTTGGTACGTTACTTTTCCACTTCTATATTAAGACCCCTTCATCCATTTCCAAAGCACCCGTTTGAACTCTCTCTCCGACTCTCCTATCGTCTTCTTCCTCTTCCCGTGCGTACTGTTCATCTCCTCCGGAACCGCTTTTAGAGCAACTGCATATCTCTCATCTTCTTTGAAGAAAGGTAGGTTCCTTGATCTTTGAACATCATTTCTTTGACTCCTGTGATAGTCCTCTGAATCTTCTCTGTCGTCTTCTGTCTAGATGGCCTCCTCTAGGGCTCCGTAGGAACTAT
The DNA here is from genome assembly GCA_014218235.1 of Colocasia esculenta. Classification (NCBI taxonomy): domain Eukaryota; kingdom Viridiplantae; phylum Streptophyta; class Magnoliopsida; order Alismatales; family Araceae; genus Colocasia; species Colocasia esculenta. The sequence goes on from CM024762.1 coordinate 98,791,745, forward strand.
GTTCACCCCTGAACAGTTCCAACGCCTTTCCTCTACCAAGGTGTCCATCTGTCCCGGAAAGGTTGTAGACTTCAACCAGTTGCATGGTAGTCTAGTTTGGGTAGAAGAAACCCTAGCGGCAATGTGCTGGTCTAGACTGTGTCAGATTGCAGAACCATCTTTCGAAGGTGCCCTTAAGGCATTTTATGTGTCCCTTCAAGTTTCTTCAAAAGGTTTAGTTACAAGATTTGTGAAAGACACCAAAGTCACAGTTTCAGAAGAACTATTGGTTGAAATATTGAACTGCCCCAACTCCGACCATAGAATCAGTGAGATTGTGCCCATGGACAAGCAAAAGATGGGTGTGATTGGAAGCCTAGGAACTATTAGCAAGAAAGGTCTGCTAGTGAATGAACTGTCTGCAGAGAAGAGAATCATCCACTCCATCATCACCAATATCATCACACCTAGGGCTGGCACCCACTCCTCCATAACTGTCAAGGATGGTAGCCTATTATTTTGGGCTATTCAGAGACATAGGGTCAACCTGCCCTCAATCATTTTGGAAAGAATGGCAGGATCCAGAAATCTACAGGAGTCTCTTCCATATGGACCCCTGCTGACCTTGATTTTCAGAAGGTTTTCAATAGATCTTAGTGATGAGATTTCAGTGGGAGTTAAGAAAAAATTTGGCTTGTCTACTCTTAGAAGAAGCCACTATATTTTGGAAAGGAAAGCTCAAAATTTTTGGACCAAGGACTCTGTGCCACACTGCACTCATGAGATTTTCCCTGATGAGGATAGGGTTCCTATCTATTCCAGTAATTCAGCATGAAGAAGAAAGAGTAGAAGCCCCTGCACAAAGTCAGCAAGAGCAACAGCAAGAAGAAGAGCATCAAGGTCATCAGCATGAACCAGAATAAGAACAAGTTCCTACCCCATCTCCTGAGTGTGAAGCACCAGTAGAAACCATCAGTCAAGTGCTTAGAGATTTGAGGGGCAAGGGAGTAGCACAAGAAGATAACATTCCAAGTACTACTCCACTTGAGGAAAGATTTGAAGAAGTAGAGCATTATGCCTCCCCTCCTCATTTTGAGACCCGGCCAAGGACTCAGGGGGAGAGTAGCAGCAGTTCCAGCATGATGATGGATATTTTGATGCAGCAGCAAGAGGGCTTGTCAGTTCTTCAGAAGCAAGTTTAGCAAGTGGACGTTAAGTTTGATTTCTTGGCTGAGGAGGTCCGGCAGATGAAGGACCTTCTGCTTCAGTTAGTGTGCCAACAGAGCACTAGTTAGCCATCTGCTCCACCCTCTACTCTCCAAGAAGAACAGTAGTTAGAACAACATCAACAAGAACAAGATCAGCAGCAAAAGGAACAAGAGTAACAGCAGTATGAACTAGTGCAACAGCAAGAGCAGTAGCAGCCAGAACTAGAGTAGCATTTAGTAGCAGTTGAGCCAGATCAGCAGTAGAAAGAGCAGCCACAGGAGATGGTAGTACAAGTTGAGCCTGAGTAGCAGCAGCAGGAGCAGCCCGCTCAGGAATCTAGGTCTAAGTGACCTCTAGAGTCTCAGGATTTGGAGGTAGATACCAGGTCTAAGGTCAAAACTTTTAGGAGGATGGTTAGAAGGAAGCTCCATAAGAATGGTCAGCCTGTTTTCCCTCCTCCACCCTTGACCGTTTCCTCTCCTCCCACTGATCCAACTCCTTCTGCTCCTACTTCTACCACTGCTCCTACACCATCTGTATCTCAACAATCTCCTCCATCTCCCTCTCATCCTACTGCACCCACTGCTCCTACACCTCCAGCTCCCACTGCTGATGAACAACAACCTCCACCTCCTCCTTCTACCACATCTGATCCTCCTCCCTCTACCTCTTTACCAGAGGATCAACCCCTTGCCTTTGACAAGGTTAATTTTTCCATCTATCCTTTAAAGTACTATTTCAAACCCTCCAAGGAAAGCATACCCACTCTCCATACTTTAGCCCCTCATTTCTTTTCCTCTCTTCCTACATCCTCCACACCTTTGGCTGGCAGATCCACTTTTTCCCTTAGAGATATTGTACCTAGTGTGGTACTCTCATCTAAAAGTGGACACCAATTAAAAGAAAATCCAGCCAAACTCCTCCCTCCTTTTTGGTAAACTTTTTCTACCACTCAGAACATCATATGAACTTGTTCAGGGAATTCTTGTCTATCAAAGCATTCCTTGAATCCATGAAATGCCAGGTTTCACTTTTGAGGACTGGCTTCCCTCACTCCTTCATACATCCCAAGTACTGTTGGCTGATGTCAATCTGATTACTCAGAAAAGCCACAGTCTGTCTCCCAAAGACTTTCGTGAACTCTATCCTGGTGAAGCCACTAGATTCCAACAAACTCAGGCTAGGAACCAATTTATGGATATTACCTTTCACCTGAACCTTACATTTTATGACATGTTTGGTACCCTCCTTAGAGAGTCGCAGGCCAAGTACACAAAGATGAAAGAATTCAATTTTGCCAGGTTCAGACTAGGGTTGCCAGATGTAAACAAAGGTCAATGGGAACATATCATCTGTGGTCAAAGGAAAATCTCCCCTTCTATGACTATCGAACTATCTTTTGGTCTGCACCCAAGCCTAGTTGGTGCCATTTCTGCTAGGAAGAATTTTGCTCAGCTTGTGTTTAATAGACATCCGCATAGCCACAATGTTCAGAATCAAGTATAACTTGAACTTATCATTTCATAGGTTTGCCCTTATGCAAGCACCTCAGAACTCCCAGCACATGTTAGATTTTCAGATCTGTTTTGCTGAGTCTGAGAGGTTCACTGAAGATCAATGGGCAGCTGCATACCCTGAAGACCATACAGATTGTCAGAAATTGAAGATTTCTATTGTTGAGTATCTCTGCAAAGGATATGAGACTCTTTGGAAGTCTATTGCCCATAAGTGGAAGCAGAGGTACTTAGTCTACTACCAAGCCAAGGAAGCTGCAATGCATCAGGGCCTGCACTGGAACATTACTGTTCATGAGTTTCTCCATTTAGCAGCCTCTAAGAAATTTGTATCTCTTAGGTCTCTTTTGCTCCCTAGCAATTATCATAAGAGGCTTAGCTGGTTCCATAGAAGACATGTCAAGTCTTATAGGAAAATCCCCTCCATAGGTCCTTCCTATAACATAGAATATGCTAAGTTTGAGAGCTTCTTTCCTGATAATGAGAAGAAGCTTTGGGCTCTTCTCCAGCCTTTCCTTGCCCAAATACCCCCTTCTTTGTATTATCTAGTTCTCTATCAGCTTCCTAGATTTTTTTCTTATAATTGAACATTTCAGTTTTATGAATGATAGTTCTGTTCCTTATATCTCTCTCTCTCTCTCCTCTCTCTCTCTCTTCTCTCTCTCTCTATCTCTCTCTTATCTACTCGTTAATGTCACAAAGGGGGAGAAAGAAAGTAAGAAACAAATAACTCAATCTCAGGAGGGCATACTTTTGCAAATCAAAATTGTTTTTTCACTGTCTATTTAAAAGTTTTGTCATTAACAAAAAGGGGAGAGAATTGTTGAGCAACTATCCCTAAGAAAATTATTAAGACTTTAAATTATTTACCATGGTGATTTGCTATGTCAAAATTTTTTAAAAGACTTCTTACAATCAAATCTACTGCACATATCTCAGAGAACATATTTTGTACAATACTGTATTAACACTATCTTGAAAATTTTCTAAGTCCACAGAATACTCTATGTATCATACTGTCTCCGACTCCAAAAATCGAAGTAGACTCTCTTTGGAAACGAAGTATGGACTCCATCTCTTGAGAAATCGAATCCTAGACTCTGACTTTGAGAAGTTGAAGTAGGGTATCGAATCGAACTCCTCACTCCGACTTCCAAAAGTCGAAGTCTACTCTCCGACTCCAGAAAGTCGAAATCTATACATTGAAATCCAACTCTCGGAAAGTCCAAGAATTTACTCCGACTTCATGAAGTCGAATTTTATTGTCTCACTGGGACTTCTGTAAGTCAAATTTAAGTCTGTTTCTCATGCTTTAGACTTCAACTCCATAGAGTCGAAGTACATCTCTTTTTGTCTCCGACTTCCCTGACAACTTCTGTACTTCACTTTTTCTATGCATATATTATAGTTGCATGAAATGTTGATTGTTTGGTATTACATTTGCTTAATGATATCTTGTATAGAACATATAGTACATGTATATCTTTCAGAATACTATCCTATTTTGTTATCATTATTTAATATATTCTAATAGATAGGATATATAATACTCAAAACAACCACAAAAAATTATATGTAAAAATGTCTGAAACAATTATTCAAATTGGTCTCTTGCTTTATGTGACAAGTTCAGTTTCTCTTTTCATTCAATAGATGTCTTGCAGGTAATGCCATTAGACACATGGTGTATCTGACAGAGGCTCACCTACCACTATCAGAACCTCACCTTACCTTCTGATGCACTTGTCTGTCTGTATTATTTTGCACTGAACTTGTGTCTGTCTGAGGTTTTCATACTTACATATATCTCTGACTCACCTACCTCAGAAAGTATGGAGGTATCTTTTCTTTGTCTTATCCTTGTTGCAGAACATTTATTAGGTACATTTTCAGCATGGAGCTTTCACAGAACATTAATTAAAGGCTGACCTCTAAGCTGAGAAGCTACAAACATGGTCTGAAGCCGTTGGAAAGCTAAAAGGCTGAAGAACTAATGGATAATCAAAATCTCATATGCATCCAAAGGATCAAAGGCCACTCCTCAAACGGCTTGATCTCCAAAGGATAGTTTCAAACGGAAACATCCTCTGAAGCATATATAGAAGCCGAAGTTTGGACAAGAGGAGACACCAAGTGTGTGAAACCTGCTAGCAATTCATTTCAACTGTCTTCTGCCTTCTGCTAGCAAGAGCCTTCACAAGCCTTCTACTGAGCTGCAAGATAAAGAGCCTCCACAGTCTGAAAATTTCCAAGCTCTCCTCTTCATAGAAGTTTTGTTTGTGTTGGTTGGAAGTTGTGTAACTAGATATCTTCTAGTCCACCCTCCTTGATTCTGAAAGGATAGTGCTACAATTTCTATTTATATCCTTTCTGAATTTTTCTGTGTCTGCTCACTCTTTAGAGCAACACACAAGTGTTTTGAAATTCTGTCTGTGTAACCCCCAGGAGGTTTGTTCCTGTAGTGCCTCTCTTGTGAAGGGAAGACCTTGTTAAAGGTAGTTATTGTACCCCTGTTGAGGGAAAACTTGTTTGGGAGGAAGTGGGCTGTAATACCTCTCAAGGGTGAGAGAAGGCCAAGTATTCTTGGCAGTTAGTGAAATCTCAAGTGGTTTGCTTGAGGACTGGACGTAGGACTTCAATGTGGGAAGGGTGAACTATGATAAAATTCATTGCACAATTGTGGGATTATCTGCCTAGTTACACTTGAATCACACACTATACTTAACACTAACAAGTCCATTTTAGGTTGTTTATTTTCAGATAAAATTTTTAAAATGTCAAGAAGTCCTATTCACCCCCCCTCTAGGACATCATTAGTGCTATCTCGATTCAACATTATCAATCCTCTATTCATCGCGTTATCCACCTTATGTATGTGACCCTCTAGGCCCAATATCGAGCTGGCCGTGAGTTGCACCTGTCAGAACTCCTTCTGACTTAGTGAATTATTATCTCTATAAAAATTCACTCAACCCATCGATTATAAACATACTAGGCCACTATGCCATAATCCCCAGACAATACGAGTGATCAAATCCATTGGACCTGTCTGCCTACAGTTACCGTGTACCTGTAGTCCCTCATCCATCTATTATCCCAGAAACTGTATATTAGGCATGGTGTTGTCAGGCCTATACGGAATCTGTTAAAGTCAAAGTCTTATCAGATTCTCTCGGAGAACTCCTTCTCTCTAAATTCGATTGACCCTGGCCAGGGATTTGCTGAGTAAGACAATATGGGATATTCCTCTCACGATACTGAGAGTGGATGATCCTCTATTGACACATAATTGCCTTTGTAAGGTGGCTACCATTCCCAATGACTGGCTATACTAGACCTGGAACATCAAGACCTATAAATCCAGTATCAAAGAATGGAGTACTCAAACAAGACATCTTTAGTGTTCAAGTCTAAGGACCAGTTACACAACTGAGATTACGGAATCTCTATCTGACAATCAAGTATCATTAACCACACAACATTCTGAGAACGGATCATTCAGTGAAACCCATTCTCCAATAAGCACCTGTACCATATCCCTAGTGTCTCCACACAAGCAGCTATGAGATCAACTGCTTCATCACATGGACATGTATATGGCACACCGGTCTTTCCAGTCATCTCTGTAACATAGCGCGTTTTCGGATCTTCATGGATCGTTGTTTAGTGGTAGCTCGGATTCACATTTACTAGTTTTGGTGTGGTGCTCATGGCCAATATGGGGTCATTGGGCCTTGGTTGTGGTTTCCGCGCGTTGTGTGGGGCTTAGTGGGCCGGCAGGTTAGGCCCGTAGTGCCCGTTGGTTCATTGGATGTGAATGCGACATGGGTGTAGGTCACGTTCTGAACGTGACGAAAGTGGGGGTCGTGTTCTGGTTGCGCTGTTTTGGGTCGACGTCTGCATGTGCGCCATGTGTCGCATGTTGGGGTGTCCTGCTAACGTCGGGAATGGGAAGGCGACGCCCTAGTCCATCGCGACAAGGTCGCGGCGGGGAGGTACATCACGATCCCAACCGCTGTGTGGTTTTTAAGAAGGTTGGCCGACAGAGCTTCACAAGCTCTGCTCGATCGGGAGAGGAGCTGCCGTGGTTTCATTGGGCGATTTGGCGTTCCGATGTGGGTGTTCGACGCGCTCTCAACGCGAGGACATCGCATGGAGCGGGGAGACGTCGTGCCGTAGCCGTTCACGCGTTCTTCATGGAGGTAGGGAGTTCTACCTGATTTGTTACGTGGATTGCATGATGGTTTGTTTATCGCTTTAAAAATAGTAGATACCATGTCTAGGAGGTGAAATGAGCATGAAAACCGAGTTGAAACATCATGTGGGGTGTTGCACGGAAAATCCAGAGATGGTTCCTGAATTAGGATTTTGCCTGAGAAGGCGACGGACCCTGCCATCGCGACCAGGTCGCAATAGGCCGACCTATCTCGACATGGTTTCCTATCGAAAACATGTCGGTGTGGCGCGATCTCATGGCGCCGTTGGACCCTGCCGCGTTAGTGTTCTGATCGCGGTCCATCGGGGTGTTGTGACCTGATTGCGACTGAACCCATGTCGTGACCACAGCGAGTGTGCTTGTGGTGTTTGTTTAATGGTACGATTATTCGATTATCGTTTAATTATTATGCATGGCAATGCTAATGATGCATTGGGCACTTGTAGCACCTGTGAGCATGGTTAGCATGTTATCTATGTGTGGTTATGTGATAGGGTGGTGCTCACAAAGTGAGTATGCTTTACGTGGTGTTTACACGGTTTGAGTGCCGTGCATGAGGTATGCATGGCTAGTGGTTCGACGTAATGATTATGGTAATGTAACTTCTATAGTAGTATGAGATGGCGGGGCAATGAAGGTCGGATGTGAACCTAGCCTAGTCTATGGTTGTCTTTTAAAGAGTATATAATGATATATGTGTTATTAGTGTGTGTTGCTATAGAGGTCACGGAGTGGACCGATGACAAGCAAGGTTGTGTGCACGTCGTGATACAAGTAGGTATCAGTGTGGGATGGTTTGGAGGTCCTCATGCTTTAGACTTCAACTCCATAGAGTCGAAGTACATCTCTTTTTGTCTCCGACTTCCCTGACAACTTCTGTACTTCACTTTTTCTATGCATATATTATAGTTGCATGAAATGTTGATTGTTTGGTATTACATTTGCTTAATGATATCTTGTATAGAACATATAGTACATGTATATCTTTCAGAATACTATCCTATTTTGTTATCATTATTTAATATATTCTAATAGATAGGATATATTATACTCAAAACAACCACAAAAAATTATATGTAAAAATGTCTGAAACAATTATTCAAATTGGTCTCTTGCTTTATGTGACAAGTTCAGTTTCTCTTTTCATTCAATAGATGTCTTGCAGTTAATGTCATTAGACACATGGTGTATCTGATAGAGGCTCACCTACCACTGTCAGAACCTCACCTTACCTTCTGATGCAACTGTCTGTCTGTATTTATTTTGCACTGAACTTGTGTCTGTCTGAGGTTTTCATACTTTACATATATCTCTGACTCACCTACCTCAGAAAGTATGGAGGTATCTTTTCTTTTGTCTTATCCTTGTTGCAGAACATTTATTAGGTACATTTTCAGCATGGAGCTTTCACAGAACATTAATTAAAGGCTGACCTCTAAGCTGAGAAGCTACAAACATGGTCTGAAGCCGTTGGAAAGCTAAAAGGCTGAAGAACTAAGGATAATCAAAATCTCATATGCATCAAAGGATCAAAGGCCACTCCTCAAACGGCTTGATCTCCAAAGGATAGTTTCAAACGGAAACTCCTCTGAAGCATATATAGAAGCCGAAGTTTGGACAAGAGGAGACACCAGTGTGTGAAAACCTGCTAGCAATTCATTTCAATGTCTTCTGCCTTCTGCTAGCAAGAGCCTTCACAAGCCTTCTACTGAGCTGCAAGATAAAGAGCCTCCACAGTCTGAAAATTTCCAAGCTCTCCTCTTCATAGAAGTCTTGGTTGTGTTGGTTGGAAGTTGTGTAACTAGATATCTTCTAGTCCACCCTCCTTGATTCTGAAAGGATTAGTGCTACAATTTCTATTTATATTCCTTTCTGAATTTTCTGTGTCTGCTCACTCTTTAGAGCAAACACACAAGTGTTTTGAAATTCTGTCTGTGTAACCCCCAGGAGGTCTGTTCCTGTAGTGCCTCTCTTGTGAAGGGAAGACCTTGTTAAAGGTAGTTATTGTACCCCTGTTGAGGGAAAACTGTTTGGGAGGAAGTGGGCTTGTAATACCTCTCAAGGGTGAGAGAAGGCCAAGTATTCTTGGCAGTTAGTGAAATCTCAAGTGTGTTTGCTTGAGGACTGGACGTAGGACTTCAATGTGGGAAGGGTTGAACTATGATAAAATTCATTGCACAATTGTGTGATTATTTCTGCCTAGTTACACTTGAATCACACACTATACTTAACACTAACAAGTCCATTTTAGTGTTGTTTATTTTCAGATAAAATTTTTAAAATGTCAAGAAGTCCTATTCACCCCCCTCTAGGACATCATTAGTGCTATCTCGATCCAACATTATCCAATCCCTATTCATCGCGTTATCCACCTTATGTATGTGACCCTCTAGGCCCAATATCGAGCTGGCCGTGAGTTGCACCTGTCAGAACTCCTTCTGACTTAGTGAATTATTATCTCCATAAAAATTCACTCAACTCATCGATTATAAACATACTAGGCCACTATGCCATAATCCCCAGACAATACGAGTGATCAAATCCATTGGACCTGTCTGCCCACAGTTACCGTGTACCTGTAGTCCCTCATCCATCTATTATCCCAGAAATTGTATATTAGGCATGGTGTTGTCAGGCCTATACGGAATCTGTTAAAGTCAAAGTCTTATCAGATTCTCCCGGAGAACTCCTTCTCTCTAAATTCGATTGACCCTGGCCAGGGATTTGCCTGAGTAAGACAATATGGGATATTCCTCTCACGATACTGAGAGTGGATGATCCTCTATTGACACATAATTGCCTTTGTAAGGTTGGCTACCATTCCCAATGACTGGCTATACTAGACCTGGAACATCAAGACCTATAAATCCAGTATCAAAGATGGAGTACTCAAACAAGACATCTTTAGTGTCTTAAGTCTAAGGACCAGTTACACAACTGAGATTACGGAATCTCTATCTGACAATCAAGTATCATTAACCACACAGCATTCTGAGAACGGATCATTCAGTGAACCCATTCTCCAATAAGCACCTGTACCATATCCCTAGTGTCTCCACACAAGCAGCTATGAGATCAACTGCTTCCATCACATGGACATGTATATGGCACACCGGTCTTTCCAGTCATCTCTGTAACATAGCGCGTTTTTCGGATCTTCATGGATCGTTGTTTAGTGGTAGCTCGGATTCACATTTACTAGTTTTGGTGTGGTGCTCATGGCCAATATGGGGTCATTGGGCCTTGGTTATGGTTTCCGCGCGTTGTGTGGGGCTTAGTGGGCCGGCAGGTTAGGCCGTAGTGCCCGTTGGTTCATTGGATGTGAATGCGACATGGGTGTAGGTCACGTTCTGAACGCGACGAAAGTGGGGGTCGTGTTCTGGTTGTGCTGTTTTGGGTCGACGTCTGCATGTGCGCCATGTGTCGCATGTTGGGGTGTCCTGCTAACGTCGGGAAGGTCGCGGCGGGGAGGTACATCACGATCCCAACCGCTGTGTGGTTTTTAAGAAGGTGGGCCGAACAAGCTTTCACAAGCTCTGCTCGATCGGGAGAGGAGCTGCCGTGGTTTCATTGGGCGATTTGGCGTTCCGACGTGGTGTTCGACGCGCTCTCAACTGAGGACATCGCATGGAGCGGGGAGACGTCGTGCCGTAGCCGGTTCACGCGTTCTTCGGGAGGTAGGGAGTTCTACCTTGATTGTTACGTGGTTGCATGATGGTTTGTTTATCGCTTTTAAAATAGTAGATACCATGTCTAGGAGGTGAAATGAGCATGAAAACCGAGTTGAAACACATGTGGGGTGGTTTGCACGGAAAATCCAGAGATGGTTCCTGAATTAGGATTTTTGCCTGAGAAGGCGACGGACCCTGCCATCGCGACCAGGTCGCAATAGCCGACCTATCTCGACATGGTTTTCCTATCGCAACATGTCGGTGTGGCGCGATCTCATGGCGCCGTTGACCCTGCCGCGTTAGTGTTTCTGATCGCGGTCCATCGGGGTGTTGTGACCTGATTGCGACTGAACCCCATGTCGTGACCACAGCCGAGTGTGCTTGTGGTTTGTTTTAACGTACGATATTCGATTATCGTTAATTATTATGCATGGCAATGCTAATGATGCATTGCACTTGTAGCACTCTGTGAGCATGGTTAGCATTTTATCTATGTGGTTTATGTGATAAGGGTGGTGCTCACGAAGTGAGTATGCTTTTACGTGGTGTTTACACGGTTTGAGTGCCGTGCATGAGTATGCATGGCTAGTGTTCGACGTAATGATTATGGTAATGTAACTTCTATAGTTAGTATGAGATGGCGGGGCAATGAAGGTCGGATGTGAACCTAGCCCTAGTCTATGGTTTGTCTTTTAAAGAGTATATAATGATATATGTGTTATAGTGTGTGTTGCTATAGAGTCACGGAGTGACCGATGACAAGCAAGGTTGTGTTGCACTGTCGTGATACAAGTATGTATCAGTGTGGGATGGTTTGGAGGTCACATGCTGATCATGATAAGCCAGTTATGTTTAGTATATTTTAATATACGTTATACCGAGGCATTAAGCGATTGACGTGGTTTATATGCTAGCCGAGTGTGGTGGTCCGGCGCCTATTCCGGAATGCCTCTTCAGTTGGGTGCCCCAGATTTTGTGTGAGCCGGAACCTGTGTGTGCTTAGGTTGTCTTAGTACAGTGGTAGCGTCGAGGTCTTGTCATCTTCCTCGACCCCTCACTCTTGTGTTTGAGTAGTACTCCGGCTAAGGTAAAGATGGCAGTGGGACAGTGACTCGTGAGAGTTTGTGTTTAGTCACTTGTAGCGCTCTCGTAGTTGGGGGTTACAGACACCAGTAGGTGTATTGGGCCCCAGCTACTCCTGTTACCAGTGCCTCACTTTAGGGAGCTCAGACCAGAGTCTCTAAAGGTGCCAGGCATGGGCCTGCAGGGTGTGTGACCTGTAGGTTGTGGTGGTTTGGTTGGTCTCCACAGTTCTTTGGCCTTACTTGTGTTGTGGAGCGGCAGTTGGACCTTACGTCTGTGACTGCGAGACTGAGAGGTAGTTCTTGTGCTGTGTTGTCCGAGTTGGATACTGGCATCATGAACCAATAGTCTGTCCCATGTGGTGGCGTCGTGCTTTCCGACTCGTGCTTTGCTATTGGTTGTAGCGTGCGTTAGTTATGCTTTTATCCGTCGAGGTGTGCCATGGTGTTGGCACAGTTGACGTTGTGGTGGCGCGGAGACTCACTGGTTGTGGTTGACTGGTTGTGGTGTGCCCTGGTGGTGGCACAGTTGTGTTTGTGTTTCAGTGGTGGTACCTCGTGGTGGTAGGTACCTGTACCCTTTGTAGGTACTGTTTCTCATGGTACGCTGAGTACTAGCCTTTTTAGGTGGTGAAGTGGAGGTCTTGTGCTAAGATCTTCCACTGTTGTGTTTTACCCTCCTTGGTAAGTTTCTGAATAGGTTTAGTGTGCGATAGATTGGCATCGTGGTAGCCATCCTGTTACTTAAGTGTGACTTTGATACATCCTGGTTGAGGGGATAAAGGATTAGCTCTTGGTAGCAGTCCTATTACCCATGTGTTGGAGGCTTGCCAGTGAAGCTAGTACTTAGGCATTGCTTTGCCTGTGTGGCTTACAGCTTAGGCGACCAGTTGTTGAGGTGGTGTGCCTGTGAAGCTTGTGGCCTAGGCTTTTCAGTTATTGGGCAGACTAGTAGCGTGGTGCTAGTTCTGCTGTCTCATCTTCTTTCCGAAATTTGTACGAATTGATAAGATTATGCTTTGCCATGAACAAGATATGGTTTGGCTACCGGTGTTGCCAGTGAGACCTGTTGGGGTTGAGGTCCTTCCGTGTTGTGTGTTGTTTTGGGTGGTCCCCTACTGAGCCAGTGACTTATTGAGGCTCACTCCCTTACAGTTCTTTTCAGGGTTTACCATTGGTGTTGCTTGCGGAGGTGTCGTGAACAGACTTGTACCACTAGCAGCAGTGTTAGTACGATTGTGTGAGCTTGTGCTCCCTCGAGGTATTTCTTAGGTAGTTGTACTCTTCTTAATTTGGACATGTAATAATGTAATGAGACAGTTGTAAATTGTTATATGTAGATAGAGCACATGTACTTTCTTGTGTCTCTTGGTGTTGTGGTTTGTCTTTTATATTCTTCCTGGACACGTGTACGAGCTATCCCTTGAGACTTCGGAGACTCGGTTTTTCGTGGGAGACGGATCTGGATATGGACCCTTATTGGGTATAGATATCTAGGGCCTTACAGTTGGTATCAGAGCAATTGTCCAGTTAGAATATGAAAAGACATTAAGATTACAACGTCCCAATACATGGATTAATGTCCACTGTTGTAGTAAGTCTGTGGTTTCTTGTGCTTTTTAGTATGGTTTCATATGAGTTTTGGTATGTGAATTGTATGTTTAGTTGATTAGATCAGTAGTTGTGGATAATAGCAGAGAGATGGTATAGTTGGTAATGCAGTGTAAGTAGTTATTGGGGTGTTAGTTTGTGGTAAAGTATAGTTGATTAAATGTTTTTGTTATATAAATTGAAAGAATTGGTGAATTCAATTATGAAATTCAGTAAAAAGTGTTTTAATGAGGATCAGAGTGGATAGACTTAGATATAAGTAGTGATGTGATGAAATGGTAGAGGGAATAGTGTTATGATGAGGAATAGGGCTCTGTGATTAGGATGTTAAATGGGTGAATTGTGGTTGAGAATTGTAGTAGAGATAGTTATTGTTTTGAGATTTATGTTAATAAAGTGTTAAGGAGCTGCTTGAGTAATAGTATGATGATGGCATGTTAGATTTGAAATGATTAAGTAAAGTAGTCTAGTTTAAGATGAGATGTTGGTAAGTGGAGGAGAGTGATCAAGATGATCCTTAAATGTAATTTATGATTAGGAATAATTGCAGTAAAGATTTAAAGACAGTGTTGATATGAATAATGATGATAATAGAAATTTAATATAGAAACCCATGTAAGTGTGTGTAGAGGTGACCAGTTGGTTAAAGAGAGTAAAAGAGTAATGAGAAGTTAGATTTTTTCGAGAATTTCATAAGAGAGAGATGCTTGTTTAGTAAGAGGCATGGATAAAGATTGTGCAGAGAGATTTGTATAAGGTTGTTGCAGTGTAAAGATAAGAGTAGTGGTGCCAGCATTTGGTGTGTAGATTGGGGAGCAGAAAAGGAAATTGGTGTCAGAGGCAGATTGAAGTTAAAGCTAAATAATTAAAGTAAGTTGAAGCTATGTAAGTTAGAATAGACAAGGTTAAGTGAAATAGCAAAGTGAATTGAATGGATATGTGAATAAATGTAACAGTGAATGTTTATAATTGGCAGTAAATTAGTAATGTGGAATAAAGGAATCAAGTAGAATAATCATAGTGTTTAAAAGAAATAATTTTAGTTTATAGTTATGGTGGAGAGTAAGAAGGATTGTAGCATAAATGCACCTGGAGATTAGTCAGCTAGTAAACTAGTTAAGAGAAATATTTTGTAGAAATGGTGTTATGCTATTGATAGTAAAGATAAGTTTGGTATTAATGATCAGGTGAAGAAGAAGAATGTGATAGATTATAGAATGGTGATGATTAAATGATTTAGAAATGTGTAATAAGAATTTGTGTAATGATATGCAGTATGGTGATTGGATGAATAATAAATTTTGTTATAAGAATATTTTCAGAATTTGAAGTAAAGCTATAATAAATCAGTTAAGGAATAGCGAGAAGATTAGGTATAGTAAAAGGGAAATATAAAAGGCGAGGAGCATATAATCAGTTTAATAGTAAAGAATGTTTGAGATTTGATGTCATATAATTGAGCAAGGCCTGAATAAAGGTAAAGGTAAATCTTCGGGTATGTGTAGCAATGAGAATAGAAGATGTGAAAAGATATGAATGGTTTGTTAAATCAATTAGAGAATATTGTTTAAAGCAAAGAAATATATAAAGGGGAAAGTATATCAGGGAAAGTATATCAATAGAATATGTCAAGATTCAGAATTCAATATCGCAAAGATATAGCAGGAGATAGAATATGAGTTGAGTCAATTACTGGTGCTGATATATGATAGAGAAATATAAAGTTAGCTGGACGTATGATTTAAAGCGAGATAAGTTATTAGATTAAGGAATCCAGAATTCATGAAATATTTGGTGAGAGGTTTAGTATGATCAGAGTAGCGCAGCAGAAGCGTGGAAGGTTAATATTCATAGGTTATCTGTAGTTTAAGTAATTAAAGAAAATTTAAAGATTTGTGCGCAATTGAGCAAAGGAGTAAGGATTCCTAGTCAGATATGAATTGAAGTAGTTGGAGTAAAATGGTCAGAGGAGGCAGAAAATCCAAAGGTAATGATACAAATCTTACAAGAAATAAGCAATTGAGAATATAAAGAGAGATAAAATAAAATAATGGTTAGTGGTGATAAGTAAATAGTGGAATAACATCAGGAAATTTGAAAATTTAAACAATGTAAAGTGAAAGAATTTAAGCAAGAAAAATGGCCCAGAAAGAAATGTTGCAAACACAACTAGGAAAATGTGGGAGTAGGTTGAGTCAAAGGAGATAAAGTGCTAATAGCAGGGTAGAATCGCATATAGTTGAAAAGTAAGAAATGGCAAAATAAATTTAGAGAATAAAGTATTTGTGGATTAAATTAAAAAGAAAGGGAAGGCAGAGTACGTATGGAAATCAGTAGATGGTTTGGAAAGAAGATGCAGAGGAAGCTCTGTATACGGCTTTGTTTCTTTTTAAGTGATAGTGTGGTTTATTGTTGCTCGCTCTAAATGTCAAGGACGACATTCCTTTTTAGGTGATAGTAATGTAACATAGCGCATTTTTCGGATCTTCGTGAATCGTTGTTTAGTGGTAGCTCGGATTCACATTTACTGGTTTTGGTGTGGTGCTCATGGCCAATATGGGGTCATTGGGCCTTGGTTGTGGTTTCCGCGTGTTGTGTGGGGCTTAGTGGGCCGGCAGGTTAGGCCCGTAGTGCCCGTTGGTTCACTGGATGTGAACATGATGGGGGTGTAGGTCGCGTTCTGAATGCGATGGCAGTGGGGGTCGCATTTTGGTTGCCGCTGTTTTGGGTTGACGTCTGCATGTGCGCCGCGTGTCGCACGTTGGGGTGGCCTGCTGACGTCGGGAAACGGAAGGTGATGCCCTAGTCCATCGCGACAAGGTCGCGACGGGGAGGTACGTCGTGATCCCAACCGCTGTGCGGTTTTTAAGAAGGTTGGCGGAATAGAGCTTTCACAAGCTCTGCTCGATCGGGAGAGGAGCTGCCACGGTTTCGTTGGGCGATTTGGCTTTCCGGCGTGGTGTTTGATGCACTCTCGACGCGAGGATGTCACATGGAGAGGGGGATATGTCGTGCCGTAGCCGGTTCGCGCATTCTTTATGGAGGTAGGGAGTTCTACCTTGATTTGTTACGTGGATTGCATGATGGTTTGTTTATCGCTTTAAAAATAGTAGATACCATGTCTAGGGGGTGAAATGAGCATGAAAACCGGGTTGAAACATCATGTGGGGTGGTTTGCATGGAAAATCCAGAGATGGTTCCCGGATTAGGGTTTTCGTCTGAGAAGGCGAGGGACCCTGCCGTCACGACAGGCCGACCTATCGGGACAAGGTTTCCTATCGCGACATGTCGGGATGGCGCAATCTCATGGTGCCGTTGGACCCTTCCGTTAGGGTTTCTGATCGCGGTCCATCGGGGTGTTGCGACCTGATTGCGACTGAACCCCATGTCGCGACCACAGCCGAGTGTGCTTGTGGTGTTTGTTTTAACGGTACGATTATTCGATTATCATTTAATTATTGTGCATGGCAATGCTAATGATGTATTGGCACTTGTAGTGCTCTGTGAGCGTGGTTTGCATGTTTTATGTGTGGTTTATGATAAGGTGGTGCTCACGAAGTGAGCATGCTTTTACATGGTGTTTACACGGTTTGAGTGTCGTGCATGAGTATGCATGGCTAGTGGTTCGACGTAATGATTATGGTAATGTAACTTCTATAGTTAGTATGAGGTGGCAGGGCAATGAAGGTCGGATGTGAACCTAGCCCTAGTCTATGGTTGTCTTTTAAAGAGTCTTATAATGATATATGTGTTAAATAGTGTGTGTTGCTATAGAGGTCACAGAGTGACCGATGACAGGCAAGGTTGTGTTGCACTATCGTGATACAAGTATGTATCAGTGTGGGATGGTTTGGAGGTCACATGTTGATCAATGATAAGCCAGTTATGTTTAGTATATTTTAATATACGTTATACCGAGGTATTAAGCGATTGACATGGTTTATATGCTAACCGAGTGTGGTGGTCCGGCGCCTATTCTGGAATACCTCTTCAGTTGGGTGCCCCAGGTTTTGTGTGAGCCAGACACCTGTGTGTGTTCGGGGCTTGTCCCGGTACAGTGGTACCGTCGAGGTTGTTGGGTTGAGTGTATATTCATATCATTTCCCTCCTATTTTGATGATGACAAGTAGTGATTTTAAAGCAATTTAAATGAAACATGTCAAAAACATCATACCTGAAGTCAATGTTCAAAAAGCATGTTTCAAATCACATTTATCATTTATGTTCATGATAAATCATTTAACTAATGATATATGTGTTTAATTTTCAGGTACAAACACTTTTTGCAAAAGAAGTGTCGACACACCCTCAATGGTGTCGACACAACACCTCAGTCTCAAAGGCAAAAAGCTGAAGAATTGCCTAGACTGTGTCGACACTAGTCCAGAAGCAGGTCGACACGAGTTGCAGATTCCGGATTTACACTACCCAGGTCGACGCACTCTCAGGGCAGGTCGACACTGGATCCTGCTCCCAGAACAGCAGTTTTCAGAATTGGGGATAGCAGGTCGATGCACTCTCAGAGCAGGTCGACACTGGATCTGCTCCCAGAACAGCCTATTTTCAAGATTTGGGCAGTGTGTCGACAACACCACCAGGGCAGGTCGACACACTACGGAAAGATTCCATCCTAAGATGGATGTTTGCCACGTGTCAGCCTAGGGCGATGGGGTATCAACCTAGAATCGTGTGCCTTGTACCCAAAGGGTATCTTTGGAATCTTTTGGGTATAAAAGGTCCCTAATCGGCCCCCCATCACATCAGAAGAGACCCAACTAACTCTTAGAGCCTCCTGAAAGTTTCCTGGCGGCTACAAGAGGTCGTCTCCCTCCTCTGCTCTCCGTGTGCTTCCAGAAGACCAATTCTCACCAATTCAAGTGTGAGAATTGGAGTGTGATCCCTGTAGAAACCTCTGAAGCATCCCAAGGAAGCAGATCCAGTAGAAGCCTTCGTTGGAGAAGAATTCAAGGAAGATCCAACAATTCCAAAGTGCAGAGCATCGGTTTTGGACTTCAAGATTGCAAGCCTCTTCCCAATCCAAGCTTCTACAAGGGAGTACACTTGAAGAACGAAGTTATTTAATACAATTCATTGTACTTCTGTTCTTCTGAGATATCTTTTGAGATTATGCAAGTGCTTCTGCATAGCTCTCATTAGTGCTCTCATTTTCGACTAGATCTGTTGCTAGAAGGTCTATGTCTTGAGTTGGTGTCTAGCAAGTCTTATGTGAGCATTGTGCTCAGGTTGTGTGAGCATTGTGCTCAGGTTGTTGTGAGTCGTTGTGCTCAGTTTGAGTTGTCTAACTCAAGGTTGTGTTGAGCAGTCTTGCTCAGTTGTTCTAGAGTAGTCTTACTCTAGAAGTTGTGTGAGTTGTAAGCTCTCAAGTGTTGGAGTTGTCAGGCTCCAGTGGGTGTGTTACCCAGTTGTTTTAGTGAATCCTCACGGGGTGTGTGGGGTGGATGTAATAATCACTTGGGTGATTTCCAAACCACCTAAAAATCCTTGTGCATTTGTCTAATTGTGGTTTGATCATTTCATCCGTTAGATGCTTGCATAGGATCGGTTAATATTCACTTAATCAACTTGTTTCACATCTATTTTACCGACTCACTCAAATCTCATCAGATCTGTGGTTTTTCACTGATAAAATTGCCTATGATTCAAAAGTGTTTTTTAAATTGTATAAGCTTCCGCAAAAAGTGGGAAAGATCTATTCATCCCCCCCCCCTTTTAGATCTTTTCCTCACCTTCATTTCGATCCTTCAATTGGTATCAGAGCGGGTTTACTTTGATCTGATTTGATCTGAGCAGTTTTTGTTTCTGAGTGTTGTGTGTTTGAGTGTTTGCCTGTTTGTTTGCTAAGCATTTTCTTTCTGCTTTAGAGTCATGGATTCCAAAGGTTTCATAGCTGAGGGTCATTCCATAAATAGGCCACCATTCTTTAATGGGACAGACTATTCTTACTGGAAAAACAGAATGCAAGTATTTTTAAGGGCCCAGAACTATGAGATCTGGAAAGTAGTGGAAGTGGGTCCCTATGAAAACCAGGGAGAAGAAGACACCTGGACTAGGGAACAAATAAGGAAAGCTACATTGAATTATAGTGCCATGAACATGATTCAATGTGCTGTCCATCCCAAGGAGTATTCGAGAATCTCAATGTGCAAATCTGCCAAAGAGATGTGGGATAAACTCGAATTACTCTATGAGGGAACATCACAAGTAAAGGAGACTAAGGCAAATATTCTAGTTTCAGAATATGAACTTTTCATGATGAAGTCTAACGAAAATATTTCTGAAATGTTTGCCAGGTTCATGGTGATTGTGAATGGATTAAAGGCCTTGGGTAAGGAATATACAGATGCAGACTTGGTAAGAAAAATCTTACGTTCACTTTCTTCAATTTGGCATACAAAGGCCACTGTCATTGAAGATTCAAAAGATCTGTCCAAAATCTCTTTGGATGAATTGATTGGATCCTTAATGACATATGAAATCAACTTAAAAGAAATGAAGAACACATAATTAAGACCAAGCCTATGGCACTTAAGGCCTCTTCAAGCAATAAAGATAAAAGTCAGGAAAAGACAAGTTCTGAGGAGTCTGAGTCAAATGAGGATGAAATTGCCCTCATGACCAGGCAATTCAGAAAATTCTTGAAATACAGAAAAGGAAAAATGTCTGGGAAAAAGAAGTTTTTCTCAGGTAAGAAAAACACTTCCTCTTCTAATTTCAACAAGAATCACAAATCTGACGAAAATATTGTCTGTTACAGGTGCAACAAACCAGGACACATGAAGGGAGAGTGTCCTGAGAACAAGAAGGAAAAGCACAAGAAGTTCCAGAAATTTAAGAAGCCAAAGGCCATGGTAGCCACTTGGTCTGATGAAGACTCAAGTGAGGAAGAAGAAGAGAAGAAATCCTCAAGCTCTGAAAGTGAGGAGGTTTGCTTCATGGCCAACAATTCTGAAGAAAAGGTAATACTTCTTTGAAGACTTTACTGTTGAAGATTGGCAGGATGTGTATGCAGAATTAGTTGAAAAATATTCTGAATTGAGAAAAGAAAACAAACACATCAAAAAGAAAATTGAAAATCTTTATAATAACCAATCTTCAAACAACAGAACTTGTGAACTAGAAAATGAAATAACAGAATTGCATGAAGAAAAAAAATCTCCTGAACCTTATTGATGAACTAAAACTTGCCTCTCAAAAGGCCTCCCAAGAATTCAAAAACTTAACTGAAAAGCTGGAAATTGAAAAACAAGAAAAACAACAGAAGATTGAAGAAATTGAAACTCTTAAAAACCAGCTAAAAGAAAGGGATGAAGTTATCCAAACCTTCACAAAAGGTAAAGATAACTTAGAGGCACTGCTAGGAACCACCATGACAACCACCTCTCATGGATTAGGATTCAACAAAAAGAAACCCATGAAAGACAAATCTGGTGAGAAAAAGGGCAAAGCACCACTAATTAAATTTGTCAAGGGTCCTAATCTTGAGAACACAGAAATTCAACAAACAGCAAACAAAACCTTAAACAAAACACAAAACAAAGCAAAAACTCAAAAACAAAAGAAGACAATCAGGTCGACACAGTCCCCTGACAGGTCGACACCAGTCCACAAGAACAAGGCTTCTGTGGCTGCTATGTCGACACCAGTACAGGAGAGGTCGACCTGCTCAACATCAAAAGCTGCAAACAACTCAACCAAAAATTCAAATAAAAATTTGAAAAATAAGAAAAAGTCAAAAGAAATAATTCATGAAAAACCTTGGACCTCCAAGACAACATTTCAAGATGATTGGACCAATCCTTGGAGCCAATGGTATGAAAACCCATGTTGGTATCATCCTCAATTCCTTTATCCAAATTTCTTGATGTACCAACAAAATCCCTGGATTCCACCTCCTCATCTGAACTCCAATTTTCAAATGAAAAACTCCCCTCCTACCAAAAACAAAAATCTTGGTGCTTTCATTCCTAAAAGAAAGAACAAACAGAAAAAGGCTGAAAACACCAATGTAACAAAACAAAAATCAAAAACAGGTCAAATTTGGGTGAGAAAAGATTTACTGACAATGTTCAAACATTCTGATGGTCCCAACTCTGTTTGGGTACCAAAATCTTCTCTCCACTGATCTTTTTGCAGGAAGGTCGTGCACCCAACACCAATGTATGGTTTCTTGACAGTGGGTGTTCACGACACATGACGGGAGACAGAGCCAAATTCTCATTCCTGCTTGAAAAGGAGGGAGGGTCAGTTACATTTGGAGGTAAAAATAAAGGAAAGATCATTGGATCTGGAAAGGTTGGTCAAACTTCTTCAAACTCAGTAGATAATGTTTTATTAGTTGATGGTCTTGATTATAATTTGCTCAGTATCAGCCAACTATGTGACAAAGGTCACAAAGTTGTGTTTGAATCTGATTTTTGTAAGATAATTGATTCATCAACTGATAAAATCAAATTCTTTGGAAAAAGAGAAAACAATGTCTACATGATCAACCTTAATAAAAACTTTTCTGAAAATCTTTGCTTTGTTGCAAATAAAGATGAAATTGCATGGACTTGGCACAAAAGACTTGGCCATGCAAGTTTCAGAACATTGAATAAGTTGTTAAGACTGAACTTGGTTAAGGGTCTTCCTGAATCTTTTTCTAATGTTGAAGATCAAGTTTGTGGGATATGTGCTAAAGGAAAACAAACTAGGAAATCTTTTAAAACCTTCAATGAGGTACTTACATCTAGGCCACTAGAACTTCTTCACATGGACCTTTTTGGGCCAACAAGAGTTCTAAGCTTAAGTGGCAAGAGATATGGGTTTGTAATCATTGATGACTTTACTAGATTTACTTGGGTTATCTTTCTATCCCACAAAAGTGATACTTGCCTTGAATTCAGGAATTTCTGTACCACTATCTTAACAACTTATCCATATAAAATCAAAACATTTTAACTGATCATGGGGGTGAATTTGATAACACATCCTTTTCTGATCTATGTGCTGAATTTCAAATATTTCACAAGTTTTCTTCACCTAGAACTCCAGAACAAAATGGAGTTGTGGAAAGAAAGAATAGAACTCTTGTGGAAATGGCTAGATCCATGCTCTTAGGAAGTAATCTGCCCAAATCCTTCTGGGCTGAAGCTGTTAACACAGCCAATCATATCCTAAATAGAGCTTTGATCAGACCAAAGATCAGAAAAACCCCCTATGAATTGTTGAAAAACAAAAAGCCAACTGTTTCTTATTTCAAAACTTTTGGGTGCAAATGCTTTGTACACAATAATAACAAAGAAAACCTTGACAAGTTTGATGCTAAGAGTCAGGAAGCTATCTTCCTTGGCTATTCTGAAGTGTCAAGGGCTTTCAAAGTGTACATTCTAAAAACCAAAACTGTTGAAGAATCTCCACATGTTATTTTTGATGAAAATTCCTTTTCCACTAATGATTCTAAATCTTGCAGGGAAAGACAAGACAATGAAGAGGATGACCT
This sequence comes from Colocasia esculenta, assembly GCA_014218235.1. Classification (NCBI taxonomy): domain Eukaryota; kingdom Viridiplantae; phylum Streptophyta; class Magnoliopsida; order Alismatales; family Araceae; genus Colocasia; species Colocasia esculenta. The sequence goes on from CM024762.1 coordinate 98,814,529, forward strand.
CATTGTGGATTCTTCACCAACTGTTGAGGAGCTTGTCAATAATGAAGAGAACCTGAACAACAACTCACCATCTTCAAGTGGGTCAGGTAACATTGCTCCAGAAGTGGGTACTTCTCAACAGGTAATTTCTGAACCTCGATATCTGAGAGATCACCCATTAGACAGTGTAGTTGGCAATTTAAATGATAGAGTAAGGACCAGATCATCCTTCTTGCAAAATATTGAAGAAGACCCACTAGCTCTAATTTCCCAAATTGAACCCAAGTCAATTGATGAAGCCTTATCCAGTTCTGATTGGATTAATGCCATGCATGATGAGCTTCATCAATTCGAAAGAAATCAAGTATGGGAATTAGTACCTAGACCTAGTGACCAAGCAGTGATTGGTACTAGATGGGTTTTCAGAAATAAGTTAAATGAAACTGGTCAAGTAATAAGAAACAAAGCTAGGCTAGTTGCAAAGGGGTATAACCAAGAATTTGGAATTGACTTTGAAGAATCATATGCCCCTGTAGCTAGACTAGAAGCTGTCAGAATTTTCCTTGCTTTTGCATCCTCCATGAAATTCAAAGTCTATCAAATGGATGTCAAAAGTGCATTCTTAAATGGATATATAAAGGAAAATGTTTTTGTTGAACAACCTCCTGGATATGAAAATGAAAAATATCCTAACCATGTTTTCAAGCTTAATAAGGCTCTCTATGGTCTTAAGCAAGCTCCAAGAGCTTGGTATGACCGGTTGAGTTCCTTTTTACTTGAAAAAGGATATTCTAGAGGTAATGTTGATCAAACATTGTTCACAAAAATAGTTAAAAATCAAATAATTGTAGTCCAAATTTATGTTGATGACATAATATTTGGATCAACCAATAAAGGCCTTTGCACTGAATTTTCAAATCAAATGAAGAATGAATTTGAAATGAGCTTAATGGGAGATTTAACATTCTTTTTGGGATTGCAGGTTAACCAAACACATGAAGGAATCTTCATCAGTCAAACCAAATATGTCAAGGAGCTATTAAAGAGGTTTGACTTTCAGAACCTTAAGCACTCAAGCACACCAATTGCAATTAATGCTAAACTAGAAGAAGATCCATCTGGTAAGTCAGTAGATCCAAAGACCTACAGAGGTATGATTGGCTCTCTGCTCTATCTTACAACTTCTAGACCTGATATTCAGTTTTGTGTGTGTTTATGTGCTAGATTCCAATCTAATCCTAAAGAAAGTCACATGCTTGCTGTTAAACGAATCTTCAAATATCTTGTTGGAACATGTGACTTAGGTATTTGGTATCCTGCTGGTTGCAAGTTAGATCTGTTTGCCTATTGTGATGCTGATTATGCTGGGTGCAAATTAGATAGAAAAAGCACAAGTGGCTTGTGTCTATTTCTAGGTGGGTGCCTTATCTCTTGGGCTTCTAAGAAGCAACATTCAGTTGCTCTGTCAACTGCAGAAGCTGAATATGTTGCAGCAGGTAGATGTGGAACTCAGATTCTCTGGGTGAAACATCAACTTCTTGATTACAACCAAGATTTAGGGTGTGTACCCATCCTATGTGATAACACTAGTGCCATAAATTTGTCTAAAAACCCCATTCAGCACTCCAGAACAAAACACATTGAAATTAGGCATCATTTCTTGAGAGATGAGGTTGCCAAGAAATCCTTTGAACTCCACTTCATTGAAACTGAAAAACAAATTGCAGACATATTCACTAAACCCCTTCCTGAAAACAGATTTTCATCTTTAAGGAGAGAACTTGGTCTTTGTAAATGTCCACCTTCATGATCTCTCTCAAGGTTTGGGTTGAGTGTATGCATTGTCTAAGGGGGAGTTCTTTGCATCTCATAATTCTTTGCTTCCTTGAGTTACATTGTTCATATCTCTCTCACTTTCAATTCTATTCCCTTTTTACAATAAATTCTCCAACTCTTATTGTGTTGAAATTTCTTGGTATATCAAATGGTGATTTGGAGAAGGACAAGTTATGCCTGTCTGGACACTTTCACTATGCGAGAGTATATGTCTCCGCCAAGTACTAAGAAATTGATATGCAATTGTTGAGGGGGAGCTTCTATTGTTCAAAGAGGATACTTTTTCTGATTTCAAAATCTTGCTTATTTTCACTTCCATTTCTTTTTGATAATGAATTCTTCAACTCTTATTGTATTGAAATTTCTTGGTATATCAAATAGTGTTTGGAGAAGGACAAGTTAGGCTTGTCTGGAAACCTTTCATTATGCGTGAGTATATGACTCCGCCAAGTACCAAGAAATGGATATGCAATTGTTGAGGGGGAGTCTTTGTTGTCCAAGAAGAAAACTTTTCTGATTTCCAAAATTTACATATCTTTATTTTGATGAAAAGTGATTGAAATCATCATCTCAGGGGGAGCTAGAAAATTCACAAGTCATGACTTTGCAAAATTCAACTTTTCTTGAATCTCATCAATTCCTTGCATGATGTCATCATTTAGAAGTCTAGAGTCTCAAAATGAACCCTTGAGTGATCTATTATATTTTTTACTAATCAACTTTCAACTATATCTCTCAACCCACAGAAATTCAGATCTCTTCCTAGACTAAACATCAACTTGTGCCTTGAACTTAAAACATTTCCTTGTTTGCAACTGATGATTGGATGTATTTGATTTCTATCTCACAAACTCTCCAAAATTTTAAAAATCCAACAGAGCAATGGCACTTGTGCTGAGAAACTGCACACCTTCACAATGAATGAAGTGCCATGTATGTCATGAGGCACTATTGCTAACTCTGTTCAAAGGGGGATCAAAATAAAAATAAATTCAAAACAAAAGCAAAATGTGCTATGTTTTTTGATGATGACTGAGTAACTGGAAATATTGGCGTCTACAAAACGTATATTTTCATGTCAAAAGGCCATCATTTACCCCTTTGAGACTTGACAATGACTAAATCTTAAGTATCCAGGGACTATGGTGTGTAAAAAGCACTAGTACTTGAGTGAAAGAGATTTATATCATTTGATAGTTTGTTAAAAGAACAAAATGTGAACATTATTGGAGATGTGTCTAGAAAGAATCATCTTCATTCCTCATCCAGTTGTTCTTTGAGATTGTGTTTTATTTTCAAACAATTGTATTTAGTCTAGATGACATCTTTAATTCTTTAAAGTTGAGAAATATGGTAGTTTATAGTTGATTGTTAGATATATTATATCCCTCAATTTCTCATTTTGTTGATTCAAGTCTTGGAATGCTAATATCCTGTTGGAAATTGTTTGAAAAACTTGAATTGTGATGAATCTTTTGCAAAATATAACAAATGAATTTTTAAGCCTCTTAAAAATCCTTGAAATGATAATTCCCCTCATTGTTTATCATTCTAAAGATGTCCCAAAATTTCTCAAATTTTTCCTCTCACAAAAATTCAAATTTTCTTCAAAGGCCAGGTCGACACCATCCTATCTCGTGTCGACACACTTCCTAGGTCAGGTCGACACTACCTTCTTCCTGTGTCGACACTGCCCTCTTGCCAGAACCTTTTAAACCGTTCGGGTTCATGATAAGCCCTTTTTGTTCCTGCGGGGCAGTGCACCACTGCACCCCTTTTAGGCATCAGGTCGACCCGACGGCCACATTCTCATCATTTCCGGCAAGAAATCTTCACCATTTCTCTCTAAATCTCATCCTTCTTTCCATCACCTCTCCACTCTTCCATCCTCTACGAATTCCACTCCTTCCTTGCACCATGGTCAGGAAGTTGGGTCTCCCGCCGTGGCGCAAGGTCCAGGGCCTCTTCAAGGCCGATTCCGGCAGACATTGCCGTTGCCCAATCCGAAAGAAGATCTAAAAGAAGGAATGATCCTGCCGAGCAACCAGGATCCTCTTCAGCACCTCAAAGGGCAGCCAAAGAGGTAGACCATCTTCTTCAGGCAGAGGTAGGGTTTCTAGAACAGAGAATCCGGGCTCCCTTCTGGAGACTCTTCAGGTTCATCATCATCATCTTCAGAGTCTTCCAAGTCTCAAGACACCACTAGTGAAGCCAAGCTTATTCTAAAGCCCAGGATAGTGGACTTATCAGACATTCAGCTAGCAGACTCATTTCCAGAAATTCAGACCTATTTCTCTTTTCAGTCTTGGTTGATATTCATTTCTGAGTTTCAAATTAGTTATCCAAGACTTGTTAGGGAATTTTACAAGAACCTGAAATGCACTGAATTTGGATATAATCAAAGGTTAAGGGAATAGTAATTGACATGCCGACTGATATAGCTGCCTCTATTTTCAAAGTACCAGATGAAGGGGCAGATTATCATCAATTTGAATTTGATCTTCATGAAGCCTATTCCATCTTGACAGGCCTACCTTCTGATGCATCTGATCCCAAACAAACCCATGTTACAAGATTCAACACAAATTCCTTTCCCCCTGTGTTGAGAGTCATCCACCACATATTGACCACCATTATCACTCCTCAAGGTGGTGGAAGGGACAGGTTGACAGATATTCAGAGGTTTATTCTGTATTGCATGGTCAAAGATATCAAAATCAATCTTCATGTCATTATGTATCAAATCATATCTGAAACAACAAGGAAGGACCTCAAAAGATCTCTACCATATGCTGCACATCTGACCTCAGTCTTCCAGCATTTTGGTGTGCCCTTGGAGAATGAGAAATCCCAATCTATTCCTAAGCCCAACATCTACACCTTCAAGAATATTCAAAATTTATGGGATTTAGACTGGAGGGAAATCAAGTTAGGAGAGGGCCAGTTGTGGTTGAGGCCCCCCAAGCTCAGGAGGAACAGCCTCATGATCAAGGGGAACAGCCCCAAGCTCAGGAGGAACAGCCTCAAGATCAAGGGGACCAGCCCCAAGCTCAAGAGGAACAGCCTCCAGCTGAAGGGGACCAGCCCCAAAGTCAAGAGGATCAGCCTCCTTTGAATGAGGAACAACCTCAAATTTCAACTGGAGGTGACATTCCTTTTCATGCCCCACTCTCACCTCAGTTTCCCCATTTCTCTCCTCAACCCAATTTTCAAGCATCCACATCTTCTGGTGGGCCTCCTGTTCCACCAGAATTGATCTCCTTCCTGAATGATAAGTTTGAAACCTTGAACTCCTCCATCCAAACCATGTCAGAAACATTTGAGTTGAGGATTCAAAGATTGGAGAACACTGTATCTGCCAAATTCATAGAACAAAAAGCTGCCTCAGACTATGCAGCTCAAAGATTCAACAGACTGATTGGTACCATGGCAGATGCCTCATTACAGCTGAAGGAGCACCAGCAAAAATTGGAGACAGTTCTTAAGGGAATTTTGGCAAATTCCCAAGCTGATGTCTTCAACACCAAACAGACATTACATGAGATCACCAGCACAAGACTGTCCTTTGCTCATTTTGTGGATGATTTGGAAAGCATGAGGAACTTCAATGAGCATATTGATACACAGATATCTGATTTGACAAAGGAATTCAAGATAATGCATAGACCTGGTTGGTCAGCTGGATCATCATCATCTTCACAGCCCATTGCAGCTGATCTAGCAAGAATTCAAGCTACCTTGATAGAGAATTCAGATAGAATGGAACACTTCTTGCACACCAAACTCACAACCATTCAAGATCAAATCAAGTCCAGCTTGACTTTTATGGAGAAAAGAATGTCTGACATTGAGACCATCTTACTTCCCCTTCCTCCTCCTCCTCCATCTTCTACTTAATGTAATTTTTCTTTTGATGATGTCAAAGGGGGAGAAGAAAGAAAGAAAGAGTAATGTTCTTTTGTAATCTTTTGGAATGATTGTAATGGTTCTCTTGATGAATGAAATGAAATGCTTTTGCTTAGCTTGAATGAAATCTTCAATTGTGACTTCAATGTGAATGAAAATCTTTATGTGAATGTGATTGTTTGAATACTTGTCAAGTTGCTTGACTTCTGTGTACAAAAATTCTCATTTCAAGTAACATTGTGTTCCACAAATACATCATCAACTGTTACTGAAAAATATCAAAAGGTCTTTGACAAGTTTAAACAAAAAGAAAATAAAAATGTGAATAACAAAAATTGCTTAAAATCACACTTCATCAAAACCACATTGTAATATGGATTTATTGTTGCCATCATCAAAAAGGGGAGATTGTTGGGTTGAGTGTATATTCATATCATTTCCCTCCTATTTTGATGATGACAAGAAGTGATTTTAAAGCAATTTAAATGAAACATGTCAAAAACATCATACCTGAAGTCAATGTTCAAAAAGCATGTTTCAAATCACATTTATCATTTATGTTCATGATAAATCATTTAACTAATGATATATGTGTTTAATTTTCAGGTACAAACACTTTTTGCAAAAGAAGTGTCGACACACCCCTCAATGGTGTCGACACAACACCTCAGTCTCAAAGGCAAAAAGCTGAAGAATTGCCTAGACTGTGTCGACACTAGTCCAGAAGCAGGTCGACACGAGTTGCAGATTCCAGGATTTACACTACCCAGGTCGACGCACTCTCAGGGCAGGTCGACACTGGATCCTGCTCCCAGAACAGCAGTTTTCAGAATTGGGGATAGCAGGTCGACGCACTCTCAGGGCAGGTCGACACTGGATCCTGCTCCCAGAACAGCCTGTTTCAAGATTTGGGCAGTGTGTCGACACCACCACCAGGGCAGGTCGACACACTACGGAAAGATTCCATCCTAAGATGGATGTTTGCCACGTGTCAGCCTAGGGCGATGGGGTATCAACCTAGAATCGTGTGCCCTTGTACCCAAAGGGTATCTTTGGAATCTTTTGGGTATAAAAGGTCCCTAATCGGCCCCCCATCACATTAGAAGAGACCCAACCAACTCTTAGAGCCTCCTGAAAGTTTCCTGGCGGCTACAAGAGGTCGTCTCCCTCCTCTGCTCTCCGTGTGCTTCCAGAAGACCAATTCTCACCAATTCAAGTGTGAGAATTGGAGTGTGATCCCTGTAGAAACCTCTGAAGCATCCCAAGGAAGCAGATCCAGTAGAAGCCTTCGTTGGAGAAGAATTCAAGGAAGATCCAACAATTCCAAAGTGCAGAGCATCGGTTTTGGACTTCAAGATTGCAAGCCTCTTCCCAATCCAAGCTTCTACAAGGGAGTACACTTGAAGAACGAAGTTATTTAATACAATTCATTGTACTTCTGTTCTTCTGAGATATCTTTTGAGATTATGCAAGTGCTTCTGCATAGCTCTCATTAGTGCTCTCATTTTCGACTAGATCTGTTGCTAGAAGGTCTATGTCTTGAGTTGGTGTCTAGCAAGTCTTATGTGAGCATTGTGCTCAAGTTGTGTGAGCATTGTGCTCAGGTTGTTGTGAGCCGTTGTGCTCAGTTTGAGTTGTCTAACTCAAGGTTGTGTTGAGCAGTCTTGCTCAGTTGTTCTAGAGTAGTCTTACTCTAGAAGTTGTGTGAGTTGTAAGCTCTCAAGTGTTGGAGTTGTCAGGCTCCAGTGGGTGTGTTACCCAGTTGTTTTAGTGAATCCTCACGGGGTGTGAGGGATGGATGTAGGAATCACTTGGGTGATTTCCGAACCACCTAAAAATCCTTGTGCATTTGTCTAATTGTGGTTTGATCATTTCATTCGTTAGATGCTTGCATAGGATCGGTTAATATTCACTTAATCAACTTGTTTCACATCTATTTTACCAACTCACTCAAATCTCATCAGATCTGTGGTTTTTCACTGATAAAATTGCCTCTGATTCAAAAGTGTTTTTAAATTGTATAAGCTTCCGCAAACAGTGGGAAAGATCTATTCATCCCCCCTTCTAGATCTTTTCCTCACCTTCACTTTGATCCTTCAGAGGTCTTGTCGTCTTCCTGGACACCCTCACTCTTGTGTTTGAGTAGTACGTCCGGCTGAGGGAAAGATGACAGTGGGATAGTGACTCGTAAGAGTTTGTGTTTAGTCACTTGTAGCGCGCTCATAGTTGGGGGTTACATACACCAGTAGACGTACTGGGCCCCAGCTAGTCCCGTTACCAGTGCCTCACTTTAGGGAGCTCGGGCCAGAGTCTCTAAAGGTGCCAGGCATGGGCCTGCACGGCGTGTGACCTGTAGGTTGTGGTGGTTTGGTTGGTCTCCACAGTTGTTTGGCCTTACTTGTGTTGTGGAGCGGCAGTTGGACCTTACGTCCGTGACTGCGAGACTGAGAGGTAGTTCTTGTGCTGTGTTGTCCAGGTTGGATACTGGCGTCATGAACCAGTAGTCTGTCCCGTGTGGTGGTGTCGTGCTTTCTGACTCGTGCTTTGCTATTAATTGTAGCATGTGTTAGTTATGCTTTTATCTGTCGAGGTGTGCCATGGTGTTGGCACGGTTGAAGTTGTGGTTGGTGAGCGGAGACTCACTGGTTGTGGTGTGCCCTGGTGGTGGCATAGTTATGTTTGTGTTTCAGTGGTGGTACCTCATGGTGGTAGGTACCTGTACCCTTTGTAGGTATTGGTTTCTCGTGGTACGCTGAGTACTAGCCTTTTTAGGTGGTGAAGTGGAGGTCTTGCGCTGAGATCTTCCACTTGTTGTGTTTTACCCTTCCTTGGGTAAGTTTCTGAATATGGTTTAGTGTGCGATAGATTAGCATCGTGGTAGCCAGTCCTATCACTTAAGTGTGACATTCGATACATCGTGGTTTGAGGGTATAAAGGATTAACTCTTGGTTAGCAGTCCTATTACCCATGTGTTGGAGGCTTGCCAGTGAAGCTAGTAGCTTAGGCAATGCTTTGCCTGTGTGGCTTATAGCTTAGGCGACCAGCTATTGAGGTGGTGTGCCTATGAAGCTTGTGGCCTAGGCTTTTCAGTTATTGGGCAGACTAGTAGCGTGGTGCTAGTTCTGCTGTCTCATCTTCTTTCTGGAATTTGTATGAATTGATAAGATTATGCTTTGCCATGAACAAGATATGGTTTGGCTACCGATGTTGCCAGTGAGACCCGTTGGGGTTGAGGTCCTTCCGTGTTGTGTGTCATTTTGGGTGGTCCCCTACTGAGCCAGTGACTTGTTGAGGCTCACTCCCTTACAGTTCTTTTTAGGGTTTACCATTGGTGTGGCTTGCGGAGGTGTCATGACAGAGTTGTACCACCAGCAGTAGTGTTAGTACGGTTGTGTGAGCTTGTGCTCCCTCCAGGTATGCCCCAGAAAGTTGTACTCTTCTTAATTTGAATATGTAATAATGTAATGAGACAGTTGTAAATTATTATATGCAGATATGAGCACATGTACTTTCTTGTGTCTCTTGCTGTTGTGGTTTGTCTTTTATATTCTTCCTGGACACGTGTACGAGCTATCCCTTGCGAGACTTCGGTCCGTTCGTGGGAAACAGATCTAGATATGGACCCTTATTGGGTATAGATATCCAGGGCCGTTACAATCTCAATGTCCTTCTTGAGTAACCTATGGCCTCATTATCATGATCTCATCATGATCCAAATTCCCATTGTACAGACCCATGGACATCACAATATACATACGCGTGGAATATACAGTGAGAAAATACCATTATAATATTACCAAAAGAGATTGTACATAATTACAAGTGCCATCACTCACGTGAATTGGCTTGCAGGACATCTATAACTAGTAATAATAACCAACATATGTCAGTTCTATGACCAATATGTACTACTTTAGACAGACATATGTCAGATGTTGGCGCATTACATACATACCTTGTTCCACAAACTTTGAAGGGGACACAAAATCCAATCCACTCATCAGCGCTTCTACTTCCTCTCACGTTGGAAAGAAGAAGGTGAACGAGTGAGAATGTTAGCGCTGGCCGTTGAGGGTCATGGCTATGGTGGTGGTGGTGGAGGGGGGGGGGGATGTTGCCAGAAATCAAAGAGCAAGGGACACTTCCGGAGGGAGCGCGCGATGGCGCCTTGGAAGCCACTGTCTGAGGGAGCACATGTTGCACACTGCCGGATGGAACGCCCATTGGAGCCTTGGACACTGCCAGATGGAGGGAGTGCACGTTGAAGCAGAGCCTTGAAGGGAAGTCGAAGTGCAGGGACACTGCAAGAGGAAGAGAACGTATCGTGCCAAGTCCTTCTCGTGGGGCACTTCCGGAGGAAGACAACGTATCGCGCCGAGTCCTTCTCGTGGGAGAGAACAAAGTGGGAGATAGCGCGTGCGGAAAAAGAAGGGCAAAGTTGTCATATTAATATCACTTGCACCGATATGTGGGGTAGGCCAACAAGTGCTCCACGTGGAGATAGGTGAATGGGTTTGCATATTGACATGTCATGATTTGCAGCGACTTGGTTTGCACCAAGTCGTTCTAGTTTTCCAGTGCCATCCAGTAGTTGCAATGCTTGTTGTGCATATCATTGAGGTAACATATCGGGGGAAAAAAGAGACACCATTTTTGAAGTGACTAGCAGGAGTTTCTCAACTACTCAAAAATCACTATTTTCATCATTTATGGAAAAGCTAGTTTTCTTGCTATCTTGATCTATCCTAACTCTTATCCTTATCCTTAAAACACTAAAATTAAATTATCTAAAACAACATTACGCAATTGACTTGCTTAACCTCTCTACTAAGTTATTTTAAATTAATAATCATATAATTCCTTATTAAGGTATAACAAGGATAAAAGAAAATCTTATACCACTTCAATAAAATCTAGGTAATTTAACAAAAAATTAAACATTATAGTAAAAATTACAAGGCTAAGCATAATTGGAGAGGGAGAGGTTGGAATGGAGGATTGCTCCATCTGGGGGCCGAAGTCTCATGAAGCTCTATTAGGGTTTCCCCTTGCCGAGTCGTGGAGCCCAACCTGTACCTTCGTGACTAGCTTTGTTGGCAGACGTTCACCGATTTCTCTAGTAGAATAGTCGTCGCACCGAGCTATGGAGCCATGGGTAGGGGGAGCGACGCCTTCAGGCACCCCCCCAACCCACCCTCTTTGTTTCTGGCTTTTCTTTCCCCTACCTTCTCATCCCCCGTTTTCCCTATTTTTGTTCTTTCTCAGAAACAATGTCCACCTTAACCACCTCATTCACCTCCCAAATCCCTTCCCTTTCTATTCTCTATTTTCTAGATTCCCTCTAGCACCCTCCACCCTTTTGTTTTCTCCGTCTCTTTGCCTCCATCACTTACTACCCCCATTAACTTCGCCACCATAGCATCTTTGCTACAACAAGTAATCGATTGTCGCTGCCACTATCCCCTTGTTTGCTAACTCGTGTGACATTTAATGTAGTGCCATGCGGATTACTATATCACTGCCCAAATACAGTAAGTGTACATAGACAAATGCATTAACTTTTTATCAAATGACAATAAAAGGGGTCCAATATTGCACAATAGAACGTAATCTAGGTACATCTAATCCCATCTGAGTGGCATGTAGGTCCCTATGGGATTAATGTTCCGAAACATAAAAATTAAAGAGAGTTATAACATGTAAATAAGTAGTTGAAGCCTTGAGCTGAACTAACAAACAAATACTTTTTTGGACGGAACTAACAAACAAATATAAGGATACAAAACAATCGTTATATTCATATTATCTTATAGTTCAAAGAGAGTAATATATATTGAAGATTGCCATTTTCCCACATTTAATTAAAAATTAGACGATTCGAAGATAGAAAAAAGGAATATATATGGGTACAAAAAATTTGAAAATCTAATTATTCGATCTAATTTCGATAAAAATTATAAGATTCGAAAACTCGTTTAACTATCGATAGTTTATCGAATTCGGATATTTTCGATAAACTATCGAGATCCGTATTTGATTATCAGTATCCAAATATGATAATATATATAATATTATAATATATAATATAATATTATTATATAATATATATATCACATATATATAATATATTACATAATATATTATATATTATCAAAATATCTGATTTTTTAATTTGATTTATCAAATCTATTCATATTCAACACTATCTTATTTTTCCAATTCGATTTTTGATAATTCAAATAAATAGATTTGGTATCCGATTTCAAATTCGATATTTTTTTATAATTTTTATCGGATTCGAATACGAAAACATCAATTTTCGACTCCAACTCAGACCCACTTACAATATCGCTAAGAATGTTAAATCAATATCAGTTTGGTCTTTGATTCATGAGATCAAATTGACTTAGCTAAAAATAAGTTTATCTCTTAAGACAATGTTTAAAAGGCATTAAATGTTTAAGTTTTAAAGAAAGAATGGAAAAATAGATAATTAGGTATATCATCCATGAGAAAGATTTATTGCACTTTATTATTGCATTTAAGTTCAATATGACTAGGTACTAAACCCATGTGGTATCCCTCACATGGAAAGTGATAAAGTGACAACTCAATTATTGAGTGCCACATGAATTTAGTGCCTAATCATATTGTACTTAAATGCAATATAAAAGTATACTAAACCTTTCTCATATTCATCGATTGACCCTGTTGGGCGAAATGCCCATTTGAGTGTGCCTGCGCCCGATGGCTGGCTCCCTCGTGGCAGGGGCCTTACCGAAGTCCCTGCTCTCTCTCTCTCTCTCTCTCTCTCATCTCTCTCCACTTCTCACTCTCTATAAATACCTCTTTAATGGTGAAGGGGAGATCAGAAAAGAGTTTTTTGTGGAGGGGGGTGCTATCCAAAGGGAGAGTGAAGGCCTAGAGGTTTTCCCTTAATGTTCTATTATCGATGTCGATTTACGGAAATACATCATCATCAATCGTTGGATTTAAGAAGTAGAGTATTATAGACTGATAGATAACTCTAGTAGTTATCTACCTAGTTATGTGGAATCTATCACATTTCCGCTATAAATTATGTGCTTTCATTTTATTAACAGACCCCAAACACAAAGTTGAGATGTGATCGTGGGGGGGCCTCCGTGTGCATGGGACGGGGGCGTGGTGGGGGGACAAAATCTGACCAGGAACCTGTAACCCTTGCTTGTCTCCTAACATGGCAGCTACCGGCCGGATCTCGGTGAATGCTTTGGCTGATGGTCGCTCTCTCTCTCTCTCTCTCTCTCTCTCTCTCTCTCTCTCTCTCTGTGCACGTGGGACGGCGGGGCTGGCCGTCCGGCATGTGACTCGCGCGAGGCTGGGGTGGAAGCTGATGGATGGCAGCGGGCGCCCCCGCAGTGACAGAACAGGGCGTCCCACTGTGCGCCCCTCCATGGAAAAGTTGATCCGGGCGGCAAGACTCTGGCGCTGCCGGGCGCATCTCCGCAGCGCCGCCTCTCGAGCGCGACCGGAGACGAGGAAAGCTGGAGGTGGAGCCCCACCATGTTGTCATGGACCTGGTCGATCGGTCGGGACAATGCCGGAGGTGCCTGTGACGGCATGCATGCACGGGGACACTCACCTCGTTGCACTAGTACTGCGCTCTTGGTAGCTCCTATGTGGGATCTCTTCTTCTTCTTCTTCTACGCAGATCGACTTTTGTGGTTGTCGAGGAAAAGGGTTCCAAGCTTCATCCCCGTTAGGCCGGGTGGGGGGGGGGGGGGGGGGAGCTCCGGCCATGAGCATGTACTGAGCGGCAACAATTAACAAGTGACCCACCGATCGAGCAGGCTGTGGGGCTCTGCAGGGAAGAGGCACGGGGAAGTGTTCTTGTTGTGAGGGCTTCTTGGTGATGATGGAATGGAATTGGGGAGGGGTTGGCCATGGTGACCAGCTGATCCGATCCCATCCCTCCGTTGCTACCACCGGCCCCGCGTCAGACAGTGGCGGCGGTGATGCCTATATGAGCGGATTAGAAGCAGCTTAGATTTCCTCTTCCGTTTGGTTCAAAAGTTAAAAAGTTGCATAGAAAAAACTTATACTGTTTTTTTTTCTTTTTTTGCAGCAAGATTTTGAAACCAATGAAGCGGAGGACGTAGGTTGCTGTTTCCCCCATTTTCACTTGGGTAACCAAGGAATAGGGCTGGCAATAAATATCTACTTTTGGACTTTCTAGTTAGTTTGTAATTCTTTTAGTAGATAGAGATACAGCCATTGTTACATATACTTTTTTATTTTTTAATAATATATAATTTTATTCTATTTATAAAGTACGTACATACTCTTAAATTATTATTTCTTAATAATGAGAAACTCTAGACCAACTTTGTTGACTCTTCTCAACTTACAACTAGAATCTAGTTCTATATATAAAGCCCTTAATCTAATTTTTTTTTATCTTGTATGTCATAGATTAATGTTAATTTATATTTTAATGTATGACCCTAGATTTTAATCTTATTGTAAGACCCTCGAACTTTGTTCTTTTATTCGAAGCTTGTCATGATGGGCATATTTGATTTTGTGTATTCTATAATTATTTATTTACTTATGTACATATGTATATATATATATATACACACATGTTTATTTATGTACATATTGTCCATATTTAAGTTGTACATATGATATTTGTTGTAAGTAGCATATTATTCATTTACTTATGTACATACATGTTTAATTCTGTACATATTGTTTTATTTAATTATGTACATATTATATTTAAATAATATTGTGTATAATGTATGTACTTAATATGTAAATGCATGTTTATTTAATTTTCTGTGTTCTGGCTGAAATGTCAGTTAACGTCAATATCTCTTGACGTTGAGGGTAGGTTAACGGTAACCAGTGTGTCGTTGACTCAAAGTCGGCGTCCAGATTGATGGACGTTTATTTCCTATAAACGGCAGCAAAGTGGCCGTCTACTTCTCCATTTTTGCTGCGATTCAAGATCTGGAAACAGTTGCGTCTTCCCCGGTTCTAGATTAAGAAAGTACCCTCCAACGGTAGGATCCCAATCTAATGTGTACCCAAACCCTTTAGGCCTATAAAGTACCTAGTCTTGCGCGAGATTAAGCCTTTTCGCCTAAAAGACAACCTAGGATTTTGGGTGAGAAAAATTGAACATTTGCAAGACTCGATCTGGCAATTGGGAGTTGCTTCCGACGATCTACATTGACTGGGAGGTGCTCCTAGCATTGAGGAAGCTTCCCCGACCCTGGTGAACGATCTACATTGACAGAAAGACCGGATCTGGGAGGAATTTGAGCATCTTCTTGGCTTGGCCGAGGAGAGCTTCTACGACCAATTAAACCCTTTGTAGATTTATTCTCAGGCAAGTAATCGATGGATTTCATCCCTGCACATGCCCTTTAGGTCCTAGGATTTTTATGGATTTTTCCTCGTGTCCTGGAACCCCCAATTTGTCAAGTTATGTGCGGTCTGTCTGCACTTTCTGCAGACAGAAACTTGACGGCAAGCTTGCTGCCGTCAAGATCTTGAGTTGGCAGCAATATCGTGTGCCATTAACCCCAGTTGGCGGCAACCCCTTTGCCGCCAAGTTCTTCAGGTTTTTCAGAATAGTTGTTTTGATCTCTGTGTGATGATTTTTGATCTTCTGGTTGTCTGTTCATACTGTAAATTTTATGGTTGGTCAAGTACAGTCAGTTGGTCATATCATGAGGATTTTTCAATTTTCCAAGCATGATAGAAATTAGGGTAATTTCTATAATTGGAAAATAAGCATGATCTACCTGTGTTAATTCTAAACAAATTGATTCGTTACAAGTTAAGGTTTTAGAAATTTTCTGTGTCCCTATGATGACTATTCTCAGGGTTTAGAACTGTTAAAACCGACTGTGTTACTGTGAACCATGTTTAAATGAAATTATTGATAAATCTTCATGCAGTTTGTTTTAATTGTTAAAATTTGTTCTATAGTTCTGAAAAATCTAAAATTTAGGTATGAGATATACATTGTGATAAAAATTTCATGATGTTTTGAGAATAGTAGGTACTGTTATTAGTTTAACAAGGGTAATTGACCATGATGAGCATGTTTAACTTTGATCATGTGAAATTCAATGTTTAGCATCATGATTAGGGCTTTGTTGTTATTAATTATCATTGTGAAACAGTATGGTTATGATGTGTAACTGATCTATGAATATATGTTAAGTGCATGTAAATGAGTTAAAGAGTGTATGTAAGTGAATGAAGCATGTGATAAAATGTGATAATGTGTAAAATTGTGTCGATATTGACACTGCTACCATAGAGGGTTGTGGAGCCGTACTGTAGTAAAGTCCCTATGGGAAGGCTCAATGTGTTGTGATATCCTATGGGCATTAGGATAAAATCTTGGAGGTGGACAAGTACCACTGGTTAGGGTGGAGAGGGCTTCTCCCGGTTCTGCGCAGTTAACCAAGATTCATCACTGTGTTGCCTAGGTGACGGGTATGTGTATGTGATGTGTGTTCTTCTTATGGTGGTTTGGACTATGTGTCACGGAAAATTAATTATGAAATGTGAAAATGTGACAATGTGTGTAGCAACCTAGATTTTTTGAAAAAATAAAAATTTAATAATAATAGAAACAAAAGAAATTAGAAAATCAAATAAAAGAGAATTAAATAAAACCCATTAAATGAAAAGAACTAATGGACTTTGTTAAATAGACCCATTAGAAATTAGTGGGCCATGAACACGGCATTGTTGACTGTGCATTTTCTGTTGTCTAGAGCTCCGTGCACGAATCAATATACCCACCTTCTCTAAACTATCTCACAAAAATAAAATTGCAAAGATGAACTCATACAGTGGTGAGAATAGGTCATATCCACGGAGAGGCTGAATAAAGTTTGAATTAAACTACTTTGACTTGAAATCATTCTAACGAACACATTTTCACCAAAATAACATTGCATTAATAGTAATTCTATGAATAGCATCAATTAAATTCCTCCCAACTCGACAAGTCAAACTTAATGAAAGAAAAAACAGGATTAAAAACAAACGAAGCTTGGTATCACTGTACCCTCTCAATTGAGGGATCAAACAAGTAGACAAAAATCAGAACTAGAAACATAAAGATGAACATCTAATTCTGAAATGCTCTGGATTCAAAAAGATAAAAGGATGACTGAATAACCCCTATAGCTCAGGGGATGAACAATCAATATTCTCAACTCTCCACAAACATCAATCAGAATGAGACAGTGAAAAGATCATAATGAGACAATGAAAAGGAATGCAACCAGAAATTAAAGTTGAGATCAACAAGAACTGTAGGAATATCAGATTACTGTACCAGAGATGATGACAAAATCAATAAAGAAAATATTACAAGAACTATGGACAACACATCATGCTCCCACTCTGTCCAGGGGACAGAAACAGAACGCTAATGAAATAGAAAGCTCAAATTAACAATTTCACTAGATCGAACTCTGGAACATAAAGAAATGGGGAAACTGCTAAATCCTCCTCACAGCAGTACATAAGAACAGTAGAAATGGAAGAACAAATATCAAAGACGAAAGCTCGGACCCCAAAACCCTTTGAAATCCTTCACAGCAGCAGAAGAATTCCTCAAAAATTCTGAACTAGAAAACCCCTCACAAACCGCAGAAGAACCTGAAATTTGAACCAGCAACAAGAACACTCCCTGCTCTGCAGCTTTAAATATCGGACTATCTATCACTCGGATTACTCCCCCTTAACAGCAGAAGCAAACTCAGCAGAAATGCTCACATCTCACAAGAATAGAAGAAATTTCCAAAAAAAAAAAAATCAATAAGAACTGGCGAAGCCCTCTCAACTCTGGAAGAACAGAAAAAACTAAAATCTAAAAACTGAATTCCAACTCTCATGATCTCCACAACTCTCACAACTCTCCTCTAGTCGAACCAAGAACAGATGCACAAAAGGACATAAAGAATATGAAGCTATTCATACGGAAGAAAAAGAATGCAAATAAATTGAAATAAACCCACTGAATTGAGCACCTTTAACATAGAGAAAAAAGGGAACTAAATGCAGAAGAAAATTCTGATCCTCCTCACAGCAGCAAAAGAAAGGAGGAATTACAAAAGAAATGGAAGAACAATCACAATTTCCAAACTCGCAAATGTCCAAACCCCAATCTCTTCCCAACAGCAAAACAACAGTAGAAGAAAAGAATAAATACAGAAAATTAAGAACTTCCCTCCCAAAAATCTGAACTCTGGAAGAACAGGAAAGAAGAGAAACTAAGAAAACCTAAAGAAAT
Source organism: Colocasia esculenta (assembly GCA_014218235.1). Classification (NCBI taxonomy): domain Eukaryota; kingdom Viridiplantae; phylum Streptophyta; class Magnoliopsida; order Alismatales; family Araceae; genus Colocasia; species Colocasia esculenta. The sequence continues at coordinate 98,832,563 of CM024762.1, forward strand.
CGAACTAGCCCCGGTGAAGAGGACCTTGGGGTCCTTTTATAGGCCTCAGGGCCTCTGCTTCCAGACGCTGCTTCTTCTCCAATCTCGCATGGACATCATACGCATAGCTCCAGCTCAGCATGGCCATCTTAGCTCTGCACGGCTCGCTCACACGCACGCAGCTCCCAGATGCTTCGCACGCACATCGGCCTCAGCAGGCCGCCTCATCTCCGCCCTGGCCGCTCGCAGGAGCTCCATTCCCAAATCGTTGTGGCCAAACCGCCTTCTGCACAAGAGGCCCAACCCAGCCGCTTCTTCAGCAGCATGCGCCACCTCAGTAGGTCTGGCCGCGCCCCAGCCAGCTGCCCTTGCATCCCCACTAGCACGCAGCCAGCATACACCCAGCTCCATCCACCTCCCATAGCAGAGCATCCACAGCCGGATCTTGCCTCCTTCCCAGCAGCCCAGAGCTCCTGATGCTTTCAGATCTAGCCAGCCCCTTCACACCGCCTGGTTGCTCCATCGCCAGAGCTCTTCGCGGGTCAGCTCGCCTCCGCAGCAGCAGCAGAGCTACCTCCAGCTTCTTCGTGAAGCTTCCAGTGGATTAGGCAAACTAAGTATATAAAAAAAATGATTAGAATAATATTAATTTTTTTTGTTAAAAAGATGGTTAAAAATGGGAATGGGGTTGTGGCAGTCAGATTAGTTGGGATATTTAAAAGTATTATTATTTATTTAATGGGGTGGGGTGGGTTTTATTGAAAACTCTTAAAAAAATATTTACAAACATATACCTATCTACTATTAAAAGGTATTTACAAAATTTTATTGCGACAAAGATTATTTACAATATTTATTTACAAAAATTTCTTATGTACCTAATTTGTCAAAACAGTGACTTATTGAATTTAACGTGTATTCTAACACATTCTCAACTAACATGTTCAAAATCTATTCATGGATAGAATGAAAATTAAAGTCAAACTATACGTTATTTATGGACAGACTGTCTAAAATTGACTAAATGTATGAAATTTAATACGAAAAATTATGATGTTATCACTCCCCCCTACTTGAACATTGTTAGTCCCCTAGCAATAAAAATTATTCCAAATATAGGATAGAAGATGTAATGTCTCATGCTAAACAGTCATCATGTAAAAGATTAATATAAAGACATGTCTTTCCTAATTGTAAAGGCTTATGGCAAGAAATTAGTGCACAGATGATAGCTCACTTAAGAGTTCACATCAGCCCTCCTGGAGCTTCTCTGCCTCAACTAGTATTTGAGATTAGATTAATTCGAGGGAGAAGACAAGAATTGTGGAGTAAGATCATTGCTCAGTCAGATTAGGTTGTTTCTCTCAGTTCCATTCTGCCCAACTTCCTTGAGGATTATTTTGTTCTGAGCTGAGGACTTTGCCCCTTTATTTACACTTTGTGCACTCAGGATTTTTCTTTCTTTTTCATCCATAATGCTGCACAACCCATCACTTTTCAAGAGTAGCGAGTCCAACTTTACTCAGATCTGGGGCATTTTTCATAGATATATTTTTTTTCTTTTGCTTTTGATTTTGCTTTTCTTTTCTTTTCCTCTTAAAGGAAGGATGGACAGTCAGGTTCCTTGATCACATGCTTTCACTTCCTTCACAATTCACTTAAGGGGAAGGGAGAAAACCAATCACCTCTCTCCTACTAGCCTTGACAATTTGCTACATTCGGGTTCAGCTAGTCTAAGTGGCTGTGTAGTGTGTGTATGAAAACCTCTTACCATAAATCCTTACATAAGGTAGACAATAAGTACATGTAATCCTTTACTAGAGGCTACCTAACATGGATGTTTGCAAAGGAATGTGACAACTACAAAATTTTAATGGTTAAAGATCATACACATAGTCTGTGTTTTGCAATGCCAAGCATTTTTTATTCAAAGATGAAACATTGTGAAATTTTCTTTTTATTTGCACATGCTCAATATAAAGAAAGAGAACGAAACATTAGTTAAGATGGGGACTATAAATGCATGCTTATTCTACCTCTCCCCCCTACTTATTTATAGGAAAAGAAAGTAAGACAGAGAATTACATGATAAAGGAAATCTGTACACTTGGGTTGCCTCCCAAGAGCGCTAAGTTTATCGTCTTCAGTTGGACGCAATTAGGCTCCATTTGGCTCAGCTAGCTTGGTAGAATCAAATTTTAAGGAATATGGGCTTTCAAAGAAATGGTTTAACCTCTGCCCATTAACAGTGAATGATTATCCAGTTTTGGGGTCAAGAATAATGACAGCACCATTGTCGTAAGCTTTCACAACAGTGTAAGGACCATCCCATCGGGACTTCAATTTTCCCGAAAACAGACGAAGCCTTGAATTAAAGAACCAGACCTTATCATGTACTTGAATTTTTTTTTTGTGATTGTGTTTATCATGGAATGTTTTGGCTTTGGCTTCATAGATTTTTGGCTTTGGCTTTGGCTTTACAAGATTGCTAGCAATTATGATGGGCCAAGTCTCATTTTCTCTTAAAAAGATGTTCTTTAAACTATTAGGGAGTGGTTTTAGCTCAACTTTAGGAGGACACTCTAATGGAATTGATGGATCATTATTCTGAAACAAAGAACTGAATTGTCCTTCCTCTCCCTCAAACCCTAGAGCACAGGGTTGGTCTACTGCTTTTTCCTCACAAGATTCCTCCAAGGAGTCTACCACTAGACAACTCTCTCCTTGATCATGATGCCTAGATGCCTTAAAAATATCGATACTAACCCGCTCATCCCCAAATGATATATCCATCATCCTGGTAGCACAATCAATGTTAGCTCTAGCTGTGGCCAAAAAGGGTCTACCAAGGATGATGGTGGACTGAGTTAAATCTTGAGGAGTGTTCATCTCCAGAATGATGAAATCGGCAGGGAAGTAATAATATTGATTTTTACAATAACGTCCTCAACTAAGCCTTTGGGAGTGGTGATAGAACGATCGGCTAGTTGAAGGACAACAGAAGTAGGTTTCAATTCTCCTAATTTGAATTTCTCAAAAATAGCAAAAGGTAGGAGATTGACACTGGCTCCCAAATCCAAAAGGCTGCTTTCAAAAGTGACTCCACCGATGGTGCATGAAATTAGTGGAGTGCCTGGATCTTTAAGCTTTTTAGGGAGTTGGTTCAAGATAACAGCAGTCACAGTTTCTGGAAGAATGATTGTTTCAGTTTTATTTCTCATTTCACGTTTTGGAGTGCACATTTCTTTTAAGAATTTGGCATAAGCAGGCACATGCTTAATGGCATCAAGAAGAGGAATGTTGACATGAACTTGCTTATAGAGTTCCAAGAGTTCTTCATTACCAGTTGGTTTGTTTTTGGATTTTGGCTTTAAAGCTTCAGGAAAAGGGACTCTTGGAATGTAACAGCTTGGGTCTTCATTCATTTTGATTTTGTCTAGAGGTTCTTCAATCATTTTCTCTTTTCCTTTGGATTGTTCTTTTTCAACATTTTCTTCAATCTCTTTTTCAATTTCAGTTTCAATTTTATTTTCTTTATCCTCATGCAATGTTGACATGTGTGGGTGAGGATTCAGTCTGATTTTTCCACTTCTTAATGTTGACACAGTTTTCACATTTTCCACTTGGGGGCCCCTAGCTTGGGCAAGAGGATGGTCCTGTTGTATAGGTTGATTCTGATTTTGTGGAGCAGGAATGTTCTGGATAAAAGCTTGTTGTTGGTTTGGTGGTGGAGGGGCATTTGGTCTAACAGGTGGTCTATACCTCTGAGCTTGATGGTATTGCTGGTTCTGATAAAATCCGGGACGGTTGTTCCTTGGGTTTGCTACATCTTGACTTGGCAGCTGCCCTGATTCCCTCCTATGACATACATCAGCAATCTGGGACTCTATCCTTGTCAAATTTTGTTGAAAATTGGTTGATATGAAGGTTGGTGGAAATTTGTGTGAGCAAATTGATTTGAATTTTGATTTTCTTGGACTTATGGAGGTTTAGAGTAAGAAGATTGGCCAAATCCCAGATTCTGATTGGGATATGATTGACTGTACGTGGGTTGCTTAAAAGAAGGTGGAGACATTTGTTCAGATTGATTTTTCCAAGAAAAATTTTGGGTGATTTCTCCAACCAGGATTGTATGTGTTAGAATATGGATCATAGGAGGGTTTGGAGAAACCTTGAGCAGCTTGAACTTGTTATTGAATAAAAGGGGGCAATTGGGCAGTAGTGGGACAAGCATTGGTAGAGTGAGCTGGGCTAGCACACATAGCACAAGTTTCAGGTTGTAGAGAAAATTTGGGTATGGCTTGCCCAGTGAAAGATAGTAGTTGATCAAATTTTTGCTCCAACTTCTGCTCCAATCTCTGATCATGTCTAGCTATCAGATCTTCTACCCTAGAATCTGATTCTCCTCTCCCGCTTACTTCATACATCCCCGCCTTCTTTACAGGTCCTAATGCTCTCTCATAAGAGTAGAGTGAGGCATGATTGATAGAATTTTCACTCAATGTTTCAAAAAGATTATATGCCTCATCCTCGCTCTTAGTCATAAATGCTCCTCCATACGAGGCATCAACCATCTGCCTATTCGATTCTGTTAATCCTTCATAAAACGTTTTAACAATTTGCCACCTCGACAGACCATGATGGGGGCATTTTCTAAGAAACTCCTTTAATCTCTCCCATGATTCATGCATTAACTCTCCCGGGTGTTGGGAGAATCCAGTTATTGCCCTTCTCATGGTGTTGGTCCGGCCAATGGGGTAAAACTTCTTTAAAAATTCTTGCTGCATTTCTGGCCATGTTGTGATGGTTCTCCCTATGGTTCCTAACCAATGTTTGGCCTTATCTTTCAAAGAGAATAGAAATAGAGTCAGTCTTAAGGCATTTTCAGTGAAATTTTGGATCCTTACAATGGAATAAATCTCTAAGAACTCATCTATATATTTGTAGGGATCTTCATTGGGATTGCCATAGAAGGATGGCAACATCTGAATGGTTCCTGGCTTAATTTCAAAGTGATTTGTAGGAATTTCCGGCCTAATGCATATAGCAGGTTGGTAGTCAGAAGGAATAAAATACTCCTTCATTTGTCTGGGTGCGACCTCCTCTACATTTCTAGCAACTTGGTTCTGGTTTTGGTTGGCCATCCTATGAAAGAATCTTTCAATCTCGTCTATAGGTTGAGCCAAATCTAAGTTCTGGGACTGTCTACCAAGCATGCACAGATGAAAAGCCCTCTATTTATGATTTTTGAAGTTTTAGATTTTTATTGATTTTTGAATTTTTATGAACAAACACAAACAAGCAAACACTTTCAAAAGAAATTAACCTAAACACTAAGTGTTCCTTGGACCTATGTTATTTTTCTCAAAATCGGATTTATGCTTGCTTAAATTCAATCCTAACTCTTCTTGTACCGGCCAGGTAAGAGATGGAGTAGAGGGAGGCTCCCCTTGCTTTCACAAGGACCCAATTAAATAACCTCTAGCTCACTTAAGCGTAAGCTTTTTAACCTCTAATCCTAGACACCAGACTTAAAGAGAAGTTTTGAAATTAAGAAAGGATAAATCTAATTATGAACCCTAAGGCCACGTCTACTGGTTTTTATTGAAAGTTTAGGCAAATGCAAAAATGTGAAAAACTTTTGTGATTTTTGGGCAAAGGAAAGGGTGATGAAATCCCTCACCTTATCTTTATGATTTCTAAAGGGTGATGTCCTTAAGCAGTCCCTTTTACAAATGTGAAGTGCAACAAACAAGTTCAAACAATGGTTTTCTAATGCTAAGTCTAATGCATGAAACAAGCGATGGAAGTCTTACCTATCCCCCGCACTCTTCAATGCAAGAAAAGAAATGGAATTCAAATGACAATTAAAATGATGAATGTCCTAAAACAAGTGATTCTAATCTTAAGTAGATGAAAATTTTAAATTGCAAACAAACGGCTTACATGAAAGAACGATTTGAAAATTTTTTTAGATTTTAGATTTTTTAATTTTTTATTTGATTTTTGAACTAAATGAAATGAAAATTAACTAAGAAAATATAAAATGATACTATAAACTAATGTCAAACCACTCAAACCACAAAAGGCCAATTATTACATGCCAACTAGAAAGAAATCTCTGTACATGCACAGAGAGTACATGAAATCCTCACTACAAACTTCATTCTCACTCTTTCTATCTAAAAGACTGAATTAAAAGCAAATTTGAGAGAAATCAGCACGCTCTCTTCCTCCAATGGGCTTCAAAGGTCAAGCCCAATCTCCATGTTCCACTCCTTGTGCAAATCTGAAATAAGAAGCCCAATAATAAGTCAATGTAAAGCTAATGCAAATAGAATCAAATGAAAGCAGAATTAAATCAAACTCTAATGCCTCCCCGGCAACGGCGCCAAGATGAACGCGACATTGTTGACTGTGCGTTTTCCGTTGTCTAGAGCTCCGTGCACGAATCAATATACCCACCTTCTCTGAACTGTATCACAAAAATAGAATTGCAAAGATGAACTCATACAGTGGTGAGAACAGGTCATATCCACGGAGAGGCTGAATAAAGTTTGAATTAAACTACTTTGACTTGAAATCATTCTAACGAACACATTTTCACCAAAATAACATTGCATTAACAGTAATTCTATGAATAGCAGGTCAAACTTAATGAAAGAACAAACAGAATTAAAAATAAACGAAGCTTGGTATCACTGTACCCTCTCAATTGAGGGATCAAACAAGTAGACAAAAATCAGAACTAGAAACATAAAGATGCACATCTAATTCTGAAATGCTCTGGATTCAAAAGATAAAAAGATGACAGAATAAGAATCTACAGAATCAGAATGAGACAGTGAAAAGATCATAATGAGACAATGAAAAGGAATGCAACCAGAAATTAAAGTTGAGATCAACAAGAACTGTAGGAATATCAGATTACTGTACCAGAGATGATGACAAAACCAATAAAGAAAATATTACAGGAACTATGGACAACACATCATGCTCCCACTCTGTCCAGGGGACAGAAACAGAACGCTAATGAAATAGAAAACTCAAATTAACAATTGCACTAGATCGAACTCTGGAACATAATGAAATGGGGAAACTGCTAAATCCTCCTCACAGCAGTACAGAAGAACAGTAGAAATGGAAGAACAAATATCAAAGACGAAAGCTCGGACCCCAAAACCCTTTGAAATCCTTCACAGCAGCAGAAGAATTCCTCAAAAATTCTGAACCAGAAAACCCCTCACAAACCGCAGAAGAACCTGAAATTTGAACCAGCAACAAGAACACTCCCCTGCTCTGCAACTTTAAATGTCAGACTATCTATCACTCGGATTACTCCCCCTTAACAGCAGAAGCAAACTCAGCAGAAATGCTCACATCTCACAAGAATAGAAGAAATTTCCAAAAAAAAAAAAAACAATAAGAACTGGCGAAGCCCTCTCAACTCTGGAAGAACAGAAAAAACTAAAATCCAAAAACTAAATTCCAACGTTCCTGATCTCCACAACTCTCACAACTCTCCTCCAATCGAACCAAGAACAGATGCACATAAGGACATAAAGAACAGGAAGCTATTCATACGGAAGAAAAAGAATGCAAATAAATTGAAATAAACCCACTGAATTGAGCATCTTTAACACAAAGAAAAATGGGAACTAAATGCAGATGAAAATTCTGATCCTCCTCACAACAGCAAAAGAAAGGAGGAATTACAAAAGAAATGGAAGAACAATCCCAATTGCCGAACTCGCAAATGTCCAAACCCCAATCTCTTCCCAACAGCAAAAAAACAGTAGAAGAAAAGAATAAAACCAGAAAATTAAGAACTTCCCTCCCAAAAATCTGAACTCTGGAAGAACAGGAAAGAAGAGAAACTAAAAAACCGAAGGAAATCGAACTAGCCCTGGTGAAGAGGACCTTGGGGTCCTTTTATAGGCCTCAGGGCCTCTGCTTCCAGATGCTGCTTCTTCTCCAATCCTGCACGGCCATCACACGCACAGCTCCAGCTCAGCATGGCCATCTCAGCTCTGCACGGCTCGCTCACACGCACGCAACTCCCAGATGCTTCGCACGCACACTGGCCTCAGCAGGCCGCCTCATCTCCGCCCTGGCCGCTCGCAGGAGCTCCATTCCCAAATCGTTGTGGCCAAACCGCCTTCTGTACAGGAGGCCCAACCCAGCCACTTCTTCAGCAGCATGCGCCACCTTAACAGGTCTGGCCGCGCCCCAGCAAGCTGCCCTTGCATCCAGATCGCCTCCGGCTCGCCAAGCTTCACCCCCAGTAGCACCCAGCCAGCATACACCCAGCTCCATCTGCCTCCCACAGCAGAGCATCCGCAGCCGGATCTTGCCTCCTTCCCAGCAGCCCAGAGCTTCTAATGCTTTCGAATCTGGCCAGCCCCTTCACACCGCCTGGTTGCTCCATCGCCAGAGGCCCAAATCGCCAGAGCTCTTCGCGGGTCAGCTCACCTCCGCAGCAGCAGCAGAGCTGCCTCCAGCTTCTTCGTGAAGCTTCTAGTGGATGAGGCAAACTAAGTATATAAAAAAAATGATTAGAATAATATCAATTTTTTTTGTTAAAAATGGGAATGGGGTTGTGGCAGTCAGATTAGTTGGGATATTTAAAAGTATTATTATTTATTAATGGGGTGGGGTGGGTTTTATTGAAAACTCTTAAAAAAATATTTACAAACATATACCTATCTACTATTAAAAGGTATTTACAAAATTTTATTGCGACAAAGATTATTTACAAAAATTTCTTATGTACCTAATTTGTCAAAACAGTGACTTATTGAATCTAACGTGTATTCTAACACATTCTCAACTAATATGTTCAAAATCTATTCATGGATAGAATGAAAATTAAAGTCAATCTATACGTTATTTATGGACATACTGTCTAAAATGGACTAAATGTACGAAATTTAACACGAAAAATTATGATGTTATCAGGCCAAAATAGAGATTTTTAAAAGAGAAATAATAGAAAAATACCTTAAATTTGTAACTAAATTATTACTTAAATAGAAAAGGGGTATTTAATGCATTAAATAGCTAATTTGAGTTAGATTTGGATTCCTAGCGCCACTTTGGTAATGGGTTAACTCAGAGTTAAGTTTATTTAACTCAGAGTTAACTCAAAAAGTGCTTTGGTAGTGTATAAAATTTAACCTAGATTTAACTAAGTTAGATGAGGGTTAACTCTGAGTTAACCCAGGTTTTCTCAACCCACCTCCAAGGGTCGACTATAGTTAACCCACCCCTAACCTACCCCATTTACCCCTCCCGTACGCGTCATCCTGAAAAAGCTGCAACGGCTGTGACGATGACATCCCCCTCCCGCGAAAGTTTCCGCCATCGCTCCTCTCCTGCTTCCTCCCGCCGTCGCAGAAGAGGATTCCTCCCGCAAAAGGATCCACCATCGCTCCCCTCCTGCTTCCTCCCGTCGTCCCAAAAGAGGCTTCCTTCTATCGTCCCAGAAAGCTTCCTCCCGCCATCGCAGAAGAGGCTTCCTCTGGGCTTCCTCCCATCTCTGTAGATCCATCAGACACCCCCTTTCGCCCGTGACAAGCATTCCTTGTGGGAAGCTTTCCACCATTTCCATGCAAAGTTTTTCCCTTTTGAGCTCCCATCATTCCTATTTGGTGCTGAGGCCATGCCCTATCTATCTAGCTGCAGATTCCTCTGTGCGGCGCAGGAACAACTCCATGTGCTTCTGGTTTCTGCAGGAGGACCCCATGGTAGCCTGAGTTGTCGACTCCCCCATCGTCGCTCGTGATGCTTGCTTCATACAGGAGTCACCTCCTCCGGCTTTGACTGTACCGTTCGTTGCCCCTTTCTTCACCATGGTAAGTATGACCTGATTCCCTGTGACGATGACCTATGCCCTATCCGTGACTGTACCCTTCCTTGCCCCTTTCTTGAACCTGGTTTCGACAGATTGTGTATAAATCCCCAACGCTGTCTATTTCTCACCCTCTTGCGATAGTGCTCTTGTTCAGTTGAAGCTATTATTGGGGTGAGTTCTTGACCATTTTTATTTTTTATACTGTTTGAATTTTTGACTAATTATGGGTTCTTTTTTAAATCTGGGTGCGTTAATGATCATGGAAGGATTCTTCAGATTATTCCTGCCTTTCAGAAAGAAGGTTAGATTTCTTATACTCCCTCTGTTTGTCCTATCTATAGGTTCTTGTAGTTCCTTTATGTTCCCAAAAATTCTTTGAGGAGTGAACCCTTTAGAAGCACTGCAAATTTTTTTTGTTATCACAGCTTTATCCATGTATGCATGTATGCATTTTTTGTTCATATATGGGTTGTTGTGGTTCCTTTATCTTCGCCTCCACATCTTCTGGCTATTGTGTTTTTTTTAGAATCATAGACTTCCAGAAATTGTTTGACAGAATTTTTTTTTAGAAACTCCTATTTGGTTTGGTGTATATCCATGTATGCATTTTTTGTTCATTTCTACCTATGGTTCTCCTGCCTGTCTGCCCTCTTCTTGCTTCCTGGCTAAAATTTTTATTAGAAACTCATTTTGGTTTTGGTTATATCCATGTATTGGTTATTGTGGTTCCTTTCTCTTCCCCTCCTCATGTTCTGGTTATTGCTTTTTTTTTTAGAGTCATATACTTCCACGAAATTGTTTGAGGTCTTTAATTTCAGGTTTGGTTTTCCTTCTTTTCCAAAATACCTTCATGTTGACAGTGGTAAAGTTATGAACTTATGATTTCTTGTTATCACTACTTTATCTATTTTAAGCATATAGAAGAACTATATTTTTTACCTGTTCATCTCCTTATTAAATATATTATGTAGAGACCAAATATGTTTCTTTGACAGAAATTTTTTTAGACACTCCTTTTTGGTTTGGTCTATATCCATGTATGCATTTTTTGTTCATTTCTACCTATGGTTCTACTGCTGTCTACCCTCTTCCTGTTTCCTGGCTAAAAATTTTATTAGAAACTCATTTTGGTTTTGGTTATATTCATGTATGGGTTGTTGTGGTTCCTTTCTCTTCACCTCCTCATGTTCTGGCTATTGTTTTTTTTTTTAGAGTCATATACTTCCACGAAATTGTTTGAGGTCTTTAATTTCTGGTTTGGTTTTCTTTCTTTTTCAAAAAACCTTCATGTTGGCAGTGATATAGTTATGAACTTATGATTTCTTGTTATCACTGCTTTATCTATTTTAAACATATAGAAGAACTGTATTTTTTTACCTGTTCATCTCCTTATTAAATATATTATGTAGAGACCAAATATGTTTCTTTGATAGAAAATTTTTTTAGACACTCCTTTTTGGTTTGGTCTATATCCATGTATGTATTTTTTGTTCATTTGTACCTATGGTTCTACTGCCTGTCTGCCCTCTTCCTGCTTCCTGGCTAAAATTTTTATTAGAATCTCATTTTGGTTTTGGTTATATCCATGTATGGGTTGTTGTGGTTCCTTTCTCTTCCCCTCCCCGTGTTCTGGGTATTGTTTTTTTTTTTAGAGTCATATACTTCCACGAAATTGTTTGAGGTCTTTAATTTCTGGTTTGGTTTTCCTTCTTTTCCAAAAGGCCTTCATGTTGGTAGTGGTATAGTTATGAACTTATGATTTCTTGTTATCACTGTTTTATCTATTTTAAGCATATATAAGAACTGTATTTTTTTACCTGTTTATCTCCTTATTAAATATATTATGTAGAGACCAAATATGTTTCTTTGACAGAAATTTTTTTTAGACACTCCTTTTTGGTTTGGTCTATATCCATGTATGCATTTTTTGTTCATTTCTACCTATGGTTCTACTGACTGTCTGCCCTCTTCTTGCTTCCTGTCTAAAACTTTTATTAGTCTCATTTTGGTTTTGGTTATAGCCATGTATGGGTTGTTGTGGTTCCTTTCTCTTCCCCTCCCCATGTTTTGGCTATTGTTTTTTTTTTTTTAGAGTCATATACTTCCACGAAATTGTTTGAGGTCTTTAATTTCTGGTTTGGTTTTCCTTCTTTCCAAAAAAAACTTCATATTGCCAATGGTAAACTTCTGCTTTTTTGGGTTCCCTTCTTGTGTTTAGACCCACCTTTATTGTTGCCAGTGGTAAACTTATGCTTTCATGTTATCACTTCTTTATCTATTTTAAGCATATAGAAGAGCTGTATTTTTTTACCTGTTCATCTCCTTACTAATATATTATGTACAAACTAAATAGGCTTCTTTGACAGAAATTTTTTTTAGAAACTACTTTTGGTTTGGTCTATATCCATGTATACATTTTTTGTTCAATTCTACCTATGATTCTACTGCCTGTCTACCCTCTTCCTGCTTCCTAGCTAAAAAATTTATTATAGATAGTAGTAACTCCCCTCTCCCTTTTCCTTGCTGCGGCTCCCTCGGCTTTACTCTCCTCCCAAAGCAACCTTGTCTTTTTCTTTTCCCTTTAATCTCACTCCACTCTTGTGGACTTCAAGAACAATATGGTTTTCCAAAAATACCTATTTTATGGGATGCAGGGACAAGGGGGCTAAAAGGAGTTTTGGGGAACAATCTCACTCCACTCCTGCTAGCTGCTGCTGGCTCCCTGTGCTATTTACCTTCTCTACTGTCTGGTTTTGAACTTACTCAACATTTACCATCTGTACTGCTATTTACCTGTGCTATTTACCATCTGTACTGCTGCTTACCTGGCTCCCTGTGCTATTTACCTATGCTATTTACCATGTGTACTGCTGCTGGATCCCTGTGCTATTTACCATCTCCCTGTCCCTTCTTGGTTATATCCATGTATGGGTTGTTGTGGTTCCTTTCTCTTCCCCTCCCCATGTTCTGACTATCTTCCACAAAATCCTTGTGCTTAAATCCACCTTTACTGCTGTAAGTGATATAAACTTACTCAGCCGACTAGTCTTTATTAACTTCCATTGATTTAATAAATGTAATGAAGTTCAGAATCTCCATTCAAGCTTCTTGTCACCTGCCCCAACCGCCTCAAGGTCTATGTCCCAATCAGGTACAATTTGAACTTCCTATCAGCTATGCATAGAGTACAATGTGGTGCATTATTTTGTTGAAAACTATTTTATGAAGGATTAGATTAAATATGTAGAATGAATGTCTGCCCTCATTTTGTTTACATATAGTGCTCATTATTATTTCTTACCAACTACTTAGGTTATGTGTGGACCTCCGATATGGACCAGACATTTCTTGATTTGCTTAGGAATGAACTATTAGATGGGGACTTCATACCAAACCATGCATGGGACATGATTAAGGAGACTTTTGTGAGAAAGTATGGTTGTCATGTGACTATAACACATTTGAGAAGTACATTATGTTTTTACAAGAACATATACGTCATATCCAAAGACCTACAAGACAATGTAGGTTTTACGTGGGATGATGAAAAATCAACATTTGTCGGCAATGACATTATGTGGGATGCGTACAATGATGTTTGTAGTTCACAATTATTCTTGTAGGTATGAGTAAAAAGTCTTTAAATACAAAACACTAATTCCTTATTCCATTTGCAGTTCAACCCGCTAGCTTTATGGTTTAAGGGAAGGAGCTTGCCATTTTATGTTGACAGTCCAATTATTTAGTGTGTCTGAGGACCCATGACTTAGTTGTTATGACTTGATGACTTGTTCATGTATGATGTGTTTGTTTGTTAAAAAATGAAGGCACTGTCCTTATTATTATGTTTCATGTTTAAAGTCATAAACGTAATTATATTGACTTCTTGTTGTGTCATCATGTTATTTTAAATTAGAAAACTCAGTGCCTATGTCCATGGGAAAGGGTCGATCACCAAATTGGACGTTGCGACAAGACAGGATATTATTAGATTTGTTGATTGATGTTTGCCATAAAAGCTATGGTAGTCAAGGCACATTCAAAGCACATGTATTTCAAGACATTTTGGATCGGTTTAATAGCACTACCAATGTGAGAAAGGATAAAGATTGTTTAAAGAATCGTTGGAGGAACATAAAGAAAATATACCATATCTATGAACAATTGCGTACAAGATCTGGATGGGGATGGGATGATGAACGAAATTTACCTGTTGCACCTGACGAAGAAAGCATACAGGCGGCAATTGCGGTAAGCTAGCAATACAAATATAGTCCAAACTACACATTTTGTCTAGCACATGTAAATGACTTTTTTTAATCCACAATCCAATTCTGAATTCAAGAAGTATCTGGACAAACCATTTCCATACAAAAGACAGCTGGACATCTTGTGTGGAAAGACAACTGTTCGGGGCAGTCATTTCATGGGCTCAACCCAAGAAGTAGATGTTGAGGCTAGACGGTCTTTTGGAGATGATGATAGTGTTGGCCAAGAGCAATTTAATGCTATGGGATTAGAGTCAAGCCAATTTTATTCAATTGATGGTGACAATTTCAACCCTTTCGACTTTCCATCATCCTCACAACCAAATCCTCCATCACGGTCAGTTGGAGAAAAGACACCGACAAATATTCATCCAGTGGAAGATGAGGCAACATCCCCAGCTAGAAGGAGGAACGATCATGCATCCACATGTTCTCGAAAGAGAGAGAGAGCAAGAAGTCATTTGATCCCAACTTACTATCTCAATATTGTATGATGAACAATGAGCGCATCAATATGGTTCGGGCTTTATTTCCTAGTTCATCAACCACGTCATCCACACCACAAGAGCAATACACAATGAGAGAATGTGTTGTTAGGATGAAGTCTTTGCCAGGATACAACCAGCAACTTCTATTCCTAGCATCGACCCTCTTCGAGAAGCCTGAGAAGAGAGCATGGTTCATGGCTCTTGATGATGAGGATGCTTTAGCATGGATCATAAATACAACTTCTTGAGATGCTCGCCATGTTAGTCCTTCATGTTTGTCTTTTCCATTTGTGTTTGTTTCTGTCATTTTAGTATCATGTTTCTGTAACTTCATCCTAGTAACATGTATTAGCGAGGTCATTTGTGTTTTTAATTTTGTATCTCGTGCATGTTATCCCTCTTCTACTCTTATGTAATGTTGACTATGAATATGAGTGTCCACCTTAGGGTATTGCAGGCCAGTAGGCATTCTGAAATGGGCAAGTATATGTGCTATGTAGTTTGGGTTGGTTGTCAACTAGGAATATACCACACTTGGTCTGATTGTTATGCCCAGGTCAATGGATACCCGGGAGCAAAGTTTAAGGGATTCTCAAACTTAGAAGAAGCGCAACACGCTTACTATGGAATGGTTGTACGTGGATCTACGTCTCAAGTACAAAGGAGATCTACCTATGCACCTAATGACTCAGTTACCCATGCACGAAGAGAATCGAAACGCCATGGCCTGAACAATGACATTCCCATACTTATTATGCTGATGATATTGTTCCTTATTTTTCTGATCTTCTTAATGTTAGCTGTCATGTTCATTGTATTTTAAGAAATGTAGCTGACTACTTCATGCTACTTGTCATGTTATTTCATTTGTAGTGACTTCTTCTATTTCTGAAGACAATTTATCATGTTTATCTAATTGTTAGGACCTTCTGTTGATGTGGACACATTAGTACGGGAGATCCTTTGTGAGGAGAATGCCCTCTTTTTAGCCATCGATGAAGCAATTGCTGATGAGATTTTTGAATCAAATGAGGAACACAGTGTCCCAAGGCCTATGCACATAAGTAGTCATAGTGGACACATTTGGATTCATGAGGTTTTGCAAGGACATGAACGACGTTGCTACAACGTGTTCAGACTACATCCCACGACGTTCATGAAATTAAGAGACGAACTTATGGAAAGAGATCTTATACGTGATTCCCGTTATGTCACAGCAACAGAGAAACTCGCAATTTTCATGTATGCAATGGGTCATGGTGTGGCATTCGGAGCTATGTGCGAGAGTTTTCAACACTCTTCTGAGACAATCAGTAAACATGCCTGCGAAGTCACAAAAGCGTTGGCTTCCCTACGCTTCAATTACATAAAACTACCAAGTTTGACTGATCCTGTGCACACCCGCATCTGACATGATGATAGATTTTATCCTTACTTCAAGGTAAAAATTGGATTTTTAAAATTAAAAGACCTCATTTTTCTTAGGATTCTCATTTTCACTTTGTATTTAGGATGCCATTGGAGCAATTGATGGTACCCACATCCCAACGCATATATTGCGAGAAAAACAAGCACGGTATAGGAACCGCAAAGGAGTGATCAGTCAAAATGTCATGGGGGTTTGTGGTTTTGACCTTGTCTTCCAATATGTGGGGGTCAGTTTTGAGGGAGCAGCTGCTGACATGGCTGTCCTCAGGAGGGCTATGGATGTAGGTAGATTTCACATTTTGGAAGGTATGATTATCCATTTATGACTACCCACGTATATTTTGTTTAATGTAGAATGTGCTAATGTAATGTGTTAATATCTTATAGGAAAGTACTACTTAGTGGACTCAGGATATGGAAACACTGCTCAATTTGTGGCTTCATATTGTGGGGAAAGATACCATGTCCAAGAATTTCAAGGACGTGGCAATGCACGGTATAAGAGCCTGAGAGACAAGTTAAACCATCGTCACATCCAACTTCGCAATTGTGTGGAACGTGCATTTGGGGTGTTGAAGAATAGATTTCAAACATTGAGAGAGGGGAACTGTTGTCCATTTCGTACACAATTGTTGATTGTTATTACATGTTGTGTTGTGCACAATTTTGTCCGACGTCAACAAGGCGAGGACTTTTATTTTAACTTAAGTCGTGAAGGAGGTAGGGAGGATGTAGATGATGAACCTGAGGAAGACCCAAATCTTTCTGTTAGTGCATCTGACATGACGGCAGGAGGAGCTCTTCGAGATGCAATTGCCACACAACTGTGGATGGCTAACTGAGATGTCATTTGACCTATTATCTTAATATTCTATTTCTATTAGCATGGTTAGAACTTTATTATCCAACTAGTGACTTATTTCGTGTGTCATTATTTTTATTGTAATCAAATTTCATTGTGCACTTAATGAGTATTTCAACTACATGTAGGTGCAATTTGGGTCCTGGAAAAGGACTTTCTCCTGATATATTTAATTGGACAACAAAAAAATGTAAAAACATCATAGGAGACTCTTTGAATGAAGAAGGATGGAAGAACGTCCAAAACGTTTTCAACAAGGACTTTTGTGTGGCTTGGCCCGTATCACATTTCCTACATCGTTTTACATTCTATCAGTCATTTTATTTGATCGCTCATGATCTCATCAATGTGGTCAATTTTCACTGGGATGACAAGATTAAACAAATACGAGGTTCAGAATTAGCTTGGCAACAATATCTTGAGGTTTTTAAAATTTTTTACCTATGACGATTATGCATACATATTATTGGCCAAATTAATTAATTACTGTTTTATTCTTCCATTGTAGTTCAACCCATTGGCTACAGGGTTCAAAGGAAAGACATTGCCATTACACAATGACCTTGTCAAGTTGTTCAGTGGTTGAGGATCATAAAGACCTTGTGAATTGAATGGTTTTGGGCAATGATGAGTGGGCATCTTTATCCAATTCAATGTTGGGATGGTCAAATTGGCAACCCATTGAAAATGCAGATATATTTTGTGTAGCCGATCTGAGCCAAAAAAATTTGTATTATAAATTATTGAACATGTGATACCACATGTATACTTACATGGGCAATGATGAGTGGGCATCTCTATCCAATTCAATGGCCGGATGGTCAAATTGGCAACCCCATTGAAAATGCGGATATATTTTGTGTAGCCGATCCGAGCTAAAAAATTTGTATTATAAATTATTAAACATGTGATATCACATATATACTTACATGGGCAATGATGAGTGGGCATCCTTATCCAATTCACTGGTCGGATGGTCAAATTGGCAACCCCATTGTAAATGCGGATATATTTTGTGTAGCCGATCTGAGCCGAAAAATTTGTATTATAAATTATTAAACATGTGATATCACATATATACTTACATGGGCAATGATGAGTGGGCATCCTTATCCAATTCAATGGTCGGATGGTCAAATTGGCAACCCCATTGAAAATGCGGATATATTTTGTGTAGCCGATTCGAGTCGAAAATTTTGTATTATAAATTATTAAACATGTGATATCACATATATACTTACATGGGCAATAATGAGTGGGCATCCTTATTCAATTCAATGGTCGGATGGTCAAATTGGCAACCCTATTGTAAATGTGGATATATTTTGTGTAGCCGATCTGAGCCGAAAAATTTGTATTATAAATTATTAAACATGTGATATCACATATATACTTACATGGGCAATGATGAGTGGGCATCCTTATCCAATTCAATGGTCGGATGGTCAAATTGGCAACCCCATTGAAAATGCGGATATATTTTGTGTAGCCGATCTGAGCCAAAAATTTTGTATCATATCATATCATACAAATGTTATCTAACATTACTACAGGCTGACAACATTCAAGTAGGAGCCTATGTAGAAGGTACATTCATATTTCATAAAAATTTATGTTATAAATTTTCATATATTATACTGCCTGTCATGTGACTAACATTACATTCATTTTTATGCAGATTTTATCATGCACGGCAAATGAAGGAGGCCATTAAAATAGTTCCATGTGTAAATTTGAAGGCTGCAATGAGCTTTCCATGTTATGTTGTTAATTATTAGTAAAATTTGTTACATTTACCATGGAATCGGATCCATGTTATGTCTTTTTTTTTGCAAAGTTATGTTGTTACATACAGAAACAACATGTGTTGTTAATAAATGTAGAATGATTTTTGTTGCTACATAAACGAATAGGTACAAATAATGAATGTTGAATGTCTTCAATGTTATGTCATTTTTTTTTTCAAAGTTTTGTTGCTACATAGGTACAGGAACATGTACAAATAATGAAAATATAAGAGAAACAGGGGAGGTGCTGTCCGTTTTTTTTTTTTTAAATAAAATAATCATAAAAATAAATAGAGGTATTATTAGGACCTATAATTTGTTATTAAACAAAATCTCAATTTGTATTAACTTGTTATTATTAGTTTTGTATTGATTTTTCTATTAATGTTATTAATTTTTCTATTGATGTTAGAAAAATAAATTATTATAAAAAATAATATAAAGTACTATCACACCTTTTTTAGTACTATTGTATTTTTTAAGCGATTATTGGAATTTTTAATTGATGGTAATATGTTCATCCCATTTATAAAATAGTTTCTATGATTAAACTACTTCAAAGAAAGGTACATAATTTAAATGAATAAACTGTTGGTTCAGGGGTAGTTGTGGTATTCTCATCAAAGTGGAAAAAGTTAACCCATCAATGCCAACCAAAGCACTCAACAAACATGTAGGTTAACTCCATTTTTCAAGTGAGTTAACTCACATGTTACCAAACTAAAAAGTGGGTTAGCCATGAATAACTTTGATCATGGGTTGGAGTTAGGATAACTCCAAGTCATTACCAAAGTGGCCCGACATACCCTAATAGGTTGGCCATGAATTTGGGTCCCAACCTAACCCAAATTGGAATTGGTATGCTTAGAAAGAGGAGAGAAATAGGAAATCTGCAACGACCCACTTCCACCCGGTACGGTTATACCAACCCACGTCGGATGAGAGCAAGCCGCTACAGGGGAGAATACCCCAACAAGTAACAAATGAGCTGAGATATACACAAATAGAGTCGAATAAATGCAACGGAATTTAAATAAATCTTATTCCATCAACTTTTAAATTCACATACCACAGTCTGTATAGTTCAACATGGAGATAACATAAGTACAAAATATTCCAAATACATAGCCGACTCCAAGTACATTTGAACAAAATCCAAATTCCAATTGTAGCATTACATACTTATGAAATATAAGTTACAATTCTTCAATCCCTTAGTCCAACTCCACTTCAATTCTTGCTAGCTCCTTCGCTGCTAATTTCCTGAAATGATTAGCAAGAGTGAGTCTATGCAATAGACTCAGCAAGTAACTTAAGATTCAATATATACATGCTTTTTAACAATTAACACAATAAGATTTCAGAAGTTAAATCATACATGATCATGCTATAACCTAAACAAATTCCATTAAACAATTATCTAAACAAATGTAAAACTAGAATCTACACAAGGTCACTAACATCATGGTGTCATTAACATGAGTAAAATACACATTCACACGTTTTCATGCTTTATCTAAGTCATTGTAAAGTTGCACAACTAAACCATGGAAACATATACACGATAGGTAGCACTCCTAGCATGATTCCTAACTCACTTAGCATGCAATCATAACAATTTACTTCACACTTAGCTTGCTGATTTTATACAAATTTTATCACATTCATACTACCTTTGCATAGGGATCACTTTTAACTATACAACATAATACTAAACACATGTGCATCCAATCATTCAAATTTCATGAATATGAAAGCATATACTTACATTTTGGTACTAATGGTAACATCACTTTTAGCAATTGACAATTTATACATAAACACATACACACACACATTTGTACACATCAATAAACAATTTATCAATTAACACTATTGTCATTTATACTTATACTATTTTCTCATTACACACGACCATATGATAAACCTTGGCTTTCACATACACTCACTTTTGGTTTTATCACACAACACTTACACGCATTTCTCATTATTTCCTCTTTCACATTCACACACTTCTTATCATTTCACTTTTGCACATAACATGTGCCACATTTACACATATCTTGCACATACCTTGTGCTATGAACACATATCACTTTTCTCATTCACACTTATACTTATTTTCACTTAATGCCAAGACACAGCCCAAACCACCACATAGACGATCACATGACACATACACATTCACATTCACTTACTTAATCACCGGCACAGTGATAAGTCTTAGTTCCTGCAGAAACCGGGGAAAGCCCTTCCCACCATTACCAGTGGAACTTGTCCACCTCCAGGATTTTACAAGACCCTTTGCCAGGGTATACACTTTATCAAGACCCTTTGCCTAGGGTATCACATAACACATTGAGCTTTCCCGTAGGGGCATTACTACGGTACAGCTCCAAGCATCTAGGGTGGCAGTGTCTTATGGGCATACTTGTTTATCTTGTCACATTAACCGTTTACACACAATACCACTTGTTCTCTCACATTCCATACACACACTCATACATAATTCATACACACATAAGTCCCCATTTATTGGTTTTAGCCTCACTGTTACAACTATCAAATAATCATATTACAGATATAATCATACTGAAATTTACTGAATCACATCAAGTCACAACTAACATGCTCACATAGTCATTTTTCTCATTTAAAATTTCATAACAATACTTACTGTCATCAAAATAACATGAGATTTTAACCACAGACACATTTCAGGTTTATAATCACACATGCAAATTTTCATATTTTTCTGAATCATATTACATTTACAGAAATTAAAACATGCAATCTCATGCCGTTCATAATTTGATTTAACATGGAACATAACATGAATATCAAATTTGACAGTTCACAGCCCTGAACCTAACATATTCATCATCACAAAAGTTTTCTCCAGATTTATTTGCAAACACATAATTTACTGTAATTTATACAAATCCTATGCATGTCTTCTATTTCCAAAACAGAAATTACAGTAAATCCCACAGTCATGGAAAAATTCTCAAAATCTCAGGGCATGGACTGATACATATGCACATGGTATAGAAAAATCTAGGGCATTTAATTCATCAGGAATCATGTAGACAGTAGGTGAACATGCATAATCCATTTTTCCCAACATGTATTTCAATAATCTAAAAATTTATACCATTCACCAAAATCACAGAAAATATCACATGCATCCCATGGTCTATTTTACATAACATATATGATTACATTATATCCTCATTCGAAAACACTTCGGAAATTAATCATATAGAAGGGAGAACAGCTCACTGTTCTGCCCTGAAGAGATTAACGGCATAGTCTGGACGCTAATAAGAATTTAACGGCAATATCGTTGGCCGCCAATATAGGATCTCGACGGCCATGGATCATGCCGTCAAGTTCAGGTCTGTGCAAAACACAGACCCGAGCTCCAAATACAAGGAGAATAGGGGGATCCAGGACGCGAGGAAAAATCCAGAAAAATGCTGGGACCTAGGGCACATGTATAGGATTGAGATCTATAGGTTACTTGCCTCTCAATTAAATCTACAAGATCGGAATAAGCTGATGAAGCCCTTCTCGGCCTTGCCAAAAAGGTGTTCAGAAACTCCTTCGATCCTCTTCTCCTGTCGATGTAGATGGCACCTCGGAGCTGGGATCTCTTCTTGGATGTATTGGCCGTCTCCCAGACGTGGCAGCTCCTTGGTTTCCTCCTCCAATCGACGGATTAGAGCTCCTTAAGTTCAGCTTTTCTGCATCTCGGGTCCAAGGGTTCACCAAATGTCAAAGCTTCCTCCTCGATCTAGGCTGGGTATTTCATAGGTTTAGGGTCTGGGGATGCTTCTTGGGTAGCTGTACTACGCTCCCATCTTCATGGATCTCTCAGAAGGTCTCCCAATCGCCGGATTAAAGCTTGGGAAGATCAGGTTTTCTTCTAGTTTTCTCACAGCTAGGGTTTTCCTGGCCAAGAGACAAAGCAATCACCTCCAGCTGCTAAGGGTGTTTCTATATAGATCTAGGCTTGGGGCATGCGTGGGCAGGGTCTGATGTGAGTTGAGAGCCGTTGGGAGACATCTCCCCAACCAGTGAGCTTGCTTGCCCCGGACATTCTGGGTCTGCAGCGCACAGAAACTTAGGGATATTGACGTCCACATACATGGACGGCTACATTAGGGTTGGCGTCAGTCGATATGGATGCTAACATATCATGGGCGTCCATCCATGTTGACGCCAAGACATTCTTCTGCCAGAACTTAAAATCATGCAGAACCATGCTTAATCCACACATATATGCACATGAAACCATGTGGTATAGTGTATACACCATTACACCCGATAACCATCCAATATTTACTATTAATCCTATACATACATACATAGGTACATCAAGATAATAATAATACGCACATAAATATCTACACATGCATACAACGTCTAAGGTATAACATGTATCTTACTACACCTATGAAATCAATAACATTTATACCTAGGCATGCCCATGCATACATAAGCACACTAAGATAAGATGTACGTAGGTGCCTACCTATGCGTACATGAGGTTTATAGAATTACAATATACACTACTAAATACACCTATCATACTTGCACTTGTTATATATATACATGCAATGTACAAAGTACAATGTACACATTAACTACACCATGCAAATGAACAACGTTTACAACTAAGTATACCAAGGGGTTACATGTGTAAAATTAAGTACACAATTATCACATGCATATGATAATCTACATACGTTCATACACATATGCACTTCATATATTCGCACACAATATTCATGAAATGGGCAATATAAGGTATACTTCAATATTTAGATAGCACCTGCATAGTATTTAAATAGATATTTTATACTCAAAATTAGCCAATTACTCATCTTCATGATAATAGTTTACATCCTCGCATATACCCATGCAAAATTTATATCTATAATATGCACCATTTTCATGCACGCCCTTTATGCAAGAACAAGTAAACAACATATTCATAAATTATAAGTGAAAAAAAGAAATTCGGGGCCTTACACCCTCTCCCCCTTAAAGAGATCTTCGTCCTCGAAGATCGGATCACGCACCCTTGATGACATCTTGTTGCCGCTTCTAGTCCACTTAGGCCGGTGCCTAATTTCCTGTGATGGCTTCCTTACTATTGGAACGTCTCGGGGAATAAACCTCTTCTTCTGATTCGGACAATCTTTAATCCGATGGTTCTTGCTACCGCACTTGAGACATCTACCTAACCTCGTCCAACATACGTCTCCGCCGTGGCGCTTGCCACAATGCACACATACGGGCTTCTCGTTGCCGGCCAAAACTACTGACTGAATGGTGGATTCTATTGGTACCATAGATGGTTGTTGTCTTTTCATGAGTTTCTTCATCTTCCTCTTTTGCCGCTGAAATGGCTCTGGCAACATTTCTAATCTTGCTTTCTTCTCTGCCAAGTACAACTCCATTTCACTCTCTTGTTTGCATGCCGCGCTAAGAGCTACCTCCATAGTTCTAAGATCAAACGCCGCCAGTCTGGCTCTCATCGACAGTCTAAGCCCCATTACAAACTTCCTTACCTTGCGCCTCTCATCATCAACTATGTGTGGTGCATATCTAGACAACTCTGCAAATCTAGCCTCATACTCCAAAACTGTCATCGATCCCTGAGTCAATGCTAAGAATTCCTGCTCCATTTTGTCCTGTATATGCTCAGGAACGTACTTGGCCTGGAACATCCTTAGGAAATCTTCCCAAGTAACCTCTAGCTCCACTCCCTCAAACCGCGTGCGAAGAACGGAAGACCACCACACATCCGCTCGCTCCTGAAGCATGTATGACGCCAGACTGATCTTGTCATCCTCTGCACACCTGATGGCTCTGAATATCTTTTCGATTTCCCTGAGCCAACTTTATGCAACTAACGGCTCACTCTCCCCCTTAAAAGAGGGTGGAGCCATCCTCTTGAACCTCTCCATGACTGATACACCTCCTAAACCACGGTCCTGCTGAGCTGGTGCTGGAACCTGAGCCTGAAACTGAGTTTGAAAAGCCGCTTGTGTTTGCGCTTGAGTCTGTATTGCTTGTACAATCCCTTGCATGACTGTACCATAATCAGCCAACGGTGGCGGGGGTGATCCTTGAGGTGCTGGTACTTCATGCTGCTCTCCGTCAGTCCTACTTAACTCTTCATCCCGAATAGGTAAGCTCGAACGTCGAACCTCTCCAGCCATTGCTACAATATAAACATCAAGTTAAACTCCATTTATCTCTATACCTTACATGTTATCACGTATTCATCTTACTACTTTTCTAGTACTATCTTAATTATTCCTTGGATCGGGCTATCCACTACAAAGACTTAGAGATGTGATTTAGTTGATGGCTATTTATGTATAATCTCAACCCAACCTCTCTGATACCATCTCTGCAACGACCCACTTCCACCCGGTACGGTTATACCAACCCACGTCGGATGAGAGCAAGCCGCTACAGGGGAGAATACCCCAACAAGTAACAAATGAGCTGAGATATACACAAATAGAGTCGAATAAATGCAACGGAATTTAAATAAATCTTATTCCATCAACTTTTAAATTCACATACCACAGTCTGTATAGTTCAACATGGAGATAACATAAGTACAAAATATTCCAAATACATAGCCGACTCCAAGTACATTTGAACAAAATCCAAATTCCAATTGTAGCATTACATACTTATGAAATATAAGTTACAATTCTTCAATCCCTTAGTCCAACTCCACTTCAATTCTTGCTAGCTCCTCCGCTGCTAATTTCTTGAAATGATTAGCAAGAGTGAGTCTATGCAATAGACTCAGCAAGTAACTTAAGATTCAATATATACATGCTTTTTAACAATTAACACAATAAGATTTCAGCAGTTAAATCATACATGATCATGCTATAACCTAAACAAATTCCATTAAACAATTATCTAAACAAATGTAAAACTAGAATCTACACAAGGTCACTAACATCATGGTGTCATTAACATGAGTAAAATACACATTCACACGTTTTCATGCTTTATCTAAGTCATTGTAAAGTTGCACAACTAAACCATGGAAACATATACACGATAGGTAGCACTCCTAGCATGATTCCTAACTCACTTAGCATGCAATCATAACAATTTACTTCACACTTAGCTTGCTGATTTTATACAAATTTTATCACATTCATACTACCTTTGCATAGGGATCACTTTTAACTATACAACATAATACTAAACACATGTGCATCCAATCATTCAAATTTCATGAATATGAAAGCATATACTTACATTTTGGTACTAATGGTAACATCACTTTTAGCAATTGACAATTTATACATAAACACATACACACACACATTTGTACACATCAATAAACAATTTATCAATTAACACTATTGTCATTTATACTTATACTATTTTCTCATTACACACGACCATATGATAAACCTTGGCTTTCACATACACTCACTTTTGGTTTTATCACACAACACTTACACGCATTTCTCATTATTTCCTCTTTCACATTCACACACTTCTTATCATTTCACTTTTGCACATAACATGTGCCACATTTACACATATCTTGCACATACCTTGTGCTATGAACACATATCACTTTTCTCATTCACACTTATACTTATTTTCACTTAATGCCAAGACACAGCCCAAACCACCACATAGACGATCACATGACACATACACATTCACATTCACTTACTTAATCACCGGCACAGTGATAAGTCTTAGTTCTTGCAGAAACCGGGGAAAGCCCTTCCCACCATTACCAGTGGAACTTGTCCACCTCCAGGATTTTACAAGACCCTTTGCCAGGGTATACACTTTATCAAGACCCTTTGCCTAGGGTATCACATAACACATTGAGCTTTCCCGTAGGGGCATTACTACGGTACAGCTCCAAGCATCTAGGTGGCAGTGTCTTATGGGCATACTTGTTTATCTTGTCACATTAACCGTTTACACACAATACCACTTGTTCTCTCACATTCCATACACACACTCATACATAATTCATACACACATAAGTCCCCATTTATTGGTTTTAGCCTCACTTTACAACTATCAAATAATCATATTACAGATATAATCATACTGAAATTTACTGAATCACATCAACTCACAACTAACATGCTCACATAGTCATTTTTCTCATTTAAAATTTCATAACAATACTTACTGTCATCAAAATAACATGAGATTTTAACCACAGACACATTTCAGTTTATAATCACACATGCAAATTTTCATATTTTTCTGAATCATATTACATTTACAGAAATTAAAACATGCAATCTCATGCCGTTCATAATTTGATTTAACATGGAACATAACATGAATATCAAATTTGACAGTTCACAGCCCTGAACCTAACATATTCATCATCACAAAGTTTTCTCCAGATTTATTTACAAACACATAATTTACTGTAATTTATACAAATCCTATGCATGTCTTCTATTTCCAAAACAGAAATTACAGTAAATCCCACAGTCATGGAAAAATTCTCAAAATCTCAGGGCATGGACTGATACATATGCACATGGTATAGAAAAATCTAGGGCATTTAATTCATCAGGAATCATGTAGACAGTAGGTGAACATGCATAATCCATTTTTCCCAACATGTATTTCAATAATCTAAAAATTTATACCATTCACCAAAATCACAGAAAATATCACATGCATCCCATGGTCTATTTTACATAACATATATGATTACATTATATCCTCATTCGAAAACACTTCGGAAATTAATCATATAGAAGGGAGAACAGCTCACTGTTCTGCCCTGAAGAGATTAACGGCATAGTCTGGACGCTAATAAGAATTTAACGGCAATATCGTTGGCCGCCAATATAGGATCTCGACGGCCATGGATCATGCCGTCAAGTTCAGGTCTGTGCAAAACACAGACCCGAGCTCCAAATACAAGGAGAATAGGGGGATCCAGGACGCGAGGAAAAATCCAGAAAAAATGCTGGGACCTAGGGCACATGTATAGGATTGAGATCTATAGGTTACTTGCCTCTCAATTAAATCTACAAGATCGGAATAAGCTGATGAAGCCCTTCTCGGCCTTGCCAAAAGGTGTTCAGAAACTCCTTCGATCCTCTTCTCCTGTCGATGTAGATGGCACCTCGGAGCTGGGATCTCTTCTTGGATGTATTGGCCGTCTCCCAGACGTGGCAGCTCCTTGGTTTCCTCCTCCAATCGACGGATTAGAGCTCCTTAAGTTCAGCTTTTCTGCATCTCGGGTCCAAGGGTTCACCAAATGTCAAAGCTTCCTCCTCGATCTAGGCTGGGTATTTCATAGGTTTAGGGTCTGGGGATGCTTCTTGGGTAGCTGTACTACGCTCCCATCTTCATGGATCTCTCAGAAGGTCTCCCAATCGCCGGATTAAAGCTTGGGAAGATCAGGTTTTCTTCTAGTTTTCTCACAGCTAGGGTTTTCCTGGCCAAGAGACAAAGCAATCACCTCCAGCTGCTAAGGGTGTTTCTATATAGATCTAGGCTTGGGGCATGCGTGGGCAGGGTCTGATGTGAGTTGAGAGCCGTTGGGAGACATCTCCCCAACCAGTGAGCTTGCTTGCCCCGGAAATTCTGGGTCTGCAGCGCACAGAAACTTAGGGATATTGACGTCCACATACATGGACGGCTACATTAGGGTTGGCGTCAGTCGATATGGACGCTGACATATCATGGGCGTCCATCCATGTTGACGCCAAGACATTCTTCTGCCAGAACTTAAAATCATGCAGAACCATGCTTAATCCACACATATATGCACATGAAACCCATGTGGTATAGTGTATACACCATTACACCCGATAACCATCCAATATTTACTATTAATCCTATACATACATACATAGGTACATCAAGATAATAATAATATGCACATAAATATCTACACATGCATACAACGTCTAAGGTATAACATGTATCTTACTACACCTATGAAATCAATAACATTTATACCTAGGCATGCCCATGCATACATAAGCACACTAAGATAAGATGTACGTAGGTGCCTACCTATGCGTACATGAGGTTTATAGAATTACAATATACACTACTAAATACACCTATCATACTTGCACTTGATATATATATACATGCAATGTACAAAGTACAATGTACACATTAACTACACCATGCAAATGAACAACGTTTACAACTAAGTATACTCATGCATACCTAAGTATACCAAGGGGTTACATGTGTAAAATTAAGTACACAATTATCACATGCATATGATAATCTACATACGTTCATACACATATGCACTTCATATATTCGCACACAATATTCATGAAATGGGCAATATAAGGTATACTTCAATATTTAGATAGCACCTGCATAGTATTTAAATAGATATTTTATACTCAAAATTAGCCAATTACTCATCTTCACGATAATAGTTTACATCCTCGCATATACCCATGCAAAATTTATATCTATAATATGCACCATTTTCATACACGCCCTTTATGCAAGAACAAGTAAACAACATATTCATAAATTATAAGTGAAAAAAAGAAATTCGGGGCCTTACAAAATCTCAGAATTAAATAGTAATTAGAGTCCTAGGAAATAGAAACCCAAGAGGCATAAATACTCTCTTTAAACCCCCATGGCCGGTCCTAGCTCGTACCCAAGGCTTGTTGGACTAGGAGGAGAAGCCAAGGAGGAGGAGATTTCGTCGGAAGAAGCACTTCTCAAGCTCTCTCTCTCGCTCTTCAAGATCTAGCCCTAGAAGAGGAAATCGACTAAAGGTAGGCATTCTCACGAGCAAAACTAAATTAATTTTGTCTGTAGGTTGATCTAAACCTCAGAAATCAAAGCCCTCTTGTCTCATATTTTTCCATCGAGCAAATCTTTTGTTCTAAATTTTCAAATTTCTGTGAACTTCATGACCCCGAACCCTCTTCTTAAATTCATATCTTCATGCATACTCGTCCTCAAGCCACGAGATTTTTACTGAAATAACTGATGGATGTTAGGCATCTTTTTCCCCTAAAAGCCCTAATTTTCATCAACCCTACATCGTGAATTAATTCTTTTACCCTAACTGTGTATTGTTCCATGTTCTATGTGAAGTATCATGATTAAACCATGTCTGTTTTCAAATTCCTATTTACTGTAAGTACCCATGTGAGTCTAGATCAATTCGCAACTAGTTTCATGATTTTTCATCGCTTGTACAAATAGCTATGATTTTCTGAATCACCCTGTGTCAAAATAGGGTAAGTCAAGTCCGCAATCCAATGCACTATCCTCTTCCTATCGGAATCGGGCGTAGACCCTGTGAACGCGACGGCCCGATAGGCCGCGTTCATTGGGCCATCACGATAGAGACTTCCGTCATGATCTGATCGCGACAGGGCATGTCGTCGCGATCTGCTGCCCGTTCTGACGAGCCCGTCGCGACTGCCTGCCTGAACTGACAAGGCCGTCACGATCTGTACAAGCCCATGTCACGTTCTTTCTAAACCTCGTCGTGACCCTTACAAGGGTGCATCGCGTTCTGACTTTTTGCATGAAAACCCACATCTTTCAAGTCTTGTGGTGCTACAGTTACCCCCATGTTTTGCTAACTGTCTGAAACACAGAAAATGAAGCTGTAATTATCATAGGTATTCTAATTAATTAAATTCAATCACATGACCTTTCATATCTATGATTTCATGACACGTGCACACACTTTGAACCATCCAAATATTGCTTAACCTGGCATGTAAATATTTCATAATACATCTGGTAATTTATTTCAATTATCTATTTAAATTGTCATATTTTAAATGGACTTGTCTACGTTTTCTCGCGATGTTTTTGCGAATACCGTTACTGACACTCCACTGTTCTAGAATTCCTCTAGAACGTCGAGCACTTGTTTCTATATACACACTCTCTCTTAACTTGGACGAACTCTCC
This sequence comes from Colocasia esculenta, assembly GCA_014218235.1. Taxonomy (NCBI): domain Eukaryota; kingdom Viridiplantae; phylum Streptophyta; class Magnoliopsida; order Alismatales; family Araceae; genus Colocasia; species Colocasia esculenta. Next base: position 98,863,198 of record CM024762.1, read on the forward strand.
GTCGGATACTCCTTTTGTCGGACTAGTGAATCCTTGTTCAAGGCCTCCGTAAGTCTCCTTTGTCCATGGATTCCCGCATGGTCGACGAGCCGTTTGTGCCCTAACACCTATGATACCCTTTAGGGATCAACATGATCCAAACGGCTATTAGAAGTTTCCTCTTATCTTGAATCACGCCGGACCTCTGGACCTGTGCTTAACAAGGCCAATGGAAGGGTCGTGCGTTCCACCTGACTGCCAACACCAAGTACGCGTGTTGTGCAGCTGTTACTATCGCCTGTTTACTCGATGTGTTATGTGCAATGTCCACTTGCTCTTATCTATACTCTACTCGCTCATCTATTCACGTTCACTCTACTATCTCATCTATTCATATAGTGCTCTCATCTATTTCTTGGTACTCTCTATTGGCCATTGACTGATTGTCTAAAGATAAACAATATAACCAATGCCTGGCAATATATAAAAGGCCCGATCTGGACCAGGGATGTGCTTCCGAAAGTGCTAGTGCCCATGGGAGTTAAATGATAAGAGTGTTTGACATTACACTCAAGTGCTATCTATCTCGAATATCTAAATGACAATCAAAAGTGCCATGTTCTCTCGTTGTCTATTGACAAAAGTGATATACTATACCCGTGTGCTATTGCTATACTTGTGCTATTTGTGCTATGGCCATCTTGCTATTTTGTGCTACACTTGACACTTGTGCTATATTTGGAAAGTTGTGCTATTTTGTTCATGTGCTATCGTACTATCTTTTACTTGACTCTCTCGGTCTATCATTAGTTACTCTGCCTTTAAAGCATTAATTATTTAAAGCATGCATGACTATTGAGATTTAAGTCCTACTGGACGTTATCGCTCATCCTGCGTTATTTGTCGTTGTGTTCTCAAGGTGAGACCGAGGATGAACTATACACTCAAGAGGACGGGAATGACCAGGAGTGATGTCAAGAGTACCCTAGTGTTTTAGTACTATGATAGAGTCTTAGTTTAGTCTTTTACTTTTATTTCAATGTAATTGGGCCCTATAGAATGGCTCTGATATTAGTGGTTGTAACTAGATATTAGAAAGTTATTAATGAGAAGAATTTTCTTTAGTCTTAATCATTGTGCAATGCTTTGATGTCTAGTACTCACTCTACACCCGTTTACTTGCAACTGCCTTGCGTTCTGATATTCTGCGTCGGGGCGTGATAGTTTTGTGGTATCAGAGCCTAGGTTGTTCTTAAGTATATGATGATCTAGGTTAACCTGCCTCGACTAGAGTCAATTATCCTACCTATGTTGATGATCAGTTTTTTCTCTATGTAATTCAAATAAATTATCTATTTTGGTGATTAACAAAACTATATAAAGTTTAATCTAACATATTTTCTACAAGTCTTGAGCAAAGGAAATGGATCAAGAAAAGTCAAGCAAATTCTGTATCTCACCCTGAAGTATTTAGAGCTCAGTTCACATAAAATTTCTCTAAGTACACATCGATTTCCATTATAGGTCATAACAATTTCTATAGAGCTATAACGATTTCATATTCACAAGGATTCGCTATGTGCTTTTATCGATTTGGGCAGTATAACGATTTCTTTGGTTTACCTTCACAATGTTTCGTTAAGTGATCGCAACGATTTTCCCTCACAACGATTCGTTAAGTGATCGCAACGATTTGCCCTCACAACGATTTGTTAAGTGATCGCAAAGAGTTGCCCTCACAACGATTCGTTAAGTGGTTCGTAATGATTTGTTCTTGTAATGATTTCTTTAGCATCGTAATGATTTGCTCTCGTAACGATTCCTTTAGTCATCATAACAATTTGCTCTCGTAACGATTTCTTTAGTCATCATAACGATTTGCTATCGTAACGATTTCTTTAGTCATTGTAACGACTTGCTTTCATAACGATTCATTAAGTAATTCATAACGATTTGTACATCGATTTGCTTATAACGTCATAACGATTTGCATATCAATTTGCTTATAACATCACAACGATCTGCACATCGATTTGCTTATAATGTCATAATGATTTGTACATCGATTTGCTTATAACGTCATAACGATTTGTACATCGATTTGCTTATAACGTCATAACAATTTGCTTATAACATCACAACGATCTGTACATCGATTTGCTTATAAGGTTATAACGATTTGTACATCGATTTGCTTATAATGTCATAACGATTTGTACATCGATTTGTTTATGACTTCATAACGATTTGTGTATGCATCTGTTTACTTTTTTGCATAACGATTTCATAAGTCATGCATATAACGGTTTCATGGAAAACAACGATTCGATTTTCAGACTAATCCTTGAAAACGTTGAAAAGTCAAAGTCTTCATGTATATCTGTTTGACAGCCATGCATTTATTATGACAGTACGTATCTTTGCATGCATGTTGACAATATCTTCCATTATCGTATCTTCTCTGTAAACATCTTTTAGAACAACAAAATGGCATTACTATTTTGATGAACATTCATTCAGACGTTGACTGACAACAAGAGACAGCCTAGCTATCTACTGTTCAAAGCTTTAAATATGTGCAGATCTCTGACAGTATCCATCATACAACGTTGGACAAAATAAAAGCCAAAGAAGAATTCAGAAAATCCTCTCTCTCTCTCTCTCTCTCTTTGCGTGCATGAAAGGAAAAAGGACTGTTGACTGGAAGCTTCCAAGTGTCAAGCAGTCTAACGTACACTTATGCATAGAGACAACGGGCACTTCAATGTTTGAATTTCAAAAGATGATATATGAAGTTCCTGAAGCGTCAAAAAGGAGCAGTGTTGTTGAACAACAAGTGATAACATCCTAAACCTTCTGCAAGCTTTTCTGAGAGCCAAGCAAAAATTCCCATCAGCCTTAGCTCTTGCTCTCTGTGCTAAGTTCAGATCTGTGAGAGAGCCTTTTTGTCTGGGAAGAGTCCTTGATTGTAGATCTCTTCTTCTCAGTCCTTGCTTCAGATCAAGCAGTGTTCTATAAGCTTGATCTAGGGGCATCATCTCTTTGATTACATTCCCTTGTGATGTTCCCTTCAGTCGTGAAGGAAGACCTGGTGGGGTATCCATGGTGTTGTTCCCTTCGGTTGTGAAGGAAGACCTAGGGGGTATCCAGGGTGTTGTTCCCTTTGGTTGAAGGAAGACTAGCTGGGGTGCTGGGTGTTGTAGTATCCTTAAGGGGGATTGTACCCTTGTTAGTGAAATCCTAAGATATTGCTCAGGAACTGGACGTAGGACTCCTAAGGAGAGGAGATCCGAACCTAGATAATTCTCTTTGTCGTGAGATTGCTTTTGTATGTTTGATCTTTCGATTATCTAACACTAACAATCTGCAAAGTGTGTTTTGTGTGACTGTTTTGTGAATAGGTTTTGAGTCTTAAATACTTTTTAAGAATCCCATTCACCCCCCCTCTGGGCTTTCTAGCTGGGCAACAAGTGGTATCAGAGCTAGTCTCTTCGACAAAGAAGTAGATCCAACGATCTGAAGAGAAAAGATTAAATGGCAGCCCAAGGTCACTCAGAAGGTCAGTTAGTCAACAGGCCACCGCTATTCGACGTAGAAGATTACACCTACTGGAAAACAAGAATGGAATACTTCCTACAAGGATTCGATTTCCAAATATGGTCCATAGTAGAAGAAGGTGATCTAGTTGTTCTAAACAACAGAGACAACTGGACAGAAGATGATAGAAAGAAGATTTCTCTCAACTACAAAGGCAAAAGCATTTTGTGTTGTGCCCTCCGTAAAAAGGAATTCAACCGTGTATCTCCCTGCAAATCTGCCATGGAAATGTGGGAAAAGCTCAGGATCACTTATGAAGGCACTGACAAAGTCAAGGAAACCAGGATAGACATTCTGGTGACACAATATGAAAGGTTTCAGATGCAGCCAGGAGAATCTATAACCCAAATGTTCAGCAGATTTACAGACATCACCAACGGTTAGCAGGATTAGGAAAAAGCTATGAGATGGGAGACATGGTAAGGAAAATTCTTAGATCCCTACCATCTTCTTGGACTCCCAAGGTAACAGCTATAGAAGAAGCCAATGACTTGAAAAGGATGTCATTGGAAAAGCTCATTGGGTCCCTCATGGCTCATGAGATAAACATGGAGAGATTAGGAGAATAATCCACTAGAATGAAGCACACAAATGCCCTCAAAGCAGCAGAAGGCAGCTCTGAGGAACAATCAGAAGATGAAGCCAGTAGTGAAGACAGTGATGATGAAGAAGCAATGCTGTCTAGAAGACTACAGCGGATATTGGCCAAGAAAAAGAAGTATCAATCTGGCAGACGATACTTCAAAAAGGGAAAGGATTTCAAGAAACCTGAAGCAAAGGACATCAAGAAGAATGAACCAATTTGTTATGAGTGCAAGAAGCCAGGATACATCAAGGCAGAGTGTCCAAAGCTCAAGAAATCTGAATTCAGAAAGAAGGACAGTTCAAGAAAGTTTAGAAGATATAAGAAGAAAGCCATGGCAGTAGCTTGGGACAACAGCAGTGACTCGGATAGCGAGTCAAGCTCAAACATTGAGGAAGAAGAAAAGGCTAATCTAGCCTTCATGGCAGACATTATAGAAAAGATAACCTCTGACTCATCCTTTGATTCCTGTAATGATTCTGATTCAGATAACTTAGAAGATGCGTTTAATGAACTATATGGTAAATATAGAGAAGTATCTAAATTATTAAAAGCTAGTAAGAAAAATGTTGCATGTCTAGAAAATACCAATTCAGATTTAAAATCAGAAAATGAACAACTAGAGAAGCAAGTTAGTGAACTTAAAAGAAGAAATGAGTTGGTGTGCAAAAATCTAAAAGATAAAAATAATCAAATAACAAAATTAGAAAAACAAGAAAGTTCAGACCAACTAAAAAATGAAATCAAAAGACTAACAGAAGAAAATGATAAACTGTCAAGTACGTTAGAAAAATTTACAAATGGTAACAATTTTTTAATACTAAGAGGAGCCAGAAGATCAGGTAAAAGGAAGAATGGATTAGGTTACATTCCACCAGATAATGAAGATGCAACAGTATACCCTAAAATATATCCAACTCCAAAATTCGTACCTGAACAAGATATAGCATATAAATCAAACTTTAAATATACTCCATATGAAAAAATAACTAGAACAACATATTGCAGTCACTGCAACAAGCTAGGACATACCAAAATAACCTGTCCAACTAAACATAAAATCTGGATAATTAAAAAGAAGGATGAGAATACTAACCAACAAGGACCCAAAAGAACTTGGGTACCTAAAGGTTAGTGTCTTTATTTCAGGAAGGCCTTTGAGCATCAAAATGGTACCTGGACAGCGGGTGCTCAAGGCATATGTCAGGAAACAGAAGGTTGTTTACCATTTAGAAGCTGAAGAAGGCACAGTCACCTATGGAGATAATGGAAAAGGGACTGTGATAGACAGTGGATTAGTAAGCAGCAAAGGCAAGATAGTAATTGAAGATGTTCTATGTGTAAAAGGCCTGAAGCACAACCTTATCAGCATTAGCCAGTTATGCGACAAAGGACATCAGATCAGATTTCAAGAATCCAAATGCAATATTATGAAGGATGGAGAAGTAATTTTTGAAGCCAACAGAGAGAAGAATCTGTATGTACTTTACCTTGAACAGCTGAAAGATCAAGACATTTGTTTAGCAGCTAGCAAAGACCAGTCAACTGAGTTATGGCACAGAAGATTGGGCCACTGTAGTCTAGATGGCATGAGAAAGCTGATCAAGAGAAACCTGGTGGAAGGTCTGCCAAAGGTCAGCACAAAAATGGACGGTGTCTGTGGACCCTCTGCAAAAGGAAAGCACACTAAGTCGTCCTTCAAGTTAAGGACTGTGGTAACAACCTCCAAACCCTTAGAACTCCTTCATATGGATTTATTTGGGCCAATGATGACCACAAGTCTTGGATGAAAGAATTTTGGATTCGTTATAGTAGATGACTATTCAAGATTCACATGCGTATCCTTTCTAGAACACAAAGATGATACATTTGATAACTTCGTAAGCTTCAGCAAAAAGGTTCAGAAAGATAAGAAGTTCAGCATCATTGGAATCAGGTCAGATCATGGAGGAGAATTCCAAAATGATAAGTTCGCAAAATTTTGTGATGACCAAGGAATAGAGCACAATTTCTCAGCACCAAGGACACCACAGCAGAATGGAGTTGCTGAGAGAAAGAATAGGACTTTATTGGACATGGCAAGAACAATGTTGTCAGAATATGATATGCCAAGATATTTTTGGGCTGAAGCAGTCAACACAGCAAGCTACATCATCAATAGAGTAATGATCAGGCCTATCTTGAAAAAGACTGCGTATGAATTGTTTAAGGGAAAGAAGCCCAAGATCAGTCACTTCAGGACATTCGGATGTCCATGATTCATCCATAACAACGGCAAAAGAGACATTGGTAAGTTAGATGCCAAATCAGATGAAGACATCTTCATGGGGTATGCTTCTAAACCTAAAGGTTATAGAGTGTTTAATTAGCACACTTTATTAATTGAGCAGTCAGTACATGTTATCTTTGATGAAACTAACCCTTCCTTGAGAAAGGAAGAAGATAGTGATAATGATGATGCAGATGAATTGTCCAAGAAACTAAAGAACTCACCAATTGAGGACAAGGAAGATCCACCTCTGGAAGACCTGCAACAAAAGGATATACGACATGAAAATCTTCCAAAGGAATGGAGATATAAGAGAGATCACCCTCCTGAAAACATCATTGGTGATCCATCTGTAGGGGTAAAATAAGAGGTAATATAATTCCATGTGATTATTTAGCTCTTGTTTCTCAAATAGAGCCTAGGACAGTCAATGAAGCTATCACTGATGAATCTTGGATTTTAGCTATCCAAGATGAACTGAATCAGTTCAAGAGAAACCAGGTTTGGTCACTTGTTCCTAGACCATCAGATCATCCAGTGATTGGCACCAAATGGGTGTTCAGAAATAAATTGGATGAAGCTGGTGTGATCATAAGAAATAAGGCCAGATTGGTAGCTCAAGGCTATTCCCAAGAGGAAGGCATAGATTTCGATGAAACCTATGCACCTGTAGCTAGACTTGAGGCTATTAGAATTTTACTTGCATATGTATCTGCACTAGATGTGAAATTATTTCAAATGGATGTAAAGTCTGCATTTCTAAATGGTTTTATTAAGGAGGAAGTCTATGTAGAACAACCTCCAGGCTTTGATGACACTGAATTTCCGAATCATGTTTTTAAACTACACAAAGCACTATATGGTTTAAAACAAGCACCTAGAGCCTGGTATGAAAGGCTTAGCTCATTTCTATTAGACCATGGTTTCATTAGAGGTCAAGTAGATAGTACACTATTTATCAAGTCCAAGGTCAAACATATATTGCTTGTTCAAATTTATGTTGATGACATAATATTTGGTTCCACTGATAAATCTCTTTGTAAGTACTTTGAGAAGCTTATGCAGGGAGAGTTCGAGATGAGCATGATGGGAGAGCTCAACAGCTTCCTTGGATTGCAAATCAACCAAGGAAAGGAAGGGACTCACATCTGCCAAGCTAAGTACACCAAGGAACTCTTAAAAAAATTCGGATTTGATAATGCCTAGCCACTGTCAACACCTATGAGCACATCAATAAGAATGGACAGTGACAAAGATGGTAAGAATGTAGATCAAAAAATCTACAGAGGCATGATAGGATCCTTACTATACTTAATTGCTAGTAGACCTGATATCTTATTTAGTGTATGCATGTGTGCTAGGTATCAGGCAGATCCTAGAGAATCTCATCTAATTTCAATAAAAAGAAATTTTAGATATTTAACTAGAACTCATGACTTAGGTCTTTGGTATCCAAAATCATGTGAAATTAACTTAGTAGGATACTCTGATGCTGACTACGCTGGATGCAAAATAGATAGAAAATGCACCAGTGGTTGTTGTCAATTCCTTGCATGATGTCTGATATCATGGTCCTCTAAGAAACAGAATTCAGTAGCACTGTCAACAGCTGAAGCTGAGTACGTGGCTGCTGGAAGTTTCTGTACACAACTCCTATGGATCAAACAACAACTTGAGGATTATGGGCTACATATCAAAGACAATTTCACTATTATGTGACAACACCAGTGCTATAAATTTGACCAAGAATCCAGTACAGCACTCATGGACTAAACACATTGATGTTAGATATCATTTTATTCGTGATCATGTAGCAAATGGGAACATAGATATTTCATTTATCTATACAAACAATCAGTTAGCGGACATCTTCACAAAGGCCTTACCTGAAGAGAGATTTACTTCTCTTAGAAGGGAATTAGGCATGTGTAAATTGTGAAAGATGTATCTGTCTAAAACTGAAATATTAATTTTCAGAATTTGAATTATTTTTTCCCTCCCAAAAAAATTTGAGCAAAACTCTAATTATTGCTAGTCCTTTTAATTTTGTTATGATGGTTCGTTATTTTATAAGAGTTTATTCCTATCGATCTAGTCAGTTTTGTCATTTTCCGCCATCATGGCGCCCCTAAATTCTAAAAGTCATTCTTTTAATATTCCCGAAATCTGTGCGGCAACGATTCACATCTCTTCATCGTCGTCTTCCTTCTGCCTGAGGTGATACCCTATCGACTCCGGCATCGACTCTCTGGGATTTCAAGCTTCCAACCTCTTCCCACCGGAAATTTCTTGAGGGCTTCTACTCCAATTCTCCTTCCAGTCCTCCAGAAACTTTCTCCGTTCGAATCCATGGCCTCCTCTGGTGTTTCCAGTAGCGTCGGGGGCTACAGAGCCGAATTTCTCACCGTCGAGCAGCAAGCAAGGTTTGCGACCGTGAAAATCAAGCTATGCGGTCACAAAGCAGTAGATGTGGCAGATTTGCAGAAGAATGGAATGGGGAGCATCGTCGAAGCTTTGGACAGATTGAAGTGGACGAAGATGTCTACTATCTCTAAAGTAAGTTTTCTGGACCTAGTAAAAGCCTTCTATGTGTGTCTGAAATCAGAGGCTGACGGGACCTTGACTTCCATGGTCAAGGGAACCCCGATTAGGGTCACTCAAGACCTATTAGCATCTCTCTTTGGTGTGGGTACCTCCGGACACAGTGGAGTTCACACTGTGAATGTCCAAGAAAAGGGTTTGGAGATAGTTGGTCCCGAGTTCAGACTGAAAGATGACAAGGTTGATGTAAACCAATTGAATGCATTCAATCGCATCCTACACTTTGTAGTTTGTAAGATTGTGGTTCCCAAAAGTGCCACTTTTTCCACCTGCACTAGGGCTGATTCAGATTTAATGTTCTGGGCCATCAAGAACCAAGAAATCAACACGGCAGAACTCATGATTAAGAGGATGAAGTTTGCAAGCGCTCAGGTATGGGACACAAAGAGCAAGCTAAATGTGTCTTTACCTTATGCCCATCTCCTGACGAAGATTTTTCAGCACTATGGTATAAGCACAGTAGGAGATGTGTCTGAGAAGATGGGCCAAGCAATCCAGTCCAGAAATTTAAGGAAAAGTGGCTTTTCAGTTGTCAATGGGATTTGGACGAAGACCTCTGTGGCTGAGGGTGAAGCCAACATTGGCGAAGCCCAAGAGGTCCAAGCAGCAGAACCAGCAGCAACAACATCAGTCGAAGTTCAAGAAGAGCCAGCAATAGCAGTATCAAGCAGCAGGATCAGGATATTCCTCCTGAGGACATTGTGCCTGTAGGATGCAGTTCAGAGGATCCTCCTCCCTCTTCTCGAATAGGCTCAGTACTCAGAGATGTACTGGAATCCATCCATAACTCCCTGAGGGATCCAGTAGCAAGTGAGGTTCCCAGTGCAGAAGCTATGGCCTCAGGCCACACTGAAGTTGAAATAGAGGAAGCTCCCATTCAGGGGGAGCAAGAAATCAATGTTGCAATTGATCAAGTGGAAGATGCTTCTGCTAAGGGAGAGCAAGATAAAGGAAATGCGGATGTGGCATCTGGTCACAATATTGTTCAGATGGAAGATCACCTATCCAAGAGAATCAAGCAGCAGATGTGCATATGGATGCACCCATGAAAGATGGCCCTGCTGATGGGGAGATTTTGGGTGGCAAGGGCAGTGAGACTGAGGGGGAGAAAACTGAAAATTCCCCAGAAGATCAGTTTAGAGAAGGAGAAACTGCAAGTTCTTCCGAATCAGAAGAGCAAGATCCTGTGGACAAAGCAAGGGAGAAAGGAAAAGAAGTCGCATCAGATATTCCTCTCCTTGCGGATTCTCCACATCAGAGGGTTCAGAAACAGAAAATAATTATCAATTTGAATCCTGTGATAGAAAGACTGGATGCCCAAGGTGAAATTCTTTGTTCAATCCAAGCAGATGTCAACTCTCTCTTTATGAGCCAAGCCTCAGCTGCAAAGGAGTTGTCACAAGTAAAGAATGCAATCCGGTGGTTCAACAAAGAAATGGGAAGCATGAAGTCTCTACTTTCAGATATCTTAAAGGAGGTAAGATCATCAGCACCTCCTGCTTCTCCACCACCTGCAGCTCACCCTTCTGAGGGAACTGAAGGAGAAGTCCCAAGACCATCAGGGTCTCTGCCTACAGAAGAATCAGGGCCATCAGCTGAAGGGCCAACAGGGCCAGTTGAGGATCTGCAAGGGCCAACAGGGCCCGTTGAGGATGTGTCAGGGCCAACCGGGCTAGTGGTGACTGAATCTGCACCGGTCCAAGTCGAAGAGAAAGCTATTGCTCCTGAGCCCCCAGCTCCCTCTCCTATTCAGACACCAGCCCCTTCTTCACCACCCTCATCCTCCATAGCACCTCCTGCTCCTCAACCTTTCAAACACCCTCAACCCAGAGTCATCTCCTCTCCAGCCCCATTTCCTTCACCATCCACTACATCTCCTATCTCTTCCACACACATTCCTCCACCTCCTCCTCTTTTTGAGGACCCTTCAGCCTCATCATCAGCTGGAGCCTCCTCCTCCTCTGGTCCTTCCTCTTCTGGACCATCTGCCATACCTTCCTCCACCTCTCATTCTCTTCTTCATCTTCTGCTCCTCCCTCCTTCATTACTATCATTCCGGAGGATGCTCAGATTGATGGTCCCTATCTTAGGGGCATCAAAGATGAGTTTGAGGTAGCCATTCTCTGATCTGTTCTGAAGGTTGGAGAACATATTCATATGACAGTCTTCTCTAGTCCTATTCCTAAGAAACGAAAAATCACCTCCTCTTTCTCTAAATCCTCAGATCCTTCTTATCCTCCTTTATGGTTTTCTCTAACAGAGGTCACCAAAAACAAATCTCTCTACAGGGAATTCCTCCGAAAAGTTGTTTTTGCCTCCATCTTTAATCTTCCTCATCTACATCTCACCGACAATCTCACCACTATTTTGCCTTACACCTTTCTTTCTAAATCCCTAAAATCCAAGATTTTCTCTGCAGCTGAATCCCAATCTGAAGAGCAGTGGGCTCGGACCAATAAAATTCTCTACAACAAATTTCTACTTGCCAGATCTGCCAGGTTCCCTCCAAGGGACCATTCCATGACCTTATCCGAATGGTTCCTCATCCATCATAAGGACAGCTGGGCCCCTTTCATTCAAAAGGAGATCAGGATGATCAACCACTTCAAACTCTTCAATGATTATCGGTATCTTCACCGTTTGCCAGATATCTAGTTAGGTCAGTTTATGGAGGCCATTAAAGCACTTGGACCAGGTGGAGCTTACACTGAAGCCGTCCAAGTAGATTTTGCAACCCTCCATCTGCCTGAATCCGCCTTTCTTCCCCCTCTTCACTCTCTCATAATGGATTCCTCTGTAGGCTCAATTATCTTTGAGCGTTTTGCCAGAGTCATGGGCAGAATCAAAGTGCAGAAAGGGTATCTGGTGCACTTCAACAGGTTTCTGTTCAGGGAATATCACCAGGGCCATGTCACTGCAGATGTTCTTGCCTCTACTTTGTCAGAATGTGAAAGGCTATCTCCTGCATATTGGACCAAGCTCTATCATCTTTCCGCTTAGCAGCTCTCAAATGTGAATGAGTCCCTAGCCAAGGAAGGTCAACCTCAGATTTCAGCAGCTACCTTTCTGGACATGAACTCCATTCATCTTGTTCATGATCCTTATCAAACCTGGGTTGAAAGGTACAAGGTCTATGTAGCTATGTGGATAGACTTGAAGCGCAAGCATAATTTCTATCTAGTCTCCATGGATCAATTTCTTGCCTGTGCCAGCTTTGGGAAAGTCTCCTTCCTCAAGGTCTCCCTTGATTCAGATCAGTATGCTCGACTTCTTGATGAGCAGCTGGTACATCATCTTCGAAGGATGGCTCCCATCATGGGACCTCCTACTCTATTGAACCTGGATCTTTAGGCAATTTTTTGAAAAGCAGAAGGAGCAGGCCTGAGAAATTATTTCTCACTATGCCTCTCTTCTGTCTCCTGCTTTCTATCTCACTGTACCTCCTCAAGCATAATAACATCATTTTGTGCTCTCTCATTTGTCTTTTCTCTCTTATTTGTCTTTCTTGTCCTAATACCTTATCTTTTTGCTTAAATGACAAAAAGGGGGAGAAAATATAGAAACTTCTGAAACACATCACTTCTAAAACACATCTGTTATGATTTCGCAATATCACTAAAGTGTTATTTCAGAATATCTTGGTTCAATGCTATGTTTTGTCATCACCAAAAAGGGGGAGATTGATGATCAGTTTATCTCCATGTAATTCAAATAAATTACATATCTATTTTGGTGATTAACAAAACTATATAAAGTTTAATCTAACATATTTTCTACAAGTCTTGAGCACAAGAAATGGATCAAGAAAAGTCAAGCAAATTCTGTAAGTATCTCACCCTGAAGTATTTAGAGCTCAGTTCACATAAAATTTCTCTAAGTACACATCGATTTCCATTATAGGTCATAACGATTTCTATAGAGCTATAATGATTTCATATTCACAAGGATTCGCTATGTGCTTTTATCGATTTGGGCAGTATAACGATTTCTTCGGTTTACCTTCACAACATTTCGTTAAGTGATCGCAACGATTTGCCCTCACAATGATTTGCTAAGTGATCGCAACGATTTGCCCTCACAACTATTCGTTAAGTGATCGCAAAGACTTGCCCTCACAACGATTCGTTAAGTGGTTCGTAACGATTTGTTCTTGTAACGATTTCTTTAGCATCGTAACGATTTGCTCTCGTAACGATTCCTTTAGTCATCATAACAATTTACTCTCGTAACGATTTCTTTAGTCATCATAACGATTTTCTCTCATAACGATTTCTTTAGTCATTGTAACGACTTGCTTTCATAACGATCCATTAAGTAATTCATAACGATTTGTACATCGATTTGCTTATAACATCATAATGATTTGCATATCGATTTGCTTATAACATCACAACGATCTGCACATCGATTTTCTTATAACGTCATAACGATTTGTACATCAATTTACTTATAACGTCATAACAATTTGTACATCAATTTGCTTATAACGTCATAACGATTTGCATATCGATTTACTTATAACATCACAACAATTTGTACATCGATTTGCTTATAAAGTCATAACGATTTGTACATCGATTTGCTTCTAATGTCATAACGATTTGTACATCGATTTGTTTATGACTTCATAACGATTTGTGTATGCATCTGTTTACTCATTTGCATAACGATTTCATAAGTCATGCATATAACGATTTCATGGAAAACAACGATTCGATTTTCGGACTAATCCTTGAAAACATTGAAAAGTCAAAGTCTTCACGTATATCCGTTTGACAGCCATGCATTTATTATGACAATACGTATCTCTGCATGCATGCTGACAATATCTTCCATTATCGTATCTTCTCTGTAAACATCTTTTAGAACAACAAAATGGCATTACTATTTTGATGAACATTCATTCTGACGTTGACTGACAACAAGAGATAGCCTAGCTGTCTACTGTTCAAAGCTTTAAATATGTGCAGATCTCTGACAGTATCCGTCATACAACGTTGGACAAAATAAAAGCCAAAGAAGAATTCAGAAAATCCTCTCTCTCTCTCTCTCTCTCTCTCTCTGCGTGCATGAAAGGAAAAAGGACTGTTGACTGGAAGCTTCCAAGTGTCAAGCAGTCTAATGTACACTTATGCATAGAGACAACGGGCACTTCAACGTTCGAATTTCAAAAGATGATATATGAAGTTCCTGAAGCGTCAAGAAGGAGCAGTGTTGTTGAACAACAAGTGATAACGTCCTAAACCTTCTGCAAGCTTTTCTGAGAGCCAAGCAAAAATTCCCATCAGCCTTAGCTCTTGCTCTCTGTGCTAAGTTCAGATCTATGAGAGAGCCTTTTTGTCTGAGAAGAGTCCTTGATTGTAGATCTCTTCTTCTCAGTCCTTGCTTCAGATCAAGCAGTGTTCTATAAGCTTGATCTAGGGGCATCATCTCTTTGATTACATTCCCTTGTGATGTTCCCTTCAGTTGTGAAGGAAGACCTGGTGGGGTATCCAGGGTGTTGTTCCCTTCAGTTGTGAAGGAAGACCTGGTGGGGTATCCAGGGTGTTGTTCCCTTCGGTTGAAGGAAGACTAGCTGGGGTGCTGGGTGTTGTAGTGTCCTTAAGGGGGACTATACCCTTGTTAGTGAAATCCTGAGATATTGCTCAGGAACTGGACGTAGGACTCCTAAGGAGAGGAGATCCGAACCAGGATAATTCTCTGTGTCGTGAGATTGCTTTTGTGTGTTTGATCTTTCGATTCTCTAACACTAACAATCTACAAAGTGTGTTTTGTGTGACTGTTTTGTGAACATGTTTTGAGTCTTAAATAATTTTTAAGAATCCCATTCACCCCCCCTATGGGCTTGCTAGCTGGGCAACATATGTGAGTTGTGGTTAGAGCCAAGGGTAAATAGCTAAAATAAACTCACACACGCACGAATTAAATTTCACATCAACATCATGACAATAAGTTGTTTTTGTATGAACTAAGCAATCAAGATGACTGCTGAACATGCTCAAATGAGGG
Source organism: Colocasia esculenta (assembly GCA_014218235.1). Taxonomy (NCBI): domain Eukaryota; kingdom Viridiplantae; phylum Streptophyta; class Magnoliopsida; order Alismatales; family Araceae; genus Colocasia; species Colocasia esculenta. The sequence goes on from CM024762.1 coordinate 98,878,236, forward strand.
GCATGCAACAGACCATCCAAGAACTTACTCGCGCAATTGTGCAAGCTACCTATGGTGGGGGAAACTGTGGCGGTGCAGGTGAGCTGCATCGTAACTTCAGGAGTCTGATCCTACCTAGGTTCAGTGGATCCTGATGATCAGTCTATCTCCATGTAATTTAATTCAATTACACATCTATTTTGGTGATTAACAAAACAATGATAAATGTTTAACCTAACAATTTATTATGAGATTTCAGCACAGGAAATAAACCAAGGGTAAACATGCCAATCAACTATGATGTAAGTATTCATCACTCTACAACAATGTAAGTTCGAAGCATTATATCTGTCTAAGTTCATAACGATTTCTATGAAGCTATAACGATTTCCTTACATTCATAACGATTTCATATTCATAAGGATTCACTATGTGCTTTTATCGATTTGGGTAGTACAACGATTTGCCCTCACAATGATTCAATAAGTGATCGCAACGATTTGCCCTCACAACGATTCGTTAAGTGATCGCAATGATCTGCCCTCACAACGATTTGTTAAGTGATCGCAACGATTTGTCCTCACATCGATTTGTTAAGTATTCATAACGATTTGCCCTCGTAACGATTTCTTTAGTGATCGTAACGATTTGCTATCATAACCATTTCTTTAGTAGTCATAACGATTTGCTATCATAACTATTTCTTTAGTGGACATAACGATTTGCTATCATAACGATTTCTCTAGTGATCACATCGATTTGCTTATCGCATCGATTTCTTAAGTGAGAACAACGATTTGCTCTCACATGGATTTCTTTATAACATCATAACAACTTGTACATCGATTTGTTCATAACGTCATAACGATTTGTACATCGATTTGTTCATAACGTCACAACGATTTGTACATGAATTTGTTCATAATGTCATAATGATTTGTACATCGATTTGTTCATAACGTCATAACGATTTGTACATCGATTTGTTCATAACATCACAACGATTTGTACATGAATTTGTTCATAACGTCACAACGATTTATACATGAATTTGTTCATAACGTCATAACAATTTGTACATCGATTTGTTCATAACATCACAACGATTTGTACATGAATTTGTTCATAACGTCATAACGATTTGTACATCGATTTGTTTATAACTTCATAACATTTGATTATTAATACATATAACGATTTGTGTATGCATCTCTTCACTTATGAATACACAACGATTCACTCATTTGCACAACGATTTCATAAGTCATGTATATAACGATTTCATGGAATACAACGATTCGATTTTCGAGCTAATTTTTAATACGTTGAAAAGTCAAAGTCTTCATGCATATTTATGTCAGCTGTGCATTTATGAAGACTGAACGTATCACTGCATGAATGCAGACGATATCTTCCATTATCGTATCTTCTCTGTAAACATCTTTTAGAACAATAAAATGGCATTACTATTTTGATGAACATTTGTTCTAACGTTGACTGACAACAAGAGACAGCTTAGCTATCTATTGTTCAAGCTTTAAATATGTGCAGGTCTCTGACAGCATTCGTAATACAACGTTGGACAAAATGGAAGCCAAAGAAGATTACAAAAGATCCTCTCTCTCTTTGCGTGGATGAAAGGATAAAGACTGTTGACAGGAAGCTTTCAAGTGTCAAGCAGTCTAACGTACACTTATGCATAGAGACAACGGGCACTTCAACATTCGAATTTCAAAAGATGATATATATATATAGAAGAATGAAGTTCCTGTAGGATGAAGCAGGAGAACGATTAGAGAACAACAAATTACAACGCCTTCAATCTTCTGCAAGCTTTTCTTAGAGCCAAGCAAAAACTCCCATTAGTCTTAGCTCTTGCTCTCTGTGCTAAGTTCAGATCTGTGAGAGAGCCTTTTGTTCTGAGAAGAGTCCTTGATTGTAGATCTTTTTTCTTCTCAGTCCTTGTTCAGATCAAGCGATGTTCTATAAGCTTGATCTAGGGGCATCATCTCTTTGAACACATTCGCTTGTGTTTGTTCCCTTCGGTTGTGAAGGAAAACCTGGTGTGGTATCCAGGGTGTTGTTCCCTTCGGTTGTGAAGGAAGACCTGGTGGGGTATCCAGGGTGTGTATTTCCCTTCAGATTGAAGGAAGACCAGCTGCTGTTGGGTGTGTAAGGGTCCATAAGGGGGACAGTACCCTTGGGTTAGTGAAATCCTGAGATATTGCTCAGGGACTGGATGTAGGACTCCTAAGGAGAGGAGATCCGAACCAGGATAGTTTTCTGTGTTGTGCGATTGCTTTTGTGTGTTTATCTTTGTCTTCACTAACACTAACAATTTGTGAAGTGTTGTTTTTTGACTATTGTGTGAATAGGATTTGAGTATCAAATAATTTTAATATCCCATTCACCCCCCCCCCCCCTCTGTGCTAGCTAGCTAGGCAACAGATCCACGGATCTAGATGAAGTCGAGCACTGGCTAAAAGAAATGGAAAGAATCTTCCGTGTCATGCAATGTGCAGCGGGGGATAAGCTGCTACTGGCCACCTTTCAACTTGAAAAGGACGCCCGCACTTGGTGGGAGTCTGTTGAAGCGACCCGAGCGAATGGTCAGTTCACTTGGGCCGAATTCAAAGAAGCCTTCAATTCCAAATACTTCTCCTAGCGTGTGCAAGAAAGGAAGCTGCAGAATTTACTGCTCTTAAGCAGAGGAGCCTGATAGTGGCCGAGTATGAAGCCCAATTCTCTAGACTGGCAAGGTATGCTGAACACCTGGTGAACACGGAGAAAATGAAGGCTAGGCGCTTTCTTAATGGCCTCAAGCCTCAATACATTACCCAACTGGCACCTCTCGACATCCAAACCTACGCTGAGATGGTGAAGAAAGCTCAGCTGCTGGAAGATGCTACGGACTTCACCGACCGTATCAAAGGGAAGTTTGTGAAAAAGGAAATGACTTCTGGACCATCATCTGCCAAGCCGAACAATGGCAAGAAACGTCCCTTCAACATCACAGAGGGGTCCAGCCAAGAAAGAAAACCCAAGGTCTTCGTACCCAACACCCCAGCTAAAAGCAACTGCAAGCATTGTGACAAGCCAGGTCACACTGCTGACGAATGCTGGAGGAAGGTCGGTGCATGTCTGCACTGCGGAAGTCGCAAGCACCGCATCCCCGAGTGCCCGCTACTGAAAGAACATGAGAGGTGTTGGCCCTTTTAGTACGGCAGCAAGCTAACCTAGAGGGGGGGGGGTGAATAGGTTTTTCTGAAATCTGAAATGTAAACTTAAACACAGAAATTAACACTTGAAGGTTTGGTTAGATTAGTGTGATAAAGAGTAGCAGTGCGGAAGCAAATAAACAATCACACAAATGACACAAGAAATTTATCCTGGTTCGGCCCTTCCCACATGGAAGTCCTACGTCCAGTCTCCAAGCAACCTCTTGGGATTTCACTAACCAAGGGTACAGTCCCCCTTAAGGACACTACAACACCCAGCACCCCAGCTGGTCTTCTTCTCTTTCCCGGGCAAGAAGGCAACCCACTTCTCTTACAGGTAAAGAAGCCAACCTCCTGGTACAAACCCCAGTGCGGTTCTGCTAGACACTAACCCCTAGCTAGGTTGTCTACTGTATACAGTCCTACAGCCGGACACAGATCTTTCTTAGAAAGATCAGACTGAGAGGCTTTACAAGATAAACACTTGTGTAAAGGCTCATAGTCCCAGACTCTCCCCAGATATACAATGAGCTCGGAGAGAAACAGAAGAGAGAAAAGAAAGTAATAGTGCTTGAATGCTTGAACGCTTGAGATGCTTGAAAGCTTGAGTGCTTCTGCTGGGCTCAGGCTCTTTCTCTCTTTCTTTGAGTGTATGTGTCGTTGAGGTTTTTCTCACAGTTGTACACTCCTTCAAAGATATTCAGGAAAAGGCTCTTATTATTTCTTCAGCAATGCTCTTCTTTTATATGAGCAGCTTGAATGGATCCGGTGAAGAGATCCGTTGAAGAGATAGCCGTTTGAGTTTTGGATCCGTTGGAGTTCTGACCGTTGCTTATCTTCTCTTCATTTGTCTTAATCAGACTCTGGTGGTCTTCGAGGTCTGTAAGCATAGAAGAGAGTGTTAGTATAAAAGAATGTTTATAAGGTAACAGTACATGTTACTGTGTTTCTGCTAACATGCTGAAAATAGTAGGTCATATCTTTTGACGAGACTCTCAAATATGCATGCAGCTTTTTGTGTCAGAAGATATTTGATTTTTCTTTAGGCGCCAAGCATATTTGAAATATAAAGGCAATATGAGTTTAATCAGAATCCATGAAGAAATCGTTATGAGCATGACTTATGAAATCGTTGTGTGAAGAGTCGTTGCTCATTTATAAACAAATCGATGTGATCATTTATGAAATCGTTATGCAAGCAAATTGTTATGATCTTTGAAGAAATTGTTGTGATCAGTAAAGAAATCGATGTGATCACTTATGAAATCGTTCTGAGATCAAATTCTTATCAAATCGTTGCGAGGGTAAATCGATGTGAGGGCAAATCGTTGCACTCACTTATCAAATCGTTATGAGAGCGAAATCGTTGTGCTTACTTAAGAAATCGTTACGTTCTAAAGAAATCGTTGCGAACACTTATGAAATCGTTATGGCATCGATTTCTTAGCAAGTCGTTGCGCTTACAGAAGAAATCGTTGCGAACACTTATGAAATCGTTATGGCATCGATTTCTTAGCAAATCGTTGTAGCGCTTGTTACTTTGGCACTTTAAACAGAAATCAATGTATATGAGTTAGACATCGACTTTATCATTTTAGTGCGCCAATATTGCATCAATGTGAGACTTAGCATTTTGCTATGAGATTGATGCGACACAAATGAAGCAAAATATTCAATGAGACTTATCATCTGTTAAAGGGATTGATGCAACACAGATGAAGCAAAAATATTTATGAATATCTATATTTTGTTATCTCTGCAATATATATTTTGTTATCATATAAATGCATCATAAATTTTGTTATCACCAAAATACCAAGATCACAGATAACCATAGAGTGGTTCAACAATCTCCCCCTTTTTGGTGATGCCAAAATTTATGCGAATTTTCTGTTAGGGATGATGTTTTTAAGAGAACATGCAAGCTTTAAAACATGCAGAAAATTCATAGTGCATACATACATACTCTCCCCCTTTTTGTCACTAACCAAAAGGAAGGATCTTACCATGCATTTCTCTCCCCCTTTGAGAGAATTTCTTACCATAGAGGGGTTCATTAATAACTCCCCCTTAGTCTGTGCTCCCCTGAATGAGAGACTCCACCTGAATGAAACTTGCAAATAATTGTTAGTAATAAAGACTAATTCATTTTTGTGACTACTCTTTCTTTAGATGTGATTTGAATGAAGAATCTGCAGTCACTCCTGCCTTGAGCATTCTTGGTTTTTGATGCTCCAAGGCTAACCTGCAAATACATTACTCAGAGGTAGGTACCCAAATCTTTTTGGGTCCTTGATGGTTAGATGCATGAAAATATCCTTTCGGGATCCATACTAGGTGTGTTGTTGTGCAGGTGTTCACAGTGTGTCCTAATTTATTGCAATGAGAACAACAATGAATATAGATTGTTTTGTTGTTCTTATTATCTTTGTGCTGAGTTTTTAGAACGTGATTTCTGTAGACTTTTTCTTTTACAGGGGCCTTTTTCCGAGACATCTTGGTTTCTTTTACAAATTTTGGTAATGGATATTTTTCAGGAAGGATTACTTGTTTTCCTTTTTCTGGAGGTGTATAACCAAGCCTTTGTTTGTCTTTTCCAGATTTTGATCCTTTTAAGCATAAGGCTAGAGATGTTTTTCCTTTAGTTAATTTTCTAACAGATTCTTTTAAATACAGATTTTCTTCAGTTAGAGTTTTCAATTTTTCTTCCAACTCTAACTTCTCATTATTCTTGCTTTTCAAGTCTTCATTTAAAAGATAATTTTTATCTTTACATTCTTTTAATTGTACTTCTAGTTGCTCCAATTCGGATTTAAGATCAGAATTGGTGTTTTCCAAGCAAATAGTGTTGTTTTTCAGACTCTTTAATTCTTTTACAACATTTTTATGTTTTTCATATAGTTCATTAAAGACTTCTTCTAAGTCTTCAGATTCTGATCCTGAATCAGTGCAAGAGCTAAAAGATGGGTCATAATGTACCTCATCTAGTCCTACCATGAGGGCTAGACTTACCTGCTCTTTCTCCGATTCTGAGCTTGATGATTCTGAGCTTGTGGCCTCTTCATTTTCCCAATAGCCGCCATGGATTTTCTTTTAAATTTCTTGTGCTGCTTCTTGGACTTATTCGTTTGACCAATCTTCTTGAGCCTTGGACAGTCTGGTCTCAGATGTCCAGGTTTTCTGCATTCATAGCAGACTGGTTCTTTCTCCTTTTTCTCTTTTCTTTGGATCCTTCTTGATCCATTTTTCTTCTTCTTCAAAATTTTCTGAAGCTTGGACAATACTTCATCCATATTGCAGTCTTCAGAATCTGCATCCTGGGAACTAGAAGAAGAGATGGAAGGAGCAGCTACAACTTTAAGAGCATTAGTACATTTCTTCTTAGATGAATTTTCAGATAATCGCTCCATATTTATTTCATGTGCCATGAGAGAACCTATCAGATTATCGATCGATAATTTGGTCAAGTCATGGGCTTCTTCAATGGCAGTTACCTTAGGTGTCCATGATATAGTTAAGGACCTAAGTATTTTTCTCACATTTTCTTCATCAGAAAGATTTTTACCTAGAGAGCTTAAATTAACTACTATGGTTGAAAAGCGATTGTACATAGTAGTAATGTCTTCGTGAGGAAGCATTTTAAATTGTTCATATTGTGATACTAGAATATCTATCCTAGTTTGCTTCACTTTATCTATTCCTTCATAAGTGGCCTGCAGTTTATCCCATATATCTTTGGCAGATTTGCATGCAGACACTCTACTGAATTCCCTTTTAGATAAAGCACAACATAAATAGTTTTTAGCTTTAAAGTTTAGAGATAGCTTACTCTATTTAGCTGGTGTAATGGCAGTAGTGCCTTCAGCTGGAATAATAATGAAATCACCTACCTCAATTACCTGCCACAGATCAAAGTCTGTGCCTCGAATGAAGCATTCCATTCTCATCTTCCAGTATTAGTTGTCCTCTCCATCAAAGAATGGAGGTCTGGTGACTGATTGACCTTCAACATATCCTTGAGCTGCCATAGATCTTTGCTCTAAGATCGTTGGATCTTCTTGAAAGTTCAGAGACCCGCTCTGATACCACTTGTTGGCCCTTTTAGTACGGCAGCAAGCTAACCTAGAGGGGGGGGGGTGAATAGGTTTTTCTGAAATCTGAAATGTAAACTTAAACACAGAAATTAACACTTGAAGGTTTGGTTAGATTAGTGTGATAAAGGTAGCAGTGCGGAAGCAAATAAACAATCACACAAATGACACAAGAAATTTATCCTGGTTCGGCCCTTCCCACATGGAAGTCCTACGTCCAGTCCCCAAGCAACCTCTTGGGATTTCACTAACCAAGGGTACAGTCCCCCTTAAGGACACTACAACACCCAGCACCCCAGCTGGTCTTCTTCTCTTTCCCGGGCAAGAAGGCAACCCACTTCTCTTACAGGTAAAGAAGCCAACCTCCTGGTACAAACCCCAGTGCGGTTCTGCTAGACACTAACCCCTAGCTAGGTTGTCTACTGTATACAGTCCTACAGCCGGACACAGATATTTCTTAGAAAGATCAGATTGAGAGGCTTTACAAGATAAACACTTGTGTAAAGGCTCACAGTCCCAGACTCTCCCCAGATATACAATGAGCTCGGAGAGAAACAGAAGAGAGAAAAGAAAGCAATAGTGCTTGAATGCTTGAACGCTTGAGATGCTTGAAAGCTTGAGTGCTTCTACTGGGCTCAGGCTCTTTCTCTCTTTCTTTGAGTGTATGTGTCGTTGAGGTTCTTCTCACAGTTGTACACTCCTTCAAAGATATTCAGGAAAAGGCTCTCATTATTTCTTCAGCAATGCTCCTTCTTTTATATGAGCAACTTGAATGGATCCGCTGAAGAGATCCGTTGAAGAGATAGCCGTTTGAGTTTTGGATCCGTTGGAGTTCTGACCGTTGCTTATCTTCTCTTCATTTGTCTTAATCAGACTCTGGTGGTCTTCGAGGTCTGTAAGCATAGAAGAGAGTGTTAGTATAAAAGAATGTTTATAAGGTAACAGTACACGTTACTGTGTTTCTGCTAACATGCTGAAAATAGTAGGTCATATCTTTTGACGAGACTCTCAATATGCATGCAACTTTTGTGTCAGAAGATATTTGATTTTCTTTAGGCGCCAAGCATATTTGAAATATAAAGGCAATATGAGTTTAATCAGAATCCATGAAGAAATCGTTATGAGCATGACTTATGAAATCGTTGTGTGAAGAGTCGTTGCTCATTTATAAACAAATCGATGTGATCATTTATGAAATCGTTATGCAAGCAAATCGTTATGATCTTCTGAAGAAATTGTTGTGATCAGTAAAGAAATCGATGTGATCAGTTATGAAATCGTTCTGAGATCAAATTCTTATCAAATCGTTGCGAGGGCAAATCGATGTGAGGGCAAATCGTTGCACTCACTTATCAAATCGTTATGAGAGCGAAATCGTTGTGCTTACTTAAGAAATCGTTACGTTCTAAAGAAATCGTTGCGAACACTTATGAATCGTTATGGCATCGATTTCTTAGCAAGTCGTTGCGCTTACAGAAGAAATCGTTGCGAACACTTATGAAATCGTTATGGCATCGATTTCTTAGCAAATCGTTATAGCGCTTGTTACTTTGGCACTTTAAACAGAAATCGATGTATATGAGTTAGACATCGACTTTATCATTTTAGTGCGCCAATATTGCATCAATGTGAGACTTAGCATTTTGCTATGAGATTGATGCGACACAGATGAAGCAAAATATTCAATGAGACTTATCATCTGTTAAAGGGATTGATGCAACACAGATGAAGCAAAATATTTATGAATATCTATATTTTGTTATCTCCGTAATATATATTTTTTATCATCTAAATGCATCATAAATTTTGTTATCACCAAAATACCAAGATCACAGATAACCATAGAGTGGTTCAACAAGAGGCGCCCTAATGCGCCTAAGAAATAGGGAAGGCTACAAGCCCTGCATGATGAGGAACCCGCTACGGACGGTGGCGTGGTAGAAGTTACTCTACAATTTTTCTCCTTATCAGCTTTTGTTTTATTTGATACTGGATCAACTCATTCCTTTATATCTCAAAACTTTGCTGATACCCTAACTGCAAAACCTATATCCACGAGTTGTGAGTTCTCTGTCACCACTAGGAGAGAAAGAGAAACTGAACAAATACTTTCCATCTACTGATGTAATGATCGAAGACCATAACCTAAAAACTGACCTGGTGTGTATGCCCATGGAAGGCTGTGATGTAATTTTGGGAGCCGACGTTGTCCACATATGGGGCAAGTGTTGACTGTAAGAAAGGGAAGGTTACCTTTAGTGACTTTCCTAAGTTGGCATTCTCTAGGATTAGACATAAGAGACAGATGTCTCTAATCTCCACCATAAAAGCCCACAATATGATAAGGAAAGGTTGCATTGCTTTCCTTGCGGCCGTAGTAGTGGAAAAGAAGGGTTCTAAGATAGAAGACATCGACATAGTCCGGGACTACCCCGATGTGTTTCCGGAAGATCTGCCAGGGATTCCCCTGGAATGTGATGTCAACTTCGCCATAGAGTTGATCCCTGGAGCTACCCGGTATCACGACAACCATACCGGATGTCACCTGCCGAGCTAAAGGAGTTGAAGACGCAACTGATGGAACTATTAGAGAAGGGGTTCATCAGACCAAGTACTTCCCCATGGGAGGACCTGTGCTATTCGTCAAGAAGAAGGATGGATCAATGAGTGTGCATTGACTATCGTCAACTCAATCAGCTCACCATCAAGGACAAATACCCATTGCCTAGGGTCGATGAACTTTTCGACCAATATCTGGAGCTCAATATTTCTCCAAGATCGATCTTCGATCTGGCTATCATCAAGTGAGGATCAAGGATGACGATATCTTCAAATGGCTTTCAGGAGCAGTATGGACACTATGAATTCGTCGTTATGCCTTTTGGTCTAACCAATGCTCCTGCAGCCTTATGCAACTCATGAACAACATATATCGGCCATACCTTGACAAGTTCGTGGTCGTCTTCATCGACGATATCCTCATATACTCTAAGACCAAGGAAGAGCACGAAGAACACCTGAAGATTGCATTGCAAGTCTTACGAGAGAACAAACTGTACGCAAAGCTTAGCAAGTGCGAGTTCTGGCTCGAAGAAGTGTCATTCTTGGGCCATGTCATCTCAAAGGATGGCATCTCAGTTGATCCCTCCAAAGTCGAAGCTGTACTCAATTGGGAGAGACCAACCAATGTCACCAAAATAAGAAGCTTCTTAGGACTGACTGGCTACTACAGGCGGTTCATCAAGGACTTCTCAAAGATCGCCGTTCCTCTCATGTGTCTGACACGAAAGGAGAATCCATACTCCTGGAGTAAAGTGTGTGAGAAAAGTTTCCAAACTCTTAAAGATTGTCTTACCTCAGCACCTGTTCTCACTCTGTCAATAGAGGGAGAAGGTTTCTCTGTCTACACCGATGCCTCGGGAATTAGGCTAGGGTGTGTATTGATGCAAAAGGAGAAAGTCATCACCTACTCTTCCCGAATTGAAGACTCATGAAGTCAACTACCATGTGCATGATCTAGAGTTGGCTGCCGTGGTCTTCGCTATGAAGATCTCGAGACATTACTTGTATGGTGAGAAATTCACTGTCTACTCAGACCATAAAAGCCTGAAATACTTATTCTCCCAGAAGGAACTCAACATGAGATAGAGAAGATGGCTAGAATACCTGAAGGATTTCGACTTCAACATCCAATACCATCCAGGCAAGGGTAATGCCGTGGCTGATGTTCTTAGTAGGAAGCCAATGGCATCTGTTTCAAGTCTAGTCCTTGGCGAGATGCAACTACTAGAACAATTCGCAAGGTTAGACTTAACTATTGAACAGATAGTTGATCAAGTCTTGATTTCCAATATCAAGATTCAATCCGACTTGCTGGAAGAGATTAAAACCCAACAAGATAATGATCCATTCTTAGTTTGCATCAAGGAAACCTTAACTGAAAGACCGACTTTGCTATGACTGAGGATGGAAGACTGGTGTTCCAAGGGAGGACATGCGTCCTCGATAATGAAGAACTGAAGAGGAAGCTAATGGATGAAGCCCACAAGACAAAGTACACTATTCATCCAGGAGGTACCAAAATGTATCAAGACATGAAAAGAGCGTTTTGGTGGCCGAATATGAAAAGAGAGGTAGCTGAACATGCCGCACACTGCCTTACTTTCCAACAAGTAAAAGCGGAACACTTACGCCCTGCTGGTGTACTCAGACCGCTAGATATTCCGGAATGGAAATGGGAAGTATTGGCATGGACTTCATCATGGGTTTACCCAAGACTCGTGGTGGACTTGACGCCATATGGGTCATTGTCGACCGACTAACCAAATCTGCCTACTTTCTACCTATAAAATGTAAGTGGTTGGTAGAAGTACTAGCTGCCTTATATGTCAAGGAGAGAGTGAGACTGCACGGAGTTCCATCATCCATAGTATGGATCGAGATCCGAGATTTACATCTCATTTCTGGAAGGGACTGCAAGGTGCGCTTGGTAATAAGCTCAATTTTAGTACCATCTTTCATCCACAAACTGATGGGCAAACTGAAAGAACCAACAAAATAGTGGAAGACGTGTTGAGAGCTTACACTATAGACTTCCAAGGATATTGGAATGAGCACCTATCCCTCATTGAGTTCGCCTATAACAACAGTTACCAGGCGAGTAGTAAGATGGCACCGTTTGAAGCACTCTACGGAAGAAATTGTAGATCTCTTGCATGCTGGAATGAGGTGGGAGAATAGCAATGGCTAGGCCCAGATATGGTACAACAACAACAAAGGACATTCAGGTGATTAGAGACCGACTTAAGACTGCTCAGTCTAGACAAAAGAGCTATGCCGACAAAAGAAGGCGAGACTTAGAATTCCAAGTCGGTGATCATGTATTCTTAAAGGTGTCACCTACTCGTGGCATCCAAAGATTTGGTGTGAAAGGAAAGCTTAGTCCTAGATTCATCGGTCCTTTTGAGGTACTCGAAAGGGTTGGTGAGGTAGCGTACCGACTGGCGTTGCCACCGGAATTGGCATGTGTACACAATGTGTTCCATGTCTCTATGCTCAGGAAATATGTATATGATCCTACACACATCATTCGCCACGAGAAGCAGGAGTTAAACAAGGATGTGACATATGAAGAGAAGCCTGTCAAGATACTAGAATGGAAGGTACAACAGCTCAAACCATATCCACATGAAAGATGGAATAACCGTTTGGAACCGAAAGAACCATCAGAAAACTACCCCGATATTTTCGGAAACATAGATGATCCCTAAAAAAAATTCGTAAATAAACCCAATAAATTATTACTTAAATAGAAAAGGGGTATTTAATACATTAAATAGCTAATTTGAGTTAGATTTAGATTCCTAAACCTACCCTAATAGGTTGGCCACGAATTTGGGTCTCAACCTAACCCAAATTGGAATTGGTATGCTTAGAAAGAGGAGAGAAATAGGAAATCTCGAAATTAAATAGTAATTAGAGTTCCATTAGGAAATAGAAACCCAAGAGCCATAAATACTCTCTTTAAACCCCCATGTCCGGCCCTAGCTCATACCCAAGGCTTGGACTAGGAGGAGAGGCCAAGGAGGAGTAGATTTCGTGGGAAGAAGCACTTCTCAAGCTCTCTCTCTCGTTCTTCAAGATCTAGCCCTAGAAGAGGAAATCGACCAAAGGTAGGCATTCTCACGAGCAGAACTAAATTAATTTCGTCTGTAGGTTGATCTAAACCTCAGAAATCAAAGCCCTCTTGTCTCATATTTTTCCATTGAGCAAATCTTTTGTTCTAAATTTCAAAGTTCTGTGAACTTCATGACCCCGAACCCTCTTCTTAAATTCATATCCTCATGCATACTCGTCCTCATGCCACGAGATTTTTACTGAAAGAACTGATGGATGTTAGGCGACTTTTGCCCCTAAAAGCCCTAATTTTCATCAACCCTACATCGTGAATTAATTCTTTTACCCTAACTGTGTACTGTTCCATGTTCTACGTGAAGTATCATGATTAAACCATTCTGAAACCATGTATGTTTTCAAATTCCTATTTACTGTAAGTACCCATGTGAGTCTAGATCAATTAGCAACTAGTTTCATGATTTTTCATCTCTTGTACAAATAGATATGATTTTCTGAATCACCCTGTGTCAAAATAGGGTAAGTCAGGTCCGCAATCCAATGCACTGTCCTCTTCCTGTCGGACTCGGGTGCAGACCCTATGAACACGATGATCCGATAGGCGTGTTCACTAGGCCATCGCGACAGAGCCTTTCGTCGCGATCTGATCGTGATAGGGCTTGTCGTCGCGATCTTATGCCCGTTCTGACGAGCCTGTCGTGACCCTCATGCGACCCCGTCGCGACTTGCCTGCCTGAACTGACAAGGCTGTCGTGATCTGTACAAGCCCATGTCGTGTTCTGTCTAAACCCCATCGCGACCCTTACAAGGGTGCGTCACATTCTGACTTTTTGCATGAAAACCCACATCTTTGCAAGTCTTGTGGTGCTACAGTTACCCCCATGTTTTACTAACTGCCTGAAACACAGAAAATGAAGCTGTAATTATCAAAGGTATTCTAATTAATTAAATTCAATCACATGACCTTTCATATCTATGATTTCATGACAGGTGCACATACTTTGAACCATCCAAATATGGCTTAACTTGGCATGTTAATATTCATAATACATCTGGTAATTTATTTCAATTATCTACTTAAATTGTCATATTTTAAATAGACTTGTCTATGTTTTCTCGTGATGTTTTTGGGAATACCGTTACCGACGCTCCACTGTTCCAGAATTCCTCTAGAATGTCGAGCACTTGTTTCTATATACACTCTCTCTCGACTTGGACTAACTCTTCGTCAGATACTCCTTCTACCGGACTAGTGAATCCTTGTTCAAGGCCTCTGTAAGTCTCATCTGTCCATGGATTCCCACATGGTCAACGAGCCAGTTGTACCCTAACACCTATGATACCCTTTAGGGATCAACATGATCCAAACGGCTATTAGAAGTTTGCTCTTATCTTGAATCACGCCGGACCTCTGGACTTGTGCTTAACAAGGCCAGTGGAAGGGTCGTGAGTTCCACCTAACTACCAACACCAAGTACGCGTGTTGTGCAACTGTTACTATCGCCTGCTTACTCGTCGTGTTACGTGCAATGTCCACCAGCTCTCATCTATACTCTACTCGCTCATCTGTTCACGTTCACTCTACTATCTCGTCTATTCATCTAGTGCTCTCATCTATTTCTTGGTACTCTCTATTGGCCATTGACTGATTGTCTAAAGATAAACAATATAACCAATGCCTGGCAATATATAAAGGGCCCGATCTAGTCCTGGGATGTGCGCCCGAAAGTGCTAGTGCTAATGGGAGTTAAATGATCAGAGTGTTTGACATTACACTCGAGTGCTATCTATCTCGACTATCCAAATGACAATCAAAAGTGCTATGTTCTCTCGTTGTCTATTGACAAAAGTGCTATACTATACCTTGTGCTATTGCTATGCTTGTGCTATGGCCATCTTGCTATTTTGTGCTACACTCGACACTTGTGCTATTTTTGGAAAGTTGTGCTATTTTGGTCACGTGCTATCCTGCTATCTTTTACTGACTCTCTCGCTCTATCATTAGTTACTATGCATTTAAAGCATTAATTATTTAAAGCCTGCTGACTATTGAGATTTAAGTCCTACTGGGCGTTATCGCTCACCCTGAGTTATTTGTCGTTGTGTTCTCAGGTGAGACCGATGATGAACTATACAATCAAGAGGACGGGAACGACCAGGAGTGATGTCAAGAGTACCCTAGTGTCTTAGTACTATGATAGAGTCTTAGTTTAGTCTTTACTTTTATTTCAATGTAATTGGGCCCTATAGAATGGCTCTTATATTAGTGGTTGTAACTAGACATTGAAAAGTTATTAATGAGAAGAATTTTCTTTAGTCTTAATCATTGTGCAATGGTTTGATGTCTAGTACTCGCTCTACACCGTTTACTTGCAACTGCCTTGCGTTTCGATATTCCGCGTCGGGGCGTGACAGTTTTGTGGTATCAGAGTCTAGGTTGTTCTTAAGTATAGGATGATCTAGGTTAACCTTCCTCGACTAGAATCAATTATCCTACCTATGTGAGTTGTGGTTAGAGCCAAGGGTAAATAGCTAAAATAAACTCACACACCACGAATTAAATTTCACATCAACATCATGACAATAAGTTATTTTTGTATGAAAGAAATCAAGACTGACTGAACTGAAAAAATGAGGGGCATGCAACAGACCATCCAAGAACTTACTCGCACGATGTGCAAGCTACCCAAGGTGGGGGAAACCGTGGCAGTGCAGGCGAGCTGCATCATAACTTCAGGAGTCTGAACCCACCTAGGTTTAGTGGATCCACGGATCCGGATGAAGCCGAGCACGGGCTAAAAGAAACAAAGAATCTTTCGTGTCATGCAATGTGCAGCGGGGGATAAGCTGCTACTGGCCACCTTTCAACTTGAAAAGGACGCCCGCGCTTGTGGGAGTCTGTAGAAGCGACCCGAGCGAATGGTCAGTTCACTTGGGCCGAATTCAAAGAAGCCTTCAATTCCAAATACTTCTCGAGCATGTGCAAGACAGGAAGGCTGCAGAATTTGCTGCTCTTAAGCAGAGGAGCCTGACGGTGGCCGAGTATGAAGCCCAGTTCTCTAGACTAGCAAGGTATGCTGAACACCTGGTGAACACAGAGAAAAAATGAAGGGCTAAGAGCTTTCTTAACGGCCTTAAGCCTCAATACATTACCCAACTAGCACCTCTCGACATCCAGACCTACGCCGAGATGGTGAAGAAAGCTCAGCTGCTGGAAGATGCTATGGACTTCAAGACCATACCAAGGGAAGTTCGTGAAAAGGAAATGACTTCTGGACCATCATCTGCCAAGCTGAACAATGGCAAGAAACGTCCCTTCAACATCACAAAGGGGTCCAGCCAAGAAAGAAAACACAAGGTCTTCTTACCCAACCCCCCAGCCAAAGAAACTGCAAGCATTGTACAAGCCAGGTCACACTACACACGAGCTGGAGGAAAGTCGGCGCATGTCTGTGCTGCAAAATCGCGAGCACCGCATCCCCGAGTGCTCGCTACGTGTGTTGTGCAACTGTTACTATCGCCTGTTACTCGACGTGTTACATGCAATGTCCACTAGCTCTCATCTATACTATACTCGCTCATCTATTCACGTTCACTCTACTATCTCGTCTATTCATCTAGTGCTCTCATCTATTTCTTGGTACTCTCTATTGGCCATTGACTGATTGTCTAAAGATAAACAATATAACCATGCCTGGCAAGATATAAAGGGCCCGATCTGGTCCTAGGATGTGTGTCCGAAAGTGCTAGTGCCCATGGAGTTAATGATCAGAGTGTTTGGCATTACACTCGAGTGCTATCTATATCGACTATCTAAATGACAATTAAAAGTGCTATGTTCTCTTGTTGTCTATTGACAAAAGTGCTATACTATACCCGTATGCTATTGCTATACTTGTGCTATTTGTGCTATGGCCATCTTGCTATTTTTGCTACACTCGACACTTGTGCTATATTTGAAAGTTGTGCTATTTCGTTCACGTGCTATCCTACTACCTTTTGCTTGACTCTCTCGCTCTATCATTAGTTACTCTGCCTTTAAAACATAATTATTTAAAGCCTGCTTGACTATTGAGATTTAAGTCCTACTGGGCGTTATCGCTCACCCTGCGTTATTTGTCGTTGTGTTCTCAGGTGAGACCGATGATGAACTATACACTCAAGAGGACGGGAACGACCAGGAGTGATGTCAAGAGTACCCTAGTGTCTTAGCACTATGATAGAGTCTTAGTTTAGTCTTTTACTTTTATTTCAATGTAATTGGGCCCTATAGAATGGCTCTGATATTAGTGGTTGTAACTAGACATTGGAAAGTTATTAATGAGAAGATTTTCTTTAGTCTTAATCATTGTGCAATGGTTTGATGTCTAGTACTTGCTCTATACCCGTTTACTTGCAACTACCTTGTGTTCCGATATTCCGCGTCGGGGCGTGAGAATGTGAATATGTGAATGTGAAAATGTGCAAATATGAAAAGTGAACATGTGAAAGTGTAATGTGAATATGTTAGCATGTGAAAAGATGTGATTTCATGTAAATGTGATTTATTTGTATTAAAACAGCAAGCTAAACATGTGAATAAATGTTAGAATAACATGTGAAAATGATTAGATATCATGCTATGTGTGTTATTTACCTTGTACATATTTCCATGTTCTAAATTGGTAGAATTGTGTAATGATATGAATAGAGTTTGAACTATGAATCATGTTACATGTATGTGTAGAAAGCATGTGTAGGTTGTTTATGGTTAATTGTATAAGCATGTACCATGTATTCTTCCTCATCGTTAAAAGATAGCATATGTTTGTGATATGTGTAAGGGTGTATCTTTGGATTGCTTGCTGAGTCTTTTTAGAAGACTCATACTTGCTTTGGCATACAGGTGAGACAGGTGTCCCCGTTCTTGAGGAGGACATAGCTAGGAGCAACTCCGAGCACGAGGAGTAGCTCTACTTGTGGACTTGCTACACATTTACTTTTCTTTCATAGTATGTAATCAAATGAAATGGACAATGTATTTTATTTGGAGTTTTAATAATGTGGACATTGTTATTTCTTTTATTTGCTATATAGATTGTGAATTATGTGATGATGAGGGAATGAAAATATTTATTTAATTCCGTTGTACTCTTTTGATATTTATGTACATCTCAATCTATTGTTAGTGTTGGGTAAATGTCCCGTAAATGTCCCACTGTGACGACGCCCTTTGTATCGATGTGGATTGGTATAATCATACCGGTATAAGGAGGGTCTTACAGTGATTGGTATCAGAGAGGAAAAAGTTGAGATTGTACATGAATATACCATCATCTTCACAATATGCTAAGTCTTTATAGAGTTTGTTCATATATCTAGAAAATATCTAAAAATGAATATAAGATAGTTAAGAAAATGGTTAGGACTAAATAACTTAGTTTCTATCTAGATTAATTTTTTTTACAGGCTATGGCTACCCGTGGTTGGCATGGTGCTTAGGCTCGAGATGGCGAGCAGAGGCGTGAGGACCGGGGTGTGCAGCAGGCCCCAGCACCCCAGGGTCCTACTATACTTCCTCCACCATTGCCTGCGGATTATGGTGTATTCATGCAAAGTCTGGTTTAGGCGATGCAGACCCAGGCTCACACTCAGGCGGCACTGTAGGCTCAGCTGCAGGATCAGGTTAGAGTTGTTAAGTAGGAGTAGCCTATTTTATTAAATGTATGATTGCTATGCTACTTATGTGTTACTTATATTGCTTGTTGTCTTAGGCTCAGGCTCCAGCTCCAGTTCCTCAGGAGCAAGGCCATGGTGGTCCTTCCATCATGGAGAGATTCAAGAGGATGGTGTAGACGAGTCGTTCGCCGCACTCCCAGTGACTGTGGGATCCTCTGGTCGTTCACGAACGTCGCCGCTCCCTCTTGGCAATGAAGGATTGTTGGTTGACCTCGTTGACTCCCTGGTTGACCGAGTTGACTGAGGAGAAAACAAAGAAAACCACAAAGGAAAGGGAGATGTTGCGATCGCCAGGGCCTTACCTATGCCCAAGGTGGTGTTGTGATCACGTTGGTGTAGTAGCCTCGCGTAGCGGTGGATTGTGGGACTCCAACTTCTCCTTCTTCGGCTGGCCAAAGAACGAGAGCTCCACGGTCTTGTTCAAATGTTCCTGCCACAAAAGAAAGACTATATTAGACTATAAGGAATGTAGTGAATGTTCAAAATGAAAGGAAAAGGCCCAAAAGGAGAGTGTCGTACCGGTTACGGGCTTGAGAAGAGGGGTGGCCAAGTGTTATGACCACCCTTCTTCCCTCCATTTTTTGTTTGGGAAACCCCTTTTTAGGTGTGTAGGAAGGTGCCCTACGTGCCTAAGGTGTGTATGTGAGTGTTTGAAGCATGTAAAGACTAAGGAGAGAGAAAGAGAAGAGGAGGAGAAGAAGGGAGATGATCCTCCTTGTTTGGCGTTGTTGGCTCCTTGCTGGGCTCCTCCAGCTCGGGATGAAACCTCCTAGACGTTCCAAATGATGAGAGGAAGAGGAAGAAGGATGATGGAAGGTAGGGTGCACTTTTCTCTCTCTTATCTCCAAGTGACAAAGTATGGACGTCCAGCCTCTCTCCCCCTCACTTAGAAGGCCAAGGGGGGACATAAATAGGCAGTGGGGTCGGATCTTCAGAGCCTTGGATGCTCAAGTGTGAAGAAGTACACTTGCACACTTGGCAATCCATGTGCTTATGCTCCAACCAATGAGGGGAGGCCATGTAGGATTTTTACTAGGTCAATGGGGTGCCAAGGTGGCCCATATACCCGTTGGGAATGGCTATATACGTTGCGTGGCTGAGAGAATGGCGCAAGTGGGCTGGATTCTCGGGTAGTTGCACAGACCAGGTAAAACCAGGTTGACGTCAAACGATAATGCCGCCAACCCCATGTAGGCGTCAACATATGTGGACGCCAACCAGAGTCAACGTCCAGGGGGATTGCCGCCAACATGAAGTCAGCGGCAGTCGATGCTGCCGTCTACATGGGATCCGAGGCAAGTCAACAAATGGTCAAACGGGCCTTATTGGGCCATGGAACCATACGGGGATGGGCCAAATCTCGCGTCTACGAATGCCCCTCGGAGACATCCGGTCTTGCAGGGGAGCAAAGCAGACTGAAAGGTTGGTGTCTCGGTAAACAAAGGACACGGAGATTTAATAGAAGGGCCATCTCCGAGGATTTGAATTCTAGCAAGCCATACGAAAGATTTAGGCTAGAAACAAATGACGAATCGTCTGAGAGTCAAATGTGGATAAGAGGAAGGGTGATCTACCCGCGTAACTACAATTGCAACCCACTGTTAGGGTCCCTGGCATTGCCGTGTTGGACTTTGACTAGTTTGTGGTGTGTCTAAGTCAAAGGAGTTGTAATATGACGGTTCAATCGAGGAGGTCTCATAACCGGAGCTCGTGTGGGCTCGCTGACCGAATTAGGACGTCGGTCTAGATTTAGGGGTCGTGGAGACAAGGGATTGGTTGATCTCTCAAAGGACTATCAAAATATTCTAACTGAAATCAATGTTTGGAAAGCATGAAGTCCAGAAATAAACTCATGACTGGCGAAGGTTCACGTG
Source organism: Colocasia esculenta (assembly GCA_014218235.1). Lineage (NCBI taxonomy): Eukaryota > Viridiplantae > Streptophyta > Magnoliopsida > Alismatales > Araceae > Colocasia > Colocasia esculenta. The sequence continues at coordinate 98,898,750 of CM024762.1, forward strand.
AACTCAACAGGGCTGCAATGATTACTTGTGATATGCACGGTGGGACAAGTTCCCGAAGGGGGACAACAAAAGCCCGAAATCGGCTCAAATATAAAAGAGGTGCTGACCCGATAGTCCACCTGAACTGGGGAGCCACAGAGTCATTGAGGAACATCTCCAATTTTTTTTTTTTAAAGAAAGCGGTTAGCAATGCATGCTGGTGTAGGTTTCCTATCTAAAATGCGAGTTAGAACCAGAGGAAAATTCTAAGGCCATACGAATAACTGAGGGATCACAAACCCGTCATTGTTTTTGGTAAAGGGGAACTCGGGGTTCACGGTCGCCAAGTTATTCGCCTCTGGTGGGGTCCTATGTTAGACATACCTGTGTAACACTCACGGTCGCATGAGTGTTCCTAAGTTGAAGCGCGACTTGTGCTTAAATATCTGCAAGACAACTTGAAGCACAATATAAGAATATAATGACCATATAAAACTTTAAAAATTTTGGGTTGTAAACATCCACCCCGATTGCCGCCAATTTATCGTTAACGTCAACATATGCCGCCGTTAACAGTAAACTCGCGTCCAACGATATGGACGTTTACTTGCTAGCGGATCAGGCTGAAAAAATAGGTATTGGGAGTCTACAAGGACTCTTCTATCTTCTTCCTCCGTCCTTTCCTTTCCCAACTACAAACTAGAGGACCCAAGGACGGACTGAAGCGGAAAACATGGCCTCTTCATCGACCGAAAAGTTCGTGAGCATGAACCCAGGGATTCTGAGCGAGGTTCCGGGGCATCTAAGCACCAGACTGGCTAATGGAGAGGTAAGTACTGTTCATTTCTGTTCATTTCTATACTGAAAATGCCCCAAACCTCTTCTCACAGAACTTCTTGATGCAAGAGGTGCCTGCCTTCCTAAGCCAAGGCCAAATACAGGCCTTCTCTTGGCTCGTGAATCTGATGAATGGAATAACCCTAGACATGAGAAGCTTCATCGGAATATGGAATTTGAATTTCATGGTAGTGTTGGTGAAGAACATGAAAGATATGTGGTGGGGCTTCGACGCCCTGGGAGCGCTTGTGGAGCGGTGGCACCCGCACACACACACGTTCGTGTTCCAGGGGTTCGAAGCGAGCATGCTATTAGAAGAGGTGGAATTATTTCTAGGGTGGAGGCGCTGCTTGGAGTACGATGTGATGACTTCTCTTCTCCCATGGGAAGAGATCCTTGCGGACATTGTACAGGACAAGAAGGAGGTGCTGAGGATGACGAACAAACATGGGATCTTCCTGGACCGGCTGGCCTGGTGGTTGATCCAGCATGCAAGGGAGATTGGTGGAGAGAGGGCGACCCGAGGACTGACAATCTGCCTGGCTGGAGTGTTCCTATTCCCCACTAGTGGCGACTTCCTCCTCTATGAGCATGTGGGGATCTTGTCTCTGCTGTGGCGTGGGCAGTCACTTGCCCCTGCAGTGCTGGAGCACCTTTACAGCTCCCTGACCACGATGAGCCTAGGCGGACGCACATGCGGGAGCTTGTTCCTGCTCCAGGTATGGATGGAAGCTCATTTGATATTTGATTTTACTGAGAAGCAACCTACCCCCTCCAGAATCTTCCTTCGGAGTTTAGCGCATTGCAGTAGGGCATGGTATGAGCCAGAAGATGAGATCAAGTGTGTGACAGCACACTTGAAGAGCAGAGACGCCTGGAGAGACTACCTAGGGTACTTCTCAGTGGAGGATTTCATTGTCAGGCCACTGTTTATAAGGACTATTGAGTTTAGGGTGCGAACCAGGGAGGACAGAGACTTGTGGCTGGCGGGTGCAGATCAGATGGTGGTGTACCAACCACATCGGTGCCAGTGTCAGCTCGGAATACCATGGGGAATTCCAGCTTCATCCCACTGTGCCGATATGATCATTGCGGGGAAGAATGAGAAGCTTATGAAGAAGGCTAAGAAGATATGGGAAAGGTATACAGTGAGTAAGAAGGTGGGCCAGGCATTGCAGGAGAGCTGGGAGGATATATGGAAGTATGAGGAGTACATTGACACTATTCACCCTATTTCTTGTGATTTTTATATGGCTCGTAGAGCAAATGATGTACTTTCCCACTTTCAATAAGTGTAACACAAGTTGAATGAATAAACAATGAGTAGATTTGTGTTCAATTGTGTTGAATTGCTTGAATATGTGAATAGCATTGCATTATGTTCCAAATGGACTCCAAACAAGCTGAATTGAGAGTTCTGCAAAGACTATGAACGGAGCAATTGGCGTCCACATCGATGGACGCCGACAACAGGTCGACGGCCACAATGTGGCCGCTAACGACCAGAGAGAAGGTCGACGTCTACATCCACTGCCGCGGAAATCAAACTCGACGTCTACAACTAGAACATTGACCTGATTTCGAGGTCTGACAGGGATGAGACATCGACGTCCAACCGTTGGACGTCGCCCGTACGTTAACGGCCCCTATGTTGACGTTACAAAAGGGTAAATGGCATGACCTTGACGTTAACTTCAAAAACACAACTTTTTACAAACTGACGCTTCTCCGGCGCCATTTCCACTTCCAAACGTCCGAGCGACGGTTCTTCTTGGCCCTTTCTTCCTCTTCACACCTTCCACTCTCTCAAACCTTCATTCATCTTCAACATCTTTCCCTTTCTTCATTTCTGCCCATCTTTACGAACCCTCTTTGGACTGTATTCCTCTCGGATGGCGAGGGGAAAGAAACAGACACTCTGAACCTATCCTCAACCAGGGGAGGTGGGAGAAGAGGCGACGACATGGGAGGAAAACATGGTGGAGGAAGAGGAAGAGGAGGCCACGGCGGCCGGCACCGGCGGTGATAGCATTCTGGAAGGGGAGGAAACTGCCGGAGATGGGGAAGAGACGGAGGCGGACGGGTCTCGGAGACACTCACGCCAACCAAAGGTAGGTTGCCCGAACCCTTAAAAACCTATGTGGATGGGTTGTAATCAGTGGAAAAGAGAAGGGAAACAGAGGGGAGTCTGTCCAGTTTAACAGGAACTCAACGTCAACATCGATTGCCGTTGAGCTTTTGTAAACGTCTAACCCTTGCCGTCAAGGTGAACTTGACGTCAAGCGGTGGACGCCTACAGATGATCTAAATGGCACAACCATGGACGCCTATTGTTTTTAACGGCATGCCCCTTGCCGCCAATAACTTATTAACGACAATCGATATTGACGCCCATTTTCTATGCGTTTTACAGGGCAAGGGCAGAATGAGGAGCAAAGTGACATGGGACTTGTGTTGGGCCTGGTACCAGGTGCTATCGGAGGCCCAACAGACGAGGATTGCCCAGATGGGTTTTGGGCATTTACTGGCAGTGCGGCCTTTCCACGTGGATGTGCCGTACCTTGAGGCGCTGAGGGAGAGGTGGGAGGAGGATTGCAAGGCATTCATCATGCCTTGGGGACACATGATACCCACATTGGAGGATGTGGCGTATCTGATAGGACTACCAGTTCAGGGAGAGCCGGTGGTAGGACAGGAGAGGAGGGACTACTATGATGACATAGTAGAGTTTTTGGGGCCGGAGTTTAAGGCCGGGAGGAGGAGACCGATCCGGAGCATCCTGCTCAGATCATTGTTAGAGGCGGTTGGACTCAGAGGAGGGAGGAGAGGACCTCTAGAGACACTAGATGAGTTCTATACCGGAGTACGGCGGTCGATCCGATTAGGGGACTAGAGCGAGGAGAGATCAGTCCGGATCTTCGTCGCCTACCTGTTCGGGTATAACGCCCCGACGTGGAATATCGGATCAGGATTACAGTTATTAAATAGTACAGAGCGAGAAAATAAATAACAAACCATTGCACAATTGGATAACACCAATTAAACTCCAATTTCATTAATAATCCAACAATCTCCATTACATTCGCTAATAACTCATCATCTTCATAAACTAACTAATACATCAACGTATCAGAGCCAAAACTAGGGCCCAAAGTACTTTATTCAAAAACAAACTATTACATAACGACTAACTGACTAACTCATAACTATGCTAACTGACTACTACTAGACAGTACTGGTTGTAGAAAGGTCACTCTTGAGCCTCCTCATTGGTCCCATCCTCGTGAGTGTGGTCATGATCCGACTCACCTGAAACACATTAAATAAATACGCAGGATGAGCGAATAACACCCAGTAGGACTTAATATCTCACGAACACAAGCATGCTTTAAATAGTTAATGTTTTAATGATAGGCTAACTAGAGAGTAAAGTCACGTAGAGCATGTCATGATAACAAGAGAACAATAGCAACTGGCACAGGGAAAATAGTACAACAAGAACGACAATAGATTGGCCATGTAACGTTATAACATGTAAATTGCACAACGGTGCACTAGTAATGATCACGCTTGCACTTGTAGAGATAGTACTTTGATTGTCATAGATTAATCTAGATAGTAAACTGGCACTAGATGCATGTCGTAACACATCTTTGATCATTTTAACTCCCATGGGTACTGGCACTTTTCAGGCGCTCCTCCCAGGACCAGATCAGGCCCTATTGCGCTGGCATTAGTCATTTCATTATCTTAGACAATCACACGAATGGCCAAGAGAGTACCAAGAAGAGGTAATAGAGTACTAGACGAATAGACGAGAGAGTAGAGAGAACGTGAACAGATAAGAGGATATGGACATTAGATGAGATAGGGACAATTCTGTAAAACAACGTGAAATTCTGATAGTAACGGTTGCACAGCACCAGGTCGGGTGCCGGCAATTTGGTAGAAGTCACAACCGCCCCCTTAGCCGTGCCGTGTACACGGGTCAGGTGGTCCGGCATGAACCCAAGACGAGAAGGAAACACTAAAGCCATGGATCGTACTGATCCCTAAGGTGTAACGGGTTTGGGTTACAACCAGCTCGTTGACTAAGGACGTGCGTCAAAGCCAAGAAGACTTACGGAGGTCTTGACAAGGAGTCCCTGACCCAGTCGAGAGTATTCCCGATGGAGAGGTGGTCCAAGTCAAGAGAAAGTGTGTAGAAAATGGGTCCGTCGTGCCTCGAGTGCTCGAAGATCGAGGGAATCGATAACGGTATCCGAAACATGCGATTAAAACAAAGACAAGTCCATTAAAACAATTAAGGATATTAAGTGAATAGTTAACTCAATTACCAGATATATTATTGAGCAATTTAACAAGTTTTCGTGGCAATCATTCATGTATAGTGTGTGCATGTGTAAGATAATCACGAGAGCAAGATTGATCATGCACACATCTTTTATTTGATTAAAAATAGGTGAATAATACTCAACATTCATTAACAGGTCGTTACTGTTCTTACAGTGCATGATTTGGGTTTAGCAGGGATTAAATGGGGCAATTAGCAAGGTTATACAAGCAAATCAAGGTTTGGGCCTCTCTGTTAAGGTCGCGACGTAGGGTTAGGTCGCGTTCAGGTCACGACATAGAGTCGAGTCGCGACTAGGTCAAGTCGCGACAGGGTTTCTTGTCGCATTGATGTCGCGACGTGGTGTCCGGTCGCGTTCTGCTGAACCGGGCGCTGGAGTGCACCGGGAGGTAGGTCGCGACCAGTCGATCTGCTGCATTCATAACGCATCGGATCTTGGTGTCGCGACCCCTCTGCGATTGCGGCGTATCGTGCCGTCATGACCTCAGGAGGTGGCCCGAGCCCAGAAAAGAGGGATTTACCCTTATTCTAGGTGGGTCTGCCTGACACATAGCTATTCAAAATTCGATAATAAATTGTATAGAGGTCCAAAAAGCATGAAACTAGTTTTAAACAAAAGTAGACATATAGATCTATCAACATGCACAATTAATTTGAAAATAGACAAGGTTTAGATATGTTGTGACCAAATTACATTTCAATGACCTAACTATGCGCAATCAAGGTTCAATGAATTAATTAGAGACGGATACATGATGAAATTTAGGCAAACTAGGGGCGTTTGAAAGCTAACATGAAGTAGTATTTATGAGAATTTTCTCATGGTATGAAGTCAAGTATACACGAGGTTCACAAGCAAACATGAAGGGTCGGGTGCATGGATCTGACAGGGATTCAAAGAATTAATTCTCCCTCATGGGAGATCGAAATAGAGCGAAACCAAAGGGCTTTTGCTCGGGATCATGAACTCTTCCTAGGGTAATTTTTACACGAATTTGGCTTGAGAGATTGCCTACCTTTGCTTGCAGTAAAGAAAACCCCTAGTTGGTGACGAAAATAAGAGATCCTCCTATGATCCAAGCCTTCTCCCCTTGCTCTCCTCGTCTAGAACTCTTCTCTTCGGTCTCTAAAGCTCCAGCCACGATCTATGGGTTGGTAGGGCCGATTTGGGGGTGCTATGTTGGCTAATAGAGTCCCTCCTTCCATAAGACTCCTTCCTTTCCTAAAACTCCGAATTTCCTTCTTTATCTTCCACTTTCTCTTATTTATCCTCCTAATAGGATTGGGAAGGGATCCAATTTCGTGGGTAAAGGTTTAGGGTAAGTCTAGGACTCTTTTTAGGATAGATATGACTTGTTTTAATAGTTAATTTGACCCTTTTCTTTTTATTATCCCATGGTGGGTTCACACAATTGGGCCCTCCAATTAGGTTTGGATCATTAGGGTAACCCATTAATAATCTAGCTTAATGGATTTGATTTAAATCATTCTAATTCTATTTATTCCCCTTTTTATTCAATTAAATCTATTTTCCTCATTTATTATAAATAGAAATTCTTTTATTTTTATTTGGATTTTTAAAAAAATCAAGGGTGCTACATCCCCCCCCTCTTAAAAAGAATTTGGTCCCCAAATTCATATGATCGTAAGAGGAAGATTGACTTACCGAATAATTCTAGATAACTCCGACGCATTGTCGCTTCAGGCTCCCACGTGGCTTCTTCAACTTCGTGGTTTCTCCACAATACCTTCACCATAGGTATAGATCGATTCCGAAGCTGTTGCATCTTCTTGTCCAAGATCTTTACTGGCCTTTCTTCATAGGTCATATCCTTATTCAGAGTAATGTCATCATAGCTGATTACGTGTGACGGATCATACACGTACTTCTTCAGCATTGATACATGAAAATGTTATGTACTGTTGAGAACTGGGGAGGTAGAGCCAGTCGGTAAGCCACCCGCCAACTCTATCTAATACTTCGAATGGACCTATGAATCTTGGTCTCAATTTTCCTTTCATCCCAAACCTTTGAAATCCTCTGGTCGGAGATACTTTCAGCATCACATGATCTTCGGCTTGAAATTCTAAGTTTCTCCTTCTCTTATCTACATAACTCTTCTACCTGGACTGAGCTACTTTTATTCTGTCTCTGATAATCTGTATGTCCCTACTAGTGTTCTGCACCATGTCTGGTCCTAGCCATTGCTGCTCACCTACTTCATTCCAGCATACTGGCGATCTACAACTTCTGCCATACAGTGCTTCAAATGGTGCCATCTTAATGCTCGCCTGATAACTATTGTTGTAGGCAAATCAATTAGTGACAATTGTTCATTCCAATATCCCTCAAAGTCTATAGCACAAGTTCGCAACATGTCTTCCACTATTTGATTTGTTGTTTCGGTCTGTCCATCTGTCTGTGGGTGGAAAGCTGTGCTAACGTTGAGTTTCATGCCTAAGACAGTCTGGAGTCCCTTCCAGAATCTAGAAGTGACCCTAGGGTCACGATCTGAGACAATGGATACTGGAACTCCATGTAGTCTGACTATTTCCTTTACATACAAAGCTGCTAACACATCCACACTCCAAGTGCTGTTAATGGCAAGGAAGTGTGCGGACTTGGTTAAATGGTCCACAATAACCCAGATAGCATCAAGTCCACCACGAGTTCGGGGTAAACCCATGATGAAATCCATGCCGATGCTTTCCCACTTCCATTAAGGTATGTCCAGGGGTCTAAATACACCCGCAGGACGACGGTGCTCGGCTTTCACTTGTTGACAAGTGAGGTAGTGCGCGGCATGTTCAGCCACCTCACGCTTCATGTTTGGCCACCAAAATGACATTTTCATGTCTTGGTACATCTTGGTTGCGCCTGGATATATTGTATACTTGGTCTTGTGGGCTTCATCCATCAGTTTCCTTTTCAGCTCTTCATTGTCAGGCATACATGTCCTGGCTTGGAATAATATTCTTCCATCTTCCGTGATGGAGAAATCTGGCTTGTCAGCTATAGTCTCCTTTACTCGGATTAGAAACGGATCATTAGCCTGTTGCTCTCTGATCTCGACAAAGATGTCGGGTTGAGCTTTAAGATTAGCCACTAACATCTTATCACTTCTCTTCTCAATATTCAGATCTAGACTGGCTAATTGCTCTAATAATTGCATCTCGTCCATGACTAGACATGATAAAGAAGCTACTGGCTTCCTACTAAGTGCATTAGCTACTGCATTACCTTTACCTGGGTGGTATTGAATATTGAAATCAAAGTCTTTCAATTACTCCAGCCATCTCCGTTGTCGCATATTGAGCTCCTTCTGAGAAAATAAGTATTTCAAACTCTTGTGGTCGGAGTAGACAATAAATTGCTCCCCGTATAGGTAATGCCTTCAGATTTTGAGTGCAAATACCACAGCAGCTAGCTCTAAGTCATAGACAGGATAGTTGACTTCATGTGGCTTCAACTGCCTTGAAGAATAAGCTATCACCTTTTCGTTCTGCATTAATACACAGCCTAGACCGATTCCAGATGCATCAGTGTAGACTTAGAATCCTGCACCTTTGACTGGTAATGCAAGGACAGGTGCAGATGTCAGTAATTGCTTAAGTGTCTGAAAGCTCTTCTCACATTCTTTGCTCCAGACATATGGGTTCTCTTTCCGCGTAAGACACGTAAGAGGAACGGCTATCTCGGAGAAGTCTTTTATGAACCGTCTGTAATAACCAGCCAGTCCAAGAAAACTTCTTATCTCTGTGACATTGGTCGGCCTTTCCCAGTTGAGTACGACTTCTACCTTGGAAGGATCGACAGTGATACCATCCTTGGATATGACATGGCCCAGAAATGACACCTCCTCGAGCCAGAATTCACACTTGCTCAATTTGGCGTAGAGTTGATTGTCCCGTAAGATCTGCAGAGCGATCCTTAGATGCTCCTCATGCTCTTCCTTGGTCTTGGAGTATATGAGAATATCATCAATGAAAACCATGACGAACTTGTCGAGGTATGGTCGATAGATGTTGTTCATTAATTGCATAAAAGCTGCAGGAGCATTGGTTAGTCCAAAAGGCATGACAACGAATACATAATGACCGTACATGCTCCTGAAAGCCGTCTTGTAGATATCTTCATCTTTAATCCTCATCTGATGATATCCCGATCTAAGGTCAATCTTAGAAAAATATTTAGCTCCTGAAATCTGATCAAATAATTCATCCACACGAGGCAGTGGGCACTTGTTCTTGATAGTGAGGTGATTCAACTGCCTGTAGTCAATACATAACCTCATGGGTCCGTCCTTCTTCTTGACGAACAACACTGGTGCTCCCCAAGGAGAAGTACATGGCCTGATAAATCCCTTTTCTAACAATTCCATCAATTGCTCATTTAATTCCTTCAATTCAGCAGGGGACATCCTGTAGGGTTGGCGTGAAAACGGTGCAGCTCCAGGTACGAGATCAATTGAGAAATTCACATCTCTCTCAAGTGGAATGCCCTGTAGCTCATCGGGAAACAGATCAAGGTATTCTTGCACTATAGGGATGTCTGATATCTTAATTGCTTTCTTTTCAACTACGATGGCGGCAAGAAACGCCATACTCCCTTTTCTTATCATGTTTTGTGCCTTTATAGCAGAGACGAGGGACAAGTGTCTCTTGTGCTTACGTCCTGTGAAGATCAGCTTAGGGAATTCACTAAAGGAAATTTTACCTCTTCTACAATCCACGATAGCCCCATACGTGGATAGCCAATCGACTCCCAGAATGACATCATAGCTCTCCATGGGCATACAGATCACGCCAGCTCTTAGATTGAGTTCACCAATCTTAACATCAGCCAATGGATAATATTTATTCAGTGAGCCCTTTCTCTAGTGGTGTTGTGACAGGTAATTCAAATGTCATAGATGCAGGTTTCTCATTTAAGGTATCAGCAAATGCTTGTGATGTGAATGAATGTGTTGCACCAGTATCAAACAAAACAAATGCTGATTGAGAAAAGACCGGTAGGGTACCTTCGACGACTCCACCTTCCTCGGTGGTTTCCACCTCTTGTACAGCTTGGAGTCTGCCTGGCTTCTTTTGTCCCGCAGGACGCTTCTCATTTTCTTTTAACAGAGGGCATTCCTGAATGCGGTGATCACGACTCCCACAGCGAAGGCATGCACCTGCCTTCCTCCAACATTCTTCTGCCGTGTGACCCAGCTTGTCACAATGTTTGCATCTTGGCTTGTTGGTTGGGGCAGTAGTAGTGGGGACTTTGGGCTTTCTCTCCTGGCTTGACCCATCAGTAATACTTAACGGCCTTTTCTTATCGTAGGCAGGCTTGCTTGGTGCCCAGAAGTTAGTTCCTTCTTTACTATTCTACCCTTGATGCGATCAGTGAGATCGGTTGCATCCTCGAGTAGTTGTGCTTTCCTGACCATCTCTGGATAGGTCTGAATGTCCATAGGTGCCAATTGGGTAATGTATGTAGGCCTGAGCCCATTAAGAAACCTCTTTGCCTTCATTTTGTCAGTGCTAACCAAGTGATTGCATAACGTGCCAACCGAGAGAACTGAGCCTCATACTCAGCAACAGTCAGATTCCTTTGCTTCAAAGCGGCAAACTCAGATGCTTTCCTCTCTTGGACCCTCTCTGAGAAGTACTTGGAGTTGAAATGCTCCTTGAACTCCTCCCAGGTAAATTGTGCGTTTGCCCGTGTGGCCTCAAGGGACTCCCACCACGCACGGGCGTCCCTCTCTAACTAAAATGTAGCTAACAATATCTTGCCCCCATCTGCGCATTGCATGACGTGGAAGATACACTCAATCTCCTTGAGCCAGTTCTCTACCTCATCAGGGTCAGTGGTACCACTAAATCGAGGTGGATTCAGATTGTGGAAATTTCTATGTAAATCACCAGCTCCTAGGTTGTTGTTATTATTGTTGTTGGCTCCAGCAGCCTGAAGTAAAGCTTGAGTAAGCTGCTGGATAGTCTGCTGCATGCCACGGAGTTGAGCACGCTCCGCTGCCATTGTTGATGTTTAAATTCCTTCAAAAGAGAATTTTAAATGTAAGTTATGAGTTTGCACTAAGTTTGTGCGTTTGTGTGTTTATTTATCTCATTACCCTTGGTTCTACCCACTCACATAGGTACGAAATTAGACTCTAAGTCAAGGTAGGTCAAACCTAGATCAACCTATACTTAAGAATAACCTAGGCTCTGATATCACAAAACTGTAACACCCCGACCAGAATATCAGAGCGCGATTACAATTATTAAATAGTACAGAGCGAGAAAATAAGTAACAAACCATTGCACAATTGGATAACACCAATTAAACTCCAATTTCATTAATAATCCAACAATCTCCATTACATTTGCTAATAACTCATCATCTTCATAAACTAACTAATACATCAACGTATCAGAGCCAAAACTAGGGCCCAGAGTACTTTATTCAAAATTAAACTATTACATAACGACTAACTGACTCATAACTCATAACTATGCTAACTGACTACTACTAGACAGTACTGGTTGCAGAAAGGTCACTCTTGAGCCTCTTCATCGGTCCCATCCTCGTGAGTGTGGTCATGATCCGACTCACCTGAAACACATTAAATAAATACGTAGGATGAGTGAATAACGCCCAGTAGGACTTAATATCTCATGAACACAAGCATGCTTTAAGTAGTTAATGTTTTAATGATAGCTAACTAGAGAGTAAAGTCACGTAGAGCATGACATGATAACAAGAGAACAATAACAACTGGCACAAGGAAAATAGTACAACGAGAACGACAATAGAATGGCCATGTAACGTTATAACATGTAAATTACACAACGGTGCACTAGTAATGATCACGCTTGCACTTGTAGAGATAGTACTTTGATTGTCATAGATTAATCTAGATAGTAAACTAGCACTGGATACATGTCGTAACACATCCTTGATCATTTTAACTCCCATGGGTATTGACACTTTTCGGATGCTCCTCCCAGGACCAGATTGGGCCCTATTGCGCTGGCATTAGTCATTTCTTTATCTTAGACAATCACACGAATGGCCAAGAGAGTACAAGAAGAGATAAGAGAGTATAGATGAATAGACGAGAGAGTAGAGAGAACGTGAACAGATAAGAGGATATGGACATTAGATGAGATAGGGACAATTCTGTAAAACAACGTGAAATTCTGATAGTAATGGTTGCACAGCACCAGGTCGGGTGCCGGCAGTCTGGTAGAAGTCACAACCCCCCCCCCCCTTAGCCGTGTCGTGTACACGGGTCAGGTGGTTCGGCGTGAACCCAAGATGAGAAGGAAACACTAAAGCCATGGTTCGTACTGATCCCTAAGGTGTAACGGGTTTTGGGGTACAACCAGCTCGTTGACTAAGGACGTGCGCCAAAGCTAAGAAGACTTACAGAGGTCTTGACAAGGAGTCCCTGGCCCAGTCGAGAGTATTCCCGATGGAGAGGTGGTCCAAGTCAAGAGAAAGTGTGTAGAAAATGGGTCCGTCGTGCCTCGAGTGCTCGAAGGCCGAGGGAATCGATAACGGTATCCGAAACACGCGATTAAAATTAAGACAAGTTCATTAAAATAATTAAGGGATATTAAGTGAATAGTTAACTCAATTACCAGATATATTATTGAGCAATTTAACAAGTTTTTCGTGGCAATCATTCATGTATAGTGTGTGCATGTGTAAGATAATGACGAGAGTAAGATGATCGTGCACACATCTTTTATTTGATTAAAAATAGATGAATAATACTCAACATTCATTAACAGGTCGTTACTATTCTTATAGTGCATGATTTGGGTTTAGCAGGGATTAAATGGGGGCAATTAGCAAGGTTATACAAGCAAATCAGGGTTTGGGCCGCTCTGTTAAGGTCACGACGTAGGGTTAGGTCGCGTTCAGGTCGTGACATAGAGTCGGGTCGCGATCAGGTCAAGTCGCGATAGGGTTTCTTGTCGCATTGATGTCACGGTGCGGTGTCTGGTCGCGTTCTGCTGAACCGGTCGCTGGAGTGAACCGAGAGGCAGGTCGTGACCAGTCGATCCGCCGCGTTCATAACGCATCAGATCCCGGTGTCGCGACTCCTCTGAGATCGCGGCGTATCGTGCCGTCGCGACCTCAGGAGGTGGCCTGAACCCAGAAAAGAGGGATTTGCCCTTTTTCCAGGTGGGTCTGCTTGACACATAGCTATTCAAAATTCGATAATAAATCGTATAGGAGGTCCAAAAAGCATGAAACTAAATTTAAACGAAAGTAGACATATAGATCTATCAACATGCACAATTAATTTGAAAATAGACAAGGTTTAGACATGCTGTGACCAAATTACATTTCAATGACCTAAACATGCGCAGTCAAGGTTCAATGAATTAATTAGAGACAGATGCATAATGCAATTTAGGCAAACTAGGGGAATTTGAAAGCTAACATGAAGTAATATTTATGAGAATTTTCTCATGGTATGAAGTCATGTATACATGAGGTTCACAAGCAAACGTGAAGGGTTGGGTGCATGGATCTGACAGGGATTCAAAGAATTAATTTGAGCGAAACCAAAGGGCTTTTGCTCAGATCATGAACTCTTCCTAGGGTAATTTTTACACGAATTTGACTTGAGAGATTGCCTACCTTTGCTTGCAGTAAAAAAAACCCCTAGTTGGTGATGAAAATAAGAGATCCTCCTATGATCCAAGGCTTCTCCCCTTGCTCTCCTCGTCCAGAACTCTTCCTCGTCGGTCTCGAAAGCTCCAACCACGATCTATGGGTTGGTGGGGCCTAATTGAGGGTGCTATGTTGGCTAATAGAATCCCTCCTTCCATAAGACTTATTCCTTTCCTAAAACTCCGAATTTCCTTCTTTATCTTCCACTTTCTCTCATTTATCCTCCTAATAGGATTGGGAAGGGATCCAATTTTGTGGGCAAAGGTTTAGGGTAAGTCTAGGACTCTTTTTAGGATATATATGACTTGTTTTAATAGTTAATTTGACCCTTTTCTATTTATTAATTAATTGAATCCGAAATTTGGATATTAAATTCCCATCCCATGGTGGGCTTCACACAATTGGGCCCCTCCAATTAGGTTTGGATCATTAGGGTAACCCATTAATAATCTAGCTTAATGGGTTTTGATTTAAATCATTCTAATTCTATTTATTCCCCTTTTTATTCAATTAAATCTATTTTCCTCATTTATTATAAATAGAATTTTTTTTTTATTTGGTTTTTAAAAAATCAAGGGTGCTACATCGGGCGTCTTCTCTTCGCGACGCAGTCATCTTAGATGAACTGCAAGTTCGTGCTCCTACTCCGGGACCTCGAGCAGGCGGGCAGGTACGCTTGGGGTGCCGCGATGCTGGGGCATCTCTTCTCACTTCTCCCCAATAGCTCGCGGTGTTCTCAGAGCACCGGGGGCTTCACCCCCTTTCTACAGGTACGTAAATTTTCTTTCATGCTCATCATTGAATTAAATTGATAAACTGCCTGACTGAAAATGGTTTTCTTCTTGCAAATCTGGGGATATACCCGCTTCCCCATGGGACGCGGGGTACAGAGAGAGAGGAGCCAGGCCATGGTCCCCATCATGGCCCGGTGGGAGGTGACGCCCGATCCACGGGTAACAGACCGGCGTGCAGAGGACGTGAGGGCGACACTGGACCACTACCCCCACGATCGGGTACAAATTTCAACTAGCTCTCCTTCTTTCTTGCTTGCTCCTTTGATGTGACTGACCAGTTTCTCTTTTTACAGGTGGTTTGGACCCCGTACTTGGGGGAGACGGACGCGTCCCATCTGGCGGTGGCGGCGGGTCGCCCTCTTTTTGACCGCCACCTGCTCCTTCTTTGCCTGGGGACGTGCGAGGTCCTCTATCTAGAGCTGGTGGTGCGGACCTTGAGTTGGCATTAGCTGGCCGTAGAGGTACCCTCTCTAGGGAGAGAGGGACACTCCCGCCGACGCTTCTTCGCTGAGGACAAGGATTGGGGCGAGGAGCACGGGAGCACAATCGCCTATTGGCAAGAGGGAGGAGAGCATGTGCTCCAACAGACGGACCTCCAAGACAGCTCTACGTACTAGAGAGCTACAGGACGCGCTATGCCGGGCGACTCCGGCTAGACCGGCGAGCGGTGAGTGAATTGAAAACTCTATGCCTTTGTCATTTAATTGATTAAATTCTAACTTTGATGTGTGAATGACAGATGTTGGAGTCTCAGGCGGTGCGACTACTCGAGGGGAGGTTGGCGGAGCAGGCCGTGGAGCTAGAGAGGCTCCGCGCGGAGATACGGACACTGGTAAGCCACATCTTACCAATGATTTGAAATTTGAAATTATTTGATTTGATTTGATTTAATTTTGACCAAGGTATGGTGAATGTAGAAGGGAGAGCTGGCGAGGGTGCAGGCGAGCAGAGACGTGGGGGCGAGCTCGTCTACAGAGCCGGCCACAGGGGACCTGGCGGTCCGGTTGTAGGAGGCCCTGGACCGGGCGTAGGCGAGGGTCCAGGAGCTCGAGACGAGGACTGGGAGCTGGAGTCAGTGGTGAGATACTGAATCACTACCTTTTCTGCACATGATTTGTTTGATCTTACATGTTTGCGAGACGAGGACTCAGGGAGCTGCGAGTCGAGGGTGGTGAGATACTGAATCCTACCTTTTCTGCACATGATTTGTTTGATCTACATGTTTGCTCATTTATGTGCAGCGACAGGGAGAAGTGGCCTGCTCTAGGCACAGATGGAGAAGTCTGCGGTGGAGTTGTCGAGGGTGGAGGGTCACCTGCTCGAGGCGAGGGTGCGAGAAAAGGAGGCAAGGGAGCGAGAGAGAGATGCATGGAGGGCTCGGGCAGAGATCGCCATGAGCTATGAGATTCTGAAGGATCGGGTGCTGAAGAAGTGCCGGGAGCAGCAACAGCGACAGGCCCAGCAGGAGGCGCAGGGGAGGACGGGGTCGGCCTTCGCATCACTAGATGACATTGTGTCCCTAGGGGACCCGTCAGTGGTGCGAGGAGGGATACGACCCGAGGCGTCGGCGGCGACGAGACCTCCTCTTCCAGATCGGCGTCGGGAGAGAGAGGAGGAGGAGGTGAGTAGCTCACGTAGGCAGAGGCCTAGTGAGGGAGAGAGGAGAGAGGAGTGAGTTGTACCACCAGGGGTATGCCCCTGTCATGATATGTACAGAACTTTATCCTTTATAGTGGACTTTTGTGGATTTTGTACTTGTTGTGCTTGAATGGTGTGCCTTTGTGCTTTGATTCCTGCATCCACAACACTTAAAGGAAAAAAAGTTAGTGTAGATCTGTTTTTAGCCCCTTGCCTAAAAGAAGTACATTTCTTGAGATCTGGTCAAGGGGCTAGTTTCTAATTAAAGATAGGAATGTAAATAGAACAGTGATGGGAAATATGCACATGCATTTTTTTTAGTAAGAAAATAAGAAAAATGTTAGTATATATACATGATACCACTTTTTTTTTTATTTTGAATTTTCCTGATTTTTTTTTAGACTTTAAAACACATATTCATCACAAGTCAAGGTATAAGGTCCTCATAATCTACTTAGCCACATAGGCCATGAGCAAGGAGGATTGTGCATGAAATCCTTGATATTGGAGACTGTCCCTAGCCTTCTTGATATTTTCCACTATGGAGGGTGTAAGGTCTTGGGTCTTAGTGGATCCTTATTGGGTCTTGTAGAGGTCCGGATGTGGTTGACGACAATGGACATTGCCGTTGACTTATGGTTGGCAGCCAGGGAGCTAGCTGTTGACTTAGTTTTAGCGTCCAACGATGTGGACGTTTGTCGTTGAACTTGACGGCAAGAGGTCCAGACGTCAACCCATTGGCGGTTCAAGTAGGCGGCGAGGTATGTGGACGTCTATTTGTCGTGCCTGTAGAAATAGGGCAGCCCGAGAGCAGAAACCTCTTATTCTCCTTTCCTTCTTTTCCCTCCACTTCTGCCTTTGTCTGTTTCCACACTTCCAATGGTTGATGGGAGTTCGTGGGAAGGCCCTGGTACGTGTGGCGGTGATAGATCGGGCGGGAAACACAAAGATTTGGTGTGATTCGCGCGGAGACTTCGAGGGGTTCCGTCGCGATTGGTGATTGTTTAGGAGTTTTTGGGGCGTTCTGAGGTAGGGACTTAACCCCTTAAACCCTCCTTAACGAAACTAATCACATTTTAGGGTTGGGTTATACCATGCTGGGATTTTGGGTGTTTGGGCGATCCAAGTGTTGGATCGTGTTTTCCGAAGTTCTGGTAGTGTTAGAAGCTGTGAGGAAGTATTTCCCTCCATTAGCAGGTGTTCTAATTGGGTGGTTTTACCCAATTGGACTGACTCGGCGCTGTTCTGGGTCTAGGGGACTGAAGATATTAACGTCCACATTAGTTGACGCTGAGATCTTCAAAGTTGATATAAACGACAAGGTCGATTGCCGTTGATTAAGTGTTAACGGCATGGTGAGTGCCATCTACATCTTGATTAGCGACATTCGATGTTGCCGTTAATATCTTGTGTCCCAGCAGGCTTTGGTCCTGTTTTATGTTTCAAGGTGTTGACGTGCGATGTCCACCTGTTAACAAATTTTGCCAGGCTTAGAGTGTGACTCCGCCTGTGCATATGCGTAATTAATTGTGTCATGACGTGACATGAGGTGTCCGTCTATTGTACGGTGTTTCAGACGTTGAGAGTGTTACCGTCTGTACTCGCGTTGAGTTACCGTGCTTCTGTTTCTGTTTGTCACCTGGACATAGAGCGACGCTCTGTCTAGATGACCGGCGTGTGGGGGTCCTCCGTCGGTGAGCTAGGACGTTGAGAGCGTCTCTGTCCTGTGCGTACTCCTTGTGGTGGTTTCGAGCCGGTCTCCGTGGAGCCCCTTCTCTATCGCTAGGGTCAAGCGTAGGGGAAAAACCGGTCGTGGACCAGACGCGAGAGAGAGCGTCTGTAGTGTGCACACGTGGCTGGGGTTGAGAGACTCTGTGGTGACGGGACGCCGAGCCACATACCCTAGCTGAGTCCTACTTACTGTGTGTGAGTGTGTGTTACTGAGCTGCGAGGTTTACAGTTTTGTGTTGTGATGCGACGTGTATTTACTTTCTGTTTTTACTTTCCGCACTTTAGTACTGTAGCCAGTGGGGGTTACTTTTCCCTAATGGGTCTCTTTTCTTGAGACTCACTCCCCTCCCTTTCAGGTGGGTCGTCGTCGACTCCCGTTCCAGGCAAGTCTAGCCACTCCGGTGTTGGTGCACCCTAGCTGTAGTGAGTAGTACTTTTTATTGTACTTCTGTACTCTGTAGTTAGCTCGGACTCTGAGTTGTACATGTTATGTTTCATGTATAGTGAAATTTTACAGCTTTACATGGTGTGTATCTTCTTATATATAGTCTCCTCGGACGTTCACTTTTTACCCTTCCGAGCTTGTCTCGTGGGTTAGCGGGTCAGAATTCGGGTTACTGGTTGGTTACTGGTAATGCGGATTCTGGGTCGCTACAGTTTGGTATCAGAGCATGGTCTGATGAGATATATATATAAGGAAATACCCATCATGTTAACTGTGAGTACAAAGAGTACAGTTGCAGCTATTTAGCCCGGAGTTAGTTAGTGTATTTATGTGTGTGTAATTTTGCTTATGTATAGTATTATGGCACCTAGGCGACGTCCTAGAGAGGGAGTGGCTGAGCAGGCGACTCGTCAGGAGGCTGGAGACGCTCCGCCACCTCAGCAGATGGAGCCTTTGCCACAGGACGCACACAGTGGTATTGTTCCGCCACCGCCGCCACCTCCTCCTCAGGTAGCTCAGGGATTAGACTTGACCCAGTTTCATGAGGGGATGGCTCAGTTTGTAGCTCAGCACCGTGATGCGCCGGTACCCCAGGGCGGTACTGGGAAGGTGTTGAGGGAGTTCTTGCAGTTTCAGCCTCCCCAGTTTTTGGGCCAGCCTGATCCAGACATCGCGCGGGCGTGGTTGGATGCTGTGGAGCGGACTTTCCGTTCCATGGAGTGTGTTCCCGAGGAGCGAGTGTTGTTAGCTAGTTACCAGTTGCAGGCACAGGCGTTGACTTGGTGGTCCTCTGAGTGGGAGACTACTTTTCAGTCTCGCCCACTTAGACAAATTCTGTGGCAGGAGTTTGTCGTTTCTTTTGAGAGGGCCTTCTGTCCTACTTACATCCGGACGGAGAGGTTGTACCAGTTTCTGGACTTGCAGCAGAGGGACTCTACTATAGTGCAGTACAGGGCCAGATTTGTAGAGCTAGGGCGTTATGCTTCGCAGATTATGGCAGATGAGAGTCTGAGGACTCAGTAGTTTGTGAGGGGCCTGAGGCCAGAGCTCAGGCAGGCGCTGATAGTTGCACGTGTCACAGACTTGGACGCGGCCTATCAGACAGCGGCAGCGTTGGAGGCTGATACTTTACGGACCCGTGCTCAGAGCACAGAGGTTCAGACACCGGTAGTTCCGACTCAGCCACGGTAGCAGCAGGGTAGTATGTAGACAACTCCGAGGACTACGACTTCCTACGCGTCCACTTCTGCTGGGATGACGGCGAAGTAAGGATCTCAGAGGAAGTTTCGGCGTGATAGGAGGCAGGCAGAGCAGAGACAGTAGTCTGTTGGGAGTGTTCAGCAGCTGGTAGGGCAGCCTTCACAGCAGGTACAACGTTCTTTTGCTGGTCAGTGTTATCGGTGTGACCAGATAGGTCACATGGCGCGAGATTGCCCTTTGTTACCTCGTGTGCCGCAGCAGCAGACCCAGTCACAGCCCCGAGTGCAGCAGCAGCAGCAGGCACCCGTGCAGCAGCGTTAGCAGGCCGGAGGTTCTGGTGGGTCGAGAGGTAGAGGTCGTGTTACTCACTTGACCCGTGCAGACGCGGAGGCAGATCAGCTAGTGGAAGGTACTGTTATAGTTTTTGGTTATACAGCTAGAGTTTTGTTTGATTCCGGTGCCTCTCACTCTTTTGTGTCTGAGGATTTTTAGACTCCCTTGGAGAGTTGAGTACGGGAGAGTCTATTGAGCTAGCAGTAGAGTTGCCGACAGGGGACTTTGTTCTTACGTCCTACTGTCTCGAGGAGGTACCTGTGCAGTTGCAGGATTAGTGGTTGTCAGCTCGCTTATTTGCTTTGCAGTTGTAGGACTATGATGTGATTTTGGGTATGGACTAGTTAGAGCGGTATGGTGCAGTGATGGATTGCTAGAAGAAGAGGGTGCACTTGTGGATACCTGGGGAAGCGGCGTTCTACTTCCAGGGTATCGTACCTCTTACTTCTCGCTTTTTAGTTTCTGCTTTGAGGGCGGGGAGGTTGCTTGCCTCTGGTTGCCAGGGTTTTCTAGTTTCTGCAATGACCCTTGACCAGGTTACCTCGGGAGTGGGGGACATTCCCGTAGTGTGTGAGTTTCCGGATGTTTTTCCGGAAGAGTTACCTGGTCTACCTCCAGAGAGAGAGATTGAGTTTACTATTGAGTTGGTTCCTGGCACTGTACCATTTGCACAGGCATCGTACCGTATGGCACCAGCAGAGTTGAGGGAGCTGAAGAGGCAGCTTGAGGAGCTGTTGGAGAAGGGCTATATTCGTCCTAGCTTTTCTCATTGGGGGTCACCTGTTTTGTTTGTCCCGAAGAAGGATGGTAGCCTGAGATTGTGTATTGATTATAGGAAGCTGAACCAAGTGACCATCAAGAATAGGTATCCATTGCCTAGGATTGACGATCTCTTTGATCAGCTTCAGTCTGCTCATGTCTTTTCGAAGATCGACCTGAGGTCGGGCTACTATCAGTTGCAGATTAGAGATTCTGACATTGAGAGGACTGCTTTTCAGACCAGGTATGGACATTATGAGTTTTTGGTGATGCCGTTTGGGCTCACCAATGCACCAGCGGCCTTCATGGATCTGATGCACCGGGTGTTCCACCAGTTCTTGGACCGATTTGTCATAGTGTTTGTTGACGACATTCTGGTGTACTCCGCTTTGGAGGAGTAGCACGCCGAGCACCTGAGGATCGTGATGCAGACCTTGCGAGAGCACCAGTTGTATGCCAAACTTAGTAAGTGTGAGTTTTGGCTACAACAGGTTCACTTTTTGGGGCACGTGATCTCAGGTGAGGGAGTTTCTGTAGATCCAGCGAAGGTCAAGGAAGTTTTGCAGTGGGAGAGTCCTAGATCTGTGTCTGAGATTCGTAGCTTTTTGGGCTTGGCAGGTTACTACCGCAGGTTTGTTCGAGACTGTTCTCAAGTTGCTGCACCCTTGACTCGGCTGACGAGAAAGGGGGTTCTATTTGTGTGGTCGGAGCAGTGTGAGCAGAGCTTCATAGAGTTGAAGCGACTGCTTGCGTCAGCGCCAGTCCTTGCGTTATCTTCAGGTGAGGAGGGTTTCGAGGTTTGCACAGACGCTTCAGGTGTTGGTTTGGGTGCGGTTTTGATGCAGCAAGGCCGGGTGGTGGCTTATGCATCTCGCCAGCTTAAGCCCCACGAGGAGAGTTACCCGACCCATGACCTAGAGCTTGCAGCTGTGGTGTTTGCTTTGAGGATTTGACGTCTTTACCTGTACGGAGTGAGTTTTGTAGTCTGTACCGACCACTAGAGCTTGAGGTATGTGTTTTCTCAGAGGGATCTGAATATGAGGCACCGTTGATGGATGGAATATTTGAAAGACTATGATTTTAGCATTGAGTATAAGCCTAGAAAAGCGAATGTAGTTGCAGATGCTTTGAGTAGGAAAGCACAGATGAGTCATCTGATGCTTAGGGAGTGGCAGTTGTGGCAGCCTGCGGCAGAAGGGTCTTTCAGAGTTTCGTCCAGTCGTCGACTGTGTGTGTTGGGCAATTTGTTGGCGGTTCCCGCCGTTGTGAGACAGGTTGTTGAGGCTCAGTAGGTAGATCCCGAGTTACACAGTGTGTTACTTCTCCCAGAGGTTGAGCTTCGTGAGGACGGAACTGTTAGGTTATGAGATAGACTCTATGTTCCTATTGAGGAGTCTGTCAGGAGAATTGTGTTACAGGAGGCACATGGTTCTAGGTACTCGATTCATCCAGGGTCGACCAGATGTATCACAGGTTGAAATGTCAGTTTTGGTGGCCTGGGATAAAGAGAGACATAGAGGCTTTTGTTGCTAGGTGTTTGGTCTGCCAGCAGGTGAAGGCCGAACATCAGCGTCCAGGAGGACTTATACATCCGTTAGAGATTCCGATGTGGAAGTGGGACCATGTGATGACTGACTTTGTTTGTGGTTTGCCGAGGACAGCTGGAGGTTTTGACAGATTTGGGTTCTTGTGGACAGATTGACGAAGACTGCTAGATTCTTGCCTATCAGGACTAGTTGGGGTGTAAGTAGGTTGGCCGCGTTGTACATAGAGCGGATTGTTCCTTTGCACGGAGTGCCGATCTCTATTGTGTCAGATAAGGATCCTCGCTTCACTTCTGGGTTCTGGTGCAGTTTCCAAGGGCTTTGGGGACAAAGTTGGCTTTTAGTTCCGCCTACCACCCTCAGTCAGATGGTTAGTCAGAGTGGACTATCCAGACTTTAGAGGACATGCTTAGAGCTTGTTGTCTGGAGTGGCAGGGATCGTGGACAGCTCACTTGCCGTTGGTCGAGTTCGCATATAATAATAGCTATCACTCCAGTATCGGTATGGCACCATATGAGGCTTTGTACGGACAACCGTATCGCACTCCTCTAGACTGGTTCGAGGTTGGCGAACGGGTCGTCACGGGGCCAGAGTTAGTTCAGCAGGCAGTTGAGGTAGTTCAGCTTGTGGGGCAGAGGCTTCAGTCAGCTCAGAGTCGGCAAAAGAGTTATGCAGATCAGCGCAGACGACCGCTCGAGTTTCAGGTAGGGGACCAGGTGTTTGTCCATGTGTCTCCTATGAAGGGAGTGGTGAGGTTAGGTAGGCATGGAAAGTTGAGTCCTCGCTTTATTGGACCTTTCACCATTACTGAGCGTGTCGGAGGTTTAGCGTATAGACTTGAGCTTCCGTCAGAGTTGGCAGCAGTCCACGATGTGTTCCATGTGTCGATGCTTCAGAGGTACCTTTCTGACGAGTCTCATGTTCTCCCGAGCACAGAGTGGTCTGAGGTGACTCCAGTGTTGACTGTACCAGAGTTTCCGTTGCATATTGAGGATCGCCGAGTACAAAGGTTGAGGAACAAGGCAATCCCTTTAGTTCGTGTTGCGTGGCAGCGGCATTCAGGTGGTGAGTCGACATGGGAGCGAGAGGATGAAATGCGCGAGCAGTTTCCTTACCTCTTTGGTGAGTCTTCTTTCTTTATGTTGTTTGAATTTGAGGGCAAAATTCCTTACGGGGGGAGGGCTGTAAGGTCTCGGGTCTTAGTGGATCCTTATTGGGTCTTGTAGAGGTCCGGATGTGGTTGACGACAATGGACATTGCCGTTGACTTGTGGTTGGCGGCCAGGGAGCTAGCCGTTGACTTAGTTTTAGCGTCCAACGATGTGGACGTTTTTCGTTGAACTTGACGGCAAGCGGTCCGGACGTCAACCCATTGGCGGTTCAAGTAGGCGGCGAGGTATGTGGACGTCTATTTATCGCGCCTGTAGAAATAGGGCAGCCCGAGAGCAGAAACCTCTTCTTCTCCTTTCCTTCTTTTCCCTCCACTTCTGCCTTTGTCTGTTTCCACACTTCCGATGGTTGATGGGAGTTCGTGGGAAGGCCCTGGTACGTGTGGCGGTGATAGATCGGGCAGGAAACGCAAAGATTTGATGTGATTCGCGCGGAGACTTCGAGGGGTTCCGACACGATTGGTGATTGTTTAGGAGTTTTTGGGGCGTTCTGAGGTAGGGACTTAACCCCTTAAACCCTCCTTGACGAATCAGCATGCTTATTTGTGTAGATTAGTATGCTAATCGCATTTTAGGGTTGGGTTATACCATGCCGGGATTTTGGGTGTTTGGGTGATCCAAGTGTTGGATCGTGTTTTCCGAAGTTCTGGTAGTGTTAGAAGCTGTGAGGAAGTATTTCCCTCCATCAGCAAGTGTTCTGATTGGGTGGTTTTACCGAATTGGACTGACCCGGCGCTGTTCTGGGTCTAGGGGACTGAAGATATTAACGTCCACATATGTTGACGCTGAGATCTTCAAAGTTGATATAAATGACAAGGTCGATTGCCGTTGATTAAGTGTTAACGACATTGTGAGTGCCGTCTACATCTTGATTAGCGACATTCGATGTTGCCGTTAATATCTTGTGTCCCAGCAGGCTTTGGTCCTATTTTATGTTTCAAGGTGTTGACGTGTGATGTCCGCCTGTTAACACATTTTGCCAGGCTTAGAGTGTGACTCTGCCTGTGCATATGCGTAATTAATTGTGTCATGACGTGACATGAGGTGTCCGTCTATTGTACGGTGTTTCAGACGTTGAGAGTGTTACTGTCTGTACTCTCGTTGAGTTACCGTGCTTCTGTTTCTGTTTGTCACCTGGACATAGAGCGACGCTCTGTCTAGATGACCGGCGTGTGGGGGTCCTCTGTCGGTGAGCCAGGACGTTGAGAGCGTCTCTATCTTGTGCGTACTCCTTTTGGTGTTTTCGAGCCGGTCTCTGTGGAGCCCCTTCTCTAATACTAGGGTCAGGCGTAGGGGAAAAACCGGTTGTGGACCAGACGCGAGAGAGAGCGTCTGTAGTGTGCACACGTGGCCGGGGTTTAGAGACTCTGTGGTGACGGGACGATGAGCCACAGACCCTAGCTGAGTCCTACTTACTGTGTGTGAGTGTGTGCTACTGAGCTGCGAGGTTTACAGTTTTGTGTTGTGATGCGACGTATATTTACTTTCTTTTTTACTTTCCGCACTTTAGTACTATTGCCGGTGGGGGTTACTTTTCCCTACTGGGTCTCTTTTCTTGAGACTCACTCCCCTCCCTTTCAGGTGGGTCGTTGTCGACTCCCGTTCCAGGCGAGTCTAGCCACTCTGGTGTTGGTGCACCCTAGCTGCAGTGAGTAGTACTTTTTGTTGTACTTCTGTACTCTGTACTTAGCTCGGACTCTGAGTTGTACATGTTATGTTTCATGTATAGTGAAGTTTTACAGCTTTACATGGTGTGCATCTTCTTATATATAGTCTCCTCGGACGTTCACTTTTTACCCTTCCGAGCTTGTCTCGTGGGTTAGCGGGTCAGAATTCGGGTTACTGGTTGGTTACTGGTAATGCGGATTCCGGGTCGCTACAGAGGGTCTTATAAGGTCAAGTTGCCCCTAGAGGGAAAAATCGAAAGAAATAAATAGAAGGTCATGTGAGGATTTGGTTCAAACCACTTTTTGTTTCCAAACCAATACTAAAAGGCTTGGTCAACAATTATTTTCAGGGGTATTTTTCATTTCATTTTCATTTCTGTGATTAATAAAATATCTGCATTATTAATATCTGTAGGGGGTGGGAGTTTAGAGAGAGAAGCTAGAGACAGAAGCTCTGGGGGTCTTTCGCTGGTGGTCTTCTGGTTTGGCCGCCGGCCTTAGCGCCGGCGGGTCTATTTCCCGGGTTGTCATGGTGAACTCTTGTAACGACCCTCCTTATACCCATACGGTTACACCAACCCACATCGGTATAATGAACGCCGCTATAGTGGGACATCTACCCAACAAAATTGATAGACTGAAATGTACACAAATATAACACATAACAGCGGAAAAGAAAGAGTCAAATGTAATTTCTTATTCCATCATCCACATTCTATTCACAGTCCATATAGAGGAAAAGAAAACTAAACATATAACTGAGAGATGAAAAATAAATACATTGTCCACATTGTCTAAATTGAATTACAAAATTTCCTTTATTACATACTATGAAAAATAAAAGGTACAATGCCGAAACTCCACAAGATCTCCTACTCCCGCTCCAAGTCACTTCTGACTATCTCCTCGGATGAAGTAGAAATCTCTGCACCTATATGCCGAAGCAAGAGTGAGTCCAAAAGACTCAGTAAGTAGCATCCACTCACATTAAACATACATACGCCACATGGGTTATTCACATTTTCATATCGCACGAGTATCACATAAGCATGTACTTGAATAAACTTTTAAAGAAAACCTAAACATGATTTCTACAACTTACCACACATTATAAATGACTTGTAACAAAATTTCAACAATTTAAAACCTATCACATGCTTTCTACACATTCTTCTACATGCTAATCTAAGTCTCACTTACTCACAATTATAATCTAAGACAATAGTTAACTTGAACATGGAGTCTACACATATTACAAGAGATATTCCTAGCATGGATTCTATCATCATTTTCACATCTATACATATGAATAGCTTGCTGTTTGACATGGATATGACACGTTCATATAATGAATTATCATCTTTACATGCTATTCTATTGATTTATAATCTCACATGATCATTTACACAATTACACAATTTACACATTCACTTTTCACATAAACACAAGTTCACACTTTTTTTATATGCCATGACACATAGTCCAAACCACCTCTAGAAGGACACACACTTGTCACATCACACACATATCTATCATCTAGGCAACACAATGATAGACCTTAGTTACTGCGCAGAACCAGGAGAAGCACTCTCCACCCTAACCAGCGGTACTTGTCCGCCTCCAGGATTTAATCCCAATACCCTTGGAATATCACACACTATGAACCTTCTCGTGGGGAATTTACCACATTATAGTTCCTTAGCCCTCTAAGGTAGCAGTGTCACCCATTGGCACATTTACACATTTTCCAATTAAACACACAATTCCACACCCTTTTAACACGTTATTTCTCATATGTACATTTATGCACATGGTTCAGGTTCCCTAACATGGCACTATTGTTACAAGAACTAAATCAGTCACAACTAACATTAATCATGCTGTAATTATTTAACTTAATCAATAATTGCAATAATTTTGCACTAATTTGGTCATTCTTCATAAAATAAAAAATCAGTACCTACGGTTATCCAATTCACATGAGATTTTAACCACTGACTGTTTACGACTCATACATCATGCATACCAAATTTCATATTTTTCTGGACTGTTTACAATTTACTGAGAATAAAACAATCATTTCGCATGTTTATTCATAACGCAATTAATCATGGATTCACAATGTTACAGTCATATTTAACAGTTTACAAACCTGTATCTAACAGTCATAATATTACAAAAATTTTTCAGGAAATTTTATATGTATCATATAATTTATTGGAGATTTAAATCCACTAATCCATGCTTAAAGTTTTACAATCCAGAAAATTTTATAATTAACACAGAGCTCAGAAATTAGTCAAATTTATATAGCATGATCTGACATATATCCACTTGCCACAGAAATTCTTAAACATCACACATTAACATGGAATCACACAAACAAAGATTTTTTTTTATGGTCTAAATAGGTTTAATACCAGCTTTCAGAAAATCTGATAAATAACACCGTGAACCAAAAATTATCAAAATCATCTGACATGATCCACAAGAGATAATTTATGTATAGTAATTTTTTTTTACCATATATCCTCAGGCGCAAAATTCCAAAAAATAGTTCATATAGGTCAGACATGCACACTGTCACAGTCTGGTGAACTTGACAGCATGCAGGTGGCCGTTTATCAGGTTAACGACAACAAATAGTGCCGCCAACTCAAGATCTTAACGGCAAGAGATCATGCCGTTGAGTTCCTGTCTGTGCAAAACACAGACTGCACGCCAGAACTTGGTGAAATTGGGGATCTAGGACTCGAATAAAAATCCATAAAATACCTAGGACCTACTAGACATATGTAGGAGTGATGTGAAAGGGTTACTTACCTTTGATAAAATCCACAATCAACGAATTAAGCCGAAGAATCCCTCCTCGGCCTGAGCCAAAGAGCCTTCAAAACTCCCTCGATCCGGGTTCTGTGATGGTCTTTAGGGTCCACCGGGGTTGGGATGATGCTCCTTGATGTCCAGCCTTCCTTCCACTTGCAGTAGAGCACCGGATGAAGCCTCCAATCAACGAATTTTAAAGCTCAAAGACTGGGTTTTCGCACAGAGAACTAGGGTTTTGACTCAAGAGCCAAAAGGGTTAGATCTGGCTGGAGATGGGGTGTTTTATAGAGCTAGGGTCGGAGACGTAATTGGGTAAGGCTGGGTTACCGTTGGAGAACGGTTACCTTAACAAGGGGCGAAGATTTCAGGGGCATTTCCAGATCTGAAAACGCAGTCGATCTGGCATATTAACGTAAACATCACTGGCCGCTAGTATGGAGTTGGCGTCCATCGATGTTGCCGCTGACTAACCATCAACGTCAACTCTTGTTGACGCCAACAGGTCATCTGCACAGAACTTAAAACTGCTCAAACAGGCACACTTATACACATTCTCATACTATACAAATAATAAATATATATATATATATATATATATATATAGATATACATTCATATATTTACAACAATACATTAATTACTTATATATATAGATACATACATATATCCATACACACAAGCATCCATTTTCACACAATTAAACACGTACATAG
The DNA here is from genome assembly GCA_014218235.1 of Colocasia esculenta. Classification (NCBI taxonomy): domain Eukaryota; kingdom Viridiplantae; phylum Streptophyta; class Magnoliopsida; order Alismatales; family Araceae; genus Colocasia; species Colocasia esculenta. Next base: position 98,927,413 of record CM024762.1, read on the forward strand.
GAGAGGAAATTCTAGGGCCTTACACCCTCTCCCACTTAAAGAAACTTCGTCCTCGAAGTTAGGCCGACACTACTCAAATAATTGAGGATACTTCTTCTTCATTGCATCCTCAAGCTCCCAAGTAGCCTCCTCTCGCGAGAAGTTGCGCCATAACACATTCACCGATGCAATGCTCTTGTTCCGGAGATGCTGAACCTTCCGGTCAAGAATAGCCACTAGTTGCTCCACGTAAGAAAGATCTGGCTGGATCTCCATTGGCTCGTGGCTAATAGCATGAGATGGATCTCTGACATACCTCCTGAGCATAGATACGTGGAAAACGGGATGGACACTATCTAACGCTGGGGGTAAAGCTAGCTCATATGCCACGTTGCCCAATCGTCAGAGAATCTCATACGGGCCAATGAATCTAGGACTTAGCTTACTATGCCTGCCAAATCTAACTACACCATGAGTAGGCAAAATTTTTAAAAAGACATGCTCACTTACCTCGAACTCCAAATCTTTCCTCCTGTTGTCGGCATAACTCTTCTGCCTATCCTGTGCCGCAACAAGCCTCTTCCTAATCAATTGGACCTTATCCGAAGTCTCCTGAACTAACTCCAGACCAATCAGCTGCCTATCGCCTGTCTCCTCCCAACACAAAGGGGATCTACAAGGCCTACCACACAACGCCTCAAATGGAGCCATACCAATACTCGCATGAAAACTATTGTTGTATGCGAACTCCACTAGAGGTAAATGACACTCCCAATCATCCTTCCAATCCAGAATGCACACCCTCAACATATCCTCGAGCGTCTGGATAGTCCTCTCGGACTGTCCATCTGTCTGGGGATGAAACGCCGAATTGAGATTCAACTCCGAGCCTAACGCATCCTGAAGACCCTTCCATAACCTCAAAGTAAATCTCGGATCTCGATCTGAAATGATCGACTTCGGCACACCATGCAACCTAATAATGCTACTAATATACAATCTAGCTAAACTCTCTACTGACTGCTTCTTCTTCATGGGCAAGAAATGCGCAGTCTTCGAGAATCTATCTACCACTACCAAAATTGAGTCATTACCCCGTCTAGATCGAGGCAAACCCGTGACAAAATCCATAGTGACAGCTTCCCACTTCCATACTGGAATCTCCATCTTCTGCATAAGACCAGATGGTCACTGCCGCTCGGCCTTTACTTGTTAGCAAACTAGACATCTAGACACATACTCCGCTACATCCTTCTTCATGCTAGACCACTAAAAAGATCTTTTTAAATCCTGGTGCATCTTAGTGTTACCCGGATGAATAGAGAATCTAGACCTATGAGCCTCCGCTAAAACATGCTCACGGACATGTACAATGTCTGGAACACAGACACGGTGATGGAATCTAATCACACCATCATCATCACTAGCAATGCCCACCTTGCCCACTAACTCTTGGAGTCTAGGGTCGGCTTTCTGTTGCTCGATCACCTCATCCAACACCGAAGACCTAATGGACAATTGAGCTACAAAAGTGTAGCAACCTTAAATTTATGGGAAAAAAAATTAAATATTATTTAGTTAGAAAATCAAATAAAAGGAAGACATATTAAATCAACTAGGAAATCAAATAAGAGAGAATTAAATAAAACCCATTAAAAGAAAAGGAGTAATGGGCTTTGCTATATTGACCCATTAGAAATTAGTGGGCTAAAATAGAGATCTTAAAAAGGGGAATAATAGAGAAATACCCAAAATTCGTAACTAAAATATTGCTAAAATAGAAAAGTGATATTTAATGCATTAAATAGCTAGTTTGAATTAGAATTGGATTCCTAAACCTACCCCAATTGATTGGCCACGAAATTCCCTCTCTCCCAACCCAAATAGGAGATCTCTTGCTTAAAAAGGGGAGAGGAAAATAGGAAATTTGGAATTTAATAGGAGTTAGACTTAAACTAGGAAAGGGAATAGGGAGAAACTTAAATACTTCTCTTAAACCCTCATGGCCGGCCCTAGCTCGTGCCAAGAGGTTCCTGGACCAGGAGGAGAGGCCAAGAGGAGGAGAATTCGTGGAGAGGAAGGATCTCTCAAGTTCTTCCACGAGTTCTTCAAGTCTTAACCCTAGAAGAGGAAAATGATCAAAGGTATGCATTCTCACAAGCATAAACCATGAAACGTTTTCTGTAGGATGTCTTGTCTATCAGGAACAAAAGCCCTTTGGTTTCATAATTTTCCATCGAGCATATCTTTCGTTCTTGATTTTTCATGTTCTGCAACTTACATGACCCCGAACCCTCTTCTTAATCCTTGATCTCCTTGTATACTCAACCCCATGCCACGAGATTTTTACTGTAGGAACTGATGCATGTTAGGCATCTTTTGCCCCTAAAAGCCCTAAATTTGATTCATCCTATCTTGTGAATTTAATCGTTGATCTCAACTATGTACTGTTTCATGTTCATCATGAATACCCATGTTTAAAACATGTCTAAACCCTGGTTGTTTTCCAATTCCTATTTATTGTAAGTACCCATGCATGTCTAGGTCGTTTTGCAACTGGTTTCATGATTTTTCATTGACTATACAATTAATTGTGATTTTTCTGAATCACCCTATGTCAAATAGGGTAAGTTCTAGCCGGCAATCCAATGTAAAGTACTTTCCCAGTCGGACTCGGGCGTAGACCCTGTGAACGTGACTGTCCGATAGGCCGCATTCACAAGGGCCATCTTGACATTGCCCTCTATCGTGATCTGATCGCGACAGGGCCTGTCGTCGTGATCTGCTGCCTGTCACGACCTGTACAAGACCCCGTCGCGATCTCAGTTGACCCGTCGCGACCCTCATCAGGGTACGTCGTGATCTGGGTTTCTTTACAAGAAACCCTCTGTCTCAGTAAAGCTTGATTATCTACAGTGTTTGTACTCTTGTTTAACAGTCATACATACAGAAAATAACTCTTGTTATAAATTAAACATTTATGTATGATTAAAATACATGCACATGATCCTTTCTATCTACAATTTCTTGACACTTACACACACTTTGAACCATCCAATTATGGCATAATTTGGCATGAAATTATTTCATAATACATCTGGTAATTTATGCAATTAAATTACCATATTTTAAATATACTTGTTTATTATTTCTCGCGATGTTTTGGGAATACCGATATCGACGCTCCACTGTTCTAGAACTCCTCTAGAACGTCGAGCACTTATTTCTATATACACACTTTCTTGACTTGGACGAATTCTCCGTCGGATACTCCTTCTGTCGGACTAGTAAGTCTTTGTTCAAGGCCTCCGTAAGTCTCCTCTGTCCATGGATTCCCACATGGTCGATGAGCCGGTTGTACCCTAACACCTATGATACCCTTTAGGGATCTATATGATCCAAACGGCTATTAGAAGTTCACTCTCGTCTTGAATCACGTCAGACCTCTGGGCTTGTGCTTAACATGGCCGGTGGAAGGGTGATGATTTCCACCTGACTGCCAACACCAAGTGCGTGTGTTGTGCAACTGTTACTATCGCCTGTTTACTCGACGCGTTACGTGCAATGTCCACTAGCTTTCATCTACACTCTATTCACTCACCTATTCACGTTCACTCTACTATCTCCTCTATTCATATTGTGCTCTCGTCTACTTCTTGGTACTCTATATTGGCCATTGACTGATTGTCTAAAGATAAACAATATAACCAATGCCTGGCAATATATAAAGGGCCCGATCTAGTCCTGGGATGTGCACCCGAAAGTGCTAGTACCCATGAGAGTTAAATGATCAGAGTGTTTGGCATTACACTCAACTGCTATCTATTTCGACTATCTAAATGACAATCAAAAGTGCTATATTCTCGTTGTCCATTGACAACAAAGTGCTATGCTATACTCGTTGTGCTATTGCTATACTTGGTGCTATTTTTGGGAAAGTCTATATCTGGAAAGTTGTACTATTTCGTTCACGTGCTATCCTGCTATCTTTTACTTGACTCTCTCGCTCTATCATTAGTTACTCTGCCTTTAATGCATTAATTACTTAAAGCCTGCTTGAGCCTGAGATTTAAGTCCTACTGGGTGACGTTCGCTCACCCTGCGTTATTTCTCGTTGTGTTCTCAGGTGAGACTGAGGATGAACCATACACTCAAGAGGACGGGACCGACCTGGCGTGATGTCATGAGTACCCTAGCATCCTATTGCTATGTTTAGCGTTGTAGTAGTTAGGTTTGAAGTTTAGTCTTTTGCCTTCTTTCAATGTAATTGGGCCCTATAGATTGGCTCTAATATTAGTGGTTGTAACTAGGCATTTGAAAGTATTAATGAAATGAATTTGCTTTAGTATTATTCATTGCGAAATGGTTTGATGTCTAGTACTCGCTCTATACCCTTTACTTGCAACTGCCTCGCGTTCTGATATTCCGCGTCGGGGCGTGACAAAAAGCCTGGCACAATGATGGCTCTAACTCAATCATCGCACATGCTGCATCCTCCAACATCTTCCAATCCTGCTGGAGAGACGACCTCTTCCTACTAAGGGCATCTGCTACGACATTTGCCTTTCCAGGATGATACTGGAGGTCGAAGTCATAGTCCTTCAGGAACTCAATCCATCTTCTCTGCCTCAGGTTTAATTCATTTTGGGAGAAAAGATACCTTATGCTCTTATGGTCAGTGAACACCTCAAATCTGACACCATAAAGATAGTGTCTCCAGATCTTTAGTGCATGAACCACTGCCGCAAGCTCAAGATCATGAGTCGGATATTTTCGCTCATGCTCCTTCAATTGGCGAGAAGTATACGCTACTACCCTTCCTTGCTGCATTAATACACAACCAAGGCCAATCTGAGATGCATCCGTGTAGATAGCAAGACCCTCTACACCGCTCGGTAAAACTAACACAGGAGCCGATGTGAGCTTAGTCTTCAATAATTGAAAACTACTCTCACACTCCTCAGACCAGACAAACTTTACTCCCTTCCTAGTTAGCTGAGTCAATGGGGCGGCAATGGATGAAAATCCGTCAATAAATCACCGATAATAACCCGCCAAACCAAGAAAACTCCAAATCTCCGAAGGAGTCTTGGGAATCTCCCAATCCATAACAACCTAGACTTTTGCTGGATCCACTGCTACACCAGCACCGGAGATTACATGCCCAAGGAAATGAACCTCGTGCAACCAAAAATCGCACTTGCTGAATTTTGCATACAGCTTGTGCTCTCGGAGAACCTCTAATACTACCCTTAAATGCTGACGATGTGTGGCCTCATCCGAAGAGTAGACCAACACGTCATCAATGAAAACTACGACGAAACTATCTAGGTATGGTCTAAACACCCTGTTTATGAGGTCCATGAACGCTGCAGGGGCGTTGGTTAGACCAAAAGGAAGGACCAAAAACTCATAATGTCCATAACGGGTTCTAAAAGCCGTCTTGGACACATCCTCACTCCTAATCCTCAACTGATGATAAGCAGATAGCAAATCAATCTTAGAAAAGACTGATGCATCTTGCAGCTGGTCAAACAAATCATCAATCCGAGGTAAGGGATACCTGTTCTTCACCGTCACTTGGTTTAGCTTTCTATAATCGATGCATAACCTAAGTGACCCATCCTTCTTCTTCACGAATAAGACAGGTGCACCCCAAGGGGAATTACTAGGGTGAATGAATCCCTTATCTAACAAATCCTGCAACTGCTTCCTTAGCTCGGCTAATTCCGTAGGGGCCATCTGATAAGGGGCCTTTGAGATAGGAGAGGTGCCGGGAAGCAACTCTGGAGTGAACTCTATCTCTCTAGCCGGTGGCAATCCAGATAAATCATCAGGAAAGACATCTGGAAACTCTCGCACTACATCTATCTCCGCAAGAGTAGGTGACCCATCAGCTTTGGGTACTAATACCACGCTGGCAAGAAAAGCGTCACAGCCCTTGTTCACCATTCTCATTGCCTTCATGGCTGAGATGACAAACTTCCCTGCTAAGTTTCTTGGCAATGGATGAGAAATCTCATCCTCACCAGGAATGCGGAAAACAATCTTCTTCCCACGACAATCTACTAACGCATAGTGCTCCTCTAGCCAATCCAGACCAAGAATAGCATCGTAGTCCTTCATCTTTAGCAAGAAGAAGCACCCTTCTAGGACTCTATCTTCAATGCACACCGGTAAAGACATAATACACTTCCTAGTCGATACCATACCTGCGGGTGTGTGCACAGATAGAGGAACCTCTAACTCCTCAGACTCTAGGGCTAACTGTCTAGCAAAACGCTCGGAAATGAACGAGTGAGTAGCACCCGTATCAAATAAAACCCAAGTATGCACACCTAAGAACAAAACTGTAGCTTCGGTAACATGCTCCGCTTGCTCGGCATCCTCACGAGCTAACGCGAACACTCGAGCTGGGGCTCGAGGTCTCCCTGGTCGTCCTATCGCTGGCGCTGCTGCTACTGCTGCTGCTACTGGAGCCGCTCCACGCTGAACTCCCTGCTGAAGTCTGGGGCAATCCTTGATCTTGTGCTCACTGCTCCCGCACTTCAGACACTTCCCCGCCATCTTCCAGCATTCCGAACCACCATGTGTCCTCCCGCAATGAGGACACTCCTTCTTGCGACTAGGGGAACGTTGAGAAGATACCTGACTGCTTCCCGATGCCACGGGCTTCTTCCTATCCTACCTCTGAAAAGGAGCCGCGGGCCTCTTTTGAGAAGCCTTCTTCTCCTCCAGGTACTGCTCCATCTCTCCCTCCTGCCAACACAGTGCGCTGAGCGCCTGCTCGAGGGTACGATGGTTGAAAGCCACCAACCTCGTCCTCAGTGATGGTCTCAGACCCATCACGAACTTTTTCACCTTCCTGGGCTCATTAGCTACAATATGAGGGGCATACTTCGATAGCTCGGCAAACCTGGACTCGTACTCCAGCACGGTCATGGAGCCCTGAATCAACGAGAGGAACTCCTTCTCCATCTTATCCTGAATGTGCTCCGGAACAAACTTGGCTCGGAAGAGCCTCACGAACTCATCCCAAGCAATCTCCACAGCACCATCCTCGAACCGAGTACATAGTATCGAGGACCACCACACGTCGGCTTACTCCTGCCAAAACCACCCATAAGGAACAACCCAATATAATCTATATTTAAAGAAATAACCACCGAATTAATTTACACATACCTGTAGCATATAGGTGGCTAAAGTGACTTTGTCATCCTCAGCGCACCTAATAGCCTGGAAGATCTTCTCGATCTCCCTCATCCAGCTCTCAGAAAGTAACAGATCACTCTCCCCCTTAAAAGAGGGTGGCGACATCCTCTTGAACTGTTCCATGATGAAGGGTCCACCATGGTCAGCCTAGGGAGCTGTCACCTGAGTCTACTACAACAAACAACATAAGTAACACATATAACATAGCAACATAATAAATAGATCATCATGTAAAACAGACTACTTTATCTATCATTCTAACCTGAGCCTGCTGAGCCTCCAGCTGAGCCTAGAGTGCAGCCTGGGTGTGGGCCTATGTCTGCATGGCCTGCAGTAAACCCTGCATGAACACTCCATAGTCTACTGGTGGCAGTGGAGGAAGCACAGGACCCTCGGGTGCTGGGACTTGCTGCTCATCCTAATCCTCACGCCGAGGCTCATCTCTCCTCTGCTCACCATCACGAGCAGGAACACCATGCCTACCACGTGAAGCCATATCCTGCAAAATGATTTAATTCATCCTTTAGTTCTACGCTCTCAAATTCCTAACTATTTACCTAGCTATGTGGACAATCTATACAGACTTAGCATATAATGAAGATGATGGTATATGTATATTTATGTACATTTTTAGCCTGTAGCTATGATACCAATCTCTGTAACGACCCTCCTTATACCGGTACGGTTACACCAACCCACATTGGTATAATGAACGCCGCTACAGTGGGGCATCTACCCAACAAAATCGATAGGCTGAAATGTACACAAATACAACACATAACAGCGAAAAAGAAAGAGTCAAATATAATTTCTTATTCCATCATCCACATTCTATTCACAGTCCATTTAGAGGAAAAGAAAACTAAACATTTAATAACTGAGAGATGAAAAAAAATACATTGTCCACATTGTCTAAACTGAATTACAAAATTTTCCTTTATTACATACTATGAAAAATAAAAGGTACAATGTCGAAACTCCACAAGATCTCCTACTCCCGCTCCGAGTCACTTCTGACTATCTCCTCAGATGAAGTAGAAATCTCTACACCTGTACGCCGAAGCAAGAGTGAGTCCAAAAGACTCAGCAAACAGCATCCACTCACATTAAACATACATACGCCACATGGGTTATTCACATTTTCATATTTCATGAGTATCACATAAGCATGTACTTGAATAAACTTTTAAAGAAAACCTAAACATGATTTCTACAACTTACCACACATGATAAATGACTTATAACAAAATTTCAACAATTTAAAACTTATCACATGCTTTCTACACATTCTTCTACATGCTAATCTAAGTCTCACTTACTCACAATTATAATCTAAGACAATAGTTAACTTGAACATGGAATCTACACATATTACAAGAGATATTCCTAGCATGGATTCTATCATCATTTTCACATCTATACACATGAATAGCTTGCTGTTTGACATGGATATGACACGTTCATATAATGAATTATCATCTTTACATGCTATTCTATTGATTTATAATCTCACATGATCATTTACACAATTACACAATTTACACATTCACTTTTCACATAAACACAAGTTCACACTTTTTTTATATGCCATGACACATAGTCCAAACCACCTCTAGAAGGACACACACTCGTCACATCACACACATATCTATCATCTAGGCAACACAATGATAGACCTTAGTTACTGCGTAGAACCGGGAGAAGCACTCTCCACCCTAACCAACGGTACTTGTCCGCCTCTAGGATTTAATCCCAATGCCCATGGAATATCACTCACTATGAACCTTCCCGTGGGGACTTTACCACAGTACAGTTCCTCAGCCCTCTAAGGTAGCAGTGTCACCCATTGGCACATTTACACATTTTCCAATTAAACACACACAATTCCACACCCTTTTAACACGTTATTTCTCATATGTACATTTATGCACATGGTTCAGGTTCCCTAACATGGCACTATTGTTACAAGAACTAGATCAGTCACAACTAACATTAATCATGCTGTAATTATTTAACTTAATCAATAATTGCAATAATTTTGCACTAATTTGGTCATTCTTCATAAAATAACAAATCAGTGCCTACGGTTATCCAATTCACATGAGATTTTAACCACTGACTTTTTACGGTTCATACATCATGCATACCAAATTTCATATTTTTCTGGACCGTTCACAATTTACCGAGAATAAAACAATCATTTTGCATGTTTATTCATAACTCAATTAATCATGGATTCACAATGTTACAGTGATATTTAATAGTTTACAAACCTGTATCTAACAGTCATAATATTATAGAAATTTTTAGAAAATTTTATATGTATCATATAATTTATTGGAGATTTAAATCCACTAATCCATGCTTATTGTTTTACAATTTAGAAAATTTTATAATTAACACAGAGCTCATAAATTAGTCAAATTTATATAGCATGATTTGACATATATCCACTTTCCACAGAAATTCTCAAACATCACACATTAACATGGAATCACGCAAACATAGATTTTTTTTATGGTCTAAATAGGTTTAATACCAGCTTTCAGAAAATCTGATAAATAATACCGTGAACCAAAAATTATCAAAATCATCTGACATGATCCACAAGAGATAATTTACATATAGTAATTTTTTTTTTTACCATATATCCTCAGGCGCAAAATTCCGAAAAATAGTTCATGTAGGTCAGACATGCACACTGTCGCAGTCTGGTGAACTTGACGGCATGCAGGTGGCCGTCTATCAGGTTAACGACAACAAATAGTGCCGCCAACTCAAGATCTTAACGGCAAGAGATCATGCCGTTAAGTTCCTATCTGTGCAAAACACAGACTGCACGCCAGAACTTGGTGAAATTGGGGATCCAGGACTCGAATAAAAATCCATAAAATACCTAGGACCTACTAGACATATGTAGGAGTGATGTGAAAGGGTTACTTGCCTTTGATAAAATCCACAATCAACGAATTAAGCCAGAGAAGCCCTCCTCGGCCTGAGCCAAAGAGCCTTCAAAACTCCCTCGATCCGGGTTCTGTGATGGTCTTTAGGGTCCACCGGGGTTGGGAAGATGCTCCTTGATGTCCAGCCTTCCTTCCAGTCGCAGTTGAGCACCGGATGAAGCCTCCAATCACCGAATTTCAGAGCTCAAAGATTGGGTTTTCACACAGAGAACTAGGATTTTGACTCAAGAGCCAAAAGGGTTAGATTTGGCCGGAGATGGGGTGTTTTATAGAGCTAGGGTCGGAGACGTAATTGGGTAAGGCTGGGTTACCGTTGGAGAATGGTTGCCATAACAAGGGACGAAGATTTCGGGGGCGTTTCTGAATATGAAAACGCAACAGATCTGGCATATTAACGTCAACATCACTGGCCGCCAGTATGGAGTTGGCGTCCATCGATGTTGCCGCTGACTAACCATCAACGTCAACTCTTGTTGATGCCAACATGTCGTCTGCACAGAACTTAAAACTGCTCAAATAGGCACACTTATACACATTCTCATACTATACAAATAAAATATATATATATATATATAATAGATATACATTCATATATTTACAACAATACATTAATTAGTTATATATATAGATACATACATATATCCATACACACAAGCATCCATTTTCACACAATTAAACACGTACATAGGAGAGGAAATTCTAGGGCCTTACAACTCTGCTCCAGGAGGAGAGGCTGCAGATGGTTTGGCGACAGAAGCCCCCTTGGTGGGGCGGCGGACATATGCTCAGATTATTGTGGACACAAAACCTCCACCTCTGATCAACATTGGCATCAAACCCCCGGGATTCACTGATGCGGGGGAGCCGGTTGTGTTCTTTACAAGAGAAGAGGTAGGTAGATCTGTGGATACTCTTAAACTGGCGGTTATTGCTCGTTGCTCGTATGGCAGGTGTGCCATCCCTGAGTTCAAGAATTGTCTATCTCAAAGACTGGGGCTGAAGGTGGATTTCATTGTGAGTGTGTTGAATCCTAGACATCTTCTCTTGCGGTTTGAGGAGGAGGATGACTACCTTAAGGTCATTCTGAGGAGAAGCCTGTACATTAAGGGTCTGCTCTTTAGGTTCTTCAAATGGGATGCAACTTTCGATTTTAATGCTGATCCAACTTTGATGCCTATATGGGTGGGGTTTCCCATACTTCTGGTGAACTTTTATTATCAAGATTTCTTGAAGTCTATTGCAGGGAATGTGGGGTAGGTCTTGAGGATTCATGAGCCAACTCACGCCCTCACACAGAGGTAGGGGGCTTTTGTTTGTGTGGAGCTAGATATTGCAAAACCCAGACCGGAGAGGTTATGGATTGGATGTGGGCAAGATGGATTTTGGCAGACCATCAATTACTATGTTGTGCCTTCTATCCGTAACTTCTGTCAAAAAGTGGGGCATGCAGAAATGGAATGTCATAAGAAGTTTAAAGATTCCACGGTGGCGAAGGGTTTGTCGTCCCAACAGGTAGTTTCTCATACTGCAGGTAGTGCGGGTGACGCTAAGAAAACATGGCGACAGGTTTTACGTGCTGATCAGGTCCCATCCCAAAATAATGGTGATTCTTTAAACTTGGAGGGCCTTCTAGCTAGGTTGCAAGGTTCTGGGTCACAAAAGATACATGTTCAGGATGATACTCTTCACAAGGTTCCCTCAGAGGTGTCATCTGGTTCTCTGGAGATTCTTGTCAGTGAGGATGATGCTAGTGGCACGTTGCATGGTCTGCATGGTACAGTTTCTGGTATGAGGATGGACATGGAGGGTCTTCCAGAAATGGCCCCCCCATCTGAGTTGTAGGAAGACCGGTCGGTTCTTGATCAACCCTTTCTGCATGACCTGCATGTCCCCCAGGCGGACGTTCCGGCTATCGGGGGTCCATCGTGCGAAGGGTCTCCGGGCTTGCAGCCCGCCGGAGAAGAAGATAACCTTCCAAATTATGTTGTTTCCATTTTGAAGCCACCGGACTCCTTACTCCAGAAAGCGATAACGATGGCGAGCAATGAGAATATTTTCATGCCAGTATCAACGAAGCAAAAAAAGGACGGCCTGGGATATTCGAAGGGCGCAATGACCCGTGCTAAGGCAAAAGCGGTGGTAGGTTCCTCTGGTTATGTTTCCTCATGATCCCATCCATTCTTTATTGGAACGTGAGAGGTATTGCGAATCGTGCCTCTCGCCAGTCTCTTAGGAAATTGGTCAATTCTAATAAGGTAGATTTCCTTGCCATTGTTGAACCTATGATTCCCTTTGATAGAGCGGATTCTATTCGCTCTTATCTTGATATGGAGGCGGTTATTGGAAACACTGGAGAAAATGCTAATTTATGGATTTTTTGGAGGAACCTTTCTATTCAGCTGGTGAATTGTTCTGATCAGCATGCAACTGTGGCAGTGGTGAAGGACGACAGGGCTGTGCTTTTCATTACAGCGGTGTATGCTAGCTACCATGCAGACCTTCGACGATCTCTTTTTGATGACCTGATGGATTTCTCTTACACTGTGGACATCCCTTGGTTGTTAGGGGGAGATTTTAATTACGTTTCCATCCCATCGGAAAAGCTGGGGGGCAGTGTGGCAAATCTTAATAGCATGTCGGATTTTAATGCCTGCATTGCAGGCGCTTCTTTGATGGACATGGGTTTTATCGGTTCTAATTTCACTTGGACTAACAACTGAGTGGGTGCTTCATCCGTCTGAGCCAGGCTAGATAGGTTTCTTTGGAACTCTTTCTGTAGTGATGCTTACCCTAGCCTTCAGGTGAAACATTGCCTGAGAGGCCCATTTGATCATCCTCCACTCCTGATCACCAACCCTACCAGCTCCCGCCCTCCTGCCAGATTCATTTTTCAAGCTATGTGGGGTGCTCATGATACGTTTATGAGAACTGTCAAAGATGCTTGGGAGGAACCTACCAGCTGGCATTACAACCATTTTACTACTTTACAGTTGAAGTTAAAGGCGGTGAAAAGTGCTCTTCACACATGGAACAAGGTTACGTTTGGTAACATTAATGAGAACGTTAATTATCAAGAAGAACAAGTTCGGACTCGACAAGATGCTTTTGATACTGACCCTTCTCCACAGAACCAGTCTGCTTTGGGGGAAGCTAATGCCAATCTGAGGAAAGCTCTGAACTGTGTAGAATTGTTTTGGTCTCAAAAAACTAGGTTACAATGGCTGGACAATGGGGATAGAAATACAGCTTTTTATCATGCGGTGGTTAATGGGAAAAGAAGGCACAATACCATTCATCGGCTTCAGGTGGATGGGTCCTGGGTGGAGGATCAAGACGTCCTTAAGCAGGAGGCTTGTAATTTCTTTAGCTCGCTCCTTCAGTCTTCTGACCATTATGTTGATGAGTCCCTTTGACATGTCATCCCTACTTTGGTAAAAGATGAGCAGAATGTTTCCTTAACCACATTTCCCGACCAAGGATGAGGTTAAAGAAGGGGTTTGGAGCTTAAATGCTAATGGGGCTCCTGGACCTGATGGGTTTATGGGGCACTTTTTTTACCACATGCTGGGAGATTGTTCACAAGGAGGTGACCGATGCTGTTGTTAGTTTCTTTGAAGGATTTCCATTGCCTCATGGGGTTGCCTCCACCTTAATCACCCTAATTCCAAAGGTTGAGAACCCTACTTCTTTCGGTGACTATAGACTGGTTAGACTTTGTAACTTTTATTACAAAATTGTGTCCAGGATTATTTGTGATAGGTTGACCAACATCCTTCCTCACTTGATCTCCCAAGAACAAGGGGCGTTTGTAAAGGGAAGACTTATCACGGATAATATTTCTCTCGCCAGACAACTGGTTAGAGATCTGGGGAGAAAAGTAAGGGGTCATAATGTGGTGATGAAACTCGACATTAAGAAAGCTTATGACAGTCTTGAGTGGGATTTCCTTTTCGCAGTGCTGAAAAAAATTGGTTTCTCCCACAGATTTATCTCTTATGTTTGTATGTTGATTAGTAATTGTTGGTTCTTTGTTCTGTTCAATGGGTCACCTACTGGTTATTTCCACTCCACTCGGGGCCTTAGACAAGGGGATCCTATTGCTCCTGCTCTGTTTATCATTATGGAGGAGGCTTTAAGTAGTGGAATCAAAAAGCTGATTAACACAGGCTCCATGCGTCCTTATGCTGGGCCTAGAGTCTGTCCAACCATCTCACATCTTGTTTATGCTGATGATACCCTCATTTTCCTAAATGGGGGACTTCAGAATGTGAAGTTTTTGATCAACTTCCTGGACAAATACTCTTCCTCTTATGTTCAGATGGTGAACAGGGCGAAGAGCAGCTTTAGTATATCCGATAAGGCTTCTATTCACAGGGTCAACAGGATAATAGAGGTAACTGGCTTTAAAAGGCAAAGAGGTCCTATCACTTACTTGGGAATTCCCCTTCGACAAGGTAGGGTGCTTGCTTCAGACTTTGCCCCTCTGATTCAGAATATCAATAGTAAGTTAGCTTCTTGGAAACCTAGACTTATCTCTCAAGCGGGAAGGGTCACTCTCATCAATTCCGTTTTGACTTCTTTACCAGTTTACATTGCTGCGTCCACCACCTGCTCGCATTCTGAGCTATGTTGACAAAACTTGTGCTGCCTTTTTCTGGAATAATTCGGATGGGAGGAGGAAACACCATAGGGTGGCATGGTCCACCATCCAACACCCTACTTTTGAAGGGGGCTTGGGGGTTAGAAATATTAACCATGTTCAAATTGCAGTTGCGTCTAAGTCACTGTGGAATGTCCAGAACGGTTCCTCTTGCTGGGCAGCATATGCAAGGAGGCGCTACAAGCCAGGAGTCTTTTCTAGAGGCATGGGGTTTTCTTATAAAGTGTGAGCTTTTGCTCAGGAAATTATTCAGAAACATACCAGGTGGATCCATGGAGATGGTAATGATATTGACATTCTAGCTGATGTCTGGAGAGGGGACCGACCTCTTAATCAACTGCTGAATTATCCTTTTGAGGGAGATAGGATTTTGCTCAGTGAAGCTATTTTAAACCCTCAGCATCCTATCCATGCCTTCCTTTCTCCAAATACCTTTCAGGGGGTTGTTCTCAACCAGGAAGAAGACAAGAGAGTGTGGGGGCCTTCTCAGAATGGGGACTTCTCAGTCAAGTCTGCTTATGACTTAGCTCGGACCGTGGGAGTTAACAGAAGCACTTTGAATAAAATGTGGCACAACCGGTTCTACAAAAGATCTTCTTTATTTTGCTGGAAACTCCTTCATAGGGCGGTGCCAGTTGATCAACGTATAGCTGAAGTGGGAATTCCAATGGTATCCAGCTGCTCTTGTTGTTCATCGCCTAAGGTGGAGGATATTAACCATTTGTTCATTAAAAGAGACCTAGATGTGTCCCTGTGGCACTGGTTTTCGCCACTTATAAATCCTAATGCTTATCTTCACAGACACATTACGTCAAGAATCTGGAACTTCCTCTCAACTGTTAGTATTACTTCTCCTTTAGGCTTTATTGCTTTGCACTGCCTCCTTCTACTGCTGTGGGAAATATGAAAATGGAGATGCAAATCCAGATTTGAGGGCATAAGGTCTTCAGTTGGGCAGGTGATTAAAAACATTAATTCAATGGTGGCTCATTCCCTGACCTTGGTTCACTTTAAAGTGGAACCTTCTACTGCTGATCTGAGGATTCTTCATCAGTTTGGCTACTCCCCTCAATTCTCTATCAAGCAGATAAAACTTGTTAGGTGGATGCCTCCTATTAATGGTTATTGCTTGAATGTGGATGGTGCTTACAAAGGTAATCCGGGTGACTGTGGGGGAGGTGGATGTATTAGAGATAGAGGGGGTTCGGTGTTAGTGGCTTTTGCTCATTTTTATGGCACGAGAAACAGCATGGTCGCTGAATCTAGAGCTATGTGTGATGGTCTTCGCCTAGAAGATTTCCTTGGCATTCACTTGACTGTCATCTGCTCGGATTCTCTAGCCTTGGTGAACTCTTTCACTTCTGGTAGGTGCCCGGCGTGGCAGGTTCTCAGGTGGTGGCGGGAAGCTGATGTTAGAATGAAAGAAAGAAGTGTGTCTGTGAGACATTGCTACCGTGAAACCAATAAAGTGGCTGATGGTTTGGCAAATTTTGCTTGCTGGTCTATGGAAAATTTTGTGTTTTGGGGGTCTAGAGATTTACCTCATATATGTAAAGGCCCTATTGTACTGGATAAAATCGGTCTCTACAATGTTAGATTTTTCTGACCGGGTCGATCTTTTGTACTCTTTGCTTCATATATATATGATTTCAGCCCAGGTTTTGATCTGGTGGAGTGAGAACATTCTCCCTCTCTGAGGGAGGGTGCGCCTCCCAACTTCGAACCTGAGGGCCGGTTAAAAAAAAAAAAATTCATTTCTGGGGTGGAGGTACGTGCTATTTGCTACCTCCTTGATTTGGTCAGCCATTTCCTAGGTACGTACTTTTTGCTACCCTTTTTTGACCTTCTTGGCTTTTCTTTGCCCCTTTTAGGCTTGATTTATCATTTTGCCCTTTTTATATTTTGTTGATTGCCCCAATTTATGGTGACCTTGTCTCTTAGGTGAGAGTGGGTAGTCCCCTACTCATGGTTTACCCCTTTTTTCCAAACTTGACCGAGTAAAAAGAGAATAGGGTTATATTGACCAAATTAGACCGTCCGAGTGTACTTATGATTTTCTAGCTAAAGAACAGTACTTCATCATCGTGTGGTGTGTGAGGGAACCCTACCTTGCTAATGATCAAGTGAAAAGCAGGGTCTCAGACCCACGACATCGACAAGTGATGAATAACAGACATGACCGACTGACTACGGGTAGAACTTCTTGAGGTAGACTGCATTCCAGGGATGCGACAACTCAACTCCCTCGGAGTCCACTAACCTATAAGCGTTCCCCGAGTACACTTCTTTGACAACGAACAGACCTTCTCAATTTTCTTGCAATTTACTTATGGGACCTGGTGCCTTAATAATTTTTTGTTTAGGACCAATTCACCCACTTCAAAATTTCTCTCAAGCATTATTTTGGCATAAAAATGCGCAATTCTTTAGCGATAAACTTGCTCATGGTCTGCCGCTATCATTTGCCTTTCATCCAAGAGTTCAAGTTGTGCCAACAAGGCCTCCCGACTTTGATCAGGCTCAAGCACGGAATCCAATTGTACTCGAAGTGAAGGTATGCAGATCTCATATGGGAGTATCACATCTGATCCATATGTCAAAGCATAGGGGGTTTGCCCCATAGGAGTTCGGACTGAGGTGCGATAAGCCCAAAGAGCCTCAACTAAGCGGTCTGGCCAGTCAGCATTGTTATGAGATTTGCAAGTTTTCTTTATGATTCTGATGAGAGTTTTATTAGTGGCTTCCACTTGTCCATTACTTTGTGGATAATATGGGGATGAATGATGCAAATTAATGCCATATTTACCACACATGTTGCGGAGCTTCTGTGAAGTGAATTGCGGTCCATTGTCGGTGACGATGTCCCGAGGCACGCCGAATCTTGCAAGAATGTTGCGCTTGATGAGCTTGACGACTGTTGAAGCTTTGACTTCTATGAATGCTTCCGCTTCAACCCACTTTGTGAAGTATTTGGTGGTGGTCAGAATGAAGGACTTCTTACGGATTTCTCCGATTCTATCCACGAGTGGACCGACCACATCGAATGCCCACATGGAGAAAGGCCATGGAGCAATGAGAGGATGAAGAGAAGAGGAAGGATCATGAATTTTGTCACTGTGCAATTGGCATTTAGAACAATGACGAACAAAGTGATGACAATCTTCCATGGTAGGCCAATAATAGTGTCTTAGAAACTTTTGGGCAATTGCTCTACCATTGACATGGCCACCACATTCACTGGAGTGAGCGGCTTCAACAATGTTTTAGGACTCGATCACATCAAGGCAAAGAAGATAAAACCCACTGAGGGACTTCTTGTAAAGAATGCCACCTATGATCTTGTAACGCTCTAAAACGTGGCGAATGGCTCGTCTGTCAGCAGAGGTGGCATAATCGGGAAAGGATCCATCTTTGAGAAAATTTTCGATGTCAAAATACCAAGGATGACCATCTTCGAGGTCGATTTCAGGCTCTTTTGAGAGGGCATGGACTCGAAGGGAGGGAGACTTGAGTTGAGAAAACCAAGGATCAACATGAGAAGAGACTCTTAATCTTTGAACCGAGACGGTTTCAGAAGACCTCCCTAATGGAATAGGGATGGAAGAAGCCAAGGAGGCGAGAGAATCTGCCAAAATGTTTTGAGCCCTAGGAGCGTGGACTAGGGCGAGCTACATAAACTGCCGGAATACCTTTCCTACCAACTCTTGGTATGGTTTCAACTTGGGATCCTGGGTCTATACTTGTTGAGAGACTATCGGAGTATCAATTGCAAATCTCCAATTATCCTTAACTCCGAGCAACAATGCCATTTTCAGCCCAACTAGGAGTGCCTCATACTCGGCCACATTGTTTGTGGCACAGAAGGTTAATTGGTAGGCGTGCGGAATGACTACCCCTTCCGGTGAGAGGAGGACTGCCCCTATTCCACACCCTTTGGAATTAAGAGCCCCATCGAAGTAAAGTACCCATGAAGGTTCACCATCGATAATGGCTCCTAACTCTTCATCCGAAAAACTTTCATCGACAGGAGAATATGAAGGTAAGGGGTGGTGGGCCAAATGCTCAGCAATAGCATGCCCCTTGATTGACTTTTGGTTGACATAAGTGATATCAAATTGATTAAGGAAGCTTTGCCACCTTATCAACCGCTCAGTCAGGATGGGTTTCTCAAGCAAGTACCGAATTGGGTCCATGCGCGCCAGAAGCTTCACTTCATGAGCTAGGAAATAATGCTTCAGCTTCTGGGCAACCCAGACGACGGCCGCACATGTTCTTTCCATGGCAGTGTACTTTTTCTCAGCCTCATTGAACAACTTTGATAAGTAGTACACCGCTCTCTCTTTCTTCTCGTCGTCATATTGGGCCAAGACTGCTCCAATTGAATCTTCAGTGGTTTACACATAGAGCGATAAAGGCCGACCCGGGACCGGAGAGCGAGAATAGGGGGATTGAATAAATAACTCTTCAATTCTTCAAAGGCCTTTTGACATTTATTGTTCCAATCAAACTTAGCCTCTCCTTTAAGCATCTCATAGAAGGGCTTGCAAAGGATTGAATGCTGGGAGATGAATCTCCTAATGAACTGAAGTATGCCAATTAGCCCTCTAACTTCTCTAATATTCCTAGGAGGGGGCATGTCGATTATTGCTTTGGCCTTGTTGGGGTCAATCTCAATTCTCCGCTTGCTAACTATGAACCCAAGCAACTTCCCATAAGATACTCCAAAGAAACTTCTTGGGGTTCATTTTGAGCTTATGTTCTCTAGACCGTTAGAGAACTGCCCGGAGGACTTCAGCATGGCCATGTCGAGTCTTTGATTTAACCAACACATCGTCCACATAGACCTCCATGTGCACATACATCATGTCGTGAAAAATTGCCATCATTGCCCTTTGATAAGTTGCTCCCGCATTCTTCAATCCGAAGGGCATCACAACATAACAATAGGTCCCCCAAGGCATTGTGAAAGAAGTTTTCTCCTGGTCTTCCTCGGCCAGACGGATCTGGTTATACCCAGAGAAACCATCCGTGAATGACAACATCTCAAAGCCGGCAGTATTGTCCACTAGGACATCTATGTGTGGAAGAGGGAAATCGTCCTTTGGGCAAGAACGATTAAGGTCATGGAAATCTATACAGATCCTAACCTTACCATCCTTCTTCATCACCGGGACGATATTAGCTACCCATTGTGGATAAAGCACAACCCTAATGAATTTAGCCTTATGCAATTTGTCAACCTCCTCTTTGATCTTGAGTGCAAGCTTGGGATGTAGCCTCCTCAGCTTTTGTTTGACGGCTTTTGCGTCGGCTTTTATGACCAACCGGTGCTCGACCAAAGAGGTGTCAAGTCCCGGCATGTCCTCGTAGGACCAAGAAAAACCATCGGAGAACTCTTGAAGGATAGCTACAAGGGCTTCTTCTTCTTTAACACTCAAGTTGTCACTAATTAAAACTACCTTTGGGGATTCTTCGGTGCCAAGATTGACCTCTTTAGTTGGCTCGTCCGCCGCCATGGTTGGCTCGTCGAACTTCTTTGTGCCATCCACATAGGAGCTCACTGGGTCCTCTTCTTCTGACCCAAGATCTCCCGGCTCACCCTTCTCATCGAAATCTAGCAGATAGACTCCTAAACCATCATCTACAGAATCACCTTCTTCAAAATCAGCCTCTACAAGGGCAGGCTCCTCAAGAAACTCCGGGACTTGACTCAATTTAGCACACCTCTCAGCCAAGGCCATAACGGGCAGGAACTTGCCTACCCTTCTCTTTACGAACACATGGCTGAGAGGAACTAAACTCTTCTACACCTAGACCCGACCCTAGACTTGATTCTAAGCCTAAATCTAAACTAGAATCTAAACTACTATGTACAGGACTGCTATGTACAAAACTATGTACAGGGGAATTGCCCTTAGGCGGGTGAGAGTGAGAGTCTAGGCTGGAAAGCGTCGGCCCCTGGCCGAATGGAAACGACTCCAAAGAGGAAGGGTGCTCGACGGAGACCTCGCATTCCCACCTTCGAGAATTGGCATTTTTTTTCGGAGTCAAGGCTCAAAACCATGAGTTGCTAACTCAAGGTTGCCCTGACAGGCCAAGTGAGGAATGGAGAAAGGATGGGCGGAGAAAGAAGGGAGAAGGGAGTGGTTGAAGAAGGAGAATCTAGTGCCAGGCACGCCTCAGTAGCGGGAGATTGTGAAAGGGATGATGATGGTGATGAGGAGGGAGATGGAGAGTCAGAACCAAAGAGCGAAAGAAGGCCGAAGTCCTCACAGACTTCCTCAAATTCAATAGCTTCCTCTTCTTCATCTTTGCTCTCAGAGTCGGATAACTCCTCGATCACAGGTTCGCGAGTTCCCAGTTGGAGAGGTCCCTGAATGAAGTGCTCCTTCAGGGTCCAAGTGAGAGGGGTATAGGGGATGAATGGATCCGGGTGAACCGGGTCCAGATGAAATGCTAGACCAGTCCTATCTAACAACCTTCTTGTCTGAATATTACGGATAGGACCCTGCTTGTTCCTACCCAACCCTCGGCCATGAATATAGGAGACCTTAGCCATTACTTCCCAACCTTTTCCTTGGGGACATGGGACATGCTCGAATTCTTCATTCACAATGGGAGGTTGGTTCAAATCAAGGGGAGAGGGGAGATCAAAGATGGACATGACAGGCTTCTTCCCCTTGTCCGAAATGAAAAGGTGCAGCATCTGCTCCGAAGTGATAGAATTGAGAGTTTCCAAGGTAGGAATGCTCTTGATTTTGATAACCCGCCCATTAAATGGAAATTTGAAACATTGGTGGGCAGTGGAAGGGACCCCTAAAGTTTGTTCTAGCCAGGGATGACCAAGAATGGCCTTATAGGCCAGATTGACATCGAGGACTAGAAACTCGGAAGACATGGTGACAGGTCCAACCTGCAATTGAAGAGCAATTTTACCTTTGGCAACCCTCTTGGAGTTGTCATAGGCAGCAATGGTGGAGCATATTTTCTCCAAATTATCCTCCCCCAAGCCCAATTGCTTGAGGGTCTTCATCGGACACACGTTAATGGATGCCCCGGTGTCAATGAGGGTGGAGTCTATTGAAACCCTGTTAAGGGTGATAGTAAGACAGAGAGGAAGTGAACGACACTCGGGGGCAGCAAGATCTTTATCCGAGAAAGAGATTGAGGGTCCTTGGGTAAGGGAGAGGATAACATTGGTGACCCCACTGGGAGGAAGGTCATCATTGACCATGATTTTCTGGAGGAATTGGAGGAGGGTGGACTGATGAGACGGCGATCTCCGAATCAATTCTAAAATAGACACCCTTGCGGGGGTCTTATCCAAGGGTTGCAGAATGTCATATTCGGTGCCGGCAGGAGGTGGAGGTCCATTATCCTCCTCATCTTGAGATGGCCGCGGGAGAGGAGGAAGAATCCGGTTCCTGAGTGTGACATGAACATCTTCCTGGGACCTAGGAAGGATGAGTTGGAGAGGTCTGGTTCCATGGGTAGACGACTCATAGGCAAGGGGAGTGGGAATGGAAGGGTAGGCTTCCTGATGCGTAGGTTGTATGAGAACTAAGGGCCGCTCCTCTAAATTAGCATCTACAGTGGTGGAGGGCTCTTCGAACTCTACGGAGGGACATGGGTACCATTCCTCAAAACCTTCTACTCCCCATTGTTGCTCTCTCCTTACTATCCGAGGTTCTGAATGTGTCAAGGTATGGACATTTTCCTGGGACTTATAGGAGGAGGTATTGTTGCTTTGGTGGTTGGGGAGAGGGTTTTGGACAATACCAAGGTCCCTTTTGGTGTACCTAGACTTGGCTATGGTCACCTTGACGTCCTCCCAATTTATCCTACCCTGATAGTTCATGTCATACACCCAGTCACAGAAGGTGAAATAGTTGTGGAGCTTGTGACCATGGGTCCATAGTATTTTGAGGTATCCATCCTTGGATTGACGCATTCCCTTTGTGGGGGGAGTCGGATATCGTCACAAGACATGAGGGCGAAGAATACGTCCTCGAGGGTCTCAAGGAGAGGAGGGTAATGAGACCTCTTGGGACCCGGACGGGTATAGCTGGAAGGAGGAGGAACGACCGAATAAGGCTTGGAGGGGTGTGATGGGAATTGGTGAGGATTGGAAGGAGGGTTGGAGGACTTGTTAGGAGGCCTCAGTGGCTGACTGCAAGCACTAACGGACTCGTTGATGGTCACCCCCTCGGTGGTAGGTGCCACGGGAACCTTACGTCCCTTGGGCTTCCCTTCAAAGAATGGTGGGAGAGAGGAGTCCTTGATCTGGTTCTGAATCACCCAAGCTCGATTATAAAGATGTGCAAAGGAGGGAAACTCACTAAGCATCAATATGGATTTGAGCTGGGAAGTGGTGTTGTTGACAATCATGATGATGGCTTGAGACTCCGGGATGGTGACATCGGCTCTCGAAGCCATGGATCTCCAACGGTTGGCAAAAGTGACAAAGTCTTCATCCGGCCTCATCTTTTCCACCAACAAGTCAGAAAGTGTAGGGACTTGAGTGGCCATGTAGGAGAAATGGGAGATGAAGCGTTTGGAGACTATGTCGAAATTGATAAGATCCGATGCTGGTAAGGAGGTGAACCACCTCAAAGCTTCCCCTTCTAACGATTGTTGGAAGAGGTGAACTAAGAGGACCCGATCGTACAGCCACCGATGGGAGTCCATGGTAAAGCCAACAAGGTGGAATTGAGGATCGGAGGTCCCGTCATACTTGCGGTATTTCGGGGCCTCGAAACCCAGAGGGAAGTAAGCATTGGGGAGCTTGCAGTAGTTCTGGAGAGAGTGAGGCTTGGAGAGGGACAGAGACTCAGCCAAGAGTCTCCTAAGAAGACCTTCCATCTCTGACCGGGAGATGGATTCAGATTGAGCGGAAGGAGTGGGTTGAACATAAGGTGGATAGATGGACAGAGGGGTTGGAGCGGGAGTAGGTAGAGGAGTAGGAGGAGAAATAGGAGTGGAGATGGGGATAGGAGAGATAGGAATCCGGGAAGGAGTGATAGGCCTTGGAGCAGGCTTAGATGAGGAGGCATAGAAAGGAGAAGGGGATGGAGAGGAAGGAGAGGCCGCTGCCCGGATGGTATGCTTAGAAAGAATTGAAATGATGTCCTCGGGCGAATAGCGGGAGAGGAGCTTGGAGAATTCGGGGTCTTCCTGAACATCTTTTGCATATGTGGGGTTGACCCTTAGACTCACACTCCCCTCATTGTCAGCTTGAGAGGAGGAGGAGAAGTGAACCGACTCTTCAGGTTGCATGTCAATGTTGACCATTTCGACAAATTCATCATTGATGTTATCATCATATTCGAAAGCTGGATTGTTAGACATGTTTCAAGAGTTCAACCAAGAGTCCATTTAACAATACAACCTACTGATTTTAAGATGATTTAGTTGATTAATTACACTGTTGTTAGGAGAAAAGTGGATTTCTACCAAACAATGTGATCAAACAACGTCCCAAAATTATAGAAGTTGAAGTTGAAGTTGTGTTTTAATTAACTTTGTAAAAGGCCAATTTCTCTCACTCCTCACTCAAAACCGGGTGAATGGGCGGACTAAGTGGGAAGGGTAAAGGTTCTCCTATCCCGTACCGTGAGGGAATCCACGGAATTTAGTGACTTACAGAGTTCTCCTTGGAACCAACCCAATTTACCCGAGAGGGAATCCCCGAGTAAAAGGTTGTAAACCAAAGAGGGGTTATCCTAAAATGTGTGGGGAGGCTAGAACAGAGAAGAAGAAGGACCCCCTTCGTGACACAGTACCGTTAGGGATCAAACATGAAGAAAACAGAAATCAAAACAGATCAAAACAGGCTTCTGGGAAGTAAACGACAAACATATGGACGCTCAGTTCATCAGAAAGTAGTTGACGGCATGATCGACGGACGCTGACATGGAGTAAACGACTAACTAGATGGACGTTAAATAGAACTAAATGGAAGGAAACGTGGACGCTTACCTAGGTAGACGGCGGAATCGCTTGCCGTTTACTTGGATGCAGACTGAGACCGAGGCAGCACAACTAGTCCCACCGTGATCGCCAGAAAAGAGCTGTAGACGAGTCGTTCGCCGCACTCCCAGTGACTGTGGGATCCTCCGGTCGTTCACGAACGTCGTCGCTCCCTCGTTGGCGATGAAGGATTGTTGGTTGACCTCGTTGACTCCCTAGTTGACCTCGTTGACTGAGGAGAAAACAAAGAAAACCACAAAGGAAACAGAGATGATGCGATCGC
Organism: Colocasia esculenta; assembly: GCA_014218235.1. Lineage (NCBI taxonomy): Eukaryota > Viridiplantae > Streptophyta > Magnoliopsida > Alismatales > Araceae > Colocasia > Colocasia esculenta. The sequence continues at coordinate 98,952,482 of CM024762.1, forward strand.
CAGGGCCTTACCTGTGCCCAAGGAGGTGTTGTGATCACGTTGGTGCAGTAGCCTCGTATAGCGGTGGATTGTGGGACTCCAACTTCTCCTTCTTTGGCCGGCCAAAGAACGAGAGCTCCACGGTCTTGTCCAAATGTTCATGCCACAAAAGAAACACTCTATTAGACTATAAGGAATGTAGTGAATGTTCAAAACGAAAGGAAAATGCCCAAAAGGAGAGTCCCGTACCGGTTACGGACTTGAGAAGAGGGGTGGCCAAGTGTTATGACCACCCTTCTTCCCTCCGTTTATTGGTTGGGAAACCCCTTTTTAGGTGTGTAGGAAGGTTCCCTACGTGCCTAGGGTGTGTTTGCGAGTGTGTGAAGCATGTAAAGACTAAGGAGAGAGAAAGAGAAGAGGAGGAGAAGAAGGGAGACGATTCTCCTTGTTTGGCATTGTTGACTCCTTGCTGGGCTCCTCCAGCTCGAGATGAAACCTCCTAGATGTTCCAAATGATGAGAGGAAGAGGAAGAAGGATGATGGAAGGTAGGGTACACTTTTCTCTCTCTTCTCTCCAAGTGACAAAGTATGGACATCCAGCCTCTCTCCCCTCACTTAGAAGGCCAAGGGGGGACATAAATAGGCAGTGGGGTCGGAGCTTCAGAGCCTTGGATGCTCAAGTGTGAAGAAACACACTTGCATACTTGGCAATCCATGTGCTTATGCTGCAACCAATGAGGGGAGGCCAAGTAGGATTTTTACTAGGTCATTGGGGTGCCAAGGTGGCCCATATACCTGTTGGAACGGCTATATGCGTTGCATGTGAAGGGTTATGCGGAATAACACAATATGGTAATCTAGAAGGGGGGTTGAATAGATTACGGAAATTTCTAATTACTGATGGCTTCTTTTCGATGCTACAGCGATCTTAATGAAACTTGATTAGAATTCGATTGAGTATAAGAAAGCTTGAGTTGATATAAATGAGAACAGGGTATCAAACGTGCATATGAACAACGTGCCTACCAATCATCTATCGCAAAATGTGAGCAAACCACAGGACACGATGATTTAAGGTGGTTCGGAGTACACAACTCGTGTATCCTACATCCACCGTCCACACACACACGCAGAAATGACTGCTTATGAGCGAGTTCAACACAACAACTCACACACACACACGTTGTCTGATGAACCACGATCAGAACAACCACAATTTCGTGGATCAAGCACAAGGGATGCTTGAAACATAACCACACACACACAATGGAATGGAAATTGTGAAATGGAGAAGAATTTAGAGTTGGGGAACAAATCCAGTTGGAATTCGTCTCGTGGATCGTCCAGACGCTCTTCAAACTTTGATTGGATGTAGACTGATCGATGTAGAAGATTGAATTGACGACGATCCGGCTTCAACTTCGCATGGATGGTGATTCCACGACGATCTGGGCAGAAGATTGAAGCAGAGCAGCAAATTGGGGCTTTTCCTCTTGGTCCCTTGGAGGCTCTTGGTTGGGAGGCTGCTCTATGCGAATTTGGCTCCAAAAGGATGCTTATATAGTGTTAGGTAATGGTGGGGGTCGTGGAGGAAGGAGACACCCAAATGGGGCCGGAATCAGAACTTCTGAATTTCATGTTTCCGTCGTCTGTCGACAGGTGCACTTGCATCTGTCGACAGATGCACTCAGGCTGAGAACTGGGTTTCAAAAATCTGAATTTCTGAGTGTATCTGTCGACAGGTAATTTGCATCTGTCGACAGGTGCACTCAAGGATACAAAGACTGAAGTCTATCATGGGTTGTCTATGTGTATCTGTCGACAGGTAATTTGCATTTGTCGACAGGTGCACTCAGAAATATACAAACTGAAGTCTGTCTTGGGTTGTCTGTGTGTATTTTTCGACACATACCCTGGGCCTATCGACATATACACTTCTTTGACATTGTCTTGGTCTGTTTGCTCATTTCTTTGATGCTCCATCTTTCATGCTTGTGCACCTACATGTAAATACAATGTTAGTGATATACATTGTGTGATTTGGCAATGTTTAACATAATCACTTTCATGGTGTTTTTCATGTTAATTAACACATCAATTTTGCATTAAATCAATGTTCAAGGATATTAATGTGATCATCAAAAACATGATATATTGAAAACCCAACAATCTCCCCCTTTTTGATGATGACAAATACATTCAATTAATGCATAATATTGATGTTCTCCCCCTTTTTGACAACATACAAAAAGTCAAGTCATGCACATTATGAGACAAATAAACATGAACTGTGAGTTTTCATTGATTGATCATTCAAATTTCACAGTACAGGAGACAATCATTACATGACTGAATAAAAATCAAAAGGAAGGGAAATAACATGAGCAAGCAAAAAGATAACAGGACTAGTGAGACTAACTCCCAGCTAAGACTCTTAACGACCTCTAAGGACCCTGAGACCCTCTATTCATCGTCATGTCCAGCAGGTGGAGGATGACGGGATCCAGCTCTCTCGGAGTAAAGGAAATCAAGCCTGTCTTGGATATGCACATGAGACGCATCCAGAGAGTTAAGTCAAGCATCCACTTGATCAAATCTAGTATTCAGTTGAGCAAATCCTGAGGTCATCTGTTGATGCAATTGTGCCAAGTAATCACGAAGGGATTGTTCTTGAGGCATAGGTACATCAGCAAATTCTTAAGGTTGATCAGGCATTTGCTCATCCTGAGGTTCTTCATCACTGTCTTCATTAACTTCATTGTCTTGATTGTCTTCTTCATCAGATAACTCTTCAACACCTTATGGTTCTTTCCCTTTGAGAGTCCTTGTCACTACACCGTCTACAAACTTGTAGCCCATTCGGTGAGCGGCAGTGAGGTCAAATACACTGCGGGATTTTAAGGAGACGAGCTCACTTGAAGGAATAGGGATGCCAATGAAAATGAGAAAAGAGGTGATGGGGCATGCATATGGCATTGATCTCTTGGTGTTGGAGAAACACCGACGAATGAGGCTTAGCATGAGTTCAGGTAGATTGATTTGTTGACATTTGAGAAAGAATATGAACAAGGACTTATGAACCTCAGTGACTAATTCTCGACTTCCATCCTTCGGGATGATCAAAGTAGTGAAGATATGATGGATCATCCGGATCAAAGGAGGAAAGTAGTTGGCATTCAGACGAGCAATTTCCTTAGTGGAATCATAAGGTTGCAAAGTGAGAAGTTCATAGTACTCAGAAGCGGAAGGAGTATAGTTGAAGATTTCAACTCCTGAGTTTGGGATTTCAAGGGCTGTCGAGATAAGATTTGCGGTGAGGCGAAAACGAGTTCCTCTCACCGAAGAGAAAATATCTCCCTGATCGGAAAGCCCTAGATTATTGAAAAATTATGTGACGACATTTGGAGAATATTGCAAGTGCGAGTACAGAAAGGATGTCCACCCTTGAGTGTCAAATTAGGGTAGGAGTGAGGGGAACATCGATCCTAAGGACTCAAAGTCCACATACCGGGATTGGACGAGTTTCTTGAAGGTGCCGTGTACCCGGATGAGATGGAGACCCTGACGAACAATGAGTTTCGGCAACCGATCTTCGCGATGCTTGCTACGATGTTCTGAAGGAGCCCTGGAACTCTCTCCGGCGTCCGTTGAAGCGCGACGACGGCAAGTGAGAATCTTGGTCTTGGGTGCCATCTCAGGAAGGAGGGTGAAAATGACGTTTGGGAAGGGAGAGTGGAGGGATCCCATACGAGGAGCAGCAAGATCGTCGGAGACGGATCGATCTTGAGCCCTGGAGGGGGAAGAGAGGGGTTTGGAGAAGAGGAGGAAATGAGAGGGGAAATGGTGGGAAATGGTCGTGGGAAGCCTTTAGAATAGGTTTATAAGGGATTTCGAAAAGAGGCCCCACACAAAAGACTTGAACAGGCGCGATGGGTGGCTTCAAAAACGGATCTGGGACGCCGACTGTCGACAGATGACCATCTGTCTGTCGACAGATAACTGCTTTTTGGCAGAAACTTGATTTTTTCAAGATTTTTCAACGGGTCAAGTGTTCATTTGGCATTTTAGGGTAAAATAGGTGTATGTACAAGATAAAAATGCATATCCATTATGATGAAGACATGACACAATTCTACAATGATTTTGAAATAAAACCGATGAGTTCTTTAATTAGATCATAAAGAACACATTTACAAAAGCCAGTGAAAATTAAATAACTCTTTTGATTAAGGCCATTGAAGAAAAACATGCATCAAAATAGAGATGATACTCATATGAAATTTGAATTAGATGGTCACAAGAACATCTTACCCATAAGAAGCACATTGGACTTGACAAAAAAAAAATTTCCGGAGGCTTCACTCTATTTCTAGTATGATTTTAGGATCTTTAAGCAGCGAAGATGGGAAAGAGTGGCAATGAGGAGCACTTTCACTTTTTCATGTGAAGGTAGACATTTGTGATGCCAATACCCCAGTTACTCAATGTGAGTGTCCATGAAGCCATTGTGTAGAGATAATGAAACAACCTTTTGACGCGAAGACCGACATTGGTGATGCCCATGTCCTCGGTTACTTAGTGATTTTCATCATTGCTCTACCTCCATCCCATAAATGAAAGATATTTTTTTTTTATTGAAGCGTAGAAATAGGTAGCTTTTCTCCCTTTTATTTTGTTTTTACTTTTCATCAAGTACATGAGATTTCTTTAGGCAAGTGATAATGTAGAACATTAAATTCAAGGACCTTCTGATTTTTCAAATCATTTTGGATTCATGTTTAATGACAAGGGAGTTATTCAAAGGAGATGTTTAAAAATCATTTGGTTTGCTCATTGTGTTCAAAATGATCTAAATAGTCCTCAATCAAGTGTTGCATCAAACATCATTTAGACTTGGTTCACGACTTTGACATGAAGTGGATATGAAAGGTTATATTGCACAAAACAATCTAATGTTTACCTTTAAATCAAGTAATGAACACTTTCTTGAAAAGTATGAAGAAGGAATGAAAAAATAGTGAGATTGTGTTTATCTGTCGACAGCAGGAATCTGTCTGTCGACAGATGCACACAGACTGATGAATTGAAGTTTCAGTCAGAGCAAATCTGAGTGTACCTGTCGACAGATGGAATGTATCTGTCGACAGATATGAACAGAGTGGATTTTTCTGGTTTCAGTTTGAGTGCACATGAAGTTCAAGGAAGTGAGGATTAAAAATTGAAGTGAAGGAAGAGTTTCCTCATGAAAAAAAAATACTCATCTACCCTGAACTTACTCCCCCATAGTGTGTGCACGTGTTGACACAACATCTAAGCAAGGATTCACACAAGCATTTGATACAAGGCAAACATGTTCATTTCAAGAATATCATACACAAGTACATGGTCACAGAAAAAGCATTGTTTCATGGAGTTAACATGATAATATGTAAGGAAACTAAAAATCCTATGTGAAGTACAGGACCTTTATATGCAATGGGACTATGGATACTTGGCGGAGAAGGTTTCCTCACGCATGATGATAGTTTCCAAACAAGCCGAACATGTTTTTCCACAGTTCACCATTTGATATACCATATAGTCATTCACACATAAAGAGCATGTACTCCAATATGGAGAGTTAGTTTCATTGCATTTTACACAAACCCAATTCTCTTCTTAAGGATGTGAATCTATCTTCAGACAAGGGTTTGGTGAAAATGTCAGCCAATTGTTTTTCTGTGGGAATGAAATTAAGTTCCAAGGTTTTATTGGCCACTTCATCTCTCAAGAAATGATGACGGATTTCAATGTGTTTAGTCCTTGAGTGTTGGACAGGGTTTTTTGAAAGGTTGATAGCACTTGTGTTGTCACATAGTATAGGTGTGCATCCAATTTCAACATTATAGTCAGCTAACTGACTTTTGATCCACAACACTTGAGCTGCACAACTTCCTGCAGCGACATATTCTGCCTCTGCAGTGGAGAGTGCAACCGAGTGTTGTTTCTTGGATGCCACGAAACCATGCAACCGCCAAGGAATTGGCAATATCCACTAGTGCTTTTTCTATCAATTTTACATCCAGCATAATCAGCATCAGAATAGGATATCAAATCAAAACTACTGCCTGCTGATACCAAAAACCCAAATTACATGTGCCTGAGAGATATCGGAAAATTCTCTTGACTGCAATTAAATGGCTTTCCTTTGGACTAGATTGATATCTAGCACAAAGGCAAACACTGAATTGTATATCCGGTCTACTTGCAGTAAGATAAAGGAGTGAGCCAATCATACCTCGGAAGTGCTTTGCATCTACCGGTTTACCTTTCTCATCATTTTCCAATTTGATGCTTGTGCTCATTGGGGTGGAGGCCGGTTTAGCTTGCTCAAATTGAAATCGTTTGAGAAGCTCTTTGACATATTTTTCTTGATTTATGAAGAAGCCATCTTTATGTTGTTTCACCTGCAAACCAAGAAAGAATTGAAGCTCCCCCATTAGACTCATCTCAAATTCACTGTGCATGTGTTTAGAAAATTCTTCACACAGTGAAGGGTTAGTAGAACCAAATATAATATCGTCCACATAAACTTGAACAACAATTATGTGATTGCGAACTTTCTTAGTGAAGAGGGTTTGGTCCACTTTACCTCTTGAGTAGTTTTTGCTTACCAGAAAATTGCTTAGTCTATCATACCAAGCTCGAGGTGCCTGTTTCAAACCATAAAGAGCTTTGTGCAATTTATACACATGGTTAGGCATTTCAGAATTTTCAAAACCTGGTGGTTGAGAGACATAGACTTCTTCTTTGATATAGCCATTTAAGAAAGCAGTTTTAACATCTATTTGATAAAGTTTGAACTTATGGGAGCATGCATATGCCAATAAAATTCTGACTGCTTCTAATCTGGCTACAGGAGCAAAGGATTCTTCAAAATCTACACCAAATTCTTGATTATATCCTTTTGCAACGAGTCTAGCTTTATTTCTAACCACTTTTCCTTCTTCATTAAGTTTATTCCTAAACACCCATCTAGTTCCTATGATAGAAATTTCAGGGGTTCGAGGAACTAAACTCCATACATTATTTCTTTGAAATTGACCAAGTTCCTCATGCATAACATCAATCTATGAGTTATCTTTTAAGGCTTCTTCAACATTTTTGGGTTCCACTTGAGAGACAAAAGCAAAAAGATCATGTTCAATTATTTGTCTAACTTGAGACCTTGTTTGAACAGAATCATTTAAACTACCTATCACATCATCAAGTGGGTGATCTTTGGAATACCTCACATTTGTGATTGTTGAAGGGCCGGGAGTATCTTGTCCTTGAGGAATTTGATCTTGTGAATGTTGTTCTTCAGGAGGTTCACCTTCTAGTGGATTTTCTTCATGTGTTTCATCTTGTTTTCTGAAGGCTATTTCATCATCTTCATCATAGTCCTTGTGAAGATATCCACCTTTGGTCTTGGAACCTTCTTCAGATTTGTCTTTTGCTTTGACGTGTAGGTCCTCAAGTGATGTTCCTTCATCTTCTTTTTCAGTTCTATTAACAGTCAAACTGTTAGATTTTGGCATAAGTCTCATCAAAAATAACATGTGGAGTTTCTTCCACAGTGCGTGTTTTATTGTTAAACACCCTATATGCCCTAGAGTGTTCTGAGTAGCCTAGAGAAACACCTTGATCACTTTTGGCTTCAAATTTATCTAAATCAGATTTATCATTGTTATGAATAAATACCTTTGAGCCAAATACTCGGAAGTACCCAAGGTTGGGTTTCTTAACTTTCAACAAATGGTAGGGGGTTTTCTTTATCACAGGTCTTACCATGGCTCTGTTAGAATGTAGCATGAAGTGTTCACTACTTCTGCCCAAAAGCTTCTGGAGAGTTGGCCTTCAACCAGAAGAGTGCGAGCCATTTCCACCAATGTTCTGTTTTTCCTCTGCACTACTCCATTTTGTTCTGGAGTCTTGGGGAGGAGAACAGATGTTCGATCCCTTGGTGCCTGCAAAAATCAGAAAATGCATTGTTATCAAATTCTCCCCGTGATCGGTGCGGATTGAGCATATTTTATTCACATTGCCATGCTCAATCTTGTTAAAGAATTCTTGGAAGATTGTAGTGTTTCACTTTTGTGTGCCAAGAATTTGACCCATGTGAACCTAGAAAAATCATCTACAATGACAAAACCAAAACGTTTGCCATTGAGACTTAGAGTTCTAGTTGGTCCAAAAAGGTCCATGTGCAACAGTTCATATGGTTTAGATGTGCTTACCGGTGCTTTGGATTTGAAAGACTTCCGGGTCTGTTTTCCCTGTGCACATACATCACAAAAACTTTCATTGTTGTTAAAAGAAATGTCAGGAAGTCCACTTACTAATTTGAGCTTCATGATCTTATGCAATACGTTGTAGTTCGCATGGCCAAGCCTACGATGCCACAATGTCAATTCATCCTGTCTATTTGCAACAAGACAAATTGTCATTTTCTGGATCATCTAAGTCAACTAAGTAGATGTTATTCACTCTTTTTCAGAAAATTTTACACTTCATGTTTCTTTATCAACAATTTGACATGAATTTGATTCAAAAATGACGTTGTGACCTCTATCACATAATTGACTTATGCTAAGCAAGTTGTGATTAAGGCCATCAACCAACAGTACATTTTCAATTGAATTGGAGGGACACTTACCAACATTACCTGTGCTAATGATTTGGCCTTTGTTGTTACCTCCAAAAATGACTTGTCCTCTGTCTTTCTCCACTGGGAAACAAAATTTAGCTTTGTCGCCCGTCATGTGCCTCGAACAGCCGCTATCCAAGTACCATTTGTTTTGATGTTGGGCTACTAGGCATTCCTGCATATGTGGATCAGACAAGAGGTTTTGGTACCCAAATTACTTTGGGTCCCAAAATTTCATTCATGCAACAAAGTAAATGCTTAGGAATCCAAACTTGTTTGAATTTCTGTTTCTTTGGATTATTCCAGCATTGTTTTTCATCATGACCAATCTTTTTACACACATTGCATGAAGGAATTTTCTTTTCAATTTTTTGCTTGATAGACTGTTTATTAGTTGAAGTTGTTCTTGCCTGTCGACAAGCACCATTCCATCTGTCGATAGGTGGCTTTTTCTTTTTTGTTGGGAACATGCTTGCTTGTGCTTGGGCTAGGATCAACAAAGGAAGTGATCAATGACTCTCCTATTTTCTTTTTTGACAGGTTGATATTAACCCATGCTTGGTTACATGTATTTTAGCACCCAAAACCGCATCTAGATTTTGCTTTCCTTTTACAAATTTCATCAAGTCTTCAGATTTCTCTTTCAATTCTGTTTCAGTTTGTTCCAACTTTTTCCTTGTTTCTAGATGTTCTTCTTGAAGGAATTCAAGAGAATGGCTTAAACAGTCCCTTTCCTTTTGTGTTTCTTGTAATTTCATTTTCAAGCAATCCATCTCTTCACTATGAGTCTTTTCATCAATTTTCATCATTTCTATTTCTTTTGTCAGGAATGCAATTCGTTCATCGTGATTTTTATCATGCACAAGGGAGTTGCATTTCTTTTTCAATGCCTTATTTTCAGATCTATATTCACAAAATTTTTCAAATAGAGTAGTGTATGCTTCCTCCCATTCACTTGCAGTGTAATTATCAAATGAGAAGTTTACCTCGGTGGAGTCATCACTCCTTGCCATTAAGCATTTTACTTCTTCATCATCGGATGTTTCTTGTGCATCTTCATCTTCATCTTCATCACTCCAGGTTGCCAACATTGCTTTGGCTTTCTTGAAGATGAATTTTTCTTTCTTCAGCTTCTTCTTGAGTTCCGGGCATTCTCCTCTCATGTGCCCCTGTTTCTTGCATTCATAACAAACAATATCAGATTTTTGTGGACTCATATTTCTGTGAAAAATTTTTCTTTTGAAAGGTTTGGAGTTACCTGTGTCTCTCCTTTTGAACTTCAGAAATTTCTTGAATTGTCTAGTGAGCATTGCCATTTCATCATTATCACTCTCACTAGATGCTTCTTGCTCATCACTATCTTGTTGAATGGATTTCTTGGAGCTTGTTGATGTTTTGTTGGATGCTTTTAAAGCAATTGACTTCCTAGGATTTTCTTCTAATTCTTTTCTTTTGATGTTGATTTCATATGTCATTAAGGAGCCAATTAGTTCATCCAATTTCATTTTAGAGAGGTCTTTGGAATCCTCAATGACAGTGGCCTTAGTATTCCAAGATGAAGTAAGAGATCGAAGTATCTTTCTTACTAAGTCACTTTCAGAGTATTCCTTTTTAAGACCTTTTAGCCCGTTAATTATTAGCATGAATCTTGCAAACATGTCTGATATGTTTTCATCAGTTTTCATCTTGAACATTTCATATTCAGACACTAACATGCTAACTTTGGTTTCCCTTACCTCGGACGTACCTTCGTAGATGAGTTCAAGTTTGTCCCACATCTCTTTTGCTGTTGAGCATGTGGAGACTCTTGAGAACTCCTTTGGATGCACCGCACATTGCATCATGTTTAGTGCGCTCCAGTTGAGAGTTCCTTTAGCTATTTGGTCTTTCGTCCAGGTGTCTTCGTTCTCGGGCAACTCATATGGTCCCTTGCTGACTATCTTCCACAGCTCGTAATTTTGAGCTCTCAAAAATACCTGCATACAATTTTTCCAATAAGGATAGTCAGTGCCATCAAAATAGGGTGGCCTGGTTACTGAATGTCCCTCGGCCATATACCCTTTGCTAGAATCCATAAGATCGAGAATCTCCTGATCGCTAGATCAAATTACGAAAACTGTAAATCGGAGAAACCTTGCTCTGATACCAATTGAAGGGTTATGCGGAATAACACAATATGGTAATCTAGAAGGGGGGTTGAATAGATTACGGCAATTTCTAATTACTGATGGCTTCTTTTCGGTGCTACAGCGATCTTAATGAAACTTGATTAGAATTCGATTGAGTATAAGAAAGCTTGAGTTGATATAAATGAGAACAGGGTATCAAACGTGCGTATGAACAACGTGCCTACCAATCATCTATCGCAAAATGCGAGCAAACCACAGGACACGATGATTTAAGGTGGTTCGGAGTACACAACTCGTGTATCCTACATCCACCGTCCACACACACACGCAGAAACGACTGCTTATGAGCGAGTTCAACACAACAACTCACACACACACACGTTGTCTGATGAACCACGATCAGAACAACCACAATTTCGTGGATCAAGCACAAGGGATGCTTGAAACACACCACACACACACAATGGAATGGAAATTGTGAAATGGAGAAGAATTTAGAGTTGGGGAACAAATCCAGTTGGAATTCTTCTCGTGGATCGTCAGACACTCTTCAAACTTTGATTGGATGTAGACTGATCGATGTAGAAGGTTGAATTGACGACGATCCGGCTTCAACTTCGCATGGATGGTGATTCCACGACGATCTGGGCAGAAGATTGAAGCAGAGCAGCAAATTGGGGCTTTTCCTCTTGGTCCTTGGAGGCTCTTGGTTGGGAGGCTGCTCTATGCGAATTTGGCTCCAAAAGGATGCTTATATAGTGTTAGGTAAAGGTGGGCGTCGTGGAGGAAGGAGACACCCAAATGGGGCCGAAATCAGAACTTCTGAATTTCATGTTTCCATCGTCTGTCGACAGGTGCACTTGCATCTGTCGACAGATGCACTCAGGCTGAGAACTGGGTTCAAAAATCTGAATTCTGAGTGTATCTATCGACAGGTAATTTGCATCTGTCGACAGGTGCACTCAGGGATACAAAGACTGAAGTCTGTCATGGGTTGTCTGTGTGTATCTGTCGACGGGTAATTGCATCTGTCGACAGGTGCACTCAAAAATATAGAAACTGAAGTCTGTCTTGGGTTGTCTGTGTGTATCTGTCGAAACATACCTGGGCCTGTCGACAGATACACTTCTTTGACATTGTCTTGGTCTGTTTGCTCATCTCTTTGATGCTCCATCTTTCATGCTTGTGCACCTACATGTAAATACATTGTTAGTGATATACATTGTGTGATTTGGCAATGTTTAACATAATCACTTTCATGGTGTTTTTCATGTTAATTAACACATCAATTTTGCATTAAATCAATGTTCAAGGATATTAATGTGATCATCAAAAACATGATATATTGAAAACCCAACAGCATGGTCGAGAGAATGGCGCAAGTGGGCTGGATTCTCGGGCAGTTGCACAGACCAAGTAAAACTAGGTTGACGTCAAATGATAATGCCGCCAACCCCATGTAGGCGTCAACATATGTGGACGCCAACCAGAGTCAACGTCCTTGGGGATTGCCGCCAACATGAAGTCAGTGGCAGTCGATGCTGCCACACATGGGATCCGAGGCAAGTCAACAAATGGTCAAATGGGCCTTATTGGGCCATGGAACCATGCGGGGATGGGCCAAATCTCGTGTCTACAGATGGCTCCACCCTCTTTTAAGGGGGAGAGTCAGCCACTGATAGCAAAGAGCTGGATGTGGGTGGTAGAGAAAATCTTCTGAGCCATTAGGTGTGCCGAGGAGGATAAAGTTAGCTTGGCCACCGATATGCTGCAGGTACATAATTTATATATGCATGTACTTGTGTAAGTTTAGGTTTTGTCTAGATTGGTGCTTATGAGTTGTGCTTTGCAGGAGAGAGCCGATGTGTGGTGGGCTTCCTTACTTCGCACCAAGTTCGAGGATGGCGCGATTGAGGTGTCTTGGGATGAGTTTATGAGGCTTTTTCGAGCCAAGTTCATCCCCAAGCATGTCCAGGACAAGATGGAGCAGGAGTTCCTTTCTCTCACTCAGGGCTCCATGACGGTGTTGGAATATGAAGCCAGATTTTCCGAACTATCCAAGTATGCTCCTCACATAGTTGTTGATGAGCGCAGGAAGGCGAAGAAGTTTGTGATGGGTCTTAAGCCATCACTGAGGTCGAGGCTTGTGGCGTTTGACCACCATACGCTAGATGAGGCTCTTTGCACAGCGTTCAGGCAGGAGAGCGGGATGGATCAGTATCTCGAGGAGAAGAAGGCATCACAGAAGAGGTCCGCGCCACCATTCCAGCTGCAGGACAGGAAGAAGGCAGTGTACCAGTCATCGCAGCATCCAGCGGCGTCCAGTCAGTAGGCAGTTGCACCGCAGTCCCTAGTTTCAGGCCAAGCGACAAGAAGATGTGCCCTCACTGTGGAAGAGCACATGGCAGTACTGAGTGTTGAAAGGTAGCGGGGAAGTGTCTCAAGTGTGGCAATATCGAGCATCAGATCCGAGATTGTCACAGATTGCAGCAGGGTGTTCAGCATGGAGCGCCAGCCCCAGTAGCGGCAGCAGCAGCAACGCCAGCGACAGGGAGACCAGGAAGGCCTCGAGCCCAAGCTCGAGTGTTTGCTTTAGCACGAGAGGATGCAGAGCAGGCTGAGAATGTCACGGAAGGTACGGTTCTATTCATGGGTGTGTACGCTTGGGTTTTGTTTGATATGGGTGCCACACACTCATCATTTCCTAGCGGTTTACGAAGCAGTTAGCATTAGAGTCTGGAGTAGAGGCTGAGAAGTTAGAGGTCCCTTTGTCTGTGCACACACCAGTAGGTACGGTATTGACTAGGAAGTGTATTCCGTCTTTACCAGTGTGCATTGAGGACCGAGGCTTAGTTGGGTGCTTCTTTTTGCTTAAGATGAAGGACTATGATGCAATTCTAGGTCTAGATTGGCTTGAGGAGCACTATGCTTTGGTGGATTGTCATGGGAAGAAGATTACTTTCCGTATTCCTGGTGAGATGAGTTATCGCATCCTTTGCTAAGGAACTTAGCGGGAAGGTTTGTGATCTTCGCCATGAAGGCGATGAGGATGGTGAACAAGGGTGTGACGCTTTTCTTGCCAGCGTGGTCTTAGTACCGAAGGCTGATCAGTCACCGACCCTTGAGGAGATTGAGGTAGTGCAGGAGTTTTCAGACGTGTTTCCTGATGATTTGTCTGGTTTGCCACTAGCTAGGGAGATAGAGTTCACTATAGAGTTGCTGCTAGGCACCTCTCCTATCTCTAAGGCTCCATATCGGATGGCACCTGCGGAATTAGCTGAGCTGAGGAAGAAGTTGCAAGATTTGCTGGACAAGGGATTCATTTGCCCTAGTGTGTCACCTTGGGGCACACCTGTATTGTTCGTGAAGAAGAAGGATGGTTCCCTCAGGTTGTGCATTGATTATAGAAAGCTCAACCAGGTGACAGTGAAGAACAAATATCCCTTACCGCGGATTGATGATTTATACGATCAGTTGCAGAATGCATCGATGTTCTCTAAGATTGATCTACGGTCCGGCTATCACCAGCTGAGGATTAGGAGTGAAGATGTGTCCAAAATGGCTTTTAGGACTCGTTATGGGCATTATGAGTTTTTGGTGCTTCCATTTGGTCTGACCAACGCCCCTGCAGCGTTCATGGATCTCATGAACAGGGTGTTTAGACCTTATTTAGATAGCTTCGTAGTGGTGTTCATTGATGATGTGCTAGTCTATTCTCTCGATGAGGCTACACACCGTGAGCATTTGAGGGTTGTTCTGGAGGTTCTCCGAGAGCACAAGCTGTATGCCAAGTTCAGCAAGTGCGATTTCTGGATGCGCGAGGTTCATTTCCTTGGGCATGTTATCTCAGGCGCTGGAGTAGCAGTTGATCCGGCGAAGGTCCAGGCAGTGTTAGATTGGGAGATTCCAAGGACCCCATTGGAGATTCGGAGTTTTCTTGGTTTAGCGGGCTATTATAGGCGATTTATTGAGGGTTTTGCATCTATCTCCGCACCATTGACTAAGCTAACCAGGAAGGGTGTGAAGTTTGTGTGATCTGAGGATTGCGAGAGTAGATTTCAGTTGCTGAAGGAGAGGCTTACATCTGCACGCATGTTGATCTTGCCAAGTGGTGTAGAGGGTTTTGCTATCTACTCGGATGCTTCTCAGATCGGTCTTGGCTGTGTGTTGATGTAGCATGGTCGGGTAGTGGCATATGCTTCTCACCAGTTGAAGGAGCATGAGCGTAACTATCCGACTCATGATTTGGAGATTGCAGCATTGGTACATGCACTGAAGATCTGGAGACACTATCTTTATGGTGTTCAGTTCGAGGTGTTCACTGACCACAAGAGTCTGAGGTATCTCTTTTTCAGAAGGAGTTGAACCTGCGGCAAAGAAGATGGATTGAATTCCTTAAGGACTACGACTTCGAGCTTCAGTATCATCCTGGGAAAGCGAATGTCGTAGCGGATGCTCTTAGAAGGAAGAGGTTTTTGCTTCAATAGGATTGGAAGATGTTAGAGGATGCAGCATGTGCGATGACTGAGTTAGAGCCTCAGTTTTGTCAGGCTTTCGTGGCTCAGTTGTCTATCCAGTCTATAGTGTTGGATGAGGTGATTGAGTAGCAGAAGGTTGATCCTAGGCTTCAGGAGATGGTAGGCAAGACAGGTATTGCTCGAGATGAAGACAGTGTCATTAGATTTCAGCATCGAGTTTGTGTTCCTGATGTTGCAGATGTTCGTGAGCATGTTCTAGCAGAAGCTCACAGGTCGAGGTTCTCTATTCATCCAGGCAACACCAAGATGTATCAGGATTTGAAGAGATATTTTTGGTGGTCTGGTATGAAGAAGGATGTGGCTGACTTCATATCTAGGTGTTTGGTATGCCAATAAGTGGAGGCCGAGTGTCAGTGACCATCGGGCCTAATGCAGAAGATGGAGATCCCTGTATGGAAGTGGGAAGCAATCACTATGGATTTTGTGACGGGTTTTCCCAGATCAGTGAAGGGCAATGACTCGATTTGGCTGATTATAGATCATTTCTCCAAGACTGTGCATTTCTTGCCTATGAAGAAGAAGCAGTCCGTAGAGAGTTTGGCTAGGTTGTATGTCGGTAGCATTGTGAGGTTGCATGATGTGCTGAAGTCAATTATTTCGGACCGAGATCCGAGGTTTACATCTAGGTTGTGGTAGGGTCTTCAGGATGATTTAGGTTCTCAGATGAAGCTTAGTTCGGCGTTCCATCCCCAGGCAAATGGCTAGTCCGAGAGGACTATCCAAACGCTCAAGGATATGTTGAGAGCGTATGTGCTAGATTGGAAGGGTGATTGGGAGCGCCATTTACCTCTTGTGGAGTTCGCCTATAGCAACAGTTTTCATGCGAGCATTGGTATGACTTCGTTTGAGGCTTTGTATGGGCTGCCTTGTAGATCTCCTTTGTGTTGGGAGGAGACAGGCGATAGGTAGTTGGTAGGTCCGGAGTTGGTGCAGGAGACTTCAGATAAGATTCAGCTTATTAGGCAAAGGCTTGTTGCGGCACAGGATAGGCAGAAGAGTTACGCCGACAACAGAAGGAAGGATTTAGAGTTAGAGGTTGGCGAGCATGTTTTTCTGAAGGTTTCACCTACCCGAGGCATAGTCAGGTTTGGCAGGCATAGCAAGTTGAGTCCTAGATTCACTGACCTGTTAGAGATTATTAGGCGGATGGGCAACGTGGCATATGAGCTAGCTTTACCACTAGTGTTAGCTAGTGTTCACCCAGTTTTCCACGTATCTATGCTCAGGAGGTATGTGCGTGATCCGTCTCATGTTAATAGTCACGAGCCAGTAGAGATTCAGCCAGACTTGTCGTATGTTGAGCAACCAGTAGCTATCCTTGATCGGAAGGTTCAGCACCTTAGGAACAAGAGTATTGCGTCCGTGAAGGTGCTATGGCGAAATTTCTCGCGAGAGGAGGCTACTTGGGAGCTTGAGGATGCTATGAGGAAGAAGTATCCTCATTTGTTTGGTTAGTGTTGTCGTTCTAACTTTGAGGACGAAGTTTTCTTTTAGGGGGGGGGGGGTGTAAGGCCCTCGAACTTTGTTCTTTTATTCGAACCTTGTCATGATGGGCATATTTGATTTTGTGTATTCTATAATTATTTATTTACTTATGTGTATATGTATATATATATATATACATGTTTATTTATGTACATATTGTCCTTATTTAAGTTGTACATATGATATTTGTTGTAAGTAGCATATTATTCATTTACTTATGTACATACATGTTTAATTCTGTACATGTTGTTTTATTTAATTATGTAGATATTATATTTAAATAATATTGTGTATAATATATGTACTTAATATGTGAATGCATGTTTATTTAATTTTCTATGTTCTGGCCAAAATGTCAGTTAACGTCAATATCCCTTGACGTTGAGGGCAGGTTAACGACAACCAGTGTGTCGTTGACTCAAAGTCGGCGTCCAGATCGATGGACGTTTATTTCTTGTAAATGGTAGCAAAGTGGCTGTCTACTTCTCTATTTTTGCTGCGATTCTAGATCTGGAAACGACTACGTTTTCCCAAGTTATGAATTAGGAAACCACCCTCCAGTAGTAGGATCCCAATCTAATGCGTACCCAAACCCTTTAGCCCTATAAAATACCTAGTCTTGGGCGATATTAAGCCTTTTCACCCAAAAGGCCACCTAGGGTTTTGGGTGAGAAAAACTGAACATTTGAAAGACTCGATCTGGCAATTGGGAGTTGCTTCTGGCGATCTACATCGACTGGGATGTGCTCCTAGCATTGAGAAAGCTTCCCTGACCTCGGTGAACGATCTACATCGACAGAAATACCGGATCTGGGAGGAATTTGAGCATCTTCTTGGCTTGGCCGAGGAGAGTTTCTGCGACCAATTAAACCCTTTGTAGATTTATTCTCAGGCAAGTAATCGAGGGATTTCATATCTGCACATGTCCTTTAGGTCCTAGGATTTTTATGGATTTTTCCTCGTGTCCTGGAACCCCCAATTCGTCAAGTTATGTGCGGTCTGTCTGCACTTTCTGCAGATAGGAAATTGATGGCAAGCTTGCTGCCGTCAAGATCTTGAGTTGGCGGCAACATCGTGTGCCGTTAACCCCGGTTGGCGGCAACACCTTTGCCGCCAAGTTCTTCAGGTTTTTCAGAATAGTTGTTTTGATCTCTGTGTGATGATTTTTGATCTTCTGGTTGTCTGTTCATGCTGTAAATTTTATGGTTGGTCAAGTACAGTCAGTAGGTCATATCATGAGGATTTGTTAATTTTCCGAGCATGATAGAAATTAGGGTAATTTCTGTAATCATAAAATAAGCATGATCTACATGTGTTAATTCTAAACAAATTGATTCGTTACAAGTTAAGGTTTTAGAAATTTTCTGTGTCCCTATGATGACTATTCACAGGGTTTAGAACTATTAAAACTGACTGTGTTGCTGTGAACCATGTTTAAATGAAATTATTGATAAATCTTAATGTAATTTGTTTTAATTATTAAAATTTGTTCCACAGTTCCAAAAAATCTGAAAATTTAGGTATGAGATATATAACTTGTGTGATACCTGTGATAAAAATTTCATGTTGTTTTGACAATAGTAGGCACTGTTATTAGTTTAACAAGGGTAATTGACCATGATGAGCATGTTTAACTTTGATCATGTGAAATTCAGTGTTTAGCAGCATGATTAGGGCTTTGTTGTGATTAATTATCATTGTGAAACAATATGGTTACGTTCTGTAACTGATCTATGGATATATGTTAAGTGCATGTAAATGAGTTAAAGAGTGTATGTAAGTGAATGAAGCATGTGATAAAATGTGATAATGTGTAAAATTGTGCCGATATTGACACTGCTACCATAGAGGGCTGTGGAGCCGTACTGTAGTAAAGTCTCTATGGAAGGCTCAATGTGTTGTGATATCCTTTGAGCATTAGGATGAATCCTGGAGGTGGACAAGTACCACTGGTTAGGGTGGAGAGGGCTCTCCCGGTTCTGCGCAGTTAACCAAGATTCGTCACCGTGTTGCCTAGGTGACGGGTATGTGTATGTGATGTGTGTCCTTCTTATGGTGGTTCGGAAAATGTGTCATGGCAAATTAATTGTGAAATGTGAAAATGTGACAATGTGAATATGTGAATGTGAAAATGTGCAAATATGAAAAGTGTAATGTGAATATATTAGCATGTGAAAAGATGTGATTTCATGTAAATGTGATTTATTTGTATTAAAACAGCAAGCTAAACATGTGAATAAATGTTAGACTAATATGTGAAAATGATTAGATATCATGCTAGGTGTGTTATTTACCTTGTACATATTTCCATGTTCTAAATTGGTAGAATTGTGTAATGATATGAATAAGTTTGACTATGAATCATGTACATGTATGTGTAGATTGTTTATGGTTAATTGTATAAGCATGTACCATGTATTCTTCCTCATTGTTAAAATATAGCATATGTATGTGATATGTATAAGGGTGTATTTTTGGATTGCATGCTGAGTCTTTTTAGAAGACTCATACTTGCTTTGGCGTACAGGTGAGACATGTGTCCCCGTTCTTGAGGAGGACGTAGCTAAGAGCGACTCCGAGCGTGAGGAGTAGCTCTACTTGTGGACTTGCTACACATTTACTTTTCTTTCATAGTATGTAATCAAATGAAATGGACAATGTATTTTATTAAGAGTTGTAATAATGTGGACATTGTTATTTCTTTTATTTGCTATATAGATTGTGAAATATTGATAATGCTGGTCATCTTGGAAATTTGGCGTGGCCGCTGCTTGTTGCGATTTGAAGGGAAGCGATGTTCTGTCCACAGCATCGTCCACAATATTCGCTTCATGGTCTCCGCATCCCTTGATTCTGTGACTTTAAGCACCCCTTACCTGAACGAGGCCTCGTGATCTAGGCTCCTTTGGTTTCTCTCCATAGTAAAAGCGCACTTGTTCAAGCTTGTCAGGTGGATCCCGCCAGACTCTGGCCTGGTTTTGAATGTCGATGGTGCCAGTAAGGGGAATCTTGTTCTCTGCGGAGGAGGCGGGTGTATCAGAGATAGTTTGGGTCATCTAATCTTAGATTTTGCTCACTTCTATGGCTCTGGTGGTAGCCTGGTTGCTGAGGTTCATGCCCTTTGTGATGGTATTCGATTGGCTACTGAATATGGTCTCCCGCTGTCCTTGATCCAGTCAGATTCGGAAGCTCTTGTTACTTCCATCAATACCAATATCTCTCCCTCTTGGGTTTGCCTGCATTGGTGGCATGATGCACATGCCTATATCCGTAGTTCAAGGGTCAAGGTGGTTCACACTTATAGAGAAGCTAACCAGGTGGCTGATGCTTTAGCTAATTTGGGTTGTAAGCTGCTTAGAAATGTAACTTTTTGATCCTCTACTTCTTTGCCTCGTGAGTGTAAAGGTCCTCTTACTTTGGACCGGTCTGGACTTCCTAGTCTCAAGCTAGATTAGCTGGGGTATGCCCCTTTGCTCTTGTATCCTCTTTTTGCTTATATGAAATTCAGGCCCAGGTGGTTGGCACTAGTGGAGTTGGAACATTCTACTCCCCTGGAGTAGGGTACACTCTCCTAGTCGCTGTCCCTGAGGACCCCCCTTTTTGAAAAAAAAAGAGAGAAATATGTAATGATGATGGAATGAGAATATTTATTTAATTCCACTGTACTCTTTTGATATTTATGTACATCTCAATCTATTGTTAGTGTTGGGTAAATGTCCCACTGTGATGACACCCTTGTACCGACGTGGATTGGTATAATCGTACTGATATAAGGAGGGTCGTTACACTTATTGTTTATTGAGTTTTAACAAGTTTTAGTAGGTACCTTTTTTTTGACCCCTCTTCTTCTGGTGTGAACAACGATTGACGTCATGTTTGGGTTGACGACACAATAGTGCCTCCAACTTTTGGTTGATGACTACAGATGTTCGCATCAGTTTTATTTTGATTTTTAGCTCCAAGTTTCTGTAAATGATAATGTGGCAAGTAAATACAAGTTATAGGCCGATTAGGAGAGGGATTTGTGATGAATGGGAGGTGTCTGGCAAGGCGTATTTCGTGGATCGATGGGAGGAACCACCTTCTACCGAAGGTGGGCTTCATCGATTATATTATTGTTTATCTTGGAGTTTTGAAGGCAAAGTGGTTAACAACTTTTAGTTTAATCATATCTTCTATGTATACCTATTTTTACATATTTTCTATCGTATTTCGAGATCAAATTTTTGTGATTGTCATTGCATGCACAGAATGGAGTTCTGCGGGGACATGAACTTGATGGCAATCAATCTTGCCATCAAGAGCATGCATGTTGATGGCAAGGGATCTTGACGTCAACATATCACAGATTGTGGTTCGATCGCCTCTGTTTCGTAGATCGTTGTGTTTTAACCAATTATGTGTTAACGGTAGGACTGTTCAAAGTTTGGCTCAACCCGAAGAACCGCAATCGAGCCGAACCGAACTGACTGATTCGGTTGGTTCGGTTAGGTTTTAAAATCTCCTATGGTTCAGTTCGGTTTCATGATGTTGAACCGAAATGAACCGAATTGAACCAGTTCGGTTCGGTTCGATTCACTTGATGGGCTTGGTTCAATTCAATTTAGCTAAATTAGGGATGAACCGGGCCGAACCGACCCGTGTTCACCCCTAGTTAACGGTAGGATACTATGCCATCTACTTTTGTTAGGGCATGGTACTTGGACTCCAAGTTCATGTTTCCAATAAAGGTTGATTTAATGCATCACTCCATTTGATTCTAAGGGTTTTATTGCATGAATGTGGTTTTACTGAGATTATGAATAAAAAATAATTATTATAATACTTGAGATTCGTGTTTTGATTCACTTTTCACCGGAATCGAGTTTTATAAGATGTTTTGATTTAATGCATGCACACGACATATCTTTCTCGCTAAATTTCACCCTTTACCGACGGATTAGGGATGGAAGTTTGCCCCCTCGCTAATACACCTAGCGATGGATTACATCTCTCACTATTTAGCGACAGAATAGTTCTGTCGCTAATCTGTCGCTATATAGTTAATCTTTCCATGTCATCTCAAACTGGATGTGTGGAAACAATTTATAGTGCAAACAAATCCACATGGTCGAAGTCAAATTATATATGTGGGATTCGATGGAGTCCAACTCTCGATTTAAATTTGGTGGGGATATTTAAATTTAATTTATAATTTATTAATTCATTTGTTTGGGGGTTACATATGCCTAAAAATAGAATTAAATGTCTATCCATAGTGTACACAATTTCAACATGTAGGAGTTGTCACAGTCCAAATTCGACTCTCAATTAAGATTTGGCGGAGACATTTATGTTTAAATTTATAATTTGTTAATGTAAAATGATCTTTTATTTCTTCTTCAAATTTATACATGTCTAATATTATTTTTTACTTATAAGTCGTTAGAGAAAAACTAGCAGTGAGGCTAATGGTGACGACCACAAAACTCATTTTGAAGATGATTAAGAGTACCTTGTCATTTGACTTTTTTATTTTTATCTTCTTTATTTTCTATGTAAATATTTTTGTAACTTATCTATAATATTAACAGATATTTGAATTAGTGTGGAATATTTAAATTTTACTTAATTACTTATGTGATTGTGTTCTGTTTGAATGGTGATTGTGGTATATTAGTTTTTTAGTTAATTGTTATATGAAAATGTATACACGTGTAAAAATGTATAACTTTATTTATTTAACGATAGAATAGTGGCGGATTAAGACTATTCTCTCTTATAGCAGTCGTTTACAGGTTTGACAGCATATCGTCGCTATTTTAGCGATAGAGTTGCGATGGATTGTTTGGTTAATGTCCTCTGTGGCTAATCCGTCGCTAAATAGCGACGGAATTGCGACAGAAATTACGTCTGTTGCAAATATTAACACCCTGCCTAAATGAGTGGAGGATTTGCGAAGAAATTTACAGTCACTAATCTGTCGCTATTAGCGACGGCGTAGCGACTAACATTAGTATGCCCCGCTAATTCCGCCGCCAAACTATCACAGATCGCTAAATTCTCCAGCCGCAAGTAGCCCGTTGCTAAATTACCTTTTCTTGTAGTGATTGTTAATTGTTAAAAATTCAGGAAAAAATAGAAATGTTTTGAGAAAGTTTTGAAAAAAAATATAGAGATGTTTTATTAGATGAGGTTTGCATACCGTAAAAGTTTCATGTGGTTTTGACATTGTTGAATGTGACTGTGTTATAATAAGATGTGTTCATTTCACTGTAAAATTGATAAAATGAATTGTTTAGGTGTGTAACATGTTAACATCATATCACATGTTTTCAAATATCGCTATTTTTTAAAATGATATTTCATGTGTGTAAGTGGATATATGTTATGCTAAATGTGGAGACTACCATCATATATAGGGGAAACATGGAACCGGACTGGAGAAATGCTCTTAAGGAAGGTTTACACTTGTTCACTTTTCTCCAAGGGCAATGGGAAATGAAATCTTAGAGGTGACAGCGCTTGCACCTTTACTGGTTAAGGTGAAGAGAATTTCTTCCGATTTTACATAATAATCAAGACTCATCACCATTTACTTAGGTGTGATAGGGTACTTATACTTGACTCGTCCTTCCAATGGTGGTTTTGGGCAATACGTCTGGCATTTATCGCACCACTCCTGGTCACTTGAATACTTGACGTGTTTACATGACTACTTGACTGCTACTTAATACAGTTACTCTTGGTATGATAGACGACATGCTATTATGAATAGTGTTATAATGTTAACCATGTATGCAAGAGTTATTTTCAGCATGATCATGATACATGTTATTTGTCATTACATTGGTTGCTTGAAAAGATTGATTAGATTACTATAAGGTTAAGTATATGGCTAGCATGATATGATTCTTGTTATGAAAAGTTGGATGAGTTTTCAAAAGTATTGTGTATGTAGATTGATGAGTTTTTTAATACTTGTCGAGTCTTTTTGTTGGCTCACCCTTGCTATTTCCCATGGTTTTCAAGAGAGTCAGAACTAGACTTTAAGCTCGATCAGGAGGAAGCTAGATCGGAACCTGAGCGAGAGGATTAGATTTGTTATTTAGTAGAACTTTATTAGTTGAATAGTTTTGTTTTATGTTGTCTATATAATTAATAAACTTGGACACTGGCTCTATTAGTTGGTTTGTGATTTATTTAGTTTGTGGCTCATGGACTTGGTTATATTTGACTATATTGGCTATGGTATGTGAAATTCTTAATTAAGTTGATGGATATAGTTTATTTCGCTACCATATACTTGTATTTGTGTAATTTTCACCTTGACATTGTCACTTGTTTAGATTGTTCCCATTGTATCGTTGTTCTCTCAATTCAATGTGAGTTGGTATAACTGAATTAAGTTTGTGAGAGGGGCATGACAAGTTCATTTGTCTCTCTTCTGGTACTGATTGCATCCATTGTCACCAAATACCCTAATGTTACCTACATTCATTTCAATTTGTAGTTAATATTTTTATTTGCCTTTTTCTATTTCTATTTTTGTTTTTTTATTTTCAAAATGAATGTAGAAAGTACCATTTAGATTTTGAAGAGGCTCGATATTGCACCAATCACAAGCTGTTGGATGTTGGGGGAAAACTAATGATGATAATATGTTTGACCTTGCTGGTGATGGATCTGTAAGGAGGCAGAATATTAGGAGTCCTAGATGGGGGTCTCAGGAAAAATCCTCTCATTCTTAAGTCAATGATAGGTAAGAACAAAGAGCAAGAGAGGTGAGAGAGGCTTAAAGGATGTAGGATCGCTCTTCACTAGTTGTCGATCTGAGGTGTACTACCTTTTTCAAAGGGTGGTTTTTAGGAATATATAGTTATATGATCCTTTATCGGCTCTGCGAAGGTTGGACAGAGGAAGAGATAGACCGAGAGACATGCTCCTAGGATGAGAGTCCTTATTGGTACTTGGAAGTCCGTTATAAGCTTTGAGTGGATCATGTGGAACTCTTTATCCTTATCTTAATCCATCCGTACCCTTGGGTTTAGCCAAATTACCATTGAGAGTTTGCTAGCTCAGTGCTCTTTCTAAAGGATTCCTCGGTATCTATCCATTTGCTTGAGTTTCCCTATTGTGGAGTCTTTTCCCGAGCTTGGATATCCTTCCACATGGGTGGAAATATGGGGTGTTATAGTGCTTCGTATGCCTTGCACTTTGGGCTTCCAGCAGATGGGCCTCAAAATATCTATTAGATTGTCAACTAGTTTCTAATTCCCATACCTTCATCTACTTTCCTTGTTCTTTGCAGGATGAATAAAATCCAACCCAGTCTCAGCCTCTCCAATGCTTTTTATGAGCTGAAGGAACATGTGCTGACTGGTAGGGGCTTCTACTTTTTTCAGGCTCATCCGCATAAGAGTTGTGCTTGCCAGTATAAGGACACCTCCCATAAGGGTTGGAAGTCCTAATATTTTTAGGTGGTTCATTGCAAAGTAGTTCCCTGATGGTTCCCCAACTTCTCACCCAAGTTAATGTCAGGCAAGCACCCCCTAACACTCAAGATCTCGACACCTCGATCAAGATTTTGTAGAGTAGAAAACAATCCACGATGGCCCTCCTTGATGAAGCCAAGCAACAGTTGTCAAGCCCCGACATGGAATATCGAGATGTGACGCAGTTAATATAGTGCGAGTATAGAGCGATTAAATATCAAACCACTACACAATTTTAAATAATGTAAAACCAACTATATTTCCTTATTCCTCCCACCGTCTGTTACTTTCACTAGTTCAGAGCCTTAACTATGGGCCCAGAGACTTTCATCATACTTAAATAAAACAACTAACTAACTATCATAAACTCTAAAAGAACTGGATGACACTGAGGTCACTCTTGATTTTGCTCATCCCCATCCTCTTGAGTGTGATCCTCATCATCATTATATTCACCTGAAGACATATCACAATTACGCAGGGTGAGCGATAATGCTCAGTAGGACTTAATATCTCATAGAACAGACATGCTTTAAGTGATTAAATGTATTAAAGAGTAGATAGACTAATGATGGAGAAAGTCAGGTAATGTCAAGAGATAATAGCATAGCAGCATAGTACAGATAGCAAGTGTTTCATGTATAGCACAAGAACAAGTTGACCATATCATGAATAGTACAACATAGTTCACGAAAACACATAGCACAACGAGTCAAGTATAATATAGCACTTTGATTGCCAATAGATAGTCGAGATAACTAGTACTTGAGTGTAATGCAAAAACACTCTAGTCAATAAACTCCCACGGACACTAGCACTTTTGGGCGCACCTCCTAGGACCAGACCGGGCCCCTTATAATATTGTCAAACATTATCATGTTTATTATCTTTAGACAATTAGTCAATAGTCAATAGAATACCAACGATAGATGAGATTAAAGAGAAACAGATGAGAGCATACAAAAACTTGAATATATGAGACTATAGAGAGATCTACTAGTTATGCATGTAAAAGAACGAGTAAAACCAATGATAGTAACTATTGCATAGCACAGGTAGTACTGACAAAAGTTTGGATTCCTTTTCTTCTTATTGGTGTGTGCATGTGAAGATGAATCAAAGACAGTGGAATAAGATCGTGCACATCTTCCATGGATAGAGAAATTAACATACTTTAACCTTGATATTACTTGATATTGTTACAGTCTTTACAGGAACTTAACGACAGACTCAACACAGTATTACAGTAGGACAGTTCAAAATTTTGGGTTTTAGGGCTAGAGGAAACACTTAGATCTTGATGTAAAAAGCACAAAAAGTTTATGGGACCAGTTTAAGACAAAGTTAACATGATTCTTAGCAAGATATACTCAAAGAAATCAA
Organism: Colocasia esculenta; assembly: GCA_014218235.1. Classification (NCBI taxonomy): domain Eukaryota; kingdom Viridiplantae; phylum Streptophyta; class Magnoliopsida; order Alismatales; family Araceae; genus Colocasia; species Colocasia esculenta. The sequence continues at coordinate 98,979,138 of CM024762.1, forward strand.
GGATTTGACAATAACTCATGGAGAACAAGAGTAAATAAGAAGTCACAGGTACATGAAATGATGGAACTTTGAACATGAAAATCTCGCAAATAGATGGATGAAATCTGGGACAAATATGCGCTTTGGCTATTGGTTTCCTGGATTGTCTATGAATGAGATTATTTAGGTTTGTGCTTGAGAGATTGCCTACCTTTGGATGTTCCTAAGAATTCTTCTACACAACAAGCAAAACAGGGTCTGGGAAGAAGAAAGCTCCGGTTGGGCGATCTCCTCCTTCTCTGGTGCGCTATGTATTCCTCTGCAAGTCCTTTAGCAGTCGGTAACTCTCCCTCAAGGGCTTATGATGAGTATTTATAGATTTAGGTTGTCAGGAGTCCTATCGTAACTGGAAAGTGGTATTGCAGTTTTAGCTTGATCCCTTCTGTGCTTGGAGGATTCCCGTTCCAATTGGAGTGGGAAACCTTTAGAAACTCTCTCTCGATGGACATGAATTTTGGTTATTATGGACGTCTAATGATGGTTAAATCTCCGGGTTTGTAGTTGCCTAACTCTTGGTAGGAGTCCTATTATGTTCCAGAACTTCCATAGGAATCTTTTCCATAACAGGTCTTCCTATTTGGTTTAGTTCTAGGGATTAGGTTCAGAATCCACTCTTAGATTCAGTCATGTTTCTATGGTCCGTACTTCTATGTTTATCTTAACTAACTCCTTTTTATTATTGGGTATAAAATTAACACGTATTTTTATAGTCTGGAAGATAACCAGTATCTCTGTCATATACGAAGTCATACACGATTTAGTCATAGACAGTCGAAGCTAACTTCGCCATATCTGAAGTCCAACTTCATATACGAAGTCCACTTTGTTTTGGTCGTGATCAGTCGAAACTTAACTTCGTCATATATGAAGTTTACTCATTATATCTGAAGTCCAACCTTGTCATATACGAAGTCCACTTCGTTTTGGTCGTGATCAATCGAAGTTTAACTTTGTCATATACGAAGTTAACTTCGTCATATCAAAGTCCACTATATACAAAGTCCACTTCGTCAAATCTAAAGTCCAACTTCATCATATATGAAGTCCACTTCGACTAATGACGTTATATTTTGACAGTTGGAGTTGACAGTCAGAGTTGACATATCGATTGCCTTGAACATCGATTGCTCCTTTAAACATCGATTACTGTTCAACATCGATTGTCAACTAACATCAATTGTTGACCAGCACATAACGATTATTGATTATTTTATCCATTGCTCTATTGTTTAGTATGCATTTAATCAAACCTCTTTACAAATTTATTATTATTATTATTATTTCTATTTATTTATGATTTAAAAATCCAGGTTGTTACACCCTCCCTCACTTAAAAGAATTTGGTCCCCAAATTCATATAATCATGATAGGGAGAGTGACTTACGGAATATATCGGGGTAGTTGCCCCTCATTGTTGATTCAGATTCCCATGTAACTTCTTCTACTATACAGTTATTCCATAGAACCTTTACCACAAGGATAGACCTATCCCTGAGTTGTTGCAGTTTTTGGTCCAGTATTTTGATTGGCTTTTCTTCATATGTCATGTCCTTATGTAGCACCAAGTCTTTATGGTGTATGATATGAGTAGGATTGTACACGTATTTCCTGAGTATAGAGACATGGAATACATTGTGTACGAACGCTAAATGTGGGAGTAATGCCAGTCGATATGCAACTTCAACAACCCTTGCGAGCACTTTGAAAGGGCCAATGAATCTTGGACTTAACTTCCTTTTGACTCCAAACCTTTGAATTCCATGAGTAGGAGATACTTTTAAAAGCACATGATCTCTCACTTGAAATTATAAGTCCCTCCTTCTCTTGTCAACATAGCTCTTCTGTCTGGATTGAGCAATCTTGAGTAGATCTCGAATAACCTGAATATCTCTAGTTGTAGCTTGTACCATGTTTGGGCCTAACCATTGCTATTCACCAACTTCGTTCCAGTATATTGGTGACCCACAACTTCTACCACATAGTGCTTCAAATGGAGCCATCCTTATACTTGCCTAATAGCTATTGTTATAGGCAAACTCCATTAAAGACAATTGTTCATTCCAATAGCCTTCAAAATCTATTGTGCAAGCTCCTAGCATGTCTCCCACATTTTGATTAGTCCTCTCAGTTTGTCCATCTGTCTGTAGGTGAAAAGCAGTACTAAAGTTGAGTTTAGTACCAAGTGCTGTTTGCAGTCCCTTCCAGAAATGAGAGGTAAACCTTGGGTCACGGTCTGAGACTATTAATGATGGAACTCCATGCAGTCTCACTATCTCTTTCACATAAAGAGCAGCTAACATGTCCACAATCCACTTTCTTTTAATTGGTAGAAAGTGGGCAGACTTAGTTAGTCGATCAACAATGACCTATATGGCGTCGAGTCCACCACGAGTCCTGGGTAAACCCATGATGAAATCTATGTCAATCCTTTCCCACTTCCACTCTGGGATATCTAAGGGTCTGAGTACACCTACTAGGTGCCAGTGTTCTGCCTTCACTAATTAACAAGTGAGACAATGAGTAGCATGCTCAGCAACTTCTCTTTTTATGTTTGGCCACCAAAATGTTCTTTTCATGTCTTGATACATCTTGGTTGTACCAATGTGAATAGTGTACTTGTGTAGCACCTTAGAAAAAAAATTCAGTAAATTAAACTTTGAAATAAATGGAAATAAATAATTTCCATTTTATCGAAATAGTAGAAACATACGTACCATTATCGTATGTCAAGAACACATCGAAAAATTCCATAAATATTATAACTCAACCCTAAACAACATTCTTAAATGTTTCAGGAAGAAATTCGTGCGATGAAAAATCCGATTGGCCAAGTTTATGATGCATTGCGACCAATTATCACAATAGGGTAATAAAGTCGGAAAACCATTATCATGGGTAGAGGATGGGATTAAAAATCAAATAAAAATCATGGAGAGACTTCAAACAACATGTAATGGTAACTCATTACCAGATTTAGGCCAATGGACAACTTCTGGCCCAAGAATAAAATCAAGAAAATACATTAGAAATTCGTAACCCTAATTGAGCAAAAAATAGGAAGAGGCAATTAGGACAAATCCTAAGGCAATTAGCCTTACATAGCAACCCAAATTCGTGCCTAGCCATAGTATGAACCTTCCTAAAGCCTTACACACTCCAAAAGGGAGAGAAATCATCAAAAAATGGAAGGGTTCATGCTAAAACCGCAACCCTTCTTTCCTAGTTGAATTAGGACCCCTAAACAACCCTAGATCTTTATATACTCGTCAAAGAACCCTTGGGGATGAGTTTACCATTAGTTGGGGTCGTGAGGAGCAGAGCTTGAACACCAGAGGAGGAGGAAATCACCCCAACTGGAGCTCTTCTTCCCCACCTGCATTCTGCATCGACCTGTAGAAGGCTCTTCTTAATCTCAGTCAAAGGTAGGTTATCTCAGGCCAAACTTAATCAACCATATACCATTGTGTAGTTCATCAAGTCTACTTTCATGTGCATGCATTTTCCATAATTTTCATTGAGTATACATCGAGTATTAAGCATTTGTCAAGGTTATACATTAATAGGGCTTTTCATGTTCATAGCTATTTCTCACGCATCTCGAGACCAAATATCATGAAACCAAAGCCATAGATATCTTCTTCTCCTCGTACCCCACAAGTTTCATGTTCATAGTTTTGTCCCAAGAGCCCTAGTTTGTGAGATATAAGCATTACATGCATCGCTGTTCAGTTTTCATCATTTTTGGGCTGAACTCTAAAATGCGACCAGTGGAGACATCGCGTATTAGGCACCGGTATCATGACAAGTAACCCGTCGTGATTACCTAAAAGGCAACAACCTATGTCATCACGGATTTGGACCTATTCTGACAGGATCCGATTGCATCAAACTATGTGTAGCATCGTTTTCAGTGCATGTCAAGAACGCGACCATGTATGTCGTCGCGATTCTACTATTTTTCCCGCCCTTGGTTTTCGTGTCTAATTCATATTTAAGAAGGTTTGCATGAACGTGTCGTACATTTACGTTGCATTTCAGCATCAACAATCGATACCCTAAATCGATTGCCTTAAACGCGTCGATCATGACCGTCACATTTCTGTACTGATTTCCATAAACGTGTCAGTGTAAACCGTCGCGTTTCTATTCTGAGTGGATTATTCATATCGGCTGTTTCTAAAATGCGTCCGTTAGACTAGTCGCGATTTAGAACACTGTCTAAACTCGTGTGTCCACTATTTTAAACCTGTTGAATAGTGACGACTGTGTCCGTCACGATTTAAAGAGCCTACCCGAGACCTATTTTGCTCTGTCTTGAGTCTAAGGTTTGCATGTTATGGTTATGGCATGTGTGTACAAGCTGTTCAGTGGCTTAAAACCTATTAACCCAAGAAAAAGCTATGACAACATGAATATTTAGTCTATTTACTATTTAATGATATGATCTAATTTTTGCACACTATTGATTGTTCATCTTGCTCTGCTAGCTTGTTAAAGTGAATAATTGCTATCTTAAAATACTGCAAAACATGTCTAGTTAAGTGCATGTTTCAATCTTATGTCATCATGTTACTACTTTCCGCATTGTTTTAAACCGATGAAATGTGGATTGAGACACGTACTACACTACACACTTCCACTTATAGGCAGCCCTTTCTTAAGGGATTGGAAACTCACAGCCGGTCATTCCATATCGACAGTCTAGTGACCTTTCTCTTAAGACCTCCGTAATTCTCTGTACTCCATGGATTCCCTCACGGACACCGAGTTGGTTGTACCTTTGAAGTTCCCCAGAGATAGAATGCACTTCCTCTCTTATCTTGTTCTTGTGAGTGGATTTTTAATCATGACTTAAGCATTAATGTAAAGAGTAACTAAAGTGTAAATCCCCCGTTATGCTGGCCGAAATTATCTCTTGACTATTGTTATCATGAAATCATGTTCAATGACTTGCCATATCTGACATTCATCATGAACATGATATTACAAATGCTTACATCTGAAACTCTTGTTATTGTCCATGAATGACTGTGGGTATCTACATTTGAAATAAGTGAGATGCTGATCGGGCATGGCGAGTGTCAAGGGCTCCAGTCTAGCCCCAATGACGGAGAGTCATAAATATATGTTAACCATAGGGTATAATGATTACCGACGTTGCATCTGCGTTGGGGAGTAGTACTTGGTGTGAATGCTAGATACAATACCACATACACATGTCCAATTGTGCATTTCAAGGTGGATCTTTCCTTGGGTATTTTAGTGCCTTCGTGCTGATTAGTGTTACATGATCGTACTCATGCTTGTGTGATATGGCCATCCTGCATTTATTGCAATTAGTGATATCTTACATTCTTGAAAACTATGACATTTAGTGATATCTTACGTGCTTGTGCAAAGTGATCTAATGCTAGTTCTATCTTGTTATCTCGTTTCTACATCTTGCTCCATCATTATCGTTCAATCTATCTTGTTCATGTAACCATGTTTTATGGGTTTTACCGCTTATGCATATATGATAATCGTGCTTACCTATTCTAAATTGTTAATCATTTATCATTGCCCGCCACATTGAGATATAAATCCTACTGGGCTAGTTTGCTCATTCCCTACTTTTAACCGTCTAGGTGACTATGAAGTTCAAGAATAAGAACAAGTCGAGGATGGGAATGCGTCCGAGTGAAGAGCATTCCATCTTATGTGTCTATCATTAGTTAGAATGAGTGTTAGATTGATGTAGTAGGAAGTGAGAACACATGTAATTTTCCCTTTATTTAGTCTTAGTCCTGTTATTCAACAATGGAAGAGTTGTATTAGTGCTATTTTGAAACAATGAGTTGAGATTGAATACAAGTTTAGTTGAATTCATTATTTGGGGCCCTATTGGTTATGTTGTGTTGATACACATTTAGTGTTTTCTAGCTAGAGGCTATTTGCTTATGCTCACGTCTCAAAATATAACTATAATTAATTCTCTTGAATATTCCGCTGCATAAATCTCAAGACATGACAACTTGGTTTGTGAGCTTCATCCATCAGCTTCCTTTTCAGTTCTTCATTGTCAGGCACATAGGTCCTGCCATGAAATAGTAATCTTCCATCTTCAGAGATGGAGAAGTCTGGTCTGGGTTTCCTTGACCCAAGAATGGATCATCTGCTGTTGACTTGTGATATCTGATCTCATCAAGATGTTGGTTGTACCTTAAGATTAGCAACCAGTACCTGGTCGCTCCTTTGCTCAATATTTATGTCCAGTCTGGAAATTGTTCTAGCCATTTCATCTCGCCATAACTAAACAAGATAATGATGCCACATGCTTCCTGCTAACTCTATAGGGTCTATCATCCTCTCCTTCTGCATCAATACATAGCGTAGACCGATTCCAGATGCATCGATGCATCGGTATAAACTGAGAAACCTTCTCCCTTTATAGGAAGAGCGAGAACTAGGGCAGAGGTTAAACATTCTTTCAATGTTTGAAAGCTTTTCTCACACTCCTTACTCCAGACATAGAGATTCTCCTTTCGAGTAAGGCGAGTGAGAGGTACAATGATCTTGGAGAAGTCTTTTATGAATCGTCTGTAATAACCAGCCAGTCCCAAAAAGCTTATGATCTCAGTGACACTGGTCGGTCTCTCTAAATGAAGCACAGTTTCAACCTTTGAGGGATCTATAGAGATGGCATCCTTGGAGATGACATAGCACAAAAAGGACACTTCTTTGAACCCAAACTCGCACTTGCTCAATTTAGCATAGAGCTTATTGTCGTGCAAGATCTTGAGAGCAATCCTCAGATGCTCCTCATGTTCCTATTTGTTTTGGAATATATAAGATATCATCAATAACAAATTTGTCGAGGTATGGTCGATAGGCACTGTTCATCAGTTGCATGAAAGCTGCAGGAGCATTGGTTAGACCAAAAGGCATAACGACAAATTCGTAATGTCCATACCTACTTCTGAAATCCATCTTATGGATATCTTCATCTTTGATTCTCATTTGATGATATCCAAACTTAAGGTCAATCTTGGAGAAATATTTAGCTCCAGATATTTGGTTAAAGAGTTCATCAACTCGAGGGAATGGGTACTTATTCTTGATTGTCAAATAGTTTAGTTGCCTGTAGTCGATGCATAACCATATGGTCCCATCCTTCTTTTTGACAGATAGAGCAGGTGCTCCCCATGGGGAAGCACTTGGTCTAATGAACCCTTTTTCTAATAACTCCAACAATTGAGCCTTTTTTTAAAAAAATATTGCCAGACCAAAAGGAGAAGGTAGGGGCATCCTCTCAGTGTGAGAGGGCCACTACCAATGCCAAGCGGCTGAGATTTTCTATATATTCATGAAAAGAAAGAAAAGAAGGGGGGGGGGGGGAGAATACATATGGCGGGGCTAGGGCCTAAGAGTAGGGCATCCCACCTTATCAAGGCGGTAGGGACCCTGTACAACATGTGGTAGGACAGCCCTAGAATCCTAAAAACTGAAGTGGTCAGTGGAACAACCGTAATTGGCTAGGGAGTGGGCCACTTGGTTGGCTTCACGTGGCACATGCTTGATCTGCGCCTTGAGCTTTTGAGTAGTTACAGCCACATCTTGAATAACACAAGTTAGTTCCCACAGGCGAGGCTTCTGGCCAGTGACAATCTGCATGAGGATTAAGGAGTCGGTCTCCACCATAATGTCCAATATCCCTTGGTTGCAGCATGTTTTAATGCTGTCCCGGAGAGCACGAGCTTTTGCATCAAGGGTAGAGACAACTCCCTGGTACTTCATGGCAAAGGCAAAGGCAAAGATGCATCTTCCTTTATGATCACGGAGGATGCCTCCCCCTCCAGTGCTGCCTGCTGCAAGTTTGAAGACCCCGTCAACATTAAGTTTTAATCTACCAGCCTGAGGGTGCATCCATTTGACCACAATGGGGGTAGCGATTTTTGAGTGCTCATATAGACCTCCAATTTGTCTGAGGGCATTTAACCACGGCCGAGATAGCTGTTGGAGCATAAAGAATGTGCCAGCAGCGCAGAGTGATAGCATGGTTCTGTTAACAATGTGCTTGGCCGACATGGTTTGCTCTTGAAATCTTGCCTAATTTCTGCTACACCATAGTTCCCACATAACTAACATGAAAGTGTAGTGTGCAATCTGTCCCACTATGCTGGAAGGTGCCTGGTATGATAGGAAGGATAGTAGCCCGTCAGTCACATTTGTGGCTGCCTTGTTATTGAACTGCAGGAGATTGAACAGATCTGCCCACACTTTGCTTGCAATGTCACTTCTGAAAAATAAATGGAGAGCACTTTCTTCATGAGGGGTGGAGCAGCAAGAGCATTTAGAACATAGAGCCACCCCTTTTGGCTTGACTGTCTCATCAACTGGGACGTAATTTGAAATCAATTTCCATATGAACACTGACCATTTCAACGGTATGTAGAACTGCCATATAGCGTTCTAGTTCTGAGATACAGTAGGTTGGAGTAGAAGGTGCATGGATTTAGTGGAGAATATTCCACTCGCAGTAGGGCACCATATCCAGGTGTCCTTGGACTGATCAGTATATAAATGTTGGGCAAGGATATTGTAGACACGCGAATTTGGCTCCACCATGGGCAAATTTCAAATTGCGCAATAATGCCACAAATGGCCTTCACTTTGCCTTGAAAGAGAATTTTCCCCATCATTCTGGATCACTCTCATTCTTCCCCAGTGCTTCCCCTCCATTTTCGGAACCCCTCGAGTATTATAAGCTTGAATTCCTTGTCGCGACGGGTATGGCAGCCGCCTCTCTATAACCGTGTCTGGCATCCTAGACGTGATTGAAGACCCTTATCGAGACAGCCTTCAGGGGCGCAACTGTATCACGGCCTGTATGTCGGCCGCGACTCAGTTTGTAGTCACGTCCTGCTGCCCGGACACGATTCAATGCGGCCCAGAAAGTCGTCGCGCTCAGACCCGTAATCATGAGAAAAGCCTGAATCGCATCCTTGTCAGAAGACACGATTTAAAAGGTCAAATTCTAAAAGCTTCCAGCAAACAAGCGCATTTATAAGCTGATTGCCTTGGAAATTGCCTCTAAGGTAATCGCGTCGGCCATGGCCGCCGTGTTTCAAGTCGCGGCAGGCCTGGCGGACGCGATTCCATTCCTTATTGCGGCGTCCTGACAGGATGCGATTCAGAGACATTGACGGCAATCAGGCGCCTGTCTCATCAAATTGACCTTCTGAAACACGGCCTGCCGCCCAGACGCATTTAAATCCTTATTGCGCCGCCCAAGCCCGACACGATTCAAGTCGCGACCTGCCACCCAGACGCGATTCAACTCCTTGTCGCGGCGGCTGTACCCAACGCGATTCAAAGATTTACCCCTATAAATTGACCCCCGAGGGTCATTTGTAAGGGGGGTTCCATGAAGCGGCGAATCCCTTCCGGATCCTCGCCTCGACTCCGAGCCATTCCTCTCCGATCCATTCTTCTTCCTCGGATTCCGGCGCCGTCATCTCCTTCCATCCCATGCGCGAGGCGGGAGCGTCTTCCTTCTCTCCTTCCTCCGTCCAACCGGCAACGGCCCGTCACGCCGCACCAACGTTTAGGGAAGCACACCCTCCCCTCTCTTCCTTATTTGCATTTTTACTCCCTCTAGGCCCCACGTGGTTCTTTACGTTTTCACCTCCTACGGGCCCCACGTGGCCCTTCTTTAATCCATTTTTACACATATGCATGCATACACACACACACACCTACTTTAGGGGTTTAAAACCACCATCCTGTGAGTCCTCCCCATTTTACTCATTTATTCGGGATTCGGTACTACACGCCCTATTTCGCTAATCCCCATTCTTATTTGTCTTTTATTTGCAAGGGTAATCAAACGAGGAAATGCCCTCTACCGCAGCCGGCCATGTTCGTAGAGGAAGAGAGGACCCACATCATCCCTCACGCAATCTCCCCGCCAAAAAGGTACGCTCCCGATCATTGTTCCATCCGCACCCCTCAACATGCACTCTCCATTCGGTGCCCACGTGCACCTGGCGATCACGATCCTCTTCTCACCTTCCATATCCCTCTTTGTACGCGTCGTCGAACACACATTCGTCCATCGGCGGTGCCTACAAATTGGCGATCATGGTGGGACCTCTTTTCGCGTTTCCTTTTTGATTACCCTCCTTCCTCTTGTGCCCCACGTGCCACTCTTCTTTTATATTTATTTTATACTCTGAAAAATCATGCTGTGTGTTTAGTTTTTATTTTTGTCTTTGTTTTATACACATCCTATTTGTTTCCTGCATTGTTTGTGTCCTCGAGTGGCCTGTCAGAATCGCGTCAAACACAGCGGACATGTTTATAATGCGTCCACTGCACCGGCCGTGTTTCGTTCCCTTGTCGCGGCGGCCGTAGCTGACGCGTTCAGTCCCTTGTCGCGGTGGCCTTAGCCGACGCGTCCCTGTTGTCGCGGCGGCTAAGCCCGATGCATTTCTTTACTGCTTTTTTTCCTTGCTTTCCATTTTGTTTTTAGGTGCCTGCTTGGAATCGTGTCCCGCGCAGAGGACAAGATTCGCTGCTTGATAACGTGACCAGTAGTCCGGACGTGTTCTGTTTCTTGTAGCGGCGGCCAAGGCCAACGCGTTTCTGCCCGACACTGACCATCCACAAGGACCTGTTCACAGCTCTGACAACCTTCGGTGGCTTGCAGATCCGCGTCCTGGTGACTGGACGCGATTCAACCAAATCACAGTCGCTGTACCGGACGCGATTTGACTGACTGATAGAAACGCACCTGCTTGGTCGCCATTTTTGCTATAAATTATTGCATACAGGGCATATTTTTCATTAGTCAGGGGACCTCCTTCCCTCATATCCTAGGCTCCACACACCTTTCCGGTGAAGGCAAGCTCTCCATTGGGCATTCCGTCCCTTTGGACTAGCAAACCTTCTCTCGGAATGCTATAAGTCTTCATACCCCGTGGATTCCCTCACCGCGGACCGAGCTGGTTGTACCCCTCCATTGACCCGGGTTTAGATATCCATTGCGTGGCGAGAAGTGATTCTTAGTTGTACCCCCGAAGTATCCATCTTCTACCTAACTCGGATTTCACCTGGAGTGACACAATATTTTTCAATCTATTAATTAATTGTGAAACTCCTTAAAAACAAGCATTAAGCATTATAACTTGTTTGAACCACATATTGATTGATTAACCTTTGTTCAACCTTGTTTGCTTATTGCTTTGTTAAAAATGGACCCATATTATCACGCCAATTTTTATTATGAGGACTATGAGGATAATGTTAGATCTCCATCTTTCCAATCTCCTGTTCGTCCATCTCACCACCGTGAGGGACAAGCTTCCACTTCCTATGGTTACGTGCGCATGCCGCGCACTGACCAATTTGATGTCCCTTCGCACTTACCTTCAATCAAAACCCGGCGAGAGCCTTCCCCCGACGAAGATCCAGCCGTACAAACTGTCCTGCATGCACTTGATCAGCTCACCCCTCAACAACTAAATCTGATCCAATCTTTGGTTGAGGTTGTGATTCCTCCTCTCTCTCCTTCTCCCAGGCACCCGCCTTTGTATATTCCGGCGACTTCGCCACATACCCCTGTATATCCTCCATCACCTCGGCCGCCCTGGCCAATTGCACTCCCGCACTCTGGTACAAACAGACTGTCCCTTGGGAAGGCCCATTCATTCACGGCCACCCCCATGTACTCCCTCACATGCCCAGCGGCAACCATCCACTCCACTCCAAGATGCTCTTCTCCAAAAAGTGAATAATTTGGAGAAACAAATAAATAAGCTTTCAAATTCCAAGGGTGACCCCGTTGCCGCCATGCCGGCTCTCCCACAAATTTACATTCATCCCTCGGAGATGCCAACGTACCGAATGTACAATGGCACGGGTAATCCCTACCTTCATATCAAAGAATTCCTTTATGAGTCTTCTCATTGGCAACATGACCCCATCACGTTGGCATATTTATTTTGAAAGTCTCTTGACAGCCCTGCACTCGAATGGTTCTACTCCCTAGAGCCAAGTGAGGCAGGAGACTTCCGCTCTCTGCATAAGAAGTTCCTTCAGAGATACAAAGACCGCGTCAGCCCCTACCTCTCTATCATGGATCTAGCATCTGAGAAGATGGGGGCCAACAAGGCCTTTGTACAATTTGCTGACCATTGGAGGTCAATGGCCACTCGCTTACAGTATGAGCTCTCGGAGTCAGAGCAAATCAAAATAATCATTTCCAACTCTACTCCGAGGTTCAGGCACATCTTGGCTATGAACCAAATCACCTCCATAGAGGAGCTCTATGAGCGGGGACGTTACATCCAGACACATTTGACAGACTCCACGATCGCGGAGCTGTTTGATCAAATTAAACCGAGAAAGAACGGATCAGTGGATGCCATCCACCATCCACCTCACCACCATACAACATCCACATCATATGCACCTCCGTAAACACCCATCTACTACAACATGCCGCCACCCAGGCGTCCACTGATTCGTCCTCCTCGGACTCAACAACCTCCAACTGGGCCCTACGATGCCCTTATTTTTAATGAAGAAGCTCCTGCGCCCTACGTTGCGCCTGCTCCGGCACCCATGTCAGCTCCTATACCCCCACCACAACAACCCCCACTTCCACCACAGCCTGTTGCTCGTGCTGAAGTTGCCAATACCGAACCCATCCAGTAAACCACTTGGTGCTACAACGATGAACCTTCCGAGGTCATGTTCGTACGCCATTTATCTACACCTCCTACATTGCCATTAAGCCTTCCATGATTAAGCCTCCACTTACCATTACACCAATCATCACACCTCCCATTACGCCAACACCCCTGGCAACCCAAATTGACCAAATCTTCCCCTTCATACCCATTATGCCTCCACCGGCCATACAACCTCCCATTGCTCTATCCACATCCACCCCATCCAATGGTTTAAGGAGATTCAAGCGTCAGCAGAGTCAGCAGAAGGAAGTCCCGGGACCGGGCATGCTTTTCAAAATCCAAGATTATATTCCTCGCATGCTGGTCATTGTCAAAATACTGGGCACATTTACCGAGCGGAAGTCCTCCCCTCCAATCATGGCCGTCAAGAGGCCTTCCAATGATATGCCAATCATTCCAGTTGCCAGCCGGCGTTATTTCAAATCACTCATAGGGAATCTCTCTACCACGCCCCGACGCAGAATATCGGAACGCGAGGCAGTTGCAAGTAAATGGGTACAGAGCAAGTATTAGACATCAAACCATTGCACAATGAATATTACTAAAGATAATTCTTCTCATTAATAACTTTTGAATGTCTAGTTACAACCACTAATATCAGAGACATTCTATAGGGCCCAATTACATTGAAATAAAAGTAAAACACTATCTAAGACTATAACATATTTCTAGGACGCTAGGGTACTCGTGACTTCACTCCTGGTCATTCCCGTCCTCTTGAGTGTATAGGTCATCCTCGGGTTCACCTAAGAACACAACGAAAAATAATGCAGGGTGAGCGATAACGCCCTGTAGGACTTAAATCTTAATAGTCAAGCAAGCTTTAAATGATTAGTGCATTAAAGGTAGAGTAATTAATGATAGAGTGAGAGAGTCAAGTAAAGTAAGAGATAACATGATAGCATGTGAGCGAAATAGCACAGGTTTGCAAATATAGCACAAACGTCAATTATAGCACAAATAGCAAGATGGCCATAGCACAATAGCACAAAGTATAGCAATAGCACAACGAGTATAGCATAGCACTTTGTTGTCAACAAACAACGAGAGAATATAGCATTTTTGATTGTCATTAGATTAATCTAGATAGTATGGCACTTGGATGTAATGCCGACATCTTGATCATTTAACTTCCATGGGCAAATGGCACTTTCGAGCGCTCTCCCGAGGACCAGATCGGGGCCCATTGCACTGGCATTGGTTATATTATTTTAGACAATCAGTCAATGGCCAATATAGAGTACCAAGAAATAGATGAGAGCACTAGATGAATAGATGAGATAGTAGAGTGAATGTGAAAAGATGAGCGAGTAGAGCATAGATGAGAGCTAGTGTAACACGTCGAGTAATCAGGCGATAGTAACAATTGCATAACACGCGCACTTGGTGTTGGCAGTTAGGTGGAACTCACTACCTTTCCGCTGGCCATGTTACGCACAGGTCCAGAGGCCCGGCATGATTCAAGACGAGAGTGAACTTCTAATGGCCGTTTGGATCTTATTGATCCCTAAAGGGTTTTCATAGGCGTTAGGGTACAACCCACTCGTCGACCATGTGGGAATCCATGGACAGAGGAGACTTACGGAGGCCTTAAACAAAGACTCACTAGTCCGGCAGAAGGAATATCCGACGGAGAGTTTGTCCAAGTCAAGAGAGTGTGTATAGAAACAAGTGCTCGACATTCTAGAGGAATTCTAGGACAGTGGAGCATTGGTATCGGTGTTCCAAAACATCGCAAGAGTCGTAAACAAGTTCTTTTTAAAGTAAGACAATTAATTTCAATAATTACCAAATATGTTATGTATCATATTCATGCCAATTAAGCCATATTTGGATGGTTTCAAAGTGTGCAACGTGTAAGAGAAATCATAGAATATGATAGGTCATGTGATTAACTTGAATTACTTAAGATGTATTCAATAATTTAACACTTCATTTTTCTGTGTGCAAGATAGTTATCCTGATATGGGGTTTGTGGTGGAACAACAAGACTTGCAAAAGACTGGTTTTCGGGCCAAAAATTGAGATCTCGATGCAGCCCAGTATGGTTAACGACGGGCTCAGAGCAGAACACGACAGGGCCTTGTACAGATCGTGACGGTGTTCCAGAACAGGCCGTCAGATCGCGACGGGTTCATATGAAGAAGGCGACAGGGCTGTCAGACCAGGCGATCAGGTCGCGACGGTGGTCCTGTCATGATCAGATCACGACGGGGATTCATGTCGCGATCTGCCTGAGAACGCGGCCTATCGGGCCGTCGCGTTCTCAGGTCCTTGGCTTGAGTCCGACAGAGATCTGACATATTCTTGGTTCTTGGTCCAAACTTACCATGTTTTGATACAGGGTCATTCAAAAATTAAGAACTAATGGCACAAGCGATGAAAAATAACGAAACTAATTGCAAACGAATCTAGACATGCAATAGTATTCCCAGTAATTAGGAATCTGAGGACAATCAGGGTTTCGACATCGTCCATCCAAGTTAAACATGAAGAACATGAATTTGGGTACAGGAGATATGGAAGATTTAATTCTCGAAGTAGGGTTGATGAAAATTAGGGCTTTCAAGGGCAAAAGAAGCTTAACTATCATCAGTATCTGCAGTAAAATTTTTGTGGCTTGTGATTTAGTATACAGGGAGATCAAGAGTTAGGAAGGGGGCTCGGGGTCATGTAAGTTGTAGAACTTCAAAATTTAAGAACAAAAGATTGAGTTGAAGGAAAAACACGAAATTTAACGACTTTGCTCATGATGATGGGTAAAACCTACAGTTAAATTTTTATAGTTTATGCTCGTGAGAATGCCTACCTTTCACATTTTTCTTCTTCTAGGGTTTGAAGATGAAGAACTCGGGAAGAAGCTTGAAAGATACTTTCTCCCCATGATTTCTCCTCCTCTTGGCCTCTCCTCCTAGTCCAGTAACCTCTTGGCACGAGGTAGGGCCAGCCATGAGGGTTTTAGAGAAGTATTTTAGCTTCTCCCCATTCCATTTCCTAGTTTAAGCCTAATTCTCATTTAATTCCGAGTTTCCTATTTCCTCTCCCCTTTTAAGCAAGAGATCTCCTAATTGGGTTGAGAGAGAGGGGATTTCGTGGCCAAGCAATTGGGTAGGTTTAGGATTCTAAATCCAACTCAAATCACTTATTTTAATGCATTAATACCCTCTTTTTATTTAAGTAATATTTTAGTTACGAATTTTGGATACTTTTTCTATTATTCCTCTTTTTAAAATCTCTATTTTAGCTCACTAATTTCTAATGGGTCCATTTAACAAAGTCCATTAATTATTTTCTTTTAGTGGGTTCTATTTAATTCCCTTTTTTTAATTTTCCAATTGCTTTTATTTATTATTTTTTTATATTTAAATTTTATTTCCGAAAATCCAGATTGCTACATCCTCCCCCTCTTAAAAAGAATTTGGTCCCCACATTAATATGATCATAAGGGAGAAAATGTCTTACCGAGAAGATCGGGGTAGTTTCGTCTGATGACTCCTTCCGGTTCCCATGTGGCTTCTTCCAATCCACGGTTATTCCATAAGACTTTAACCACGTGGATGGGACGGTTCCTGAGCTATTGAACCTTCCGTTCCAGTATCTGGACTGGCTTCTCTTCGTATGTCACATCCTTGTTCAACACCAGTTTCTCGTGGCGAATGATGTGTGTAGGATCATAGACATATTTCCTGAGCATGGAGACAAGGAACACATTGTGTACACATGCCAGATCCGGTGGCAATGCCAGTCGGTATGCAACCTCACCAATCCTTTCGAGTACTTCAAAAGGACCGATAAATCTAGGACTGAGCTTTCCTTTCACACCAAATCTTTGGATGCCACGAGTAGGTGACACCTTTAAGAACACATGATCACCGACTTGAAATTCTAAGTCCCTCCTTCTTTTGTCGGCATAGCTTTTTTGTCTGGACTGAGCAGTCCTAAGCCGGTCTCTAATCACTTGTATGTCCTTTGTGTACGTTGCACCATGTCCGGGCCTAGCCATTGCTGTTCTCCAACTTTATTCCAGCATGAGGGAGATCTACAATTCCTCCCGTAGAGTGCATCGAACGGTGCCATCTTGATGCTCGCCTGGTACCTGTTGTTATAGGAGAACTCAATAAGGGATAGATGCTCGTTCCAATAACCTTGAAAGTCTATGGTGCAAGCTCTCAACACATCTTCCACTATTTGGTTGGTTCTTTCAGTTTGCCCATCAGTTTGTGGATGGAATGCGGTACTAAAGTGAGTTTAGTACCCAGTGCACCTTACAGTCCTTTCAAAAATGAGATGTGAATCTCGGATCTCAATCTGAGACTATGGATGATGGAACTCCATGCAATCTCACTATCTCCTTAACATATAGGGCAGCTAGTACCTCTATCGACCACTTACTCTTTATGGCTAGGAAGTGGGCAGATTTGGTTAGTCGGTCTACAATAACCTATATGGCGTTGAGTCCACCACGAGTCTTGGGTAAACCCATGATGAAGTCCATGCCAATGCTTTCCCATTTCCATTCCGGAATATCTAGCGGTCTGAGTACACCAGCAGGGCGCAGGTGTTCCGCTTTTATTTGTTGGCAAGTAAGGTAGTATGCGGCATGTTCAGCTACCTTTCTTTTCATGTTCGGCCACCAAAATGTCCTTTTCATGTCTTGATACATTTTGATACCTCCTGGATGAATAGTATACTTCGTCTTGTGAGCTTCATCCATTAGCTTCCTCTTCAGTTCTTCATTGTCAGGGACGCACGTTCTTCCTTGAAAGACAAGCCTTCCATCCTCTGTCATAGCGAAGTCTGGTCTTTCAGTTAGAGTTTCTTTGACGCGAACTAAGAATGGATCATCATCTTGTTGAGCTTTGATCTCTTCCAACAAGTCGGATTGAATCTTGATGTTTGCAACTCGATCATCCCTATGTTCAATATTTAAGTCTAACTTTGCGAATTGTTCTAGTAGTTGCATCTCGCCAAGGACTAGACTTGAAACAGATGCCATCGGCTTTCTACTAAGAGCATCAGCCACGGTGTTTCCCTTGCCTGGATGGTATTGAATGTTGAAGTCGAAATCTTTGAGGTATTTTAGTCATCTTCTCTATCTCATGCTGAGTTCTTTCTGGGAGAATAAATACTTCAGACTTTTATGGTCTGAGTAGACAACGAATTTCTCTCCATACAAGTAGTGTCTCCAGATCTTCAAGGTGAAGACCACGGCAGTTATAACCGCAGTAATTTCACTTAATATAAATTGAACATTTATATGTGATTTAAAATACATACACATGACTAATTTCCATCTATGATTTCATGACACATGCACACACTTTGAAACCATCCAAATATGGCTTAATTGGCATGAATATGATACATAACATATCTGGTAATTATTGCAATTAATTGCCTTATTTTAAAAAGAACTTGTTTACGACTCTTGCGATGTTTTGGAACACCGATACCGACGCTCCACTGTCCTCGAATTCCTCTAGAACGTTGAGCACTTGTTTCTATACACACTCTCTTGACTTGGACGAACTCTCCGTCGGATATTCCTTCTGCCGGATTAGTGAGTCTTTGTTCAAGGCCTCCGTAAGTTTCCTCTGTCCATGGATTCCCACATGGTCGACGAGTCGGTTGTACCCTAACACCTATGATACCCCTTAGGGATCAACGTGATCCAAATGACTATTAGAAGTTCGCTCTTATCTTGAATCACGCTCGACCTCTGGGCCTGTGCATATCATGGCCAACAGAAAGGTAGTGAGTTCTGTTGCCCAGCTAGCAAGCCCAGAGGGGGGGTGAATGGGTCTTTAAAAAATTTAGTCAACTAATACCTATTTACAAAAACATTCACAACACACACACTTCGATTGCTGTTAGTGTTAGTAAGAAAATGAATGCAAAGATAAACACGCACACACACACACTACAAGAGGATTTATCCTGGTTCGGAGCTCCTCTTCACAGGAGTCCTACATCCAGTCCTTGAGCAATATCTCAGAATTTCACTACCAAGGGTACTATCCCCCTTAATGACCCTTACACCCAGCCGCAGCTGGTCTTTCTTCACATGAAGGGAAAAACACCACCCTAGATACCACACCAGGTCTTCCTTCACAATTGAAGGGAACAACACCCTAGATACCACACCAGGTCTTCCTTCACAACTGAAGGGAACAACACCTGAAAAATGTTCAAGAGGAAGATGCCCCTAGATCAAGCTTATAGAACACACTTGATCTGAAGCAAGGACTGAGAAGAAAAATATCTCCAATAATGGATTCTTCTCAGAACAAGAAGCTCTCTCACAGATCTACACTAAGCACAGAGAGCTAGAGCTGAAACTAATGGAACTGATTGCTTGGCTCTCCGAGAGGTTGACGACGATTTCACTTGGTATTTCCTTTGTTCTCCATAAGTGTCTACTTTTGAATCTTCAATCTCCTATTTTATATCATCTTTTTCAAATTCGAACGTTGAAGTGCCCGTTGTCTCTAAGTTCTGGTTTACGTTAGACTGCATGGTACTGTAGAAGCTTCTAGTCAGCAGTCTTTTATCCATTTGTGCAAGCAAAGAGATAGGATCTTCTGTAGTATCCTTTGGCTTCTATTTTGTCCAACGTTGTATGACAAATGTTGTCAGAAACCTGCATACATTAAATGCTAAACAATAGACAACTAAGCTGTCTCTTGTTGTCAGTCAACGTTAGATTGATTTTATACATAAGTAGAAGTTTCATTCTGTTCTTCCAAAAAGATGTTTACAGAATAAGCACGAGAATAGAAGATATCGTCTGCATGAATATAGAGATACGATCAGAGTAATAAATGCACAAACGTTAGAAAGATGTGCGAGAAAGCTTTGACTTTTCAACGTAGTCAAAAGTGAGTCAAATATCAAGTCGTTATATTTGGCTTAAGGAATCGTTGAGTATTAATAAGTGAATCGTTATGATTCTATAAGAAATCGTTATCAACAAGTCATTATAATCAAATCATTATAGAGTCATAAATAAATCGATGTACAAATTGTTATGATGTTATAAGCAAATCGATGTACAAATCGTTATGACGTTATAAGCAAATCGATGTACAAATCGTTACGAGAGCAAATCGTTACGATGACTAAAGGAATCGTTACGAGAGCAAATCGTTACGATGACGAAAGGAATCATTACGAGAGCAAATCGTTACGATGACTAAAGGAATCGTTACGAGAGCAAATCGTTACAATGACTAAAGGAATCGTTACGAGAGCAAATCGTTACGATGACTAAAGGAATCGTTACGCGAGCAAATCGTTATGATGACTAAAGGAATCGTTACGAGAGCAAATCGTTACGATGACTAAAGGAATCGTTACGAGAGCAAATCGTTACGATGACTAAAGAAATCGTTACGAGAGCAAATCGTTACGATAACTAAAGGAATCGTTACGAATACTTATCAAATCGTTAAAGCACATAATGAATCCTTATGATTATGGAATCATTATAAACAAAGGAAATCGTTATGGCTTAGTAAAAATCAATGTATTTAGACAAATATGATGCTATTTCAATAGAGTGATTAATGCTTACCTGTTTGGCTTGTTTTCCTTTGGTTTTATTTCCTGTGCTCAAGACTTGTAGAAAATAGGTTATTGACCTTTATCAAGGTTTTGTGAATCACCAAAATATAAAAGTAATTAAATTAAATTACATGGGGATAGATTGTTCATCAATCTCCCCCTTTTTGGTGATGACAAAACTTTATCAAACAGCACAGATGATAATATCAAATAATATGAAATGATCCTACATGTTTCAGAGATCAATAATATAATTCTCCCCCTTTTTGTCATTAAGCAAAAAGATACAATGAGAGACAAAGAAGAAGAGAAAAACTGAATGAGAAATAAGAGAACTGTTGTATTCATTTAATTTTGAGGAGGTACAGGAAGATAGAAAGCAGGAGATAGAAGGGAGGCATAGTGAGAAATAGTTTCCCATGCCTGCTCTTCCTGCTTCTCAAACATTGAACGAAAAACACCAGGAGCAGGAGAATAGGTTGGTCCCATAGTGGGAGCCATCCGCTTGAGGTGGAGAACTAACTGCTCATCAAGGAAGTTTGCATAAGCATCTCTGTCAAGGGACATTTTGAAGGACACTGTCCCAAAACTGGCACAAGCAAGGAATCTTTCCATGGAAATAGGGTAGAAATTTTGCTTTGCCTTCAGCTCCTGACATAATGCTACATAGACTTTGTATCTTTCAACCCAAGTCCTGAAGGGATCCTGGACTAGGTGAATGGAATTCATATCCAAAAAGGTAGCTGCAGAGACTGGAGGGTGACCTTCCCTGGCCTGGGAGTCATTCAAATCAGATAACTGCTGAGCAGAAAGAGGATAAAATCTGGCCCAATCTGAAGGGGATAATCTTTCACATTCTGACAGAATGGGAGCAAGAACTTCAGCACTGACATGGCCCTGGTGATATTCCCTAAATAGGAATCTGTGAAATGCAACCAGAAAGCCCTTCTGTACCTTGATTCTGCCCATTACTCTGGCAAAGCGCTCAAAGATGATAGAGCCAACTGAGGATTCCATTAACAGAGAATGAATGGGTGGAAGTGAAATTTCCTCTGGCAGCTGAAGAGTAGCAAAATCTACTTGGACAGCTTTAGTGTGGGCTACAGCTGAACCAAGTGCGCTTATGGCTAGCTTAAATTGACAGAGCTGGACCTCAGGGAGACAATGGACATACCGGTAATTTTTGAATAGCTGGAAGTGCCTGGCCATCTTGATCTCCTTCTGAATGAATGGGGCCCAACAGTTCTTGTGATGAATTTGGAACCATTCTGAGAGAGTCAGGGAATGGTCCCTTGGAGGGAATCTTGCAGACTTGGCTAGAAGAAATTTATGGTAAAGCTCTTTATGCCCCCTAGCCCATTGCTCTTCAGTCTTGGAATGAGCAACAGAAAAGATTTTGGATTTTTCAGTTTTGGTGAGAGGGGTATAAGGTAGAATGACATTTAAATGGTCTGAGAGATTAAGAAAAGGAAGTTGACAAGGGTGGCAAAGACAACCTTCTGAAGATATTCTCTATACAGTGGTTTATTTTTGTTGTCCACTGTGAGAGAAAACCACAGAGGTGGATATCGAGGTTCAGAGGAAAGAGAGGAGGTGGATGAGATTTTCCTCTTTTTAGGAGCAGAACTAGAAGAGTCTGCCCTGTGAATATGATCCCCAACCTTCAATACAGACCTGAGGATGACTTCTTCAAACTCATCCTTGATTTCCCAAAGATAGGGAGAATCAAGTTGAGCACACTCAGAAATTATAGTGATGAAAGAGGGTGGAGGAGAAGGGTGAAGAAAAGAATGTGAGGTAGAAGGTGGGATATCAGATGGTTCAGAAGAGGGTGGACCAGAAGAGGAGGAGGCTCCAGCTGATGATGATACTGGAGGAACCTCAAAAACAGGTGGAGGTGGAGAAATGGGTGTTGAAGATGCAGGAGATGAGGTGGATTGAGAAGGAAAAGGTGTAGGTGATGAGATGGTTCTGGGTTGAGGTTTCTTGAAAGTCTGAGGTGCAGGTGGAGCTGTGGATGATGAAGGTGGTGATGGAGGTACTGGGGTCTGAGTGGAGAAAGGAGCTGGGGGCTCAAGAGCTACATCTTCTTCTTCAGCTATAGGCTGCACAGACACTGACTCCACGGGCCCTGATGGCTCTGACACCTTCTCAGCTGGCCCTGCTGGTTCTTGCACCTGCTCAACTGGCTCTGCTGGCCTTGACTCACTAACCTCTGCTTGTGAAAATGCTGCAGCCGGCCCTGATGGCCCTGGAACATCTTCCTCACTTCTCTAAGCAGCAGGAGGTGGAGGAGGAGGAGGAGCTTGGGCTCCAACTGCCTTCAAAATCTCAGAAAGCATGGACTTCATGCTTCCCATCTCCTTGTTGAACCACCGGACTGCATTCTTCACTTGAGACAACTCCTTGGATGTTGATGCCTGGCTCATGAAAATGGAGTTCACATCAGACTGCACTGAGCACAGGATCTCACCTTGAGCATCCAACCGTTCTATGACAGGCTTCAAATTGATTATGAATCTTTGCCTCTTCTGCCTTTGAAAGGGAGTGTCAGCAATAAGAGGAACTTCTGATGCTGCTGCTTTCCCTTTCTCCCTTGCTTGGTCCACTGGAGGCTGCGAATCTTGGTCTTCTTCTGAATCTGAGGAGCTTGCAGTCTCTCCATCTCTGAATTGATTCTCTGGGGGGTGTTCATTTCCCTCCCCCTGAGTCTCACCATCCTTTTCTCCCAAAAATTCTTCTTCAACAGGCACATTTTTCATGGGAACATCTGATTGTGCTGCTGCTGCTACTTCTTCTTGGACTGGGGTTTCTTCTGATGGAACTTCAGTGTGGCCTGATGCCACAGGAATTTTTCCTTGAATTTCCTCTGCCACTGATTGCTCCCCTCAATAGGAGCATCTTCCATCACAACATCTTCCTGAACAGATACTTGCTCCTCCTGACTTGGAGCTTTTTCCATGATCACTTCTTCAGTGTGGCTCACTGCCACAGATTCTGCCACTTGAGATTCACTTGCCACTGGCTCCCCCTGAGAAGTGGAGTCCAGTGCATCCCTAAGTAGAGTGTCTACTTGGGAAGAGGGAAGAGGATCCTCTAAAGGTTGCCCAATGGGCTCAATGTCTTCAGGAGGAATGTCCTCAATCCTTCTGCTAGCTGCTTCGTCTACTATTGCTAACTCTGCTACTGCTGGCTCTGCTGCTGCTGAATCTAGGTCCTCTTGGACTTCACCAATGATGGCTTCACCCTCGACTGCACCAATCTTCGACCATACACCATTTACAACTGAAAAAACACTCTTTCTCAGGTTCCTGGACCTAATAGCTTGGCCCATCTTCTCAGATACATCACCAACTATGCTTATGCCAAAATGATGGAAAATTCTAGTTAGGAGATGGGCATATGGTAGTGAGATGTTCAGTTTGCTCTTAATATCCCACACTTGAGAGCTTGCAAACATCATTCTCTCTATGATTAATTCTGCAGTGCTGATCTCCTGATTCTGGATAGCCCAAAACATCAGGTCAGAGTCTGCCTTGGTGCAAGAAGAAAATGTTGCACTTCTTGGTACAATGATCTGACAGATTATGAAATGCAGTAACCTATTAAAGGCACTAAGCTGATTGATATCCAGCTTCCCATCCTTCAGCCTAAACTCCGAACCGATAATCCCTAAACCCTTGGCCTGAATGTCCACCGAGTGGACCCCACTGCGACCGGTGGTAGAAACTTCAAACAGAGATGCCAGTAAATCTCTAGTAATCTTGATCTGGATTCCCTTGACCATGGAAGTCAAGGTCCCATCCGCCTCTGTCTTCAAGCAAACATAGAAGGCTTTAACAAGATCCGGATAACTTACTTCAGAAAGAGTCGCAATCTTCGTCCATTTCAACCTCTGCAGAGCTTCAACTAAACTGCCCATGCCATTTTTCTCCAGGTCTGCCAAATCCACTGCCTTGTGACCGCAAAGCTTTGTCTTGACTGTCGCGAACCTTGCTTGCTGATCTGCGGTGAGGAACGCAGCTCCGTAGCCCCCAACGCTGCCGGAAACAACTGTAGAGGCCATGGAATCGAGCAGGGAAAGATTCTGGAGGACTGGAAGAGTGATTGAAAAAGAAACCCTCAAGAAATTTCTGGCGGGAGAAGTTGAAGGCTTCAAATCTGGTGGAAGTCGATGCCGGGGTCGATAGGTTATCGCCTCAGGCAGGAGGACGAGATGAATCGTTCCCACACAGATTTCGGGATTTGTGAAATAAAGGATAAATATTGTTTTTGAAATAGGATGCGCCTTTATAGCAGAAAACGACAAAAGTCCAGTTCGAAAGAGATAAAGAATTACAAAATAGTGAACCGACAGGGATATTTGCTCATGAGAGATAAATGAGATATTTACTTAATTTCAAGGAGAATAAATAATTTAGGCTCTGAAATTTAATATCTCAGTTTTAACAAATAAGTCTTTCACAATTTACACATACCTAATTCCCTTTTGAGAGAAGTAAACCTCTCTTCGTGTAAGGCTTTTGTGAAGATATCTGCTAACTGATTATTTGAATCTATGAATGAACTTTCTATATTACCGTTAGCTACATGATCACGAATAAAATGATATCTAACCTCAATATGTTTGGTCCTTGAATGTTGTACTGGATTTTTGGTGAGGTTTATAGCACTGGTGTTGTCACATAATAATGGAGTTGTTTTGATATGAAGTCCATAGTCCTCAAGTTGTTGCTTGATCCATAGGAGTTGTGTGCAGCAACTTCCAGCAGCCACGTACTCAGCTTCAGCTGTAGACAGTGCTACTGAATTCTGCTTCTTGGAGGACCAGGATATCAAACATCCTGCAAGGAATTGACAACAACCACTGGTGCTTTTTCTATCTATTTTGCATCCAGCATAATCAGCATCAGAGTATCCTACTAAATTGATTTCACATGATTTTGGATACCATATTCCTAGGTCATGAGTTCTAGACAAATATCTAAAAATTCTTTTAACTGAAATTAGATGAGATTCTCTAGGATCTGCTTGATACCTAGCACACATGCATACACTAAATAATATATCAGGTCTGCTGGCGGTTAAATAAAGTAGAGAACCTATCATACCTCTGTAGATCTTTTGATCTACTTTCTTACCATCCTTGTCACTGTCCATCCTTGTTGCTGTGCTCATTGGTGTTGACAGTGGCTTGGCATTATCGAATCCAAATTTCTTTAAGAGCTCCTTGGTGTATTTGGCTTGGCAGATGTGGGTGCCTTCCTTTCCTTGTTTGATTTGTAGTCCAAGGAAGTAGTTGAGCTCTCCCATCATGCTCATTTCGAACTCTCCCTGCATAAGCTTCTCAAAATACTTGCAAAGGGATTCATCAGTAGAGCCAAATACAATGTCATCAACATAAATTTGAACAAGCAGAATATGTTTGACTTTTGACTTGATGAATAGTGTACTATCTACTTGACCTCTTGTGAAACCATGGTCTAATAGAAAAGAACTAAGCCTTTCATACCAGGCTCTAGGAGCTTGCTTTAAACCATATAATGCTTTATGTAGTTTAAAAACATGATTCGGAAATTCTGCATCATCAAAACCTGGAGGTTGTTCTACATAAACTTCCTCCTTAATGAAACCATTAAGAAATGCAGACTTTACATCCATTTGAAATAATTTCAAATCTAGTGCCGATGCATATGCAAGTAAAATTCTAATAGCCTCAAGTCTAGCTACAGGTGCATAGGTTTCATCGAAATCTATGCCTTCCTCTTGGGAATAGCCTTGAGCTACCAGTCTGGCCTTGTTTCTTAAGATCACACCAGCTTCATCCAATTTATTTCTGAACACCCATTTGGTGCCAATCACTGGATGACCTGATGGTCTAGGAACAAGTGACCATACATGGTTTCTCTTGAACTGATTCAGTTCATCTTGCATGGCTAAAATCCAAGATTCATCAGTAAGAGCTTCATTGACTGTCCTAGGCTCTATTTGAGAAACAAAAGCTAGGTAATCACAAGGGATTACATTACCTCTTGTTCTTACCCCTACAGTTGGATCACCAATAATGTTTTCAGATGGGTGATCTTTCCTATATCTCCATTCCTTTGGAAGATTTTCATGTTCAATGTCCTTTTGCTGCATGTCTTCCAGAGGTGGATCTTCCTTGTCCTCAATTGTTGTGTTCTTTAATTTCTTGGACAAATCATCTGCATCATCGTTGTCACTATTTTCTTCCTTTCTCAAGGAAGGGTTAGTCTCATCAACAATAATGTGCACAGTTTGCTCAATCAACAGTGTACGCTTATTAAATACTCTATAACCTTTAGGTTTAGATGCATACCCCATGAAGATGCCTTCATCTGATTTGGCATCTAACTTACCAATATCTCTTTTGCCGTTGTTGTGGATGAAACATGGACATCCAAATATCCTGAAGTGACTGATCTTCGGCTTCTTTCCTTTGTACAATTCATAGGCTGTCTTCTTTAATATTGGCCTGATCATCACCCTGTTGATAATATAACTTGCTGTGTTCACTGCTTCAGCCCAGAAATATCTTGGTAAATCATATTCTGACAACATTGTCCTCGCCATGTCCAACAAGGTTCTATTCTTCCTCTCAGCAACTCCATTTTGCTGTGGTGTCCTTGGTGCTGAGAAGTTGTGCTCAATCCCTTGGTCATCACAGAATTTTGAAAAATTTTCATTTTGGAACTCTCCTCCATGATCTGACCGGATTCCAACAATGCAATATTTCTTGTCTTTCTGTACTTTCTTGCTGAAACTTACAAAGCTATCAAACGTATCATCTTTGTGCTCCAAGAATGAGACCCATGTGAATCTGGAATAGTCATCTACTATAACAAATCCAAAATTCTTTCCTCCAAGACTAGTGGTCCTCATTGGCCCAAATAAATCCATATGGAGGAGTTCTAAGGGTTTAGAAGTGGTTACCACAGTCTTTGACTTGAAGGAACTCTTAGTATGCTTCCCTTTAGCACATGGTTTGCAGATACCATCCATTTTTGTGCTGACCTTTGGAAGACCTTCCACCAGGCTTCTCTTTATGAGCTTGTTCATACCATCCAAACTGCAGTGGCCCAATCTTCTGTGCCACAGCTCAGTTGACTGCTCCTTGCTGGCTGCTAAGCAGATGTCTTGATCTTTGAGTTCTTCAAGGTAGAGCACATACAGATTCTTTTCTCTGTTGGCTTCGAAAATTACTGCTCCATCCTTTAAGATACTGCACTTGGATTCTTGGAATTTGATCTGATGACCTCTGTCACATAGCTGGCTGATGCTGATGAGGTTGTGCTTCAGCCCTTTGACACAAAGAACATCTTCAATGACAGTCTTGCCTTTGTTGCTTACTGAACCGCTGCCTATCACTGTTCCTTTTCCATTATCTCCATAGGTGACTGTCCCTTCTTCAGCTTTGAGATGAGAGAACAACTTCCTATTTCCTGACATATGCCTTGAGCACCCGCTGTCCAGGTACCATTTTGATGCTCGAGGACTTTCCTGAAATAGAGACACTAAGTTTTAGGTACCCAAATTCTTTTGGGTCCTTGTTGGTTAGTATCAATAATTTCCCTTTTTATTACCCACATTTTGTGTTAGTTGGACATGTTACTTTTATGTGACCTAACTTATTACAGTGACTGCAGCAAGACATTTTAGTTACTTTTTCAATATATTTAAAGTTAGCTTTATATCCTATGTCTTGTTCAGGTACAAACTTTGGAGTTGGATACGTTTTGGGGTAGACTTTTGTTTCTTCATTTTCTGAAGGAGTATACCCTAGTCCATATTTCTTCTTTCCTGATCGTCTAGCACCTTTTAATACTAAAGAATTTTTACCATTAGTAAATTTCTCCAGTGTACTTGATAACTTTTCATTTTCTTCGGTTAAGGTTTTAATTTCCTTTCTCAGTTCATCTGAACTTTCCTGTTTTTCCAGTCTGATTATTTGCTTATTTTTATCTTTTAGATCTTCGTATAATAGCTCATTTCTTCTTTTAAGTTCAGTTATTTGCTTCTCTATTTCTTCATTTTCTATTTTTAGATCTGAATTAGTGTTTTCTAGGCATGTAATATTTTTCTTACTGGCTTTTAACAATTTAGATATTTCTCTATATTTACTATATAGTTCGTTAAATGCTTCTTCCAAATTATCTGAATCAGAATCATTACAGGAATCAAAGGATGAGTCAGAAGTCACCTTTTCATCAGTGTTGGCCATGAAAGCCAGATTTGCTTCTTCTTCTTCCTCACTGCTTGAGCTTGACTCGCTGTCCGAGTCACTGCTGTTGCTCCAAGCTGCTGCCATTGCCTTCTTCTTGTACCTCCTGAATTTCTTGGAACTCTCTTTCC
Source organism: Colocasia esculenta (assembly GCA_014218235.1). Taxonomy (NCBI): domain Eukaryota; kingdom Viridiplantae; phylum Streptophyta; class Magnoliopsida; order Alismatales; family Araceae; genus Colocasia; species Colocasia esculenta. Next base: position 99,007,850 of record CM024762.1, read on the forward strand.
TTTTGAATTCAGGTTTCTTGAGCTTCGGACATTCAGCTTTGATGTGTCCAGGCTTCTTACATTCATAGCAAAGGGGCTCAGTTTTCTTTGAGTCTTTGACTTCAGGCCTTTTGAAGTCTTTGTTCTTTTTGAAGTATCTTCTTCCAGATTGATACTTCTTTTTCTTGGCTAGGATACGCTGTAGTCTTCTTGAGAGCATTGCTTCCTCATCTTCGCAGTTGCTTGAGCTTTCATCTTCATCCGATGATTCTTCTGATCTGTCTCCTTCAGCTTTAAGTGCGTTGGAGTGCTTCTTTCTGCTGGAGGACTCTCCTAACCTTTCCATGTTGATCTCATGGGCCATAAGGGACCCAATGAGTTTTTCCAATGACATCCTCTTCAGATCATTTGCTTCTTCTATGGCCGTTACTTTGGGAGTCCAAGAAGATGGTAGAGACCTCAGTATTTTCCTTACCATATCTCCCATTTCATAGCTTTTGCCAAGACCAGCCAATCCATTTGTAATGTCAGTAAATCTGCTAAACATCTGGGTTATTGATTCGCCTGACTGCATCTGAAACCTCTCATATTGTGTTACAAGAATGTCTATTCTTGTCTCTTTCACTTTATCCGTGCCTTCATAGGTGATTCTTAATTTCTCCCACATCTCCATTGCGGATTTGCAGGCAGATACATGGTTGAACTCCTTCTTACTGAGGGCACAACACAGAATACTCTTAGCCTTACAGTTAAGAGAGATCTTCTTTTTATCATCATCTGTCCACTGATTCTTTTCGTTGGTGACTAGAAGATCACCTTCCTCAACTATAGACCAAATCTGATAGTCGAGACCTTGTAGAAAATACTCCATTCTGGTTTTCCAATATTCATAGTCTTCTCCATCGAACAATGGTGGTCGGTTGACAGATTGACCTTTGCAATGACCTTGGGCTGCCATGGATCTTTACTCTTCAGATCGTTTGATCTTCTTCTTTGTCGAAGAGACTCTCTCTGATACCACTTGTTGCCCAGCTAGCAAGCCCAGAGGGGGGGGGTGAATGGGTCTTTAAAAAATTTAGTCAACTAATACCTGTTTACAAAAATATTCACAACACACACACTTCGATTGTTGTTACTGTTAGTAAGAGAATGAATGCAAAGATAAACACGCACACACACTGCAAGAGGATTTATCCTGGTTCGGAGCTCCTCTTCATAGGAGTCCTACATCCAATCCCTGAGTAATATCTCAGGATTTCACTACCAAGGGTACTGTCCCCCTTAAGGACCCTTACACCTAGCCGCAGCTGGTCTTCCTTCACATGAAGGGAAAAAATACCACCCTGGATACCACACCAGGTCTTCCTTCACAACTGAAGGGAACAACACCCTGGATACCACACCAGGTCTTCCTTCACAACTGAAGGGAACAACACCTGAAAAATGTTCAAGAGGAAGATGCCCCTAGATCAAGCTTATAGAACACACTTGATCTGAAGCAAGGACTGAGAAGAACAATATCTCCAATAATGGATTCTTCTCAGAACAAGAAGCTCTCTCACAGATCTACACTAAGCACAGAGAGCTAGAGCTGAAACTAATGGAAGTGATTGCTTGGCTCTCCGAGAGGTTGAAGACGATTTCACTTGGTATTCCTTTGTTCTCATAAGTGTCTACTTTTGAATCTTCAATCTCCTATTTTATATCATCTTTTTCAAATTCGAATGTTGAAGTGCCTTGTCTCTAAGTTCTGGTTTACGTTAGACTGCATGGTACTGTAGAAGCTTCCAGTCAGCAGTCTTTTATCCATTTGTGCACGCAAAGAGATAGGATCTTCTGTAGTATCCTTTGGCTTCTATTTTGTCCAACGTTGTATGACGAATGTTGTCAGAAACCTGCATACATTAAATGCTAAACAATAGACAGCTAAGCTGTCTCTTGTTGTCAGTCAACGTTAGATTGATTTTATACAGAAGTAGAAGTTTCATTCTGTTCTTCCAAAAAGATGTTTACAGAATAAGCACGAGAATAGAAGATATCGTCTGCATGAATACAGAGATACGTTCAGAGTAATAAATGCACAGACGTTAGAAAGATGTGCGAGAAAGCTTTGACTTTTCAACGCAGTCAAAAGTGAGTCAAATATCAAGTCGTTATATTTGGCTTAAGGAATCGTTGAGTATTAATAAGTGAATCGTTATGATTCTATAAGCAAATCGTTATCAACAAGTCGTTATAATCAAATCGTTATAGAGTCATAAACAAATCGATGTACAAATCGTTATGACGTTATAAGCAAATCGATGTACAAATCGTTATGACGTTATAAGAAAATCGATGTACAAATCGTTATGAATTACATAATGAATCGTTATTGAAAGCAAGTTGTTGCGATGACTAAAGGAATCGTTACGAGCAAATCGTTACGATGACTAAAGGAATCGTTGCGAGAGCAAATCATTACGATGACTAAAGGAATCGTTACGAGAGCAAATCGTTACGATGACTAAAGGAATCGTTACGCGAGCAAATCGTTACGATGACTAAAGGAATCGTTACGAGAGCAAATAGTTACGATGACTAAAGGAATCGCTACGAGAGCAAATCGTTACGATGACTAAAGGTATCGTTATGAGAGCAAATCGTTATGATGACTAAAGGAATCGTTACGAATACTTATCAAATCGTTAAAGCACATAATGAATCCTTATGATTATGGCATCGTTATAAACAAAGGAAATCGTTATGGCTTAGTAGAAATCAATGTATTTAGATAAATATGATGCTATTTCAATAGAGTGATTAATGCTTACCTGTTTGGCTTGTTTTCCTTTGGTTTTATTTCCTGTGCTCAAGACTTGTAGAAAATAGGTTAGTGACCTTTATCAAGGTTTTGTGAATCACCAAAATATAAACGTAATTAAATTAAATTACATGGGGATAGACTGTTCATCATGTTCCACCTGACTGCCAACACCACGTGCGCGTGTTGTGCAACTGTTACTATTGCCTGATTACTCGACGTGTTAACTAGCTCTCATCTATGCTCTACTCGCTCATCTTTTCACGTTCACTCTACTATCTCATCTATTCATCTTGTGCTCTCATCTATTTCCTTAGTACTCTATATTGGCCATTAACTAATTGTCTAAAGATAAACAATATAACTAATGCCAGCGTAATGGGGCCCGATCTGGTCCTGGGGAGAGCGCCAGAAAGTGCCATTTGCCCATGGCAGTTAAATGATCAGGATGTCGGCATTACATCCAAGTGCCATACTATCTAGATTAATCTAATGATAATCAAAAGTGCTATATTCTCTCGTTGTCTGTTGACGACAAAGTGCTATGCTATACTCGTTGTGCTATTGCTATACTTTGTGCTATTGTGCTATGGCCATCTTGCTATTTGTGCTATAATTGACGTTCGTGCTATATTTGGAAAGTTGTGCTATTTCGTTCACATGCTATCCTGCTATCTTTTACTTGACTCTCTCGCTCTATCATTAATTACTCTACCTTTAATGCACTAATCATTTAATGTCTACTTGACTATTGAGATTTAAGTCCTACTGGGCGTTATCGCTCACCCTGCGTTATTTGTCGTTATGTTCTCAGGTGAAATCGAGGATGACCCATACACTCAAGAGGATGAGAATGACCATGAGTGAAGTCACGAGTACCCTAGCGTCCTAGAGTTATGTTAGACATTTACTTTTATTTCAATGTAATTGGGCCCTATAGAATGGCTCTGATATTAGTGGTTGTAACTAGACATTTGAAAGTTATTAATGAGAAGAATTATCTTTAGTAATATTCATTGTGCAATGGTTTGATGTCAAGTACTTGCTATGTACCCGTTTACTTGCAACTGCCTCGCATTCCGATATTCCGCGTTGGGGCGTGACAGTTTTGTGGTATCAGAGCCTAGGTTATTCTTAAGTATAGGATGATCTAGGTTGACCAGCCTCGACTATAGTCAATTATCCTACCTATGTGAGTTGTGGTTAGAGCCAAGGGTAACTAGCTAAAATAAACTCACACACGCATGAATTAAATTTCACATTAGTATCATAACAGTAAGCTATTTTTGTAGGAACGAAGCAACAAAGATGACTGCTGAACGTGCTCAAATGAGGGGCATGCAACAAACCATCCAGGAACTGACGCGCGCAATTATGCAAGCTACCCAAGGCGGGGGAAATCGTGTCGTTGCAGGTGATCTGCATCGTAACTTCAGAAGTCTGAACCCACCTAGGTTCAGTGGATCCATGAATCCGGATGAAGCCGAGCACTAGCTAAAGGAAACAGAAAGAATCTTCCATGTCATGCAATGCACAGCAGGGGATAAGCTACTGTTGGCCATGTTCCAACTCGAAAAGGATGCCCGCGCTTGGTGGGAGTCAGTGGAAGCTACTAGAGAGAACGGGCAATTCACCAGGAACGAGTTTAAAGAAGCTTTCAACTCCAAGTACTTCTCCGAGCGTGTCCAAGAAAGGAAGGCTGCGGAATTTACTGCTTTGAAACAGAGGAGCTTGACTGTGGCTGAATATGAGGCCTAATTCTCTAGACTGGCAAGGTATGCGGCACACCTGGTAGCTACTGAAATAATGAAGGCTAAGCGCTTTCTCAACGGCCTTAAGCCACAATACATCACTCAACTAGCACCTCTCGACATCCAGACCTATGCTGAGATGGTGAAGAAAGCTCAGCTGCTGGAAGATGCTACGGACTTCACCGACCGTATCAAAGGGAAGTTCGTAAAGAAGGAATTGACCTCGGGTCAATCATCTTCTAGGCCAAACAATGGCAAGAAGTGTCCCCTTAACCTCACAGAGGGTCCTAGCCAAGAAAGGAAACCCAAGGCAATAGTCCCATACACTCCAACAAAAAGCAACTGCAAACACTGTGACAAGCCGGGTCACATGGCTGATGAATGCTAGAGGAAGGTCGGCGCATGTCTGCACTGCAGAAGTCGCGAGCACCACATTCCCAAGTGCCCGCTACTGAAAGAGAATGAGAGGTGCCCTAATACGGCTAAGAAACTGGGAAGACTGCAAGCCCTGCATGAAGAGGAACCCGCTACGGACGGTGGCATGGTAGAAGGTACTCTACAAGTATTCTCCTTATCAGCATTTGTCTTATTTGATACTGGAGCAACTCATTCATTTATATCTCAACACTTTGCTGATACCCTAACTGCAAAACCTATATCCATGGGTTGTGAGTTCTCTGTCACAATGCCACTAGGGGAAAATGAGAAATTGAACAAATACTTTCCATCTGCCGATGTAATGATCGGTGACCATAACCTAAAAGCCGACCTGGTGTGTATGCCCATGGAAGGCTATGATGTAAATTTGGGAGCCGACTGGTTGTCCACTTATGGGGAAAGTGTCGATTGTAAGAAAGGAAGGGTGACCTTTAGTGACTTTCCTAAATTGGCATTCTCCGGGATTAGACATAAGAGACGGATGTCTCTAATCTCCGCCATAAAAGCCCATAACATGATAAGGAAAGGGTGTATTGTTTTCCTAGCAACTGTAGTCGTGGAAAAGAAGGGTTCTAAGATAGAAGACATCCACATAGTCCAGGATTACCCCGATGTGTTTCCTGAAGATCTGCTAGGGATTCCCCCGGAACGTGATGTCAACTTTGCCATAGAGTTGATCTCGGGAGCTGCTCCGGTATCCCATCCACCGTACCAGATGTCACCTACCGAGCTAAAGGAGTTGAAGACACATCTGATGGAGCTATTAGAGAAGGGGTTCATTAGACCGAGTACTTCCCCATGGGGAGCGCCTATGCTGTTCGTCAAGAAGAAGGATGGATCGATGAGACTCTGCATCGACTATCAACAACTCAGTCAACTCACCATCAAGAAAAAGTACCCTTTGCCCAGAGTCGATGAACTGTTCGACCAAATATCTGGAGCTCAATATTTCTCCAAGATCGATCTTCGATCTGGCTATCACCAAATGAGGATCAAGGAGGATGATATCTTCAAGATGGCTTTCAGGAGCAGGTACGAGCATTATGAATTCGTTGTTATGCCTTTTGGGCTAACCAATGCTCTTGCAGCCTTTATGCAACTCATGAACAACATATATCGGCCCTACCTCGACAAGTTCGTGGTCGTCTTTATCGACGACATCCTCATATACTCCAAGACCAAGGAAGAGCATGAAAAACACCTAAAGATAGCACTACAAGTCTCATCTCTAAAGACGACATCTCCGTTGATCCCTCCAAAGTCGAAGTTGTACTCAACTGGAAGAGACCAACCAATGTCACAGAAATCAGAAGTTTCTTGGGGCTGGCTGGCTATTACAGGCGGTTCATCAAGGACTTCTCAAAGATCGTCGTTCCTCTCACGCGACTGACACGAAAGGAGAATCCCTACTCCTAGAGTAAAGAGTGTGAAAAAAGTTTCCAACTCTTAAGGACCGTCTTACCTCAGCACTTGTTCTCGCTCTGCCAATAGAGGGAGAAGGTTTCTCTGTCTACACCGATGCCTCAGGGATTGGGCTAGGGTGTGTACTGATGCAAAAGGAGAAAGTCATCGCCTACTCTTCTCGACAATTGAAGACTCATGAAGTCAACTACCCTATGCATGATTTGGAGTTGGCTACTGTGGTCTTTGCCTTGAAGATCTGGAGACACTATTTGTATAGAGAGAAATTCACTATCTACTCAGACCATAAAAGTCTGAAGTACTTATTCTCCCAGAAAAAACTCAACATGAGACAGAGAAGATGGCTGGAATACCTCAAAGATTTCGACTTCAACATTCAATACCATCCAGGCAAGGGAAACACCGTGGCTAATGCTCTTAGTAGAAAGCCGATGGCATCTCTTTCAAGTCTAGTCCTTGGCGAGATGCAACTACTAGAACAATCACAAAGTTAGACTTAAATATTGAACATAGGGATGATCGAGTCTTGGTTGCAAATATCAAGATTCAATCCGACTTGTTGGAAGAGATCAAAGCTCAATAAGATGATGATCCATTCTTAGTTCGCGTCAAAGAAACTCTATTGAAGACCGGACTTCGCTATGACAGTGGATGGAAGGCTTGTCTTTCAAGGGAGGACATGCGTCCCTGACAATGAAGAACTGAAGAGGAAGCTAATGGATGAAGCTCACAAGACGAAGTATACTATTCATCCAGGAGGTACCAAAATGTATCAAGACATGAAAAGGACGTTTTGGTGGCCGAACATGAAAAGAAAGGTAGCTGAACATGCCGCACACTGCCTTACTTGCCAACAAATAAAAGCGGAACACCTGCGCCCTGCTGGTGTACTCAGACCGCTAGATATTCCGGAATGGAAATGGGAAAGCATTGGCATGGACTTCATCATAGGTTTACCCAAGACTCATGGTGGACTCGACGCCATATAGGTTATTGTAGACCGACTAACCAAATCTGCCCACTTCCAGCCATAAAGAGTAAGTGGTCGGTAGAGGTACTAGCTGCCCTATATGTTAAGGAGAAAGTGAGACTGCACAGAGTTCCATCATCCATAGTCTCGGATCGAGATCCGAGATTCACATCTTATTTTTGGAAAGGACTGCAAGGTGCACTGGGTACTAAACTCAACTTTAGTACCGCATTCCATCCACAAACTGATGGGCAAACTGAAAGGACCAACCAAATAGTGGAAGACATGTTGAGAGCTTGCACCATAGACTTCCAAGGATATTGGAACGAGCATCTATCCCTTATTGAGTTCGCCTACAACAACAGTTACCAGACGAGCATCAAGATGGCACCGTTCGAAGCACTCTACGGAAGGAATTGTAGATCTCCTACATGCTGGATGAGGTTGGAGAACAGTAATGGCTAGGCCTGGACATGATGCAACGTACCACAAAGGACATTCAAGTGATTAGAGATCGGCTTAAGACTGCTCAGTCCAGACAAAAGAGCTATGCCGATAAAAGAAGGTGAGACTTAGAATTGCAAGTCAATGATCATGTGTTCTTAAAGGTGTCACCTACACGTGGCATCCAACGATTTGGAGTGAAAGGAAAGCTCAGTCCTAGATTCATCAGTCCTTTTGAGGTACTCAAAAGGATTGGTGAGGTTGCATACCGATTGGCATTGCCACCGGATCTGGCATGTGTACACAATGTGTTCCATGTTTCCATGCTCAGGAAGTATGTCTATGACCCTACCCACATCATTCGCCACGAGAAGTTGGTGCTGAACAAGGATGTGACATACGAAGAGAAGCCAGTCAAGATACTGGAACGGAAGGTTCAACAGCTCAGGAACCGTCCCATCCACGCGGTTAAAGTCTTCTGGAATAACCGCGGAGTGGAAGAAGTCACATGGGAACCGGAAGGAGTCATCAGACGAAACTACCATGATCTTTTCGGTAAGACATTTCCTCGCTTATGATCATATGAATTTGGGGACCAAATTCTTTTTAAGAGGGAGAGGATGTAGCAACCTGGATTTTTGGAAAATAAAATTTAATAATTTATAAAAAATAAAAGCAATTAGAAAATCAAATAAAAGGGAATTAAAAAACCATTAAAAGAAAAGAATTAATGGGCTTGTTAAATGGACCCATTAGAAATTAGTGGGCTAAAATAGAGATTTTAAAAAGGGGAATAATAGAAAAATATCCAAAATTCGTAACTAAATATTACTTAATAAAAAGTGGGTATTTAAAGCATTAAAATAAGTGATTTGAGTTGGATTTGGAATCCTAAACCTACCCCAATTGCTTGGCCACGAAATCCCCTCTCTCTCAACCCAATTAGGAGATTTCTTGCTTAAAAAGGGGAGAGGAATATAAGAAACTCGGAAAAGGGAATTAGACTTAAACTAGGAAAGGGAATGGGGAGAAGCTTAATACTTCTCTAAAACCCTCATGGCCGGACCTAGCTCGTGCCAAGAGGTTTCTGCACCAGGAGGAGAGGCCAAGAGGAGGAGAAGTCGTGGGGAGAAAGGATCTTTCAAGCTTCTTCCGAGTTCTTCACCTTCAAACTCTAGAAGAGGAAAATGTGAAGGGTAGGCATTCTCGTGAGCATAAAGTATGAGAATTTAACTGTTGGGTTTTCCATCATCAGGAACAAACCCCTAAAATTTCATATTTTCCTGCAACCCAATCCTGCGTTATGGATTTTCAAAGTTCTGCAACTTACATGACCCCGAACCCCTTCATATCTCTTGATCTCCATGCTCCCTAAACCTCAAGCCTTGAAATTTTTATTGGAGGTCTAAGGTTGTTAGCTTGCTTTTGCCCCAAAAAGCCCTAATTTTAGTCCATCCTATCTTGCGAATTAAATCATTCATCTCTACTATTCACTTTATCATGTACTTCATGTTTGATGTGAATAAAGCATGTCGAAACCCTATCTATTGTCACATTCCTATTTACTGTAAGTACTCATGCACGTCTAGATCAGTATGCAAGTAGTTTCATTATTTTTCATCAACTGTGCTATTTGTTGTTATTTTATAAAGACTCCTGTGTCAAATATGTTAATTTTGGCCCGTAATCCAAAGTCCTGTCTGATTCCTGTCGGACGCAGGCGCAGGCCCTGAGAACGCAACGGCCCGATAGGCTGCGTTCTGGGGTCTAGTCACGACAGATAGGCACGTCGCGTTCTGAACGCGACATGCCATGCCGTCGCGATCTATGTGCCTGACCTGACAGACCCGTCCCGTTCCCTTCATGCCTCTATCGCGATCTCAGCGCCTGTCCTCAACAGCTTGTCGCGATTAGTGCAAGTCCTTGTCGCGATCTACCCTGAACCCGTCGTGACCCTTACTGGGGTGTGTCGCGTTCACAAGATTTTTCAGAAAACCCTCTGATTTGCAATGCTCTAATTGCCTATTGTGCCTATACCCTTTATTTCCAGTTATAACCGCAGTAATTTCACTTAATATAAATTGAACATTTATATGTCATTTAAAATACATACACATAACTAATTTCCATCTATGATTTCATGACACATGCACACACTTTGAAACCATCCGAATATGGCTTAATTGGCATGAATATGATACATAACATATCTAGTAATTATTGCAATTAATTGCCTTATTTTAAAAAGAACTTGTTTACGACTCTTTTGATGTTTTGGAACACCGATACCGATGCTCCACTATCCTAGAATTCCTCTAGAACGTCGAGCACTTGTTTCTATACACACTCTCTTGACTTGGACAAACTCTCCGTCGGATATTCCTTCTGCCATCTCTCCAGTAGGATTGGAAGATGTTGGAAGATGCAGCTTGCGCGTTGACTGAGTTAGAGCCATCGCTATGCCAGGCTTTTGTAGCTCAGTTATCCCTTAGGTCCTCAGTTTTGGATGAGGTGATCGAGCAACAAGGATCTGACCCTAGACTCTTAGAGTTAGTGGGCAAGGCAGGCATTGCTCGTGATGAGGACGGTGTGATTAGATTTCAGCACCGTATTTGTGTCCCAAATTTAGTAGATGTCCGTGAGCATGTGTTAGCGGAGGCTCATAGATCGCGATTCTCTATTCATCTGGGTAACACGAAGATGTACCAGGATTTGAAGAGATCCTTTTGGTGGTCTGGCATGAAGAGGGATGTAGCGGATTATGTATCCCGGTGTTTAGTATGCCAGCAAGTGAAGGCAAGCGACAGTGACCATCCGGCCTTATGCAAAGGATGGACATCCCAGTGTGGAAGTGGGAAGCTGCACTATGGACTTTGTTCGGGTTTGCCTCGATCTAGAAGGGGCAATGACTCGATTTGGGTAGTTGTAGATAGATTCTCGAAGACTGCTCATTTCTTACCTATGAAGAAGAAGCAGTCAGTAGAGAGTTTAGCTAGATTGTATGTTAGCGGTATCGTTAGATTGCATGGTGTACCAAAGTAGATCATTTCGGATCGGGATCCGAGGTTTACTTCGAGGTTGTGGAAAGGTCTTCAGGATGCTTTGGGTTCGGAGCTGAGGCTCAGTTCGGCGTTTCATCCCCAGACTGATGGACAGTCTGAGAGGGCTATCCAGACGCTCGAGGATATGTTGAGAGCGTGTGTTCTGGATTGGAAGGATGATTGGGAGCGCCATTTACCTCTTGTGGAGTTCGCATACAACAACAGTTTTCATGCGAGTATTGGTATGGTTCCATTTGAGGCGTTGTATGGTAGGCCCTGCAGATCTCCTTTATGTTGGGAGGAGACTGGTGATAGGCAGTTGATCGGTCCGGAGTTAGTTCAGGAGACTTCGGATAAGGTCCAGCTTATCAGAAAGAGGCTTGTTGCGGCACAGGATAGGCAGAAGAGCTATGCCGACAACAGAAGAAAGGATTTGGAGTTCGAGGTTGGCGATCATGTCTTCTTGAAGATATCGCCTACTCGAGGAGTCGTCAGATTTGGCAGGAATAGTAAGTTGAGCCCTAGGTTCAATTGGCCCATATGAGATTCTCAAATAATTGGGCAGCGTGGCGTATGAGCTAGCCTTACCCCCATCGTTGGCTAGTGTTCATCCCGTTTTCCACATTTCGATGCTCAGGAAGTATGTCCGAGATCCGTCTCATGTGATTAGTCATGAGCCAGTGGAGATTCAGCCAGATCTGCCGTATGTCGAGCAACCAGTATCTATTCTTGACCGAAAAGTTCAGCACCTCCGGAACAAGAGTATTGCGTCGGTGTAAGTTCTCTGGCGGAACTTCTCACGAGAGGAGGCTACTTAGGAGCTTGAGGATGCGATGAAGAAGAAGTATCCCCTTTTGTTTGAGTAGCGTCGTTCTAACTTCGAGGACGAAGTTTCTATTAAGGGGAGAGGGTGTAAGGCCCTCGAATTTTGTTGCATTATTGTATTGCATGTAAATAATTCATGTTGTGTATGTACGTATGTAAATATCTACGTAAGTACTAGTTAGTATACTATTGCATGCATGTGTATAAATTAGATGTAAATAATGTATGAAGGATATGATGGTAGTGTGTACGTAATAGTATACATATGACATATATAGGTATAAGATGTGCATGGTTTCTGCATGTTTTAGAGTTCTGGCCAAAGGCCAGATTGGCGTCAATATCAACAGACGTCGATGTGGTGTCGGCGTCAACCATATGGACGCCAACACTAACCCCAGCGTCCAGCGATGTGGACGCCAACTTCTCTGACTTGCATGCGTTGCAGAGCCCAGAATTTCGGGAGCAAGCTAGCTCACCCATTGGGGAGCTGTCTCCAACGGTCTGAAAGCCTTCTTGTCCGAGCTGCGTGAGAGGAGAGCTCCTCTCCTCTATATACAAACCCCTTTTTCAACCCTCAGCCCTCTCTTGGCTCTCCTTGCAAGAGGAGAGGAAGGAGAAGAAGACAAACCCTAGTTTTTGAGAGAAGAACCTGACTTTGCAAGCTAGATCCGGGGATTTGGAGCTTCATCGGCCATCTACAATGACTGGGAGATAGCTGGAGCATTAGGGAAGGCTTCCCCGATCTCGCTTTGGTGTCTACATCAATCAAGAACCCGGAGGAAGGTGTCTTTGGAGGCTTCTTGGGACTGCCCAAGGAGAGCTTCACTGCCATTTTAGATCCCTTTGGAGTATTTTTCATAGACAAGTAACTTACCCCTATCGTCCATGTTGATGTCAAGTAGGGTTTTATAATTTTTATGTATTTTTCCTCGCGTCCTAGATCCACCTTTCACGTTTGCATTTGGAGTTCAGTCTGTGTTTTTGCAAAGATAGGAACTTGGCGTCAATGCCCTTGACGCCGAGATCCCTGGTATGCGTCCAGCGATTTGGCCGTCCACTCCTGGAACGGCCAGAGACCGCCGTTAAGTTCTCCAGGATAGAATAGTGAGCTGTTCTTCCTGGCATATTTGATTAATTTCGACGTGTTTTGCGATGAGGATATAATGTAACTCTTATATGCTATGTATACTAGCTAATGTGATGAATGGGAGAATGAATGAACATTTATTTTGTGGGTGGTTGAGTTTATTCGTCTATCTAATGTGTATGCGAAATGAATGGCAATGTATATTCACCATGATCCTAATGATCCGTGGCAAAGTTTTGTTGCCCAAATTTGTTAGACCATGTATGTATGATTCTGTATGTGTTTTGAGATTCTGACATTTTTTTTCCATGCTTGTATGGTTATTGAAATTTCTGTTTTGGGAAATAGAAATCATGAGTAGGTAATGTTAAATTTCCAGTAAATTGCGTGTTGCTCGGTAAATTCGGGAATAAATTCTGAGACCCTGTGCATGCTAGGGTGCAGACAGTGAGCTGTTAAAATTTGTGATTATGTTCAACTCCATGTTAATTTGCATTATGAATAATAATGTGAAATTGATGTTAAATTTTCTGTAACTTCATTTTGAGTCAGAAAAATCTGAAAATTTTCATGTGGAATCATAACCTGAGATCAGCATGTGGTTAAATTTTCAAATCATTTGGACAACTATATAGTGAAATATGAATTTTTCCATGCGAGAAATGTGAAAAAGAATGCATGCTAATGTGGGAATAATGTGACATGTGTGTGTGATCAGATTTGTGTAAAATTCTGAACATGTAGTCCCTGTTAACTGTAGAATCATGTTAGGAAAAACAGAGCCCTTGTGTGAGTGAGAAAAAGAATGAGAGACAAGTGACATGTGTAAAGATATGTGTTAAAAATCGGTAAATGTGTAAATTGTGCCAAGTGTGACATTGCTTCCATAGAGGGCAGTGGAACCGTATCAGGGAAAAGTCCCCCTAAGAAGGTTCAATGTGTTGTGATCCTAAGGGCATTAGGATGAAATCCTGGAGGTGGACAAGTACCACTGGTTAGGGTGGAGACTTGTTCTCCCGGTCTGCGCAGTCCAAGAGTCGTCACTGTATTGCCTAGGTGATGTCTATGTGTATGTGATGTGATGTGTCCTTCTTATGGTGGTTTGGACTATATGTCACGGCACTAAATGTGAAAGTGAAAATGTGTATGTGTTCATGTGTAAAGAAATGTGAATGTGAACAATGTGTAAATGTGCATGTGTAAAGTGTATACTATGTGATTGAAAAAGTTGTGTAAGAATGTGAAACCGAAATGTGAAGTTGTGAATTTGTGATCCATGTTATAGTAATATGAAATCATGTAAAACCAGCAAGCTTAAAGTATGTGAAATGGTTATGTGCATGTATACGAATGAGTAGTAACCATGTTAGCAATGTTTTCCTTCATGTCTGTAAGCTAGTCATGCTAGATTGCTCTCATGTTTTAGTCTAATTGAAAGTAGAACTTTCATGTGTAGAATGAGTAGAGAGCATGTGATAGGAGATTCTTAATTTAGGAAATCTGAAAGCATGAATCATGTGTATTATTAATAGAATCACCATGATAGGTTGTGAATTTCAATGACAAGCATGCCACATGATTGTGTCTTGTAAATATGTATGTAAAACTTGCCATGACATGTACATGTATGGTATGTGTAGAGTTATTTGCTGAGTCTTTTAGACTCATTACTTGCTTCGGCGTACAGGCATAGTTGGTGATGACACACTTGCGGAGGAGGCAGTGGAGACCGACTCCGAGCGTGGAGATTAGATCGTGGTGTACTTGCGATATTTTGATCTCATAGTATGTAATTGCAACATTGTACTATCATTGTTATGGAAAGGAAATGTTTAAGTGTGGACAATTATGTATTTGATTTTCAGCAATTTAATTATGTGGACTTTTAGTTCTTTAAATGTTATTGAATCATGTATGTTAAATGTGGATGATGAATGAAATGAAGACAGTGGTTCTTTTACTTCCGCTACTCTGTTCTTATATTCACTTGTTTCTCAACTGAATGTTATTGTTGGGTAAATGTCCCACTGTGGCAACGTTCACTATATCGACGTGGGTTGGTATAACCGTACCGATATAATGAGGGTCGCTACAGAGATTGGTATCAGAGCCCACCGGTTGAGATTGCACATGAATATACATAAGTCATCATCCCCATTACATGCTAAGTCTACATAGGAATGTCCACATGTGTAGAAATCACTAATAACGAGTGGAAAATAGATAAGAAAATAGTTAGAAAACTTAGTAACCTAGCGCTAATGGTGGCTGAAATTTGTTACAGCCATGGCTTCGAGAGGTAGGTGTGGCGGAGCGCCGGCCCGTGAGGATGAGCCGAGACGTGACGAGCGAGCGGAGCAGCAGGCCCCGGCACCGCAAGGTCCTGTACTTCCCCCACCGCCGCCTGTGGATTATGGAGTATTCATGCAAGGTCTGGTGCAAGCCATGCAGACGCAGGCTCATACCCAGGCAGCACTCCAGGCACAGTTGGAGGCTCAGGTTAGACTAATAAAATGATTAATAGTCTGTTTTATTTGATTGTGTGATATTATGTTGATTATGTATTGCTTGCTGTGTACTGTAGCAGGCTCAGGTACCAGCTCAGGACCATGGTGGACCTTCTACCATGGAAAGATTCAAGAGGATGCTGGCACCCTCTTTTAAGGGGGAGAGCGATCCGTTGTTGGCAGAAAGCTGGATGAGGGAGATAGAAAAGATCTTCCGAGCCATCAGGTGTGCAGATGAGGATAAGGTTACATTAGCCACCTACATGCTACATGTATGCTTTAGTTATATGCTTGTATGTTTTGTTAAGTTAGATTTGTTTAGGTGGTGCTTATGAGCGGTGTACTGCAGGAAAGAGCTGATGTATGGTGGGCTTCATTACTGCATACCCGGTTTGAGGACGGAGCTGTTGATGTTGCTTGGGACGAGTTCGTGAGGCTCTTTAGGGCCAAGTTCGTCCCCGAGCATATTCAAGATCAGATGGAGCAGGAATTCCTATCTTTGGATCAAGGCTCCATGACTGTGCTAGAATATGAGGCAAGATTTTCTTAACTCTATAAATATGCACCTCACATCGTGGCAGACGAGCGTTGGAAGACAAAGAAGTTTGTGATGGGACTCAAGCCATCACTGCGGACGAGACTCTCGGCATTTGACCACCGCACATTGGACGAGGCCCTTAGTGCTACTTGTAGGCAGGAGGGAGAGATGGAGCAATACCTTGAAGAGAAGAAAGCTTCGCAGAAGAGGCCAGCAGCGACATTCCAACGGCAAGACAAGAAGAAAGCAGTGTACCAGACGCAACAGCGATCCGTGGCAGTCGGCAGTTCTCAGGTACCCTTTGTACATTCCCCTGGTGTGAAGAAAGAGTGTCCCCACTGTGGGAAGACACATGGTGGTACCGAAGGTTGGATGATTACGGGCAAGTTCTTGAAGTGCGGAAGCAGCGACCACAAGATCAAGGATTGCCCAAGACTTCAGCAGGGAGTCCAGCGCGGAGCGCCAGCCCCAGCAGCAGTAGCAGCAGCGGCGCCAGCTACGGGAAGACCAGGAAGGCCTTGAGCCCCAGCTCGAGTGTTTGCTTTAGTGCGCGAGGACACCGAGCAGGCGGATCATGTCACCGAAGGTACGGTTTTACTTCTAGGTGTGCACGCTCGGGTTTTGTTTGATACGGGTGCTACTCACTCGTTCATTTTCGAGCGGTTCGCTAGGCAGTTAGCCCTAGAGTCAGGCATAGAGTCTGAGGATTTAGAGGTCCCCTTGTCTGTGCACACCCCTGCGGGTACGGTATCGACTAGGAAGTGCATTCCGTGGTTACCTGTGTGCATTGAGGATAGAGTCCTCGATGGGTGTTTCTTCTTGCTAAAGATGAAGGACTATGATGCTATTCTTGGTCTGGATTGGCTAGAGGAGCACTATGCATTGGTGGATTGTCATCGGAAGAGGATTGTTTTCCGCATTCCTGGTGAGGATGAGTTCTCTTACCCCTTGCCAAGGAACTTGGAGGGAAAGATGGTCATCTCTGCCATGAAGGCGATGCGCATGTAAACAAGGGTTGTGACGCTTTTCTTGCCAGCGTGGTACTAGTGCCAGAGGCTGATGAGTCACCTACACTTGCAGAGATTGAGGTAGTGCAGGATTTTCCAGACGTCTTTCTTGATGATTTGTCTGGTTTGCCACCGGATAGAGAGATAGAGTTTACCATAGAGTTGCTTCCGGGCACCTCTCCTATCTCGAAGGCTCCATATCGGATGGCACCTGTGGAGTTAGCTGAGTTGAGGAGGCAGTTGCAAGAGTTGCTTGATAAGGGATTTATTCGCCCGAGTGTTTACCCTTGGGGCGCACCTGTATTATTCGTCAAGAAGAAAGACGGGTCACTTAGGTTATGCATTGACTACAGAAAGCTGAACCAAGTGACTGTGAAGAACAGGTATTCCTTACCTCGTATTATGATTTGTTTGACCAGTTGCGAGAGGCATCAGTCTTTTCTAAGATTGATTTGTGATCTGGTTATCATCAGTTGAGGATTCAGAGTGAGGATGTGTCCAAGACGGCGTTTAGAATCCGTTATGGACATTATGAGTTTTTGGTCCTTCCTTTCGGATTGACCAATGCCCCTGCAACGTTCATGGATCTCATGAACAGGGTGTTTATGCCTTATCTAGATAGCTTTGTCGTGGTGTTTATTGATGATGTGTTGGTCTACTCTCCGGACGAGGCCACACACCGTCAGCATTTGAGGGTAGTGTTAGAGGTTCTTCGTGAGCACAAGGTGTACGCTATGTTCAGCAAGTGCGACTTCTGGTTGTGCGAGGTTCATTTCCTCAGGCATGTTATCTCCGGTGCTGGTGTTGCAGTGGATCCAGCAAAGCTCCAGGCAATTATGGATTGGGAGATTCCCCAGACCCCTTCGGAGATTCATAGTTTTATTGGTTTAGCTGGTTACTATCGGCGGTTTATTGAGGGATTTTCGTCCATCGCCGCCCCTTTAACTCAGCTTACCAGAAAGGGAGTGAAGTTTGTTTGGTTCGAGAAGTGTGAGAGTAGTTTTCAATTGCTGAAGACTAAGCTCACGACAGCCCCGGTGTTAGTCTTACCGAGCGGTGTAGAGGGTTTTGCTATCAACACGGATGCGTCTCGGATTGGTCTAGGCTTTGTGCTAATGCAGTAGGAATGGGTAGTGGCTTATGCTTCTCGTCGGTTGAAGGAGCATGAGAAGAACTATCCGACTCATGACTTGGAGCTCGCAGCAGTGGTTCATGCACTAAAGGTTTGGAGGCACTATCTTTATGGTGTCAGATTTGAGGTGTTTACTGACCACAAGAGCTTTAAGTATCTTTTCTCCCAAAAGGAATTAAACCTGAGGCAGAGGAGATGGATTGAGTTCTTGAACGACTATGACTTCGACCTTCAGTATCACCCTGGGAAGGCGAATGTCGTAGGAGATGCTCTGAGTAGAAAGAGGCCATCTCTCCAACAGGATTGGAAGATGTTGGAAGATGCAGCTTGCGCGTTGACTGAGTTAGAGCCATCGCTATGCCAGGCTTTTGTAGCTCAGTTATCCCTTAGGTCCTCGGTTTTGGATGAGGTGATCGAGCAACAGGGAGTCAACCCTAGACTCTTAGAGTTAGTGGGCAAGGCAGGCATTGCTCGTGATGAGGACGGTGTGATTAGATTTCAGCACCGTGTTTGTGTCCCTGATTTAGTAGATGTCCTTTAGCATGTGTTAGCGGAGGCTCATAGATCGCGATTCTCTATTCATCCGGGTAACACGAAGATGTACCAGGCTTTGAAGAGATCCTTTTGGTGGTCTGGCATGAAGAGGGATGTAGCAGATTATGTATCCCGGTGTTTAGTATGCCAGCAAGTGAAGGCCGAGCGACAGCGACCATCCGGCCTTATGCAAAGGATGGACATCCTAGTGTGGAAGTGGGAAGCTGTCACTATGGACTTTGTTTCGGGTTTGCCTCGATCTAGAAGGGGCAATGACTCGATTTGGGTAGTTGTAGATAGATTCTCGAAGACTGCTCATTTCTTACCTATGAAGAAGAAGCAGTCAGTAGAGAGTTTAGCTAGATTGTATGTTAGCGGTATCGTTAGATTGCATGGTGTACCGAAGTCGATCATTTCGGATCGGGATCCGAGGTTTACTTCGAGGTTGTGGAAGGGTCTTCAAGATGCTTTGGGTTCGGAGCTGAAGCTCAGTTCGACGTTTCATCCCCAGACTGATGGACAGTCCGAGAAGACTATCCAGACGCTCGAGGATATGTTGAGAGCGTGTATTCTGGATTGGAAGGATGATTGGGAGCGCCATTTACCTCTTGTGGAGTTCGCATACAACAACAGTTTTCATGCGAGTATTGGTATGGCTCCATTTGAGGCGTTGTATGGTAGGCCCTACAGATCTCCTTTATGTTGAGAGGAGACTGGTGATAGGCAGTTGATCGGTCCGGAGTTAGTTCAGGAGACTTCGGATAAGGTCCAGTTTATCAGAAAGAGGCTTGTTGCGGCACAGGATAGGCAGAAGAGCTATGCTGACAACAAGAGAAAGGATTTGGAGTTCGAGGTTGGCGATCATGTGTTCTTGAAGATATCACCTACTCGAGGAGTCGTCAGATTTGGCAGGCATAGTAAGTTGAGCCCTAGGTTCATTGGCCCATATGAGATTCTCAGACGATTGGGCAGCGTGGCATATGAGCTAGCCTTACCCCCAGCGTTGGCTAGTGTTCATCCCGTTTTCCATGTTTCGATGCTCAGGAAGTATGTCCGAGATCCGTCTCATGTGATTAGTCATAAGCCAGTGGAGATTCAGCCAGATCTGTCGTATGTCGAGCAAAGTAGCTATTCTTGACCGAAAAGTTCAGCACCTCCGGAACAAGAGTATTGTGTCGGTGAAAGTTCTCTGGCGGAACTTCTCACAAGAGGAGGCTACTTGGGAGCTTGAGGATGCGATGAAGAAGAAGTATCCCCTTTTGTTTGAGTAGCGTCGTTCTAACTTCGAGGACGAAGTTTATATTAAGGGGGAGAGGCTGTAAGGCCCTCGAATTTTGTTGCATTATTGTATTGCATGTAAATAATTCATGTTGTGTATGTACGTATGTAAATATCTACGTAAGTACTAGTTAGTATACTATTGCATGCATGTGTATAAATTAGATGTAAATAATGTATGAAGGATATGATGGTAGTGTGTACGTAATAGTATACATATGACATATATAGGTATAAGATGTGCATGGTTTCTGCATGTTTTAGAGTTTTGGCCAAAGGCCAGATTGGCGTCAATATCAACAGAAATGTGAAGTTGTGAATTTGTGATCCATGTTATAGTAATCTGAAATCATGTAAAACCAGCAAGCTTAAAGTATGTGAAATGGTTATGTGCATATATACGAATGAGTAGTAACCATGTTAGCAATGTTTTCCTTCATGTATGTAAGCTAGTCATGCTAGATTGCTCTCATGTTTTAGTCTAATTGAAAGTAGAACTTTCATGTGTAGAAATGAGTAGAGAGCATGTGATAGGAGATTTTTAATTTAGGAAATCTGAAAGCATGAATCATGTGTATTATTAATAGAATCACCATGATAGGTTGTGAATTTCAATGACAAGCATGCCACATGATTGTGTCTTGTAAATATGTATGTAAAACTTGCTATGACATGTACATGTATGGTATGTGTAGAGTTATTTGCTGAGTCTTTTAGACTCATTACTTGCTTCGGCGTACAGGCATAGTTGGTGACGACACACTTGCGGAGGAGGCAGTGGAGACCGACTCCGAGCGTGGAGATTAGATCGTTGGTGTACTTGCGATATTTTGATCTCATAGTATGTAATTGCAACATTGTACTATCATTATTATGGAAAGGAAATGTTTAAGTGTGGACAATTATGTATTTGATTTTCAGCAATTTAATTATGTGGACTTTTAGTTCTTTAAATGTTATCGAATCATGTATGTTTAATGTGGATGATGAATGAAATGAAGACAGTGGTTCTTTTACTTCCGCTACTCTGTTCTTATATTCACATGTATCTCAGCTGAATGTTATTGTTGGGTAAATGTCACATTGTGGCAATGTTCACTATATCGACGTGGGTTGGTATAACCATACCGATATAATGAGGGTCGCTACAAGTTCTCTCATCTATTTCCTTGGTACTCTATATTGGCCATTAACTGATTGTCTAAAGATAAACAATATAACCAATGCCAGTGCAATGGGGCCCGATCTGGTCATAGGGAGAGCACCCCAAACTGCAATTTTCCCATGGGAGTTAAATGATCAGGATGTCGGCATTACATCCAAGTGCCATACTATCTAGATTAATGTAGTACCCTAGAATTTCCTTGAAATTATTCTGTACAATGTGTGTTTATTTCTGCATATTTGAATGCTGTTGTGTGTAAGAATTAGGCGTCAAGATCGTTTGACGTTAAGGCTTGTAAGCGGCAATATCGTATGTCGTTTATATGGTGTTAACGACAATAGGTATTGACGTTTAATATTTTTATGAATTATTTAATTATGGGCAAGACTATAAACGACATCATCAATGGACGTTTATATTGGGGGAAGACGGCAACCTATGTTGACGTTAACCTGACTTGCCTGTTTTTGAGCTTTCCGTCTCGGATTAAAGAGATCGACCGTTTCGGGAAGGTTTTAATGGGCTGATCCGATGCGTTTAGATCTGAGGGTCAGGAGTAGGTTTGGTCTTTGCTTGAGAGGTCTTTATAAGACCAGATCTCGCAGGAAGAAAGGGGTTTTTTGCTTTGGTTCTGGAGGAGAGAAAGAGGGCCGAGGAAGGGATTTGTAGAGCGATCTGGTGCTTGTTCGTGCGGTTCGAGGGCTTCTACACCGAGGAGATACATAGGACTTCGTGCCCAAAAGCTCATCCGGGCGGAGGAACTTCATCGGAGGAGGTTTCGGAGTGCTTGAAGACGAAGGAAAGAACTGTCTCCCTGGCGAGACGGGCTTCTTCGAGCTCGGATTCGACACTCCATTAGGAGGGATTGAGGCAAGTTACATGGGGGATTTAGTTTAGGATATGATATACTACGTATTTAACATTTTTCCGTATTTTTAAAGCATGTAAACAACCTACGGGAAGGGTTAGAAACGTCGTCATTTCATGCAGGTTTCTGTGTTTTTCTGTGTCTTAGAACTAGACGTCAAGGGTATTGCCGCCTATAATATGTAAACGGCAATATCGACTGCCGTTTAGTTCATCCAAAATATATATGTATTTTCTGTCCTTTCTATATGTAAACGGCGCTATGTGCCGCCGTCGGTCTGTGTTAACGGCGCTATGTGCCGTCGCCTATAATTACTTAACGACAATGTATGTGGACGTCGACTATAGTAAACGTCGTACCATTGACGTCAAGTTTAACAGAATTGTATATTTCCAGAAATCTGAGTGAATTGGTTTTAAATGTATAAATTATGAATGTATGCGTTTCAGCCATGTAATACTAGAGTATGTTATTGTTATGGACTGTTTATTGCTATAATGTGCAGGTTCTATATATTTATATATATATATATGAATTGATGAACATGCATAATTACATGACAATGATCAAGGTTTAAATTGTATAAGATAAGTGCAATGATGTAAAAGAAAGCATGTTGATTGATGTTTAGATTACTGCAATAGATATGATATGTCTGTTTCATGTGAAAATTGTGAGCTTTCTCAATATTAAACCATGTTAGTTAGTTGATTTAATAGAGTTAATTTCATGAAAAATAGTTACAGAAATCAGAAAATTATGAAAATTGGCATGTGTATTGAAATTACTGATTTCGAATTTCTGTTAAAATTTCAGAATTTTCAGACATGTGTACGTTCTGTTATGAATTTCTGAACAATATATTACACATAGAATTGAATAAAAATGCATGAAAATGCAAGAATGAATATTAATAGCCTGATAGAAATCTGTTGTATAGTAAATAGGATGTCAGAACTGAAAGTGTTGTATTTTGAAATATTGCATTGACTCATGTTAAATAGTATGAAATGAAATGTCACTATCTATTATACATGTTAGTGTATGCATTATAACAATGATGCCAATAAGACATTGCTATCTTAGAGATTCCTACAAGGAACTACACCGTAGATGCCCCTATGGTAATGGTTCACCTACATGTAAAGAAATGAATCCGTGGGCAACGGATTGAAATCCTGGAGGTAGACTTGTTCTACTGGTCAATGTGGGAAGGACTTTCCCCGGTTTTGCGCAAATACTATGACTTCATCACCGCATTGCCTAGGTGATAAGTGAATGTTAAATGACTACTAATCTCTAATTTAGTGTGGGCTATGTCTTGGCAACTATATGAAAATGACTACATGCTACAAGTTACATATCTACATGCTACATGTTACATGCTACAAGTTACATGTCTACCTGTTCTACATGCTACGTACTACATGTTATATGCTTACATTCCTACATGTGAACTTGTTCAAAGGATTTCTTGTTACATGTCAATGTTTTAATATTACTACATGAAAATTGTTGTGTAAAAGAATAGTGCATGCATAAATGAAAAATTGATACATGAGAATTGTTGTAGGTCACATAACATCGAATAGATTCCATGAATTAGTAATTCTATGCTATATGTGAAACATGTTTTATTTCCTTAATAGTTAGAATCACTATGAAATGAATGATTGCCAATGGACTTAGAACTATCGTAAGAAAAGTATATGATATCAATGAATGGAATGCTAATGTACTACCATGTTTTAAAACTAATATACTGTTAATATCTTGAACTGTCTTTCATATGATTTGCTGGGTCTTGTAGACTCATACTTGCCTAACATTTCAGGAGAGCCAGAGGATACAGAGGAGTTAGTGCAAACTGACTCAGAGCGTGAGGACGTGGAGACTTAGCTTGGCATAGAGAGATTTAGAGTGAATCTTGTATGTGAGGATCTTATGTAATTTCTTTTATGAAGCTGAACTTTGAAATGTAATAAACTTTGGACTATTGCTACCCCTTTTATGCATTAGATTTGCTTTTGAATAAATGCTGATTGCCAGTGTTTAATTCCATATTCGGTCATTTATCATTGGAATTGAATAGTTATTTGTGTATATTTCAACCTGTATTGTAATTGTTGGATTCGTTCCACTGTAACACCTCTATTAGATCCAATGTGAGTTGGTGTAACTGTACTGGGTCTAAGAGGGGCGTTACAATTAATCTAATGACAATCAAAAGTGCTATATTCTCTCGTTGTCTGTTGACGACAAAGTGCTATGCTATACTCGTTGTGCTATTGCTATACTTTGTGCTATTGTGCTATGGCCATCTTGCTATTTGTGCTATAATTGACGTTTGTGCTATATTTGGAAAGTTGTGCTATTTCGTTCACGTGCTATCCTGCTATCTTTTACTTGACTCTCATGCTCTATCATTAATTACTTTGCCTTTAATGCACTAATCATGTAAAGCCTGCTTGACTATTGAGATTTAAGTCCTACTGGGCGTTATCACTCACCCTGCGTTATTTGGTTGTGTTCTCAGGTGAAACCGAGGATGACCCATACACTCAAGAGGACGGGAATGACCAGGAGTGAAGTCACGAGTACCCTAGCGTCCTAGAGTTATGTTAGACATTTACTTTTATTTCAATGTAATTGGGCCCTATAGAATGGCTCTGATATTAGTGGTTGTAACTAGACATTTGAAAGTTATTAATGAGAAGAATTATCTTTAGTAATATTCATTGTGCAATACTTTGATGTCTAGTACTTGCTCTGTACCCGTTTACTTACAACTGCCTCGCGTTCCGATATTCCGCGTCGGGGCGTGACACGTCCACTGATCCGTTCTTTCTTGGATTAATTTGATTGAATAGTTCTACGATCGGGGAGCCCATTAAATGGGCTTGAATGTAACGCCCCCGCTCGTAGAGATCTTCCATCGTATCAATTTGGTTCATGGCTAGGATGTGCTTGAACCTCGGAGTAGAGTTGGAAATGATTATTTTTATTTGCTCTGACTCTGAGAGCACATGTTGCATTCTTGTAGCCATTGACCTCCAACGGTTAGCAAATTGTAAAAATTCCTCATTGGCCCTCATCTTCTCAGGGCCGTTAAGAGATTTTCTAAATAAATATGTCAGGGTGATTGGGTCACGCTGCCAATGGGAAGACTCATAGAGAATCTCCTTGATATGAAGATAGGGATTACCCACGCCATTGTACAATCGGTACGTTGGCATCTCCGAAGGATGTATGTAAATTTGAGGGAGAGCCGGCATGGCGGCAACGGGGTCACCCGTGGGATTGGAAAGCTTATTTATTTGACCCTCTAGATCGTTCAATTTCTGGAATAGAGCATGTTGGAGTGGAGTGGGTTGCCGTTAGGCATATGAGGGAGTACATGGGGGTGGCCTTGAATGAATGGGCCTTGCCAAAGGCTGGTCCGTACGGACCGGAGCACGAGAGCTCAAATGGCCAGGGGGCCGAGGTGATGAAGAATGTACAGGGGGATGTGGCGAAGTCACCGAAATATACAAAGGCGGGTGCCTATGGGAAGGAGAGAGAGGAGGAGTCACACCCTCAACCAAAGATTAAATGAGGTTGAGTTGTTGAGGGGTGAGCTGATCAAGTGCATGCAGGATAGTTTGTACAGTAGGATCATGGCGGGGGGAAGGCTCTTGCTGGGTTTTGATTGGGGGTAAATGTGAGGAGACATCAAATTGGTTAGTGCGCGGTGTGCGCACATAATCATAAGAACTAGAAGGTTGTCCCTCATAGTAGTGAGATGGATGGGCATGGGATTGAAAAGATGGAGATCTAACATTATCCTCATAGTCCATATAATTAAATTCAGCATGATGGTATGGGTCCATTTTAACAAGGCAAGCAAACAAACAAGTTGAGCACAGATATAAATCAGTCAAAGATGGTTCAAACAAGTTGTGATGCTTAGCGCTTGTTTTTAGGAGTTTCACAATTAATTAATGGATTGAAAATGTTGTGTCACTCTAGATGAGACCTTAGTTGGGTAGAGTATGGAACTTCGGGTACAACTAAGCTCACCCTCACCACGCAATGGGATAGCTAAACCCGGGTCAACGGAGGGGTACAACCAGCTCGGTCCGCCGTAAGGGAATCCATGGGGTACGAAGACTTGCGGCATTCCGAGAGAAGGTTCGCTAGTCCAAAGGGACAGAATGCCCAATGGAGAGCTTTCCTTCACCGGAAGGGTGTGTGGAGCCTAGGATATGAGGGAAGGAGGTCCTCCGACCGATGCAATATGCCCTGTATGCAACAGATATAACACAGAAATGGCAAGGGGGCGCATTTTGTCAGCAGATGGAATCACGTCGGGTACAAATGCCACGATTCTAACTGTATCACGTCTGGTCACCTAGACACGGATTTGAAAGCCCCAGGAGGCTGCCAGAGCCGCGCCCAGTCCTTGTGGACGGATTGTTGATAAGAACGCGTTGGCCTTCACCGCCGCGACACAAAACAGAGATGCGTCCAATTAACTGGACGCGTTATCAAGCACTGAATCGCATCCGCTGTGTCGGACGCGATTCCACAGGCAACCCGAGGACAGAAAAGAAAGCAAGAAAGAAGGCAGTAAAACACAGGATATGCACAAGAAGAAAAATCAAACACACAACATGCTTTGCAGAGTATAAAATAAAGGATAAAAGAAGGAGGGGCATGCGAGGGGGCCAAGAAGAGTGCCACGTGGGGCATGAAGGATGGAGGGTAATCAACAAGGAAACACAAAAAGAGGTACCACCATGATCGCCAATTTGTGGGTGGTGTTTTCGTTCCTTTTTGTAGGGGATGAAGAACAGTGGTCCACAAAGAGGGATATTATTGTAGTGTGGTGTGTGGTATGCGGTGTGGAAAATGGAAGAGAATGAAAAGAAAAGAAAAGATTCGTGATTGCCAGGTACGCGAGGGTATCGAATGGAGGTGCACGGCGAAGGGTGCGAATGGAAGGGTTGATCATGTGGAATGCCTGTTGGAGCGTGGGAGGTTGCGCAGGGGTGTGGGTTCCTCTTCTTCTATGAGCACGGCCAGCCGTGGTAGAAGGCATTTTCCGTTGATGATTACCCTGAAAAATAATACAAATAAAAGAAGGGGATTAGCCACATGTGTAGTATACAATCCTAAATAAATGAAACGGAACGAATGAATAGCATGGGGAACGATTCACCGTGTGGTGGCTTTTAAACCCCTAAAGAATGTGGGTGTGTGTGTTACGCATGCATGTGTGTGTGTATGAAAATGGGAAAATAAAATGAAAAGAGCCACATAGGGCTCGAAAGGAGGTATAAATGAAAAGGTGGGAAGGGGGGAGGTGCTTCCCCAATGGACGGATGGTGCGACGACGCAGCTTGGAATGGGCGAAGGCAGAGGATGACGTGGAAGAAGCCCACACTCCTCCCGCCTTGCACCGATAGGGCAGAGGGGATAGCTCGGACGGCGTGGAACGCCTCCTAGGTCTAGAGTCGAGGTGCCGATCTGGTAGGGCTCTACCGCTATGAATGGGACCCCCTTCTACAAATGACCCTCGGGGGTCTATTTATAGGCAGAAATTCTCTTAATCACGTCGGGCTAGGCGGGCGCGTTAAGGTTGGAATCACGTTCGGGTAGGCCGCCGCGACTTAAAAGTCAAACTGACGCGACAGGCATAGACTGTAGCCATGCTCTTAATCGCGTCGGGCAGGGGCGCCGTGACTTAAAAGTCAAACTGATGTGACAAGTGTAGCCTGCAGCTATGCTTGGAATCACGTCGGGCAGGGGTGCTGCGTTTCTCAACCGGATCGTGCCTTCTGACAGGATCGTCCTTTGATTCTTAGGTTACATATGCCCTACAAACCAAGTCATTTTGGGGATATGCCCTACAAATCACAGCTTACCTTCTGAACAGAGTTCCAACTAAGATGGTAGTATCTACTCCATATGAGATATGGAAAGGGAAGAAGCCTGATCTTAAAGTTATTAAGATTTGGGGCTGCCTTGTCCACATTAAGAGACACAATCCCAATAGATTTGTGCATATTCATGGGATACTCCAAAGAAACTTGTGGGTATTACTTCTGTCACCCCGAGGACCAAAAGGTCTTTGTTGCCAAGAGAGTAGTGTTTCTTGAGAAGGAACACATTCTTGGTGGAAACAGTGGGAGCGTGATAGAATTGAGTGAGGTTGGGGAACCTAGCTCAAGCACCATTCCACAAGAAGAGTCTGTTCAGATACCTATCACACAAATTCCAAATTTGCGTAGGTCAAGTAGAGTTCCTATCCTGCCTGAAAGATATGTGGGACATATCAAGGGACAAGACTCTGAGGATATTGATCCTCAAACCTACGAGAAGGCTATTATGAGCATAGACTCTAGGAAATGGCAAGAGGCCATGAATTCTATCATGCTATTATGACCTATGTCCATACAAGCTAGAGGTGGATATTCTTACTTCATTACATTCACTGATGACTTCTCAAGGTACAGACATGTGTACTTAATGAAGTACAAGTCTGAGGCCTTTGAAAAATTCAAAGAATATAAGAATGAAGTAGAAAATCAGACTAGAAAGGGTATCAAGTTTCTTCATTCAGATCGAGGAGGAGAGTACTTGAGTACAGAGTTCACCCAATTTCTAAAGGACCATGGGATTCTATCCCAATGGACTCGTCCTCATAGACCTCAGCTCAATGGTGTATCATAAAGGAGGAATCACACAATGTTGGATATGGTGCGATCCATGATGAGTTTTGCCAACCTACCCATGTCATTCTGGGGATATGTCCTACAAACCACAGCTTACCTTCTAAACAGAGTTCCAACTAAGACGGTAGTATCTACTTCATATGAGATATGGAAAAAGAAGAAGCCTGATCTTAAAGTTATTAAGATTTGGGGCTGTCCTACCCACGTTAAGCGACACATTCCCGATAGATTGGAATCAAGGTCAGAACGGTGCATATTCATGGGATACCCCAAAGAAACTTGTGGGTATTACTTTTATTACCCTGATGACCAAAAGGTCTCCAAAAGAGCAGTGTTTCTTGAGAAGGAACACATTCTTGGTAGAAACTGTGGGAGTGTGATAGAATTGAGTGAGGTTGGGGAACCTAGCTCAAGTAGCATTCCACAAGAAGAGTCTGTTCAGGTACCTATCACACAAATTCCAAATTTGCATAGGTCAAGTAGAGTTCCTATCCCGCCTAAAAGATATGTGGGACATATCAAGGGACAAGACTCTGAGGATATTGATCCTCAAACTTACGAGGAGGCTATTATGAGCATAGACTCTAGGAAATGGCAAGAGGCCATGAATTCTGAGATGGATTCCATGTACTCTAACCAAGTTTGGAACCTAGTTGATGCACCTAAGGGTATTGTACCCATTGGGTGCAAATGGATGTTCAAGAAGAAGATTGGAGTAGATGGAAAGGTAGAGACCTTTGAGGCAAGGCTTGTGGCAAAAGGATATCATCGAAGGCAAGGTATTGATTATGACAAAACCTTCTCGCCCATCACCATGCTAAAATCTATCAGAATTTTATTGGCCATTGCAGCATACCATGACTATGAGATCTGAAAGATGGATGTAAAAACCACATTCCTTAATGGCAACCTCAAGGAAGAGGTGTATATGATACAGCCTGATGGATTCGTTTATGAGAAAAGTCCAGATAAGGTGTGCATGTTGCTTAAGTCCATTTATGGACTAAAGCAAGCTTCCCGAAGTTGGAACATAAGGTTTGATGAGGTAATCAGATCTTATGACTTCGTTAAGAACGAAGATGAGCCTTGTGTATACAAGAGGGTAAGTGGAAGTGTTATCATTTTCTTAGTGTTGTATGTGGATGACATCCTCATCATTGGAAATGATATTGGAATGCTATCCACAGTCAAGACTTAGTTATCAAAGAACTTCTCCATGAAGGACTTAGGGGAAGCATCCTACATTTTAGGGATTCGGATCTATAGAGATAGATCTAAGAGGATGCTTGGCTTGTCCCAGTCCATGTACATAGACACCATAGTCAAAAGATTTGTCATGGAAAATTCTAAAAGAGGTCTCATACCACTGAGACATGGAATTTCTCTTTCTAAGAGTATGTCCCCAAAGACTCTAGAAGAAAGGGCATACATGGATAGAATACCCTATGCGTCTGCTATAGGATGTATGCAATGTTATGTACTAGACCTGATATAGCACATGCCTTAAGTGTTACGAGCAGGTATCAGACAGATCCCGGTTTGGAACACTGGAAGGCAGTAAAGTGTATCCTTAAGTACTTAAGAAGGACTAAGGATCTTTTACTAGTATATGGAGGAGGTAGCCTCAAGGTTGAAGGCTACATGGACACATGTTTCTAGTCTGATATCGATGATAGTAAGTCTAACGCAGGGTATGTTTTTACTCTGAATGGAGCAACAGTAAGCTAGAAGAGTTCCAAGTAAGAGACTACTACTGACTCGACTACCGAGGCGAAGTACATTGCTACTTCAGAAGCAGTAAAGGAAATTGTCTGGATGAAAAAGTTCATCACAGATTTAGGAGTGGTGTCTGGCCATGAAGAGCCAATTTCATTGTTCTACGACAACAATGGGGCGATTGCTCAAGCAAAGTAATATAGGTCTTATCAGAAGTCTAAGCACGTTCTAAGAAGGTTTCACTTGATCGGAGAGATCGTGGCCTGGGGCGATGTAGCAGTAAAATGAATTTCATCTGATGATAACATTACAGATCCACTGACAAATCAGCCACTGACTCAAATTTTTTTTGAGCGACACCGAGGTTTGATGGGAATCAGACATGTAGATGATTGGTTTTAGGTCAAGTGGGAGATTGCTAGTTATAGGTGCCCTGTAAGACATATCACGTGAGTGATGGCACTTGTAATTATGTACAATCTCTTTTGGTAATATTATAATGATATTTTCTCACTGTATATTCCATGCGTATGTATATTGTGATGTCCATGGGTCTGTGCAATGGGAATTGGATCATGATGAGATCATGATAATGAGGTCAATCCTCTTTAAACACAAATCCTAAATATTCCTAGTCATAGGTTACTCAAGAAGGACATTGAGATGACTATAAAGATCAGTGTGCCATATACCTATCCATGTGATGGAAGCAGCTAGTCTCATAGCTGCTTGTGTGGAGACACTAGGGATATGGTGCAGGTGCTTATTGGAGAATGAGTTCAGCGAATGATCTGTTCTCGGAATGTTGTATGGTTAATGATACCTGATTGTCAGATAGAGATTTCATAGTCTCAGTTGTGAAACTAGTCCTTAGACTTGAGACACCAAAGATGTCTTGTTTAAGTACTCCATTCTTTGATACTGGATTTATAGGTCTGGATGTTCCAGGTCTAGTATAGCCAGTCATTGGGAATGGTAGCCAACCTTACGAAGGCAATTATGTGTCAATAGAGGATCATCCACTCTCGTTATCATGAGAGGAATATCCCATATTGTCTTATTCAGGTAAATCCCTGGCCAAGGTCAATCGGATTTAGAGAGAAGGAGTTCTCCAAGGGAATCTGATAAGAGTTTAACTTTAACAGATTCTGTATAGGCCTGACAACACCATGCCTAATATACGGTCTCTAGGATAATAGATGGATGAGGGACTTCAGGTATACGGTAACTGTGGGCAGACAGGTCCAATGGATTTGATCACTCGTATCGTCTGGGGATTATGACATAGTGGCCTAGTATGTTCATAATCGATGAGTTGAGTGAATTATTATGGAGATAATAATTCACTAAGTCAGAAGGAGTTCTGACGAGTGCAACTCACGGCTAGCTCGATATTGGGCCTAGAGGGTCACACACATAAACTGGATAACGCGATGAATAGAGGATTAGATAAAAGTTATCCAATAATCCTTATTTAACCCATTATGGACCTATTGGGTAAGACCCAATAAGCCTTGATAAGGATCCATTAAGTTAGCATACCAGGATCATGGCACCTCACCCCTTCTAGAAGGAGGACACCTCATCATCATTAGCCATGATAACATTGTGAGGTGTCCTTCTTGTCATCATGACATGACTAGGTGTCCCTGTGAGGTGTCCCTTGTCATGATTACATGACGAGATGTCTCTATGAGTTGTCTCTCTTGTCATCATGACATGACAAGGTGTCCCTGTGAGGTGTCCCTTGTCATGATTATATAACGAGGTGTCCCTGTGAGGTGTCCCTTGTCATGATTACATGATGAGGTGTCCCTGCGAGGTGTCTCTCTTGTCATCATGACATGACGAGGTGTCCCTATGAGGTGTCCCTTGTCATGATTACATTACGAGGTGTCCCTGCGAGGTGTCCCTTGTCATCATGACATGATGAGGTGTCCCTGATAAGGTGACCTTTATGCTCTCTATAAATAGAAGGGGTTCTCTTTTAAGTTTAGGGGCTAGAGCTTGAGAGGAGAAACCACCTTCTTCGTCCCCCTTCCCATCTCTCCCTCCTGTGCTCTACCTAGGCTAGAGGAGAACTAGGAGGGCTGAGCCCTCTTATTGTTGCTGCTACTTGCTGCTGTTGGACGTTGTGTGGCGTTGCACGACGTGGAGGAGTGACACCACCGGCGAAGGAGGGGTCATCGTAATCGCCGATCATCCACTGTATGGATACCACTAGAGGGCGTCTCGCGAGAGCTCCTTCAAACAAGGAGTAGTTCTGCACTTCAGGGGATATACGATCTCCCCTAGGTGAGATTGTCTCATGCCTTATTTGTATGGATGTTTACATGCACCGTACATCATAGCCCGATCAAGTACATGGATGGAAATCAATTTTGTTTTTTTTTTTTTTACTTCCACTATGCATGCGATGCCCTAAGTCGATTTCCAACACTCCACTACCGCCTGGTGGAGTCCGAGTGTCCTCCCAACCAGCCGCAGGTGGAGTGGTACCACCGTGTTGAAACCATGAAGACAAATCTCCCTACCGAAGTAGGGGCGGCCGTGCTCCACCCACGGCTAGTCTACGTCCTCATCCCTAGCGTAGGGAGTGCACTCAACCTGCACATCATATATAAAAGCCATTGTCATTTGTCACAATGAAAAGGAAGTAAGGGTTGCAAGTAGAGAAGTACTCACGTGCCCTTAGGGGACGGTGTCTAGAGCATCCTGGATGAGGGTCACCTGCAAGTTTAGGGACCGCTCATCTCGGTGAATCTGCCAGCGCTGCAAGAGCGGTACAGCACTCGGTCGCCTCGCCACTCCCCAGCCAAAGGAGGGTAGGTATTAGTAGGCCCACACTTGCAAAAGAAGATGGTCAGTGATACAGTCAATTATAATAAAGTAGGAAAAGAAATGAAGGAAAGGGTGAAAAATATACCTGTAGGAAGGGGAAAAAGCTGGCCACCCTTATCTCCCTACCGGAGGTCCCCAGGTTGTCGAAGAGGTGAGCCATAAGGGCCACACCTTGCGCATAACTCCCTACCTGGGTCCGGTCCTCCAGCAGGGGCAGGCATCTACAGCTCACCAGGTCTCCTCGAGTCCCCAAGATGACCTTCCCGATCACGAGGATCAGGAAGCATCTCAGATCCCACTCGACTGCTCCTCCCTCCTCCTCTACCAGTGTAGTCCTGGCATCCTCTGTCAGCCTGGCCATGTACTCTGCCTGGCCCTCTTCCGTCAGGTGGGGAGCATCCACCACTTCCAGGCTCGCCTACAGCCTCATCCTCGATAGCAAGGATTACCTCTCTTGCGTCATCTCCAACCCTAGGAGCCTCTCCACTAGCTCCTGGTAGCAAGTGTAGGTCACCCCTGTCATTGCGTGGCCATCCACCCTTAGGCTGGTAATCCGTGCCACGTCCTCTAGTGAGGGGATCATATGATCCCATGGAAGGAGGAAGGCATGGCACATGGGGTCCCATCTCTCCTTCAACGCTTGGATCAATGCTACGTTAGGTGTCAACTCGTCTAGTCTGAGGAAGGGGCCGAACCCCATATGCTCCAATCGGGACCTCTGAAAGTTCGGCAATCCCGGGTACACTACCCGGACTACGGCCCATCCCAACTAGGATCGCAACTCGCTTTGCAAAACAGCCAATAAAATGCACAAAATTCAGCTAGAAATCCACACATAGCAGTTTGTTTAGGTCGCGATAGGGCCTCTGTCGCCTTCTGAATGCAACACCATGGGTGTCGCATTAAGGTTTCAGAAGGTGACATGTCGAGCCTCTGGTAATGCGACACCCATCTTGTCGCGTTCACAGAGTGCCCGAGGACGGCTGATGATCGTTCCCCAGTGGTTTCACCTTGGTCTAAAGGCCCTACAATAGGTGCTAAGCACCTTGTCCACACCCCCATCCCCATCAATCACACGAGGGAAAGGGTTTCAGCCACCTACCTTCTTGGGGCCGACGACCTACTCCTCACCCGGTGCCTATGTGGGGTCCCCCTCCATCGAGGTGGCCGGTGCCTCGGTCCCCGTCGTCGTGGAGGGTCCCTCGGTCGTCCGCCGCTTGTTGATAGCTCGCTTCGAATGCATCGGCTGCTCACCGCCATCGCCTCCATTACCTCCACCGCCCTCCATGGTCTCAAGAAAATAGGGAAGATGCAAGGGAAGAGAGGGAGGAAGAAGGAAGGTAGAGGAAGAAAGACAACTATTGTCGCCATCAACAGAGGCACTCCGGAGGAGGAGGAGAGGAAGGGTTCTCGGTCATCGGAGGAAAGGGAGAAGAGAGAAGGAAAAGAGGGAAAAGGGAGCGTATGTGGGGCCAAAATTCAAATGGCCTTGGGTTCTAAGGTCGCAAAAAAATGTGTCGCGTTCAGTATAGGTCGCAACAGGATGCCTGTCGCCTTCTCAACTCAAGTCATGACCATTGACCTGTCGCCTTCTGGGTCGTGACGGCTAGCGTGTCGCCTTCTCAGTTTGTTCATAGAACCTTCTATAACTTGTATTTTCATTACTAATTTCAAAAGAATACATCATATAAAATCTGAAAATCATGATAAATAGTCTGATACATCATCCTCATGCCTCCATCGAGGTGGCTGGCACCTCGGTCCCCGTCACTGTGGAGGGCCCCTCGGTCGTCCGCCGCCGGCTGATAGCACGCTTGGAACGCATCGGCTACTCACCGCCATCGCCTCTGTTACCTCCAGCACCCTATATGATCTCGGGCAAATAGGGAAGAAGCAAGGGAAGAGAGGGAGGAAGAAGGAAGGGAGAAGAAGAAAGACAGGTGCAGTCACCACCGGCAGAGGCTCACCGAAGGAGGAAGAGTGAAAGGGTTCTCGGTCGGTGAAGGAAAGGGAGAAGAGAGAAGGAAAAGAGGGAAAAGGGAGCATCTGTAGGGCTAAAATTCAAATGGCCTCGGGTTCTAAGCTCGCGACAAGATATGTGTCACGTTCAGTATAGGTCGTGACAGAATGCCTGTCGCCTTCTCAACTCAGGTCGCTACCATTAACCTGTCGCCTTTTGGGTCGCGATGGCTAGCCTGTCGCCTTCTCAGTTTGTTCACAGAACCTTACATAATTTGTATTTTCATTGCTAATCTCAAAGGAATACATCATATAAAAGATGAAAATCAGGATAAATATTTTGATACATCATTCTCATGCTTCCAATACATCAAATATCCCAAAAATACTCAAAAATACAATCAAGTCTCTCTCACAAGCTCACGGTCCCCACGTGGCCGAATCTCTCTGTATTCTCTAAGGTACGCCTGATACCTCTCGTGCTCCTCGTGCATCGTGGGTGGTAGAGTGTGAGTGGCACACACACACCACATTACTAGCGCACTCCGCACAGCCTGCTTGTCCTCTGGATCTCCCAAGTGCCTCACTTTCATAGGAGGCAAGTGTGATGGCTGAAGTAGCTTTGTCCGAGGCTTCCCAACCTGAAGGTAGCACCTGTGCGGATTGTAGAGAACCAACGCCATAGTTTCTTATGAGTTGTAGATCCAATCCACATCCAAGGGGAAGTCGTATGTCCACCCCACATAGCGCCGCTATGTCCATGGTGAAGTGCTTCATCAGAAGTGTGTTGAGGTATAGCCACCATGCACTCCGAGTCTTCTTATCCACCGTCCTGCATATAACATGATTGGAGAATTTGGCTGCTCCGCCAATGAAGCACAAAGGGTGGCACCTAAAGATCCAACTTTCTGTAGTGGGGTTTTCTACAAGTTTAAACTTAATCCTCACTCCCAACCAGCACTCTAATAGGATCATAGAGCCAAAGAGTGGCCCCCCCAAAGCCGCCGATGTAAGTCCCGCATAAAGAAAGGCTAGGACCGCATGAGAGAGGGAAAGTCCCTGCCATACCCCACTACTGGCGCTCAAGTTTGCATGGTCTAAGAGGTGATCTTCGGATGGGAAGAGAACCACACCACACAAGCAAATGGCTATGACCTTAGCTATCTCTTGGTAATTCCCGCACTTGTTCTTGCAATGAGATATGACCCACTTAGACAAGGGGACTAGGTGAACATGTTGTGGGCTAATCATGGTATAGATATCTTTGGGATCCATCATGAATTCACCTAAGATGAGTTTAGGATCAATGGGCTCAACGGTATAGCATGTCTTGTGCTCATCTCCCCGTGTAGTTTTGGGTAAAGCCATGAAAGCTTCAACCTCCTCTAATAAGACAGTACCCTCAAATTTGGGAAAAGGAAGGTATGAGTTTGTGGGTGCCATAGCTCTATCAATGTGGTTATACTATGCCAGTCAAAGGAGATCTTATGGTAGTTATGGGCAGCTATCAAGATCCCCCCTAAACCCCACTCTCTTAAGGAGCGGATTACATGCATGGGCAAAACCTTTATCATGGGTGCTAGCCAATTGAGCTTAGAGTATCGGCGGGAGCCAAGAAAGAGCTGAAGAGGGAGAAGAAAAGAAAAAGAGAGGAGAAGAAGAAGAAAATGCATTAACATAGAAATTCGGAGTTGAAACTCACCGAAATTGAAAAACCACTTTTGTAATGCCTTGAAATTTTGTTCATACATTTTAATTTCAATTGTTATCTATTTTATTGTGTATTTTAAATATTCTGTGAATATATGTGTATAGTAAAGTTTTCCTGTAGAAGGAATGGCCTATTCTTTGGCAGGATGATGTCTGGAGCCATCCTCTTGAACCTTTCCATAATGGAAGGTCCACCATGGTCATGAGCCTGGGAAACTGGCACCTGAGCCTCCTACAACAAACAACATAAGCCACACATATACAATATAGCAACATAGCAAACATGTAATTTAAATAAAATAGACTACTCTATCTTATCATTCTGACCTGAGCCTCCAGTTGAGCCTGGAGTGCAGCCTGGGTGTGGGCCTGCGTCTACATGGCCTGCACTAGACCCTGCATGAACACTCCATAGTCCACTGGTGGCGGTGGAGGAAGCACAAGTTCCTGTGGATCTGGGGTCTGCTGCTCACCCACATCCTCATGCCTAGGCTCAACTCTCTCCTCTCTTCTCTACTCACCCTCACGAGCAAGAGCACCACGCCTACCTCGTGAAGCCATAGCCTGCAAAACAATTTAATCCCATTTAGGAACTAACTATCTAATTCCTAATTATTTTCTTATCTATGTGGACAATCTATAAAGACTTAGCATATAATGAAGATGATGGCATATCTGTATACATATCTACAATCTCAACCTGGTTGCTCTGATACCAATCTCTGTAACGACCCTCCTTATACCGGTACGGTTATACCAACCCACGTCGATATAGAAAGCGTCGCTACAGTAGGACATTTACCCAACACATTCAATAGGCTGAGACGTACATAAATATAAACATATAACAGTGGAATAGAAAGAATTGAATAGAAACATTTTATTCCATCATCCACATTTTATTCACAGTGCATATAGAACAAAAGGAAACTAAAACTTTCTTAACTGAGAAATTAAAACAAATTACTTTTTCCACAATTCAATTGCATAACGTCCTTTATTACATACTATGAAAAGAAAGTACAATATCGCTATTCTCTACAAAGGTCTCCTACTCTCGGTCCGAGTCACTCCTGACTATCTCCTCAGAAGAAGTAGAGATATCTGCACCTGTACGCTGAAGCAAGAGTGAGTCTAAAAGACTTAGCAAGAAAATCCATACACATTATGCATACATACATCATATGGACAATTTACTTTTTAAAACAAAACAACTAATACATATAACATGGTTTGAACAATCTTTAAAAGCCTAAACATGGTACTTCTACAACCTTAAGGTACATGGTACATGCTTTATGTTTCTTTCAGATTAAGATAAACCTAACACATGCTTTCTACACCTTTCTTTACATGCTAACTCAAATCAAATTTTGTTACATTCATGCTATAATATGAAAACAAGTTAAACATGGAATTATGCATAATGAAAGAAATGTTCCTAGCATGGATTCTATGCACATTCTCACATATATAACACAATTTTATACATAATTAGCTTGCTGTTTTGACATGAATTTAACAAATTCATATAATGGTTTATAATTTCACATGCTATCACGTTAGTTTCACATATTCATATGATCATTTACACATTTTACACTTCCACATTTCACATGTACACAATCACATTATTTTTATTAAATGCCGTGACACATAGTCCAAACCACCTCTAGAAGGACTCACACACATCGCATTCTCATACCTATCACCTAGGCAAGATAGTGATAGATCTTGGTTAACTGCGTAGAACCGGGAGAAGCACTCTCCACCCTAACCAGTGGTACTTGTCCACCTCCAGGATTTCATCCCAATTGCTCATGGGATCTCACACACATAAACCTTCACGTAGGGACTATACTACGGTACAGTTCCACAGCCCTCTAAGGTAGTAGTGTCACCCATGGCACAGTTACACATTTTCCATTTTAAACACACACTATTTGTATACCATTTAACACACAATTTCCATTTTCACGTATATGCACATGGTTCAGGTTTCCTAGCATGATACTACTGTTTACAGAGTTACATCAGTTACAACTAATCCTAATCATGCTACAATTATCTAATTAATCAATAATTACATTAAGCATGTTTTAATTGGTTATTTCATCATGTAAAAATAAAAATGTATATCTACTGTCATCCATTAAGCATGAAAACTTAACTATAGACTGACTATAGGTTGATCATCATGTATGCAAATTTTCATATTTTTTGGAATTACACACTATTTATGAAAATTAGAACAGTTACATTACATAATTTGGCGATAATCAAATTTTGCATGGTTCACAATGTTACAAGTACATTAACCATTCTACCACATACATCTGACAGTCATGATCTCATACCAAATTCCTGGGGATTTAACCTATTTTGTACAATTTAATTGAGAATTTAAACAGATAATTCATGCTCACTTTTTTATAGTCCAAAAAATCTAATTATTTACACAAAATTCAGATATTTTCTAAAATTTCAAGGTATGACCTGACCAACATACATATATCACAGAAATTTCATAACACCCAAATTCAACATGGATCCACATAAACAGTACTTTAAAGCTAAAACCTGTCCAACATATCATTAAGGAAATTTCAATAATCATTTTAATGCACAAAAATTCACCAAAATTAAAGGGCATGATCCAATATAGATACTTCACAATACATAATTTTTTACAGTATATCCTCATGTCGGAAAATCCAGAAAATAATTTATAAAGATCAGACAGGCACACTTTTACTGCCTGATGAACTCAGCCACATACTGGTGGCCGCCAATCAGGTAGACGGCAGCAAAGGATGTCGCCATCCT
Organism: Colocasia esculenta; assembly: GCA_014218235.1. Taxonomy (NCBI): domain Eukaryota; kingdom Viridiplantae; phylum Streptophyta; class Magnoliopsida; order Alismatales; family Araceae; genus Colocasia; species Colocasia esculenta. Next base: position 99,047,410 of record CM024762.1, read on the forward strand.
CAGCTCTTAATGGCAGCAAAGCTTGTCGTTAAGTTCCTGTCTGCAGAAAACAGACAGAACTCACAAAATCACAAGAGAAAGGGGGTTCCAAGACACGATTAAAATCCGTAAAATTTCTTGAGACCTACTAGACGCATGTAGGGATAATGGGTATGGGTTACTTGCCTTTAAAAAAAAACTACAATCGAAGATTGGGTCGAAGAAGCTCTCCTCGGTCAGAGCCAAAGAGCCTCCAAATCCTCCCCGATCCGGCTTTTGTGATGATTTTTGAAACACGCCGGAGTTGGGAAGATGCATCCTGATGTTCAGAAAAGCCTCCAGATGCAGTAGTTCGCCTAAAATCACACCGAGTTCGTAGATCCAGAGTCTCAAAGTTTGGGTTTTCGCACAAGGAAACTAGGGTTTTTGACTCAAGAGCCAAAAGGGTCAGATCTGGTCAGAAAGTGGGTATTTTATAGGGTTAGGGGTCGGAGATGCGTTTAGGTAGGCTAGATGACCGTTGGAGAACGGTTTCCTAAACAAGGGCTGATAAAATCGCGGGCGTTTCCGGATCTGGAGACGCAACAGATCTGGGAGGTTAACGTCAACATCACTGGCCTCCAGCCCTGAGTTGGCGTCCATCGATGTGGCCGCTAACTTCCTATTAACTTCAACTCATGTTGACGCCCACGGGTCATTTGGGCAGAACTTAAAACTACATAAAACTATATTTACACAATACAACTATATGTCATTTACCATACATACTTTAAAATACTATTTATATAATGTAAATACATAACATACACAACCAAATATACATATATGTACAACACTACTCAAATAGTATATATATATATATACATAGCTACACATACAAGTATCAATTTCTCACACAATCAAACACCTATATAAGAGGGTAAAATTCAAGGGCCTTACACCCTCTCCCCCTTAAAGAAACTTTGTCCTCGAAGTTAGACCGACACAACTCAAACAACTGAGGATACTTCTTCTTCATCGCATCCTCAAGCTCCCAAGTAGCATCATCTCACGAGAAGTTGCGCCATAACACGTTCACCGACGCAATGCTCTTGTTCCGGAGATGCTGAACCTTCCGGTCAAGAATAGCTACTGGTTGCTCCACATAAGATAGATCTGGCTGGATCTCCACTGGCTCGTGGCTAATAACATGAGATGGATCTCTGACATACTTCCTGAGCATAGATACGTGGAAAACAGGATGAACACTAGCTAACGCCGGGGGTAAAGCTAGCTCATATGCCACGTTGCCCAATCGTCTGAGAATCACATACGGGCCAATGAATCTAGGGCTTAACTTACTATGCCTGCCAAATCTAATCACTCCACGAGTAGGCGAAATCTTCAAGAAGACATGCTCAGCTACCTTGAACTCCAAATCCTTCCTCCTGTTGTCGGCATAACTCTTTTGCCTATCCTGTGCCGCAACAAGCCTCTTCCTAATCAACTCGACCTTATCCGAAGTCTCCTAAACTAACTCCGGACCGATCAACTGCCTATCTCCAATCTCCTCCCATCATAAAGGAGATCTATAAGGCCTACCATACAACGCCTCAAATGGAGCCATACCAATACTCACATGGAAACTGTTGTTGTATGCGAACTCCACAAGAAGTAAATGACGCTCCCAATCATCCTTCCAATCCAACACACATGTTCTCAACATATCCTCAAGCGTCTGGATAGTCCTTTCAGACTGTCCATCTGTCTAGGGATGGAACGCTGAACTAAGCTTCAATTCCGAACCTAATGCATCCTGAAGACCCTTCCACAGCCTTAAAGTAAATCTCGGATCTCGATCCGAAATGATCGACTTCGGCACCCCATGCAATCTAATAATACTACTAATATACAATCTAGCTAAGCTCTCAACCGACTGCTTCTTCTTCATGGGCAAGAAATGCGTAGTCTTAAAGAATCTATCTACTACTACCCATATCGAGTCATTGCCCCTCCTTGATCTGGGCAAACCCGTAATGAAATCCATAGTGATAGCTTCCCACTTCCATATTGGGATTTCCATCTTCTGCATAAGACCAGATGGTCGCTGCCGCTCGGCCTTCACTTGCTGGCATACTAAACATCTTGACACATACTCCGCTACATCCTTCTTCATGCCAGATCACCAAAAAGATCTCTTCAAATCCTGGTACATCTTACTGTTACCCGGATGAATAGAGAATCTTGACCTATGAGCTTCTGCTAATACATGCTCACGGACATCCACAATTTCTGGAACACAGACTCAATGATGGAATCTGATCACACCATCCTCATCTTGAGCAATGCCTACCTTGCCCACCAACTCTTGGAGTCTAGGGTTGGCCTTCTGTTGCTCGATCACCTCATCCAACACCGAAGACCTAATAGACAACTGAGCTACAAAAGCCTGACACAATGATGGCTCTAACTCAGTCATCGCACATGCTGCATCCTCCAACATCTTCCAATCCTGCTGGAGTGATGACCTCTTCTTACTAAGGGCATCCGCTACAACATTCGTCTTTCCAGGATGATACTGAAGGTCGAAGTAATAGTCCTTCAGGAACTCAATCCATCTTCTCTGCCTAAGGTTTAATTCATTTTGGGAAAAAAGATACCTCAAGCTCTTGTGGTCAGTGAACACCTCAAATCTGACACCATAAAGATAGTGCCTCCAGATCATCAGTGCATGAACCACTGCCGCAAGCTCCAAATCATGAGTCGGATAGTTACGCTCATGCTCCTTCAATTGGCAAGAAGCATACGCTACTACCCTTCCTTGCTGCATCAATACACAGCCAAGGCCAATCCGAGATGCATCCGTATAGATGGCAAAACCCTCATCACCAATAGGTAAAACCAATACCGAAGCGGAAGTAAGCTTAGTCTTCAATGATTGAAAGCTACTCTCACATTCCTCGGACCAAACAAACTTCTCACCCTTCCTGGTTAGCTTAGTTAATGGGGCGGCAATGGATGACAATCCCTTAATAGATCGCCGATAATAACCCGCCAAACCAAGAAAACTCTGAATCTCTGATGGGGTCCTGGGAATCTCCCAATCTAATACACCTTGAACCTTTGCTGGATCAACTGCTACACCAGCACCGGAGATAACATGCCCAAGGAAATGAACCTTGCGCATCCAAAAATCGCACTTGCTGAATTTTGCATACAGCTTGTGCTCTCGGAGAACTTCCAATACTACCCTCAAATGCTGATGGTGTGTGGCTTCATCCGGAGAATAGACCAACACATCATCGATGAAAAGCACAACAAAACTATCTAAATAAGGCCTAAACACCCTGTTCATGAGATCCATGAACGTTGTAGGGGCGTTGGTTAGACCAAACAGAAGAACCAAAAACTCATAATGTCCATAATGAGTCCTAAAGGCCGTCTTGAACACATCCTCACTCCTAATCCTCAACTGATGATAGCCAGAACGCAAATCAATCTTAGAAAAGATCGATGCATTCTGCAGTTGGTCAAACAAGTCATCAATAGGAGGTAAGGGATACCTGTTCTTCACAGTCACTTGGTTTAGCTTTCTATAATCGATGCATAACCTAAGTGACCCATCCTTCTTCTTTACAAACAAGACAGGTGCGCCCCAAGGAGATACACTAGGGTGAATAAATCCCTTATCTAGCAAATCCTGCAACTACTTCCTTAACTCAGCTAACTCCGTAGGTGCCATCTGATATGGAGCCTTTGAGATAGGAGAGCTGCCTGGAAGCAACTCTAGAGTAAACTCTATCTCTCTAGCCGGTGGCAATCTAGACAAATCATCAGGAAAAACATCTGGAAACTCCCGCACTACATCTATCTCCTCAAAGAATAGGTGACTGATCAGCCTTTGGTACTAATACCACGCTGGTAAGAAAAGCGTCACAACCCTTGCCTACTAATCTCATTGCCTTCATGGCCGAGATAACAAACTTTCCCGCAAGGTTCCTTGGTAATGGATGAGACAGGAATACAGAAAACAATCTTCTTCCTACGATAATCCACTAACGCATAGTGCTCCTCTAGCCAATCCAAACCAAGAATAGCATCATAGTCCTTCATCTTTAGCAAGAAGAAACACCCATCTAGGACTCTATCCTCAATGCACATAGGTAATGACGGAATGCACTTCCTAGTTAATACTGTATCCGCAGGTGTGTGTACAGACAAAGGGACTTCTAACTCCTCAGACTCTAATCCCGACTCTAAAGCTAACTGCCTAGCAAACCGCTCGAAAATGAACGAGTGAGTCGCACCCGTATCAAATAAAACCCGAGCGTGCACACCCATGAAAAGAACCGTACCTTCGGTAACATGCTCCGCCTGCTCGGCGTCCTCATGAGCCAACGCAAACACTCGATCTTGGGCTCGAGGCCTTCCTGGTCTTCCTATCGCTGGCGCTGCTGCTGCTGCCGCTGCTGGGGCTGGCGTTGGTGGTTGGACTCCCTGCTGAAGTCTAGGGTAGTCCTTGATCTTATGCTCGCTGCTCCCGCACTTGAGGCACTTTCCTGCCATTTTCCAACATTCCGTACCTCCATGTGCCCTTCCGCAATGAGGAGACTCCTTCTTGCCACTGGGGAAATGCTGAGAAGGTACCTGACGACTGCTGGCTGCCACTGGACGCTGCGGTGACTGATACACCACCTTCTTCTTATCCTGCCTCTGAAAAGGAGCTACAGGCCTCTTCTGTAAAGCCTTCTTCTATTCCAGATACTGCTCCATCTCACCTTCCTGCCGACATGCCGCGCTGAGAGCCTCCTTGAGGGTGCCATGGTCAAACGCCACCAACCTCATCCTCAGTGATGGCTTCAAGCCCATCACGAATTTCTTTGCCTTCCTGCGCTCATCAACAACGATATGAGGTGCATACTTTGATAGCTCGGCAAACCTAGCCTCCTACTCGAGTATGGTCATGGAGCCCTGAGTCAAGGTTAGGAACTCCTGCTCCATCTTGTCCTGGATGTGCTCGGAGACGAACTTGGCCCGAAAGAGCCTCACAAACTCGTCCCAAGCCACCTCTACAGCACTGTTCTCGAACTGGGTACGTAGCAACGAGGATCACCACACGTCAGCTCTCTCCTACATTAAATCATCCATAAGCACTTATCTACACAATCTATCCTTAATTTAATTAAATGCTTAAACAACAAACACATACATGTAGCATATAGGTGGCTAAAGTGACCATGTCATCCTTAGCACACCTAATTGCTCGGAAGAAACTTTCAATCTCCCTCATCTAGCTCTCCGCAAGCAACGGATCACTCCCCCCCTTAAAAGAGGGTGGAGCCATCCTCTTGAACCTTTCCATAATGGAAGGTCCACCATGGTCATGAGCCTGGGGAACTGGCACTTGAGCCTGCTACAACAAACAACATAAGCCACACATATACAATATAGCAACATAGCAAACATGTAATTTAAATAAAACAGACTACTCTATCTTATCATTCTGACCTGAGCCTCCAACTGAGCCTGGAGTGCAGCCTGGGTGTGGGCCTACGTCTGCATGGCCTGCACTAGACCCTGCATGAACACTCCAAAGTCCACTGGTGGCGGTGGAGGAAGCACAGGTCCCTGTGGAGCTAGGGCCTACTACTCACCCTGATCCTCATGCCTAGGCTCAACTCTCTCCTCTCTTCTCTGCTCACCCTCACGAGCAGGAGCACCATGCCTACCTCGTGAAGCCATAGCCTGCAAAACAATTTAATCCCATTTAGGAACTAACTATCTAATTCCTAATTATTTTCTTAACTATGTGGACAATCTATAAAGACTTAGCATATAATGAAGATGATGGCATATATGTATACTTATGTACAATCTCAACCTGGTTGCTCTGATACCAATCTCTGTAACGACCCTCTTATACCGATACGATTATACCACCCACGTCGATATAGAAAGCGTCGCTACAGTGGGACATTTACCCAACACATTCAATAGGCTGAGACGTACACAAATATAAACATATAATAGTAGAATAGAAAGAACTGAATATAAACATTTTATTCCATCATCCACATTTTATTCACAGTCCATATAGAACAAAAGGAAACTAAACCTTTCTTAACTGAGAAATTAAAACAAATTACATTGTCTACAATTCAATTGCATAACGTCCTTTATTACATACTATGAAAAGAAAGTACAATATCGCTATTCTCCACAAAGGTCTCCTACTCTCGCTCCGAGTCACTCCTGACTATCTCCTCGGAAGAAGTAGAGATATCTGTACCTGTACGCCGAAGCGAGAGTGAGTCTAAAAGACTCAGCAAGAAAATCCATACACATTATGCATACATACATCATATGGACAATTTACTTTTTAAAACAAAACAACTAATACATATAACATGGTTTGAACAATCTTTAAAAGCCTAAACATGGTACTTCTACAACCTTAAGGTACATGGTACATGCTTTATGTTTCTTTCACATTAAGATAAACCTAACACATGCTTTCTACACCTTTCTTTACATGCTAACTCAAATCAAATTTTGTTACATTCATGCTATAATATGAAAACAAGTTAAACATGGAATTACGCATAATGAAAGAAATGTTCCTAGCATGGATTCTATGCACATTCTCACATATATAACACAATTTTATACATAATTAGCTTGCTGTTTTGACATGAATTTAAGACATTCATATAATGGTTTACAGTTTCACATGCTATCACATTAGTTTCACATATTCATATGATCATTTACACATTTTACACTTCCACATTTCACATGTACACAATCACATTATTTTTATTAAATGCCGTGACACATAGTCCAAACCACCTCTAGAAGGACACACACACATCGCTTTCACATACCTATCACCTATGCAAGACAGTGATAGATCTTGGTTAACTGCGCAAAACCGTTAGAAGCACTCTCCACCCTACCCAATGGTACTTGTCCACCTCTAGGATTTCATCCCAATTGCCCATGGGATCTCACACACATAAACCTTCCCATAGGGACTTTACTACGGTATAGTTCCACAACCCTCTAAAGTAGCAGTGTCACCCATGGCAAAGTTACACATTTTCCATTTTAAACACACACTATTTGTATACCGGTTAACACACAATTTCCATTTTCACGTATATGCACATGGTTCAGGTTTCCTAGCATGATACTATTGTTTACAGAGTTAAATCAGTTACAACTAATCCTAATCATGCTGCAATTATCTAATTAATCAATAATTACATTAAGCAAGCTTTAATTGGTCATTTCATCATGTAAAAATCAAAATGTATACCTACTGTCATCCATTCATCATGAAAACTTAACTACAGACTGCCTATAGGTTGATCATCATGTATGCAAATTTTCATATTTTTTGGAATTACACACTATTTATGAAAATTGGAATAGTTACATTACATAATTTGGCGATAATCAAATATTGCATGGTTCACAGTGTTACAGGTACATTAACCATTCTACCACATACATCTGATAGTCATGATCTCATAAAAATTCCTGGGGATTTAACATGTTTCGTACAATTTAATTGAGAATTTAAACAGATAATTCATGCTCACTATTTTATAGTCTAGAAAATCTAATTATTTACACAGAACTCAGAGATTTTCCATAATTTCAAGGTATGACCTGATTAACATACATATATCAAAAAAAATTCATAAAACCCAAATTCAACACAGATCCACATAAACAATACTTTAATAAAGCTAAAACATGTCCAACATATCATTCAGAAAATTTCAATAATCATTGTAATGCACAAAAATTCACCAAAATTAAAGGGCATGATCCAATATAGATACTTCACAATACATAATTTTTTACAGTATATCCCCATGTCGAAAAAACCGAAAAATAATTTATAAAGATCAGATAGGCACACTTTTACTGCCTGATGAACTCAGCCACATACTGGTGGCCGCCAATCAGGTAGACAGCAGCAAAGGATGTCGCCATCCTCAGCTCTTAATGGCAGCAAAGCTTGCCGTTAAGTTCCTGTCTGCAGAAAACAAACAGAACTCACAAAATCACAAGAGAAAGGGGGTTCCAAGACACGATTAAAATCCGTAAATTTTCCTGAGACCTACTAGACGCATGTAGGGATAATGGGTATGGGTTACTTGCCTTTAAAAAAAAACTACAATCAAAGATTTGGGTCGAAGAAGCTCTCCTCGATCAGAGCCAAAGAGCCTCCAAATCCTCCCCGATCCGGCTTCTGTGATGATTTTTGAAACACGCCGGAGTTGGGAAGATGCATCCTGATGTTCAGAAAAGCCTCCAGATGCAGTAGTTCGCCTAAAATCACACCGAGTTCGCAGATCCAGAGTCTCAAAGTTTGGGTTTTCGCACAAGGAAACTAGGGTTTTTGACTCAAGAGCCAAAAGGGTCAGATCTGGTCAGAAAGTGGGTATTTTATAGGGTTAGGGGTCGGAGATGCGTTTAGGTAGGCTAGATGACCGTTGGAGAACGGTTTCCTAAACAAGGGCTGATAAAATCCTGGGCGTTTCCGGATCTGGAGACGCAACAGATCTTGGAGGTTAACATCAACATCACTGGCCGCCAGCCCTGAGTTGGCGTCCATCGATGTGGCCGCTAACTTCCTATTAACGTCAACTCATGTTGACGCCCACGGGTCGTTTGGGCAGAACTTAAAACTACAGAAATTATATTTCAACAATACAACTACATGTCATTTACCATACATACTTTAAAATACTATTTATATAATGTAAATACATAACATACACAACCAAATATACATATATGTACAACACTACTCAAATAGTATATATATATATACATAGCTACACACACAAGTATCAATTTCTCACACAATCAAACACCTATATAAGAGGGTAAAATTCAAGGGCCTTACAATTGAACTTAACGACAGTAATGTTGTCGTCAAGTCCTTTCGTCCATTATTTTCACCTATTTTTACTTCTATATTTATATCTCTATGCTCAGACTTCGAATGGATTTTGTGTGAGATGTGTAGGGTTAAGTAGGTTAACTTTTGCCATACTGCAATTTGAGTTATTTTCCGCAGTCACCATGATTTTAGGGAAAATTCTGAATTATGTAAATAAGAATAGATTTAAGAAGAAATTTTATACTTAAAGCATGTTCATGATAAAATTTTGATTTCTATGTAGAAATACATGTCAGGGTTATGTTCATGCTGTGATGAATATATAATCAGAATCTGACTATTTTCTGTAATTTCCATGACTGAAATATAAAAAAATTTGTAGCATTATTTTAATTTTATAAATAGTTTCTAGATTCCTAAAATTGTGATATTTTGAATAATGGATTGCATTACTATGGTATGCTCTCAGTAAAAATATTGGACCTTGTTGATAGACGGTTTCAGTGTAATGAATATTTCTCTATTTATATCACTGATTAGATTAATACAAAAATCAGTATTTATGTCAGAAAATCATGAAATATTATTGGTTTGCTCCATGACAACAGGGACATGTTTTGATCAAATTTCATGAACTTATGATGTCCATAACTATTTTTAGTCTATTATCATCATGAGAAATATGTTCTATTAAATAGATTTGTGGGAAATTCCTAGAAAATACAGTAGATGATCAATTTGAAATATGCCTCTGCCATGATATGAATATGTGTATATGATTTGGGCAGCATGTTATGTTGTATTTGAATCTGGAAAAATTCATATATGATTCTGTATTCGGCCAATAAGACACTGCCACCATAGAAGTAATCTGGAACAGGACCATGGTAATGCCCCTATGGAAATGTTCAATATGTTATATATGTTCCCGAGGGCATGGGAAGAAATCTTAGAGGTGGACAAGTACCACTAGTAATGGTGGGGAGGACTTCCCCCGGTTCTGCGTAGTAACCAAGACTCTATCACTGTTTGCCTAAGTGATGAGTATATGTTCATATGTCTATTTGACTTCTAATGGGTGGTTTGGGCTATGTCTTGGAAAATTTGTAGATATGTATATGTTATGCAAAATGTTTGTTTTCAGCCTTATAATGAATATATGTAATACTTGTCCTATTTCCATTCGGATGAAAGTTTAGTAGTCATGCTTACTTATGCAAACTTATGAAACCATGCATGACAAATACACCATGTTGATACTTAAATTTATGTCATCATGATCAGATCGGAAATCACTTTGCAAAACTAATCATTATGAGGTTAGCACAATGTCTTAAATTCATGCCTTATACAAGTAGCTTTTGTACACACCTTATATGTTTAAATGAATTCTTAGCGAGTAGTATGATTGGATCTAGCTATTTTTGGGTTGCTTGCTGAGTCTTCGTTGTAGACTCATACTTGCTTAACATTTCAGGTGAGACGGTGGATCGGCTTTCGTTGCGGGATTGGATTCGAAGTGTGAGGATTAGATTTGTGTGTTGAGTGACATTTGTATGTGAGGAATTACTTATGTTATGAACCTTGTATTTAAACTACTTAGCTATTGTGGACTTGTTTTATGGATTATGGACTTGGATATTAAAGTTGATAAGTTATTATTTATTTCCGCTGCATTAGTATTTATTTATGAATGAATCAACCTGCATTTGATACATGTTGGGGTGTGTTCCCCATGCAGCACGCCACTTGGACTCGATGTGAGTTGGTATAACTAGACCGGGCCTAAGTGAGGTGTTACAACTTACATACCTCTCTTATGTTGGCATTGCCACTCAAGTGGTTTGGAACCTCCTTCAGCCTCATGAGCTCGCTGAAGGATGTTCGGGCGCGCTTGGGACCATCATAGGAAGCCTCACGACCCATGGAAGCACTTGGAGCTCTCTTCATGGTCATGAGAGGCTTGATATCTTGAAGAAAAGAGGAGGAGTTCTGAACTCTAAATTTTGGCCTTCACACCCTTATTTATAGGCACCTAACACTCCTATTCATTGTGGGAGAAAGTTTAGAAAGCTCAAAAGGAGTTAGAACCGAACAAGGAAGTCTTAAGAGTCCAAATAGGAACCAAACAGGTGCTCTCTGGTTGCCAATTCAGTTCTGGACGTAGGAACTCAGGTCGCGACGTATCGACATGTCGCCACCTGGTCGTGACAAGAGAGTCGTCGCCTTCTCATCCAGGTAGTGACAAACATCTTGTTGCATTCTTTGTATGATATATATTGATCTATTCTTTGCATTGTCATGATTGTTTTTGCCAATTCAAGATGTCTTCTTGCGCTTATGCTTAATTCTTTGATTGTTTTAGTGCAATTGAGATCTATATCATGTTCGTTATTATCTTGAAAATTCATAGAAAAATAAAAAAATGCATAAAATTCACAAAAATTATTAGAAAATCAGAAAATCAAAAGATGGCTTGTCAGGTAAGTTCAGGTAAGTATTTCCAACCTTACTCTCTGTATTACTATATGGTATCTACTTTATTATATCATTTCAAGGACCGGCTGATTCTCGGTGTGTTCTGGGATCTGAGTTCCCCTTCAACAAAAATGAGGATGATCTAGGCGCGCACTGTTAATCGTTGGATAGGTCATTAGATTGTATGCCTTGGGGACGATGGATTCTATCGCATGCCGGGGATGCGAAGTGTCTTGACCCTTGCTCATTTGGTCTAGTAATATTATCTTTGAGTATTTTGTATTTTCTCCTTTGCATATTAATTTTATGACATCTTTTCTTTTAGCCCAACATGCATCATGTAGGACTTTTGTTGGGTTTACATGAGTATGTTAAGTTGACATATGGAGAATGTTGGGTTTACATGAGTATGTTAAGTTGACATATGGTATGTTTGTTTTTGATGATGAGCAATCGATGAGCATTTCATGAACAATACAAATTGATGTAATGTGAATATGTGAAACATAATGAGAATGTCAAGTCAAGCAAATGTTAATCAAGAAAAGCAAATGCTAATCAAGAAAAACATGTCTAACTTGTTCATTTATATGTTCATTATATCTCACTAATAATTATCTTTTAATGTAGGTGTGAATGTACACAAGACAAACAACAAAATCCAAGTGCAAAAGAACAAGACAAGCTACTGGAACAAGTAGCTGTCAACAGATGAATAGTGTGCTGTCAACAGATGAATAGTTTACCTGTCGACAAATACACACAGAAAATGGTTTCCCAGAAGGTCAGTCTTCTGGTTTTTGCAAACCTGTTAGCACTTGTTGACAGCAGCAAGTCGGCTATCGACAGACGGAGTTTTGGGAAGATCTAATGGCCAAGATATGATCTATATTTGGGTGATCCCTTTAAGCACGACTCTCCATGTTTGGACACCCATATATAAGGATCATATGAGGCTATTTTCACAGCAAGAAGCCACCATACCAAACCCTAATAAAAAATCAAGAGAGAAAGCTTCTTCCTGCTGCTCTGCTTCAACCCTCCGTCTAGGAAAAGGAAGATCCATCTTCAGAACAGATTTGAAGCTAGTTTGTCCGTCTTTCAAGCTTCTCCATCAACTAATACCTGTCAAGACAAAGCTTGAAGTTCTTCCGGACGACCACCACGAAGAGTTCTTCATCATGATATACTTCTACATCTCTGAACTCTTCTACTTCTACACCTTTCATATCTTTGTATGTGTGGTAGTGGTTCAAGTGTTCCTTGTGCTTGATCCACATGTGGATTATTGTTCTGGTTGCGTGTTTGCATCAGACAACATGTGTGTGGTGTGTTGGTCAGATCAAGGCTAGAGGATCTGATCTATTGTGGACTTGATCTAGCGCGTGTGTGTGTGGTTGAGCCGTTGTGCTCGTGTGTGTGTTGTACTCAGTTCTTGAGTAGTGTGTCCTCACTATGTGAGGGGTGGACGTAGGAATCACATGGTGTGATCTCCGAACCACCTAAAAAATCCCTTGTGCACTGTGGTTTGATTTGTGGTTTGCATTGTGTTGCGCTAGATGCATGCTTAGGGATTTCGTCTACACACTACTTGTTAATTTATTCACACACATTACATCAGATCAAAGGGGTTTTGATTGAGTAGATCTATTTATCCGAAGTAATTTTCAAATTGCTTAAGTTTTTGCTGCAAATCTATTCAACCCCCCCTTCTAGCTTTTCCATAACCGAATATTCGATCCTAACAACTTTGAGCTTCACGTTTCATGATTAGTCAAAGTCAGCTTCGCAATGATGTCCAACCAAATCTTCATTTCCCAAACAAGGAATACCATTCCACCCCGAATTTGAAAGTTCTCTTTGAGCTACTTGCTGGATCCAGTTTGCCAGTATGGTTCCTATTCAGGATGCCTCTTATCCCCATTCATTATGTCAATCACCTCATTCCCCATTGATCCGCTCATTAGATGTGAACCGCTCGAAGGCCAGAGTCTAATCGACCCACCGGGACAGTACCTAGCCCCTAATGAACGAAACCTGCAAGCCTAACATGGCCAGGGTACCTCTTCATCAAAGGGTTGATCATTTCTTTTCTTTCAATCTTTATTCATCCTAGATTGGATCCATCCGTGCACTCTGTTCCAGCCATGTTTGAAGATCGCCAGATAATTATCGCTGTAACGACCCTCCTTATACCGGTACAGATATACCATCCCACATCGATATAGAGAGCATCGCTACAGTGGGACATGTGCCCAACACATGTACAATAGACTGAAACGTACACAAATATAACACATAACAGCGGAATAGAAAGAACTGGTAATAAATCTCTTATTCCATCATCTACATTTATACAGAGGCTATATAGTACAAAAAGGAAACTAACTATTTCATAACTGAGAATTTTAACAAAATACATTGTCCACCTCGTGCAAATATAATGAATTACATAACTCAAATGTAATACAAATCTCCCTTTTATTACATACTATGAAAGGAAATACAACGTTGCTATCTCCACAAGTAATCTCCTACTCTCGCTCCGAGTCACTCCGAACCAACTCCTCAGAAGAAGTAGAGACACCTGCAAGTGTACGCTGAAGCAAGGATGAGTCCAAAGACTCAACAAGTAATTTCCATTCACACTAAGCATACTTACATCACATGGCTAATTGCATTTTTCATAACACAACTATTACATATAGCATGGATTAGTTAATTAGCTATAGAAAATAACTAAACATGATAATTCTACATTTACAACACATGATACTTGATTTATATTTTGATTCACAAAATTTAAATCTATGACATGCTTTCTACGCATTCTTTAACATAGAATCTAATTTTACATTTCATCACATGTATGCCTGCCTTGCCCACTAACTCTTGGAGTCTATGGTCGACTTTTTGTTGCTCGATCACCTCATCCAACACCGAAGACTTAATGGACAACTGAGCTACAAAAGCCTAACACAAAGATGGCTCTAACTCAGTCATCGCACACGCCTAATCCTCCAACATCTTCCAATCCTGCTGGAGAGATGACCTCTTCCTACTAAGGGCATCCGCTACAACATTCGCCTTTCCCGGATGATACTGAAGGTCGAAGTCATAGTTCTTCAGGAACTCAATTCATCTACCTCAGGTTTAATTCCTTTTGGAGAAAAGATACTATAGACTCTTGTGGTCAGTGAACACCTCAAATCTGACAGCATAAAGATAGTGTCTCCAGATCTTCAGTGCATGCACCACTGCCGCAAGCTCCAAATCATGAGTCGAATAGTTTCGCTCATGCTCCTTCAATTAACGAGAAGCATATGCTACTACCCTTCCTTGCTGCATCAATACACAGCCAAGGCCAATCCGAGATGCATCCGTGTAGATAGCAAAACCCTCTACACCGCTCGACAAAACTAATACAGGAGCTGAAGTGAGTTTAGTCTTCAATAATTGAGAACTACTCTCACATTCCTCGGACCAAACAAACTTCACTCCCTTCCTGGTCAGCTGAGTCAATGGGGCGGCGATGGATGAAAATCCCTCAATAAATTGCCGGTAATAACCCGCCAAACCAAGGAAACTCCGAATCTCCGAAGGAGTCTTGTGAATCTCCCAATCCATAACAGCTTTCACCTTTGCTGGATTAACTGATACACCAGCGCCATAAATAACATGCCCAAGGAAATTAACCTCGCGTAACCAAAAATCACACTTGCTGAACTTTGCATACAGCTTGTGCTCACGGAGAACTTCCAATACTACCCTCAAATGCTGACGGTGTGTAGTCTCATCCAGAGAATAGACCAACACATCATCAATGAAGACTACAATGAAACTATCTAGACACGGTCTAAACACCATGTTCATGAGATCCATGAACGCTGCAGGGGCATTGGTCAGACCAAAAGGAAGGACCGAAAACTCGTAATGTCCATAACGGGTTCTAAAAGCCGTCTTGGACACATCCTCACTCTTAATCCTCAACTAATGATAACCATACCACAAATCAATCTTAGAAAGGACTGATGCATTTTGCAGCTGGTCAAACAAATCATCAATCCGAGGTAAGGGATACTTGTTCTTCGCCGTCACTTGGTTTAGCTTTCTATAATCGATGCATAACCTAAGTGACCCATCCTTCTTCTTCATGAATATGACAGGTGCGCCCCAAGGAGATACACTAGGGCAAATAAATCCCTTATCTAACAGATCTTGCAACTGCTTCCTTAGCTCCGCTAACTCTGCAGGTGCCTTCTAGATAGGAGAGGTGCTTGGAAGCAACTCTAGGGTAAACTCTATCTCTCTAGCCAACGGCAATCCTGATAAATCTTCGGGAAAAACATCTGGAAACTCCCGCACAACATATATCTCCTCAAGAGTAGATGACTCATCAGCCTTGGGTACTAATACCACACTGGCAAGAAAAGTCACAACCCTTGCTCACCATTCTCATCGCCCTCATGGAAGAGATGACAAACTTCCCCGCTAAGTTCCTCAGAAAAGGATGAGAAAATTCATCCTCACCAGGAATGCAGAAAACGATCTTCTTCCCATGACAATCCACTAGCGCATAGTGCTCCTCTAGCCAATCCAGACCAAGAATTGCATCATAGTCCTTCATCTTAAGCAAGAAGAAACACCCTTCTAATACTCTATCCTCAATGCACACCGGTAAAGATGGAATACACTTCCTAGTCGATACCGTACTCGCAGGTGTGTGCACAGACAAAGGGACTTCTAAATTCTCAGACTCTATCCCTAACTCTAAAGCTAACTGCCTAGCAAAACGCTCGGAAATGAACGAGTGGGTAGCACCCGTATCGAACAAAACCCGAGCGTGAACACCCATGAAAAGAACCGTACCTTCGGTGACATGCTCCGCCTGCTAAGCATCCTCACGAGCTAACGCAAACACTCGAGCTGGGGCTCGAGGTCTCCCTGGTCGTCCTGTCGCTGGCGCTACTGCTACTGCTACTGGGGCTGGTGCCGCTCCACGCTGTGCTCCCTGCTAAAGCCTGGCATAATCCTTGATCCTATGCTCACTGCTCCCACACTTCAAGCACTTCCCTGCCAATTTCCAACATTCCGAACCACCATGTGCCCTCACGTAATGAGGACACTCCTTCTTGCCACTGGGGGAATGTTGAGAAGATACCTAACGACTTCCCGATGCCGCGGGACGCTGCGGTGACTGATGTGCCGCCTTCTTTCTTTCCTACCTATGGAACAGAGATGCAGGCCTCTTCTGAGAAGCCTTCTTCCCCTCAAGATACTGCTCCATTTCTCCTTCCTTCCGATAAGCCGCGCTAAGAGCCTCATCGAGGTTACGATGGTCAAATGCCAGCAACCTCGTCCTCAGTGATGGCCTTAGACCCATCACGGACTTCTTCGCCTTCCTGCGCTCATCAGTCACAATAAGGGGTGCATATTTGGATAGCTTGGCAAACCTGGCCTCGTACTCCAGTACGGTCATAGAGCCCTGAGTCAAAGAGAGGAACTCCTGCTCCATCTTGTCCTGGATGTGCTCCGGAACAAACTTGGCTCGGAAGAGCCTCACGAACTCGTCCCAAGCCACCTCAATAGCACCGCCCTCAAATCGGGTACGAAGTAATGAGGACCACCATACATCGGCTCGCTCCTGCCAGAACCACCCATAAGGACTAAACCGAATATTCTAAACTCAGAGAAACTAAATGCATATTTATACAACACATACCTGTAGCATGTAGGTGGCTAAAGTGACCCTGTCATCGTCGGCGCACCTAATAGCTCGGAAGATCTTCTCGATCTCCCTCAACCAGCTCTCAGCTAATAATGGATCGCTCTCCCCCTTAAAAGAGGGTGGCGACATCCTCTTGAACCGTTCCATGATAGAGGGACCACCATGGTCCTGAGCCTGGGGAACTGGCACTTGAGCCTACTACAGCAAACATCATAAGCAACACATATAGCATAGAAACATAATAAACATATTATCAAGTAAAACAGACTACTCTGTCTATCGTTCTAACCTGAGCCTGCTGAGCCTCCAGTTGAGCCTGGAGTGCAGCCTAGGTGTGGGCCTGCATCTGCATGGCCTGCACTAAACCTTGCATGAACACTTCAAGTCTACTGGTGGCAGTGGAGGAAGCACAGGACCTTGAGGTGCTGGGGCCTACTGCTCATTCCTCTCCTCTCTCCTCTGCTCACCCTCACGAGCAGACACTACCACGCCTACCATGCGAAGCCATAGCTGCAAAAGATTCAATCTTAATTAAGGACTAAGTTATCAAATTTTCCTAACCATATTCTTAAATATGTGAACAATCTATACAAACTTAGCATATAATGAAGATGATGGTATATGCATATCTACGTACAATTTCAGCCTGGGGTCTCTGATACCAATCTCTGTAACGACCCTCCTTATACCGGTACGGATATACCATCCCACATCGATATAGAGAGCATCGCTACAGTGGGACATGTACCCAACACATGTACAATAGACTGTAACGTACACAAATATAACACATAACAACGGAATAGAAAGAACTGGTAATAAATCTCTTATTCCATCATCTACATTTATACACAGTCTATATAGGAAACTAACTATTTCATAACTAAGAATTTTAACAAATTACATTGTCCACCTCTTGCAAATATAATGAATTACATAACTCAAATGTAATACAAATCTCCCTTTTATTACATACTATGAAAGGAAATACAACGTTGCTATCTCCATAAGTAATCTCCTACTCTCGCTTTGAGTCACTCCGAACCAACTCCTCGGAAGAAGTAGAGACACCTGTAATTGTACGCCGAAGCAAGGATGAGTCCAAAGACTCAGCAAGTAATTTCCATTCACACTAAGCATACTTACATCACATGGCTAATTGCATTTTTCATAACATAACTATTACATATAGCATGGATTAGTTAATTAGCTATAGAAAATAATTAAACATGATAATTCTACATTTACAACACATGATACTTGATTTATATTTTGATTCACAAAATTTAAATCTATCACATGCTTTCTACGCATTCTTTAACATAGAATCTAATTTTACATTTCATCACATGTATGTTGCTACATAATAGCAATTAAGCATAGAGTTTACATTAAAAGGAAATATTCATATCACATTTCTAAACATAGTTAGCTTGCTGTTTTACATGGAATTTACACATTCATAACAGAAAATACATGCTCTCATATCACATTTACATATCTACATGTTTGGTTACTCATTTACATAATTTCACATTCACTTTTCACATAAGCACAAATTCACATTATTAACATTTATATGCTGTGACACATAGTCCAAACCACCTATAGAAGGAAACACATTTATCACATCACACATATATCCATCACCTAGGTATTTCAGTGATAAATCTTAGTTAACTGCGCAGAACCGGGAGAAGCCCTCTCCACCCTAACCAGCGGTACTTGTCTGCCTCCAGGATTTTATCCCAATGCCCATGGGATTTCACACACATATGAACCTTCCCGTAGGGACTTTACTACGGTACAGTTCCACAGCCCTCTAAGGTAGCAGTGTCACCCATTGTCACATTTACACATTTGCTCAATTTTTAACAAACACTTAATGCACAGCTTAACACATTTGCTTCATGTTCACACATACACACATTGTAGGGTTACCTAGCATGGTACTACTGTTTTCAGGGTTAAACAAACATCATTTACAACTAATCCTAATCATGCGGTAATTATTTAATTTATCACAATTTACATTAAGCATGCTTAAATTGGCCATTCTCTCATGAATTAGTGAAATTAGTATCTACTGTTATCAGATTTACATGAAAATTTAACCACATACTGTTTACAGGTTGAGCATCATGCAGACCAAATTTCACAATTTTCTGAATTACCCATTATTTACGAAAATTAAAATAGTCTCATTACACGATTCGTAAATACTCAATTCTGCATGGTTCACGGTAGTAAGAATACACTAACTAGTTCATAACATGCATCTTACAGTCAGGATTTCACATATGCTTTTTCTGGAATTTCAACTATGTTGCTCAATTTATTTGCAATTTTTAAACAACAATACATAGTCACTATTTTATAGTCCAGAAAATGTAATAATTAACACAGTCATCAGAAATTCACCACATTTTCACAACATGCTCTGATATCTATGTAAATACCACAAGAAATTTCTGACATCATGATTACTCATAGAACCACATAACAGAAATTAAAACATGCTCAAGATAGGATTTCAAAATTTTAATAATTATTACAGTGAACGAAAAATTATCAAAATCACATAGCATGCTCCAATAAACATACTTTACAATATATAAATTTTTACCATATATCCTCATGCGTAGAAAATCCAAAAAATTTTAGATCATTTATAGAAAAATAGGCACTCTGTCACTGTCTGAAGAACTTGGCGGCAAGGGGGTAGTCATTTACCCATGTTAATGGCAACATAGGGTGCCGCCAACTTAGGATCTTAGCGGCAAGAGATACTGTCGTTAAGTTGCTGTCTGTGCAAAACACAGACTAAACGAGAAAGATCGATAGAAGGGGGGTTCCAGGACTCGAATAAAAATCCGTAAAATATCCTAGGACCTACTAGACATATGTATGGATGATGTGAAGGGTTTACTTGCCTTATAAAAATCTACCACTGAAGATTTGTCTCAAAGAAGCTCTCTTCGGCCAGAGCTAAAGAGCCACCAAATCTCCCTCAATCCGACTTCTGTGTCGATGCAGACTGCCACCCAGTGTCGGAGAAGACTTCCTAAACGTTTAGACTCCCCTCCAGTCGTAGAAGATCGCCGGAAGGAGCCACCAATCGCCGGATCCATGGGTCCAAAGTTTGGGGTTCGCACAGAGAAACTAGGGTTTTCTCAAGAGAGCAAAAGGTACCCTATCTCAACGAAGAGAGGGGTTTTATAAGGTCAAGGGTTCGGGGACTTGATAAGGTATGGGTTGTATCCGTTGGACGACGGTTTCTAAAATAGAGACTGAAGAAATCGCGGGCGTTTTCAGATCTAAAGCACAACAGATCTGGGGAGGTTGACGTCCATATCCTTGGCCACCTGACTGGGGTTAGCGTCCATAGATGTGGACGCTGACTTAGGATTGGCGTCCACTCATGTTGACGCCTATTGGACACTCGGCTAGAACTCAAAACTACAGAAAACTATATTTACACAATACAACTACATACCATTTACCATACATACTTTAAAATACTATTTATATGATGTAAATATATAACATACACAACCAAATATACATATATGTACAACACTACTCAAGTAGTTTATATGTATACATAGCTACCCACACAAGCATTAATTCCTCACACAATCAAACACCTATATAAGAGTGCAAAATTCTAGGGCCTTACACTCGCTGCTTATTCGTTTAGAATGAGTGTCTCTTTACCATGATGCCCGCTTTTCATCTCATTCCGCTTCATTCAACGACATCGTCATTTCATGCCATCTCCGCTCCACTATCACTCCACTCCCTTGCAAAGCAAGCATCAAGGAGAGGCAATCTGTAGACACCCATTTCTGACCCATAAGCTGAGCCAAATTCCTTATCACATCATTGATGCCCCACGTTGGCTCATCATCACCATACTGGCTTTATCCGATCATGGTATCTCCCTATTAGTTCATCACCATAGTGGGCTCTTCTTGGTCAAATCATTCAGTCTTCATCATCATCTTGTAGCTCTCTGAGTTGGAAATCCAACATCACAAACCATGTGTCAATCTGATACTCATGCAAGAACAATAGACACTTTGAATGAGTCATATGGTGAAAGATCCCGAAGGCGACAATGCCCGTGTCGCATTTATATTCATAAGGCGATGCCCTTGCCTGTCACGTTCATGCCTCCAGGAAATAATCGATCATTTCAAAAAGGCGATAGTGCGATACGTCGCATTCTCATTTGGCTTTTTAATTCACTAAAAATTTGCCAAAAAATGCTTCAAGACTTCCTTCTATGGAAGGTGACGTATCGAGGTGTCGCGATCTTGCAGCAACAGATAGGATGTCGCGTTCTGGTTTCCTTCCCATGCACATGCAACGTGGCTTTCCTATTCACACTCAGACCCTTGCTATTCTTGAATAATCCATCTTTTGATGGGTCTATAGGTCTTCAAATCTTGCCAATCTTGGAGGAAACCTTCCTCAGAACCTCCTTGCCACGTTCTAACTCTCCTTGCACCAGCACAATTACCTATGCTCGGATTTCAACTCATTATTCTCTTTCCATCCCATTCAGGAATAATGGCCTATAAAAGTGTCTCTAGGGCACGGTTTTGAAGACTCTTAGCATCTACTTCTTTGTCTCCCAGAGTGCTACGAATATCCAGAATACCCTTCAACCTCCAGACGACCAGGAAGTGCCCACCATGGCATTTTCTTCCCCTCTATTCTTTCTTTCTCATGTTCTTCATTCATTTCTCTGAATTTTCTTCATGCATGCACGTTTAGATTTCTTCCTTTTCATAGTTTTTCATTAGATCACGTCCCACACACCTGTTTTAAACACATAGAGGGGTTAAAACACCACCCCCACATGAGTTCCCTCCATATTGTTATTTAAATGTTGCGGAAAAGCTGCTATGTAGAAATCTAGAGGGGGGGGGGTTGAATAGATTTCTAAGACTTTAAAAATTCACTTCGATTAGATCTTAGACAAGTTAAAGTCGATTTGAAAACTAAAGATCTATGACACTTCTGAAGAAATCAAACCAGTTGGATGATGAAAAAGCAAGCGAGCCTATCAAGCATCTAACGAAATAAACAAGCAAGCCACAATGACAGAGAGATTTAGGGTGGTTCGGAGTACATAACTGTGTATCCTACATCCACCATCCACACACACACATACAATGTGGCATATCTTGCCAGTTCAGAAAGACTTCCCACAACACACATACTCTGAGATTTAGAAATCCCAGACAAGACCACACACACGTGAAATTGGGCACAAGGATTGCACCACTTTCACAAAAACACACAGTATAGAGTGAAATTGAAATGAGAAACCAGTCGGAGCAATTAAATTTTAAATTGAAGAGGATTGGTTCGAAGATCCCTGTTTCTGCTTTAGGAATGGGGATCAGTTCTTCTGCTTCAGCTCCAGGAAGAAGACTCAGATGGATCGAAATTCTCCTTCAATTGGATCATCTAAGGTGTACAAAGCTCTTGTTCCTTCAGATCTGGGAGCAATTCGCTAGGTTGGAGCCTTCCTCAGAAATTGGCTGGAATTCTCTATAGTCTTGGAAGAACAGAAGTGTGGCTCGATCTCTCTTTAAAGCCAAGTGGATAAGGGGTTATAGCCCCATGGGTCCACAAAATATCTTGGCATCTGTGGGCATAAAAGTTCCCGCCCAAAAAGCCTTTCCCAAAAGCTTCCACGTGTCCCTGTTAATTAGATCAAAAAGAGAGAGAAAAAAATAGACTGACTGTGTCGACACACCTTACCTATGTGTCGACACCCTGTCCCAGTCATCACAAAACGATCTCCTGGAATCTGGAACCAGTGTCGACACACAACTAGACTGTGTCGACACCACTGGGTGCTTACTGATGACTTTGTTCTGGGACAGTGCACTAGTGTCGACACACAGTTGAGCTGTGTTGACACCACATACCATTTCTTGAGCTGTAAATGAAAGAAACTTTGTGAGATAAAAATGTAAGCATGATAAGCATGATTTCAAAGTATTAATGAATCACATTTGACAATCATCAAAATAAGAGATCCAACAATCTCCCCCTTTTTGATGATGGCAACTATTATTCATTAAGTAACTTTGACTTTCTCACACATATGACTTTAAAAATACCTATTCACAATTTCAAAGCAAGTCATAGGCATAACAATGACATCCACAATTTTTTATCAATAGCATCCAAACATTTTCATTTCTTTGCAAACAAACATGTCGTTCACTTGTGACAAATCAGTCATACAAACATTCAGCAATGCAAAAATGTGCTAGCATTCACATCAAAAAGAAATGTATTGCCCCAAAGAAGTTTAAAGATTATCATCAATTTTTTCAAAAGTTTTTCTCATTTCCCAGATGCCAAAAAGTAAATCATGAATCCTTCTCCCCCTTTGACATCATCAAAACAAAAGATATCAACCAGAAGGGGGTGGAGGAGGAATAGGCAATAAGATGGTTTCCATGGACTTCAATCTTGCTTCTATAGCAGACAGATTTGATCTTAATTGATTCTGCATTGTTGAAAGTCTGGTGTGTAAAAGATCTTCCATCCTTTGATGATTTTCATACATATTCTCTTGAAAGACACTAGTTGCATGATGAGATGAGGAAGATGAGCTGGGAACAGTGCCATTGTGCATGAAATTTGCAAAGTCATACTTTAGAGCTGTCATCTCTTGATCAATGTGAGTCATTAAGTTTTTCATGCCTTCCATATCATCAACCAAATGTGCAAAGGATAATCTTGTTTTAGAGACTTGAGATATAGCTTCTTGACTGTTGAATAGTCCCTTTTGAGTGTTAAGCAAAATGCCTTCAAGAACTGCTTGAATCTTGTCCTGGAGATCCTTAAGTTGGGTACATACATCACCCAAAGTACCAATCAATCTATTGAATCTTCTAGTGGCATGCTCAGTTGCTTCATGCTGTCTCACAAACTGACCATTCACTGAATTTTCTAACCTCTGAATTCGAAGTTCAAATCTGTTGGACATTTCTGTCATGGTGGAATTGAGAGTTTCAAACTGAGTAGTAGAAATGTATATAGCTCAGGTGGAATGGGAGGTCCACTAGATGAACTGGAGGCTGAGCTGTGATGTTGGGTGAATATGGTTGGAGGGACATGTATGTCTGATGGAGGTGGAGAGGCATGAGGAGGAAGCACAGTTTGTGGTTCAAAAGGAATTTTAGGATTCTCAACCTCAATTTGTGGCTGGTCCACTGGATCACCTTGGGGTCCTGCATCTTCGGGAGGAACTTGTTCTTGAATATGGTCAACAGGAGGCTCTGGCTCTACAACCTGACCTCTTAGAACCTGATCTCCCTGAATTTGAAATCTCATGAATTTCTGCACATGATGTAAGCAGTAAATGTTGCTTTGAGGAATTTTCTAAACCTTCTCATTTTCAAAAGAGACTCCAAGGTTTTTAAAAACTGTTGTGAGGTGAGCAACCTATGGCAAGGATCTGTGTATATCTTTTCTGTTTGTCTCAATTTCAGAGGATTGCCCAACGGGCTCAATGTGCTCAGGAGCTATTTCCTCTATCCTTCTTGCAACTGCAGCAGGTTCTTCAATTCTAACTACTGCTTCTTCCTGTTGGACTACTGGAATTTCAAGAGCTTCAGCAATGATTTCCTCTCCTTCTGCCACAGAGGTCTTGGTCCAAACGTTTCTCACTAGAGAGAAACCACTTTTCTTTAAATTTCTGGACCGAATAGGCAGGCCCATCTTCTCCATCACTTCTCCCTTCAGATCAATTCCATAGTGCTTGAAAATTCTTGTAAGCAAATGAGCATAGGAAGGGATACTGCCAACTTGTTTTTCTTATCCCAGATCATCTCTACAACAAACTTCATTCTTTCAATAATTACCTGAGCCATGTTGATGCTTTGATTTTGGATGGCTCAGAACATCATGTCTGAATCTCCTTTTGGGCATGTAGAAAAGGTGGCGCTCTTTGGCACCAAAATCTGACAAACTATAAAGCGAAGAATTCTGTTGAATGCATTCATCTAGTTGATGTCGATTTTTCCATCCTTCAATTTGTACTCTGTTCTAATAATTCCTAGCCCCTTGGCATGAATGTCTACGGAGTCCACTGTACAGTGACCTACTGTAAATACTCCAAATAGCCTCTCCAACAGGTCATACGTGATATGAATGGATGTACCTTTTACTGTGGAGGAGAGGGACCCATCTTCTTCTGTCTTCAAACATGTGTAGAAGAATTTGGCTATGTCTGGATAGCCTGGTTCAGAAACAGTTACCATCTGCGTCCACTTCATCCTCTCAATGGCTTCCACAATACTGTGCATACCATACATCTCTAAATCCTCAATGTCCACTACCTTGTTTCCGCAAAGCTTGATCCTGACAGCCGTAAATGTTTCCTACTGCTCTGCCATGAGGAAGATGACGTTGTAACCTCCTACGCTGCCAGAACACCTAGAAGCGGCCATGGAATCGAATAGGGAAAGTTTCTAGAGGATTATGGAGAAGAAAGGAACAGAAGCCCTCAAGAAATTTAAGCGGGAATAGAGAGATTCTTCGAAACCTCATAGAGGGGATTGTGGAGTTGATGAGGGTTTCGCAAGCAAGCAAATTGAAGGAGAAGAGAGAGAGAGAGAGAGAGAGAGAGAGAGATGAAATCGATGCGGCAAGGATTTCGAACTTAACGGCAGGACATAAAGTGGCTTTTTGAAACGCCAGAGTATTAAAAGTGGATAATGGCAAAAGAGGAGATGATTACGTAAATAATAAAGAATTGATCTTGAAACATCATAGCAAATTTATGACACAGGCAATAAAGATTTGCTTAATTTCAACAGGAAGGATAAGTATTATTCTAAAATTTATTATTTCAGTTTTGTACAGATATATCTGTTACAAATTACACATGCCTAGTTCCCTTCTAAGAGATGTAAATCTCTCTTCAGGTAAGGCTTTTGTAATGATATCTGCTAACTGATTCAACGTACCTATGAAAGAAATATTAATATTACCATTAGATACATGATCTCTAATAAAATGATATCTAACCTCTATGTGTTTTGTCCTGGAGTGCTAAACTGGATTTTTCGTGAGATTTATTGCACTTGTGTTGTCACACAGCAGTGGGATGGTCTTGATGTACAGTCCATAGTCCTCAAGCTGTTGTTTTATCCATAAGAGTTAAGTGCAATAGCTCCCAGTAGCTATGTACTCAGCTTCAGCTGTTGATAGTGCTACTGATTTTTGCTTCTTTGAAGACCATGAAATCAAGCATCCTGTAAGAAATTGACAACCACTGCTTTTTCTGTCTACCTTGCATCCATCATAGTCATCATCAGAATATCCAACTAAACTAGTTTCACATGATTTTGGATACCATAGTCCTAGGTTATGAGTTTTATCTAAATATCTAAAAATCCTTTTTACAAATATTAGATGGGATTCTTTAGGATCAGACTGATATCTAGCACACAAACATACACTAAATAAGATATGTGGTCTACTAGCTGTCAAGTAAAGCAATGATCCTATCATACCTCTGTAAAGTTTTTGATCAACTTTCTTACCTTCCTTATCACTGTCTAACCTTGTGGATGTGCTCATAGGAGTGGGCAGTGGTTTAGCATTGTCGAACCTGAATTTCTTCAATAATTCTTTGGTGTACCTTGCTTGACAAATATGTGTACCTTCTTGGCTTCCAAGAAAATAGTTGAGCTCTCCCATCATGCTCATCCCAAATTCTCCCTGCATGAGCTTTTCAAAGTACTTGTACAAAGATTCATCAGTAGATCCAAATATAATATCATCTACAAAAATTTGCACAAGTAATATGTTCTTGGCTTTTGATTTAATAAACAGTGTGCTATCTACCTGACCTCTAATAAAGCCATAATTTAGCAAGAATGCACTAAGACTTTCATACCATGCTCTAGGTGCTTGCTCTAAACCATATAATACTTTATGCAATTTAAAAACATGGTTTGAAAAATCTAAAGCATCAAAACCAGGAGGCTGTTCTACATAGAGTTCCTCCTTTATATAAGCATTTAAAAAAATAGATTTTACATCCATTTGAAAAAGTTTTAAATCCAATGCACATGCATAAGCAAGTAAAATTCTAATAGCCTCTAGTCTAGCCACTGGTGCATAGGTTTCATCGAAATCTATGCCTTCCTCTTGGGAATAACCTTGAGCAACCAGTCTAGCCTTGTTTCTAGTGATAACAACAGCTTCATCCAATTTATTCCTGAACACCCATTTGGTGCCAATCACAGGATGGTCTGATGGTCTTGGAACAAGGGACCAAACTTGATTTCTCCTGAACTGATTAAGTTCATCTTGCATGGCTAAAATCCAAGATTCATCAGACAGTGCTTCATTGACTATCTTCGGCTCAATTTGAGACACAAATGCTAAATAATCACAAGGAATAACATTACCTCTAGTTCTTACCCCAACCGATGAATCTCCAATGATGTTGTCCTTTGGGTGATCCTTCCTGTATCTCAATTCCTTTAGAAGATCATCATGAATGATTTCTTTTTGTTGCAGTTCTTCCAAGGGTAGATCTTCATTATCTTTGATAGATGTTTCCTTCAGTTTCTTGGAGAGATTTTCTGCATTTTTATCATCACTATCGACTTCCTTTCTCAAGGAAGGGTTAGACTCATCAAAGATAACATGAATAGTTTGTTCAATTAATAAAGTACTTTTATTAAAAACTCTATAGCCTTTAGGTTTAGAAGTGTACCCCATGAAGATTCCTTCATCAGATTTGGAATCCAACTTACCTAAATCTCTCTTAACATTGTTGTGAATGAAGCATGGACATCCAAAGGTTCTGAAGTGGCTGATCCAGGGCTTCCTTTGCTTGTACAACTCATCTGTGGTCTTCTTTAGGATTGGCCTGATCATGACTCTATTTATGATATAACATGTTGTATTTATAGCTTCTACCTAGAAGTATCTTGGATGATTGTATTCGGATAGCATGGTTCTAGTCATATCCAACAAAGTTCTGTTCTTCCTCTCAACTACTCCATTTTGCTGTGGTGTTCTAGGTGCTGAGAAATTATGTTCTAAACCTTCATCATTGCAGAATTCTGCAAATCTATCATTTTGGAATTCTCCTCCATGATCTGAACGAATGCCAATGATGCTGAACTTCTTATCCTAATGAACTACTTTACTGAACTTCACAAAACTATCAAATGTGTCATCTTTATGCTCCAGAAATGATACCCATGTGAATCGTGAAAAATCATCGACTATTACTGTGACGGCCCTCATTATACCGGTACGGTTATACCAACCCACGTCGGTATAGCAAGTGTCATCACAGTGGGACATTTACCCAACGATACATTCAGCTGAGATACACGTGAATATAGAACAGAGTAGCGGAAGTAAAAAGAACTACTGTCTTTATTCATTCATCATCCACATTTAACACACATGAAGTTGCAATAACATTAAAGAACTTAAAAGTTCACATAATTTAAATTGCTGAAAATTTAATACATAAATGTCCACCATTATACATTCTTTCCATGATAACGCTAATACAACGTTCAATTTACATACTATGAACGCAAAAGTCACAAGTGCTCCAAAGACTAATCTCCGCGCTCGGAGTCCGTCTCCACCGTCTCCTCCAATGGTGCCACGTCACCAACTACACTTGTACGCCGAAGCAAGTAGTGAGTCTAAAGACTCAGCAAGTAACACCACTCATACCATACACGTACATGTCATAGTAGGCTCTACACACACCATTGCAAAAACTCAACATGTATCATGCTTAACGCTTGAAATGAATAACCAACCATGATAATTCTATAAGTAAACACATGATGCATGTTTTCAGATTTCCTTATCAAGATAAATTCCTAACACATGTCTCTAATCATTCCTACTCATGAAATTCTACTTTGCATCTTAACTAAAACATGAAAGCACTTAGCATGATTATCCTACGTACATGAAACAAAACACACCTAGCATGGAATCTACACATTCTTGTGCATGCACACAAACATTTTACACACTTTAACTTGCTGGTTTTCACATGATTTAGCCACCATAACCCTACACATAAGAGCTACAATGTTATTTAAAATACAACATGTGAACAACCAAACATGAAATCTTGTGCACATACTTGTTAATTGTCCCTAGCATGGATTCTAGGCATTTTACACATATAAACATGTTCCCAACATAATGAAGCTACTGATTTAACATGGTTTCAGATTTGTCACAACATGGATTACAATATCATATCCTCACATTTTGGTCTCACATTTTCTTTACACAATTTCCAATTCACATAAATTGCACTTTACACATACACATTACACATTGTTCACTTTCACATTAACACATGAACACATGCGCATTTACACATTTACACTTTCACATTTAGTGCCGTGACACATAGTCCAAACCACCAAAGAAGGACACAACACATCACATCACATAGATGCCATCTAGGCAATACAATGGCGACTCTTGGACTGCGCAGACCGGGAAAACAAGTCTCCACCCTAACCAGTGGTACTTGTCCACCTCCAGGATTTCCCCCTAATGCCCTTAGGGTCACTTACACATTGAACCTTCTCAGGGGGACTTTTCCCTGATACGGTTCCACTGCCCTCTGCGGAAGCAGTGTCACATTTGGCACAAGTTACACATTACACATTTTTACCGATTTTAACACATAGGTTCACACATATCATTCTCATTTCATTCACTTTCTCACTCACATTAACATTTATCTGTTTTCCTAGCATGACACTACAGATTTCAAAATCTACATTCAGGTAAATATCACCGATCAGGTCGGATTACACTTAAATCGAATTATTTCACATTAGCATGCATAAATTCACAATTTACATGGAAAATTCATATTGTATCATCTACTGGTCCAAATGACCAAAATTTTAACCACAAGCTATTTTTGGTTTTAGAATCCCACATGCAAATTTTCAAATTTTTCTGAGCTAAAAAAAAATTACAGAAAATCTAACATTTATTTCACATGCTATCCGCAATTTGATTTAACGTGGAGTTACACACAAGCACAGTTTTAACCACTCACTTTCTGAACCCTAACGGGCATGGAACTACAGAATTCATTCCCAAATTATTGGACAATCCATTAATTTATGGAAGATTTATCATGACCTAGCATGATCTCTATTTTTTTTAAAACAAATTTTTTACAATAATTCACACAAGCATGGGAATAATCTCAGAAATCTAGAACAAGGACTGAACCTCACATGCATAATCCTTACAAATTAGGGCATTCAGACTTGTCCTAAATCATGTAAACATGGTTTAACAAGGTTAATACTCATCACGCATGTATCTTCATGAATTAATTGAGTCCTAACATTCATGATAGTCCATCCACACACACCACATCCATCACTTCAACATTATACATACATATAAATGATTTACAGTATATCCTCATCGTGAAACATATCGAAAATAATCGTATAGAAGGGCAGAACAGGTCACTGTTCTGTCCAGATGAACTTGGCGGCGGTCTCTGGCCGCTAATTCAAGGTTAACGTCATAGTCGATGGACGCTAAGCATAATCTTAGCGGCAAGGGACATTGCCGTCAATGCCAGGTCTGTGCAGAACACAGACCCGAGCTCCAAAGATGGGGTGAATTTGGGGGGGTCTAGGACACGAGGGAAAATATACAAAAATAGTAAAACCATCCTAGACACATACAGGGATGTTATGAATGGGGTACTTGCCTCTAGAAAAACTCCAAGGGATCTAAATGGGTCGGAGAAGCTCTCCTTGGGCAGTCCCAAGAAGCCTCCAAAAGAGCTCTCCTCCGGGTTCTAGGTCGATGCAGGTGTTGCAGCAGTGGTGGGGAAGCCTTCCTCGATGATCCAGCAAGCTCCTTGTTGTATCAGGTGGCCGGATCAAGCTCTAGAAGCTCGGATTTTGGGTTCCAAAGTGGGGTTTTCCTCAGTTCAGAAAATAGGGTTTTCTTCTTCTTTCTCTCTTGTAAAAGGGTAAAGAGAAGGGTTGGGGAACAAATTCTGGTTTAGATATATGGGAGAGGCTTCTCTCCCACGCACAGGGTGATAGGATGGCTCTCAGACCGTTGGGAGACAGCTCCCCAATGGGTGAGTTGCCTTGCCTCCGGAATTTCTGGCTCTGCAATGCATGCAGGTCAAAGAAGTTGGCATCCACATCGTTAGACGCTGGGATTAGTGTTGGCGCCCATGGGTGGACGCTGACACCTCATCGACGTCATGCTATTGACGCCAATATGGCCTTCGGGCAGAAGTCTAAAACATGCAGAAACCATGCACCTTTTACACCTATATACATGCTATATGTATACGTTATTATGTACACACTACCATCAAGCATTACATACATTATTTATACCTAAGCTATACACATACACACATAAGTATACCACTAATACATACGTAGGTACATACGTACGTACATATACGACACGAGTTATTTACATGCAATAATGCAGTAAAATTCGAGGGCCTTACACCCTCTCCCCCTTAAAACAAACTTCGTCCTCGAAGTTAGAACGACACTACTCAAACAAAAGGGGATACTTCTTCTTCATCGCATCCTCAAGCTCCCAAGTAGCCTCCTCTCGTGAGAAGTTCCGCCATAGGACCTTCACCGACCCAATACTCTTGTTCCGGAGATGCTGAACCTTCCGGTCAAGAATAGCTACTAGTTGCTCGACATACGAAAGATCTGGCTGGATCTCCACTGGCTCATGACTAATCACATGAGACGGATCTCGGACATACTTCCTGAGTATAGATACGTGGAATACAGGGTGAACGCTAGCCAAAGCTGGGGGTAATGCTAGCTCATATGCCACGCTGCCCAAACGTCTGAGAATCTTATATGGGCCAATGAACCTAGGGCTCAACTTACTATGCCTGCCAAATCTGACAACACCTCGAGTAGGCGATATCTTCAAGAAGACATGATCGCCAACCTCGAACTCCAAATCCTTTCTCCTGTTGTCGGCATAGCTCTTCTGCCTATCCTGTGCCGCAACAAGCCTCTTCCTGATAAGCTGGATCTTATCCGAAGTTTCCTGAACTAACTTCGGTCCGATCAACTGCCTATCACCAGTCTCCTCCCAATACAATGGAGATCTGCAGGGCCTACCATACAACGCCTCGAATGGAGCCATACCAATACTCGCATGAAAGCTGTTGTTGTATGCGAACTCCACAAGAGGTAAATGACACTCCCAATCATCCTTCCAATCCAGAACACATGCTCTCAACATATCCTCAAGCGTCTGGATAGTCCTCTCGGACTGTCCATCGGTTGGGGATGAAACGCCGAACTGAGCTTAGCTCCGAACCTAAAGCATCCTGAAGACCCTTCCACAGCCTCGAAGTGAATCTCAGATCTCAATCCGAAATGATCAACTTCGGCACACCATGCAATCTAATGACACTACTAACATACAATCTAGCTAAACTCTCTACCGACTGCTTCTTCTTCATAGGCAAGAAATGAGCAGTCTTCGAGAATCTATCTAGAACTACCCAAATCGAGTCATTGCCCCTTCTAGATCGAGGCAAACCCGAAACGAAGTCCATAGTGACAGCTTCCCACTTCCACACTGGGATATCCATCCTCTGCATAAGGCCGGATGGTCGCTGTCGCTCGGCCTTCACTTGCTGACATACTAGACATCTAGACACATAATCCGCAACATCCTTCTTCATGCCGGACCACCAAAATGATCTCTTCAGGTCTTGATACATCTTAGTGTTACCCGGATGAATAGAGAATCGCGACCTATGAGCCTTCGCTAACACATGCTCACGGACATCTACTAAATCAGGGACACAAACACGGTGCTGAAATCTAATCACACCATCCACATCACGAGCAATGCCTGCCTTGCCCACTAACTCTAAGAGTCTAGGGTCGGCTCCCTGTCGCTCGATCACCTCATCCAAAATAGAGGATCTAAGGGATAGCTGAGCTACAAAAGCCTGACACAGCGATGGCTCTAACTCGGTCATAGAGTACACCGCATCCTCCAACATCTTCCAATCCTACTGGAGCGAAGACCTCTTTCTACTAAGCACATCCGCTACGACATTCGCCTTCCCAGGGTGATACTGAAGGTCGAAGTCATAATCCTTCAAGAACTCAATCCATCTTCTCTGCCTCAGGTTTAATTCCTTTTGGGAGAAAAGATACTTTAAGCTCTTGTGGTCAGTAAACACCTCAAATCTGACACCATAAAGATAGTGCCTCCAGATCTTTAGTGCATGAACCACTGCTGCGAGCTCTAAGTCATGAGTCAGATAGTTCTTCTCATGCTCCTTTAATTGACGAGAAGCATAAGCCACTACCCTTTCTTGCTGCATGAGCACACAGCCCAAACCAATCTGAGACGCATCTGTATAAATGGCAAAGCCCTCTAGACCACTAGGCAATACCAATACCGGAGCAGAAGTAAGCTTAGCCTTCAATAGTTGGAAGCTATGCTCACATGCCTCAGACCATACGAACTTCTCACCCTTCCTGGTCAGCATTGTCAAGGGGGCGGCGATGGATGAGAAACCCTCAATGAATCGCCGATAGTAACCAGCTAACCCAATGAAACTACGAATCTCCGAAGGGGTCTTGGGAACCTCCCAATCCATAACTGCCTGCACCTTCGCTGGATCAACTGCAACACCAGCGCCGGAGATAACATGCTCGAGGAAATTAACCTCGCGCAACCAAAAATCGCACTTGCTGAATTTTGCATACAGATTGTGCTCACGAAGAACCTCTAACACTAACCTCAGATGCTGACGGTGCGTGGCCTCATCCGGAGAGTAGACCAACACATCGTCAATAAACACTACGACAAAGCTATCTAAGTAAGGCCTAAACACCCTGTTCATGAGATCCATGAACGCTGCAGGGGCATTGGTCAATCTGAAAGGAAGGACCAAGAACTCATAATGTTCATAACAGGTTCTAAACGCCGTCTTGGACACATCCTCACTCCAAATCCTCAACTGATGATAACCAGATCACAAATCAATCTTAGAAAAGACTAATGCCTCTCGCAACTGGTCAAACAAGTCATCAATACGAGGTAAGGGATACATGTTCTTCACAGTCACTTGGTTCAACTTCCTATAGTCAATGCACAACCTAAGTGACCGGTCTTTCTTCTTGACGAATAATACAGGTGTGCCCCAAGGGGAAACACTAGGGCGAATAAATCCCTTATCAAGCAGCTCTTGCAACTACCTCCTCAACTCGGCTAACTCCGCAGGTGCCATCCGATATGGAGCCTTCAAGATAGGAGAGGTGCCCGGAAGCAACTCTATGGTAAACTCTATCTCTCTATCCGGTGGCAATCCAGACAAATCATCAGGAAAGACATCTGGAAAATCCTGCACTACCTCAATCTCCGCAAGAGTAGGTGACTCATCAGCCTCTGGTACTAACACCACGCTGGCAAGAAAAGCGTCACAACCCTTGTTCACCATGCGCATCGCCTTCATGGCAGAGATGACTAACTTTCCAGCCCAGTTCCTTGGCAAGGGGTGAGAGAACTCATCCTCACCAGGAATACGGAAAACGATCCTCTTCCGACGACAATCCACTAATGCATAGTGCTCCTCCAGCCAATCTAGACCAAGAATAGCATCATAGTCCTTCATCTTTAGCAAGAAGAAACACCCATCTAGGATTCTATCCTCAATGCACACAGGTAACGACAGAATACACTTCCTAGTCGATACTGTACCCGCAGGGGTGTGCACAGACAAAGGGACATCTAACTCCTCAGACTCTATGCCTGACTCTAGGGCTAACTGCCTAGCGAACCGCTCGGAAATGAATGAGTGAGTAGCACCCGTATCAAACAAAACCCGAGCGTGCACACCTAAAAGCAAAACCGTACCTTCGGTGACATGCTCCGCCTGCTCGGCGTCCTCACGAGCTAAAGCAAACACTCGAGCTGGGGCTCGAGGCCTTCCTGGTCTTCCTGTAGCTGGCACGGCTGCCGCTATTGCTAGGGCTGGCGCTCCACGCTGAGCTCCTTGCTGAAGTCTTGGGCAATCTTTGATCTTGTGGTCGCTGCTCCCGCACTTCAAGCATCTACCCGCTACCAACCAACACTCGGAACCACCATGTGTCTTCCCACAGTGGGGACACTCTTTCTTCACACCAGGGGAACGTACAAAGGTACCTGTGAACTGCCGACTGCCACGGTTCGCTGCGGTGTCTGGTACACCATTTTCTTCTTGTCTTGCCGCTGGAAAGTCGCTGCTGGCCTCTTCTGCGAAGCCTTCTTTTCCTCCAGATATTGCTCCATCTCTCCCTCTTGCCTACACGCAACACTGAGGGCCTCGTCCAACGTGCGGTGGTCAAACGCCACGAGTCTCGTCCGCAGTGATGGCTTGAGTCCCATCACGAACTTCTTGGTCTTCCTGCGCTCGTCTGCTACGATATGAGGTGCATATTTAGAAAGTTCAGAAAATCTTGCCTCATATTCCAGCACGGTCATGGAGCCTTGAGCCAAAGATAGAAATTCTTGCTCCATCCGATCTTGCACATGCTCGGGGACGAACTTGGCCCGAAAGAGCCTCACGAACTCGTCCCAAGCGACATCGATAGCTCCGTCCTCGAATCGGGTACGCAGCAATGAGGCCCACCATACATCAGCTCTTTCCTGCAATACACCTTCGTAAGCTCCAACTAACAGTTCTAACTAAACAAAACATACAATCATACAAAATCAACACATACCTGTAGCATGTAGGTGGCCAATGTAACCTTATCATCATCTGCACACCTGATGGCTCGGAAGATCTTCTCTATCTCCCTCATCCAGCTTTCTGCCATCAACGGATCGCTCTCCCCCTTAAAGGAGGGTGGCAGCATCCTCTTGAATCTCTCCATGGTAGAAGGTCCACCATGGTTCTGAGCTGGTTCTTGAGCCTGCTACATCACACATCAAGCGATATACAATCAACATAATATCACATAAGCAATTAAACAGACTATTAGTCATTTCATTAGTCTAACCTGAGCCTCCAACTGTGCCTGGAGTGCTGCCTGGGTATGAGCCTGGGTCTGCATGGCTTGCACCAGACCTTGCATGAATACTCTGTAGTCCACAGGTGGCGGTGGGGGAAGTACAGGACCTGGTGGTGCCGGGGCCTGCTGCTCCGCCCGCTCGTCACGTCGCGGCTCGTCCTCACGGGCCGGCGCTCCACCACGCCTACTTCTCGAAGCCATGGGTGTAATAAAATTTCAGCCACCATTAGAGCTAGGTTACTAAGTTTTCTAACCATTTTCTTATCTATCTTTCATTCCTTATTAATCAATTCTCCACATGTGGACATACTTAGCATGCAATGAAGATGATGACTTATGTATATTCATGTGCAATCTCAACCGGTTGCTCTGATACCAATCTCTGTGACGGCCCTCATTATACCGGTACGGTTATACTAACCCACGTCGGTATAGCAAGCGTCATCACAGTGGGACATTTACCCAACGATACATTCAGCTGAGATACACGTGAATATAGAACAGAGTAGCGGAAGTAAAAAGAACTACTGTCTTCATTCATTCATCATCCACATTTAACATACATGAAGTTGTAATAACATTAAAGAACTTAAAAGTTCACATAATTTAAATTGCTGAAATTTAATACATAAATGTCCACCATTATACATTCTTTCCATGATAACGCTAATACAACGTTCAATTTACATACTATGAACGCAAAAGTCACAAGTGCTCCAAAGACTAATCTCCGCGCTCGGAGTCCGTCTCCACCGTCTCCTCCAATGGTGCCACGTCACCAACTACACCTGTACGCCGAAGCAAGTAGTGAGTCTAAAGACTCAGCAAGTAACACCACTCATACCATACACGTACATGTCATAGTAGGCTCTACACACACCATTGCAAAAACTCAACATGTATCATGCTTAACGCTTGAAATGAATAACCAACCATGATAATTCTATAAGTAAACACATGATGCATGCTTTCAGATTTCCTTATCAAGATAAATTCCTAACACATGTTCTCTAATCATTCCTACTCATGAAATTCTACTTTGCATTTAACTAAAACATGAAAGCACTTAGCATGATTATCCTACGTACATGAAACAAAACACACCTAGCATGGAATCTACACATTCTTGTGCATGCACACAAACATTTTACACACTTTAACTTGCTGGTTTTCACATGATTTAGCAACCATAACCCTACACATGAGAGCTACAATGTTATTTAAAATACAACATGTGAACAACCAAACATGAAATCTTGTGCACATACTTGTTAATTGTCCCTAGCATGGATTCTAGGCATTTTACACATATAAACATGTTCCTAACATAATGAAGCTACTGATTTAACATGGTTTCAGATTTGTCACAACATGGATTACAATATCATATCCTCACATTTTGGTCTCACATTTTCTTTACACAATTTCCAATTCACATAAATTGCACTTTACACATACACATTACACATTGTTCACTTTCACATTAACACATGAACACATGCACATTTACACATTTACACTTTCACATTTAGTGCCGTGACACATAGTCCAAACCACCAAAGAAGGACACAACACATCATATCACATAGACACCATCTAGGCAATACAATGTCGACTCTTGGACTGCGCAGACCGGGAGAACAAGTCTCCACCCTAAACAGTGGTACTTGTCCACCTCCAGGATTTCCCCCTAATGCCCTTAGGGTCACTTACACATTAAACCTTCTCAGGGGGACTTTTCCCTGATATGGTTCCACTGCCCTCTGCGGAAGCAGTGTCACATTTGGCACAAGTTACACATTACACATTTTTACCGATTTTAACACATAGGTTCACACATATCATTCTCATTTCATTCACTTTCTCACTCACATTTACATTTATCTGTTTTCCTAGCATGACACTACAGATTTCAAAATCTACATTCAGGTAAATATCACAGATCAGGTCGGATTACACTTAAATCGAATTGTTTCACATTGGCATGCATAAATTCACAATTTACATGGAAAATTCATATTGTATCATCTACTGGTCCAAATGACATGAAATTTTAACCACAAGCTATTTTCGGTTTTAGAATCCCACATGCAAAATTTCAGATTTTTCTGAGTAAAACAAAATTACAGAAAATCAAACATTTATTTCACATGCTATCCGCAATTTGATTTAACATGGAGTTACACACAAGCACAGTTTTATCCACTCACTGTCTGAACCCTAACAGGCATGGAACTACAGAATTCATTCCCAAATTATTGGACAATCCATTAATTTATGGAAGATTTATCATGACCTAGCATGATCTCTATTTTTTTTAAAACAAATTTTTTGCAATAATTCACACAAGCATGGGAATAATCTCAGAAATCTAGAACAAGGACTGAACCTCACATGCATAATCCTCACAAATTAGGGCATTCAACTTGTCCTAAATCATGTAAACATGGTTTAACAAGGTTAATACTCATCACGCATGTATCTTCATGAATTAATTGAGTCCTAACATTCATGATAGTCCATCCACACACCACATCCATCACTTCAACATTATACATACATATAAATAATTTACAGTATATCCTCATCGTGAAACATATCGAAAATAATCGTATAGAAGGGCAGAACAGGTCACTGTTCTGTCCAGATGAACTTGGCGGCGGTCTCTGGCCGCTAATTCAAGGTCAACGGCATAGTCGATGGAAGCTAAGCATAATCTTTGCGGCAAGGGACATTGTCGTCAATGCCAGGTCTGTGCAGAACACAGACCCGAGCTCCAAAGATGGGGTGAATTTGGGGGGGTCTAGAACACGAGGGAAAATATACAAAAATAGTAAAACCATCCTAGACACATACAGGGACATTATGAATGGGGTACTTGCCTCTAGAAAAACTCCAAGGGATCTAAATGGATCGGAGAAGCTCTCCTTGGGTAGTCCCAAGAAGCCTCCAAAAGAGCTCTCCTCCGGGTTCTAGGTCGATGCAGGTGCTGCAGCAGTGGTGGGGAAGCCTTCCTCGATGATCCAGCAAGCTCCTTGTTGTATCAGGTGGCCGGATCAAGCACTAGAAGCTCGGATTTTGGGTTCCGAAGTGGGGGTTTTCCTCAGTTCAGAAAATAGGGTTTTCTTCTCCTTTCTCTTTTGTAAAAGGGTAAAGAGAAGGGTTGGGGAACAAATTCGGGTTTGGATATATGGGAGAGGCTTCTCTCCCACGCACAGGGTGATAGGATGGCTCTCAGACCGTTGGGAGACAGCTCCCCAATGGGTGAGTTGCCTTGCCACCGGAATTTCTGGCTCTGCAACGCATGCAGGCCAGAGAAGTTGGTGTCCACATCGTTAGACGCTGGGATTAGTGTTGGCGTCCATGGGTGGACGCTGACACCTCATCGACGTCATGCTATTGACGCCAATGTGGCCTTCGGGCAGAAGTCTAAAACATGCAGAAACCATGCACCTTTTACACCTATATACATGCTATATGTATACGTTATCATGTACACACTACCATCATGCATTACATACATTATTTATACCTAAGCTATACACATACACACATAAGTATACCACTAATACATACGTAGGTACATACGTACGTACATATACGACACGAGTTATTTACATGCAATAATGCAGTAAAATTCAAGGGCCTTACAATTACAAATCCAAAGTTCTTTCATCCCAGGCTGGTGGTTCTCATTGGTCCAAACAGATCCATATGTAATAGTTCTAGTGGTTTGGAAGTAGTGACCACTGTCTTTGATTCATGCTTCCCTTTTGCACAAGGTTCACAAATGCTATCTAATCTTGTGTTTATCTTTGGCAGTCCTTCTACTAGATCATGTTTGATAAGCTTTCTTATTCCATCCAAACTGTAGTGACCTAATCTTCTATGCCATAACTCTGCATTCTGATCTTTGCTTGCTGCTAGACAAACATCTTGATCTTTGAGTTCCTCTAGATGCAGTACATATAAGTTCTTTTCTCTGCTGGCTTCGAAGACAATTGCATCACCTTTGATTATCAGACACTTGGATTCTTGAAACTTGATTTGGTGACCCTTGTCACATAATTGACTAATGCTTATTAAATTGTGCTTGAGTCCTTTGACACACAGAACATCTTCTATGAGGATTCTATCTTGACTTCCAATATATTCACATCCAATTACTGACCCTTTTCCATAATCGCCATAGGTAACTGTGCCTTCTTCATCTTTGATATGAAAGAATAATTTCTTGTTACCTGTCATATGCCTTGAGCACCCGCTGTCAAGGTACCACTTTGACGCTCTAAGGTTTCCCTGCAATAAGTCAATGAGATTTACGTACCCAAGTTCTTTTGGGTCCTGATTGGTTAGTTTCTTCACGGTTTCTTTTAGGAATTCCATTTTACGTGTTTGGTTGTGCAAGTTTTTGGTGTGACCTAATTTGTTACAGTGTGTGCAGCAAGGAATATTTTTTATTATCCTATTTGACTTATGGTTTTTATTTTTATTTACTTATGATTAGGATTTGTTCAGCTACAAATTTTGGAGTTGGATAAATTTTTGGATGAATTACGGTTTCTTCGCTGTCATGTGGAGTGTATCATAACCCATACTTTTTCTTACCTGATCTTCTTGCTCCTTTTAATATTAGAGAGGATTTACCATTGGTAAATTTTTCAATTGTAGTCATCAGATATTCATTATCTTTTGTTAGTGTGTTAATTTCACTTTTAAGTTTACTTATTGTTTCTTGATGTCACGCCCCAACGCGGAATATCGGAGCGCGAAGGCAGTTGCAAGAAAAAGGTATAGAGCGTATACTAGACATCAAACCATTGCACACTGAATAATACTAAAGCAAATCTTTCTCATTAATAATTTTCCAAATGTCTAGTTACAACCACTAATATCAGAGCCATTCCATAGGGCCCAATTACATTGCAATAAAAGGAAATGACTAACTACAACTCTAAGATAACATAATGACTTGAGGGTACTCCAGGCTTCACTCTTGGTCATTCCCCTCTTCGTGAGTGTATGTGTCATCCTCGGTCTCACCTGAGAACACAACATCAAATAATGTAGGTGAGCGATAACGCCCAGTAGGACTTAAATCTCAGGCTCAAGCAGGCTTTAAATAATTAACGTATTTAATGGCAGAGTATCTAAAGATAGCAGGTACAAGAGAGTCAAATATAGCAAGAGGTAGCACAGTAGCACGAGAGCGAGTATAGTTTCCAAAGTAGCACAAGTATCGAGTATAACACGAATAGCAGGATCGCCATAGCACAACTAGCACAAGTATAGTAATAGCACGACGAGTATAGCACTTGTTTGTCATTCTAGAGATCGAGAGAGTATAGCACGTTTTGTGTTTTTTATTGTCATATAGATAGTCGAGATAGATAGCACTTGAGTGTAATGCCAAACACTCTGATCATTTAACTCCCATGGGCACTAGCAATTTCGGGCGCACATCCCAGGACCAGATCGGGCCCTTTATATATTGCCAGGCATTGGTTATATTGTTTATCTTTAGACAATCAGTCAATGGCCAGTATAGAGTACCAAGAAATAGATAAGAGCACAAGATGAATAGATGAGCTAGTAGAGTGAACGTGAATAGGTGAGCGAGTAGAGTACAGATGAGAGCTAGTGGTCATTGCACGTAATACGTTGAGTAATCAGTCGATAGTAACAGTTGCACAACACGCGCACTTGTGTTGGCAGTCAGGTGGAACTCACGACCCTACCACTGGCCTTGTTATGCACAGGTCCAGAGGTCCGACGTGATTTAAGACGAGAGTGAATCTCTAATAGCCGTTTGGATCATATAGATCCCTAAAGGGTATCATAGGTATTAGGGTACAACCGGCTCGTCGACCATGTGGGAATCCATGATCAGAGGAGACTTACGGAAGCCTTGTGCAAGAGTTCACTAGTCCGGCGAAAGGAATATCCGACGGAGAGTTCACCACAAGCCAAGTAAAGTGTGTATATAAAACATGTGCTCGCGTTCTAGAGGAATTATAGAACAGTGGAGCGTCGATATCGTATATAAACAACGCAAGAAAATGAATACAAGTCCTTTAAATAGGCAATTAATATACTTTATTCCAATAAATTACCAGATACATTATGAGATATTTTCTGCAAGATTTCAGCCATATATGGATGGTTCGAGTGTGTGCAAGTGCAAGAGAAATCATAGATAGAAATAAGTCGTGAACATGTATTTTAAATCATTCAATATAGCACCATTTTTAAGTAGGGTTTTTAACTGGGGGTATAACGGTAAGAAGGCGACATAGGTCAATGAGCATTGCGACAGGGGCCAGGCAGAACGCGACAGGGTCCTGTACGGTTGCGACATGGCTGTCTGTTTCAGGCGGCCAGAACGCGACGTAGGTACTGTCGCATTCAGAAAGCGACAAGGAAGGCGTCGCGATGGCTTAAGAAAGTGACAAGTGGATGGTCGCAATCAGACCCAGAAGGCGACATATCGGCCTGTCGCAATCTGGTTGTCTGTACCTGGCCCTGACAGGATTCAGACTAGGCTTTGGATTGCGGGCCACTTGAAATCGAATGATACAGGGTGCTTTGAAAAATCATAACTAATTGTATAGTGAACGAAAATCATGAAACTAGTTGCAAATTAAACTAGACATGTAAGGGTACTTCCAATAAATAGGGATTCTAGAGAGAATGGTTTGAACATGGTTTGAGCATGAACAACAACGAGTAACACAGAACATGACATAGAGAGCAAGACTGATTTATTCGAGCAACATGCTCAAGGAATTTAGGCTTTTTAGGGCAAATGATCCCTAACAACATGAAGTATCTACAGTAAAACTTTCTTAGCATGGGATCAAGTACATATAGAGATTTTGAATTAAACATGACACCTCGGGGTTATCATGTTTGCAGTTCTTCAAAAATTAAGACAAAAGATAGAATGGATGGAAAATATGAAACTTGGGGTTTTCGTTCAAGAGGGTAGGAAGAACCTACAGAAAAGTTTCATGGTTTATGCTTGTGAAAATGCCTACCTTGACTTGATTTGTCTTCTAGGGCTAGAACTTGAAGACACGGAAGAGCTTCAAGCTCTTCTTCTCTCCACGAAATCCTCTCCTCCTTAGCCTTTCTCCACGTCCACAACTCTTGGCAACGAGCTAGGGTTGCCCAAGAAGTTTAAGAGGTGTATTTATGCAAGTATGTATTTCTATTCCTACTATTACTCTAATTCCCCTTTAATACGAAATTTCCTTACTTCCTCCTTCCTTCCTTACTTTCCAAACTCTATTTAGACTTGGAAAAGATCCAAATTCGTGCTAACCCATATGGGGTAGGTTTAGGAATCCAATTCCAACTCTAACTTCCTATTTAATGCATTAAATACCCTTTTCTATTTAGGTAATAATTTAGTTACGAATTTAGGGTATTTTCCTATTATTCTCCCTTTGTAAATTCATATTTTGACCCAATAAATACTAGAAGATCCATTAAGCAAAGCCCATTACTCTTTTCCATCTAATGGGTTTTATTTAATGCTCTAATTAAATATCCATTTAGCTAGGTTTTAATTCTTTATTTAATTTTTTATTTTCAAAAATTCAGGTTTACTACACATGATCTTCTAAGATTATATATTTTCATTCTTAATTTTAATATCTTCACATAGCAGTTCATTCTTCTTTTATGTTTAGAAATTTGTTTTCTCTAGCTGTTCAGCTTCAGATTTTAATCTGAGTTGGTAATTTCCAAACATGCAATTTTTCTTGTTTGTTTTTAACACCTTACAACATCTTTATACTTACTGTATAATTCGTTAATGCATCTTCTAGACTATCTGAATCAGATTCATTGCAAGAGGTGAAAGATGAGTCCGAAAGTACCTTTTCATCAACATTTGCCATGAAGGCCAAGTCGGCCTTTTCTTCTTCTTCTTCGCTAGAGCTTGACTCACTGTCTGAGTCACTTTCATTGTTCCATGCAGCAGTCATAGCTTTCTTCTTGTATCTTTTGAATTTCTATGTGTTGTTTTTTTTCTTGAACTCAGTTTTCTTTAACTTGGGACACTCGGCTTTGATTTTCCTAGGCTTCTTGAACTCATAGCATATCAGTTCTGGTTTCTTAACATCCTTGCCTTCAGGTCTTTTAAAGTCTTTACCTTTCTTGAAGTATCTTCTTCATGACTGGTATTTTTTCTTGGCTAGAATGCGCTGCAGTCTTCTGAAGAGAAAGGCTTCCTAATCTTCACTGCCTTCATTACTTCTTTAACTTTCTGACTCGCCCTCAGAACTACCTTCTGTGGCCTTTAGAGCATTGCTATGTTTCTTCCTCTTGGAGAATTCTCCAAGCCTTTCCATATTTATCTCATGAGCCATTAATGACCCAATGAGCTTTTCAAGTGACATTTTTCTGAGGTCGTTGGCTTCTTCTATGGCTGTCACCTTTGGAGTCCATGAAGTTGGTAGAGATCTTAGTATTTTTCTCACCATGTCTCCAATTTCATAAATTTTTTCGAGTCCAGCCAAACCGTTGGTGATATCTGTAAATATGTTGTACATTTGGGTGATGGACTCTCCTGACTGCATTTGAAATCT
Organism: Colocasia esculenta; assembly: GCA_014218235.1. Taxonomy (NCBI): domain Eukaryota; kingdom Viridiplantae; phylum Streptophyta; class Magnoliopsida; order Alismatales; family Araceae; genus Colocasia; species Colocasia esculenta. The sequence goes on from CM024762.1 coordinate 99,092,197, forward strand.
TTTATACTAAGCTACTAGGATGTCTATTCTTGTTTCCTTTACCTTGTCAGTTCCTTCATATGTGATCCTTAATTTTTCCCACATTTCCATAGCTGACTTGCAGGTGGAAATCCTGTTGAATTCCTTCTTGCTCAGAGCACAGCACAATATACTTTTAGCTTTGCTGTGTAGGGATATTTTCTTCTTGTCATCATCTGTCCAATTTTCTCTATTGTTGACTACCACTAGGTCTCCTTCTTCGATGATAGACTAAAGCTGGAAATCGAGACCTTGAAGAAAGAAATCCATCCGAGTCTTCCAAAAGCTGTAATCTTCACCATCGAAGAGAGGAGGTCTGTTGATGGACTGACCTTTTGCATATCCTTGAGCTGCCATTTATCTTTGCTCTTAAGATCGTGAGATCTTCTTCTTGATGAGACTTGGCTCTGATACCACTTGTTGCCCAGATAGCAAGCCGAGAGGGGGGGTTAATGGATTGCTACAAGTTCTTTTCAAAGAGAATTCCTATAAATAAAATGCTTGATAGTAAACACTAAGTTTGATAGTTAGAGTTAGTGATAATGAAGACATAAAAGCAATCACACAAACAACATGAGATTTTTATCCTGGTTCGAACCTCCTATCCCAAGGAGTCCTACGTCCAGTGCCCAAGCAACAACTTGGGTTTCCACTAAACAAGGGTACAGTCCCCCTTATGGACACTTACACATCCAGCAACAGCTGGCCTTCTCTTCTCTACTAGAAGAGGAATTACACCACCTGATTCAACAAGTCTTCTCTTCACACCCGAAGAGGAATGCCCATAATGATTTTGTTAAAAGAGGAGGGCCCTAAGACCAAGCTTATAGACAATGCTTGATCTGAGGCGAAGTCTGAGAGACACCAGATAATCATGAATGAACTCTCTCTCTCAGACCTACGCTAGCTCTCAAAAGGAATGGAATGAGATCTCTGAGAGCTAAGAGCTTTTGACGGTTGGAATGAGAAAGCTGGCTCTTCAAGCGACTTAGATGTGCAACTTCTCTGAAGGTTCAAAAAGTACTTTTGATAGGAGTCACCAGTCTTCTTTTTATCTTCTTTGGAATAATCTGACCATCGAGGTGTCTGTTGAAATGTCCGTTGTCTCACAGTCTTCATGCACGTTAGAGAGACTGGTCCGAAGCATGGAGTAGGTGAGCCTGTAGCCATTAATGCTAAGATTGACCCTTACACCTTTAGGGAAAGATTGTCTGAATCTTCTATCCTCATGACAGGTTGATAGATCCATCTTTGACGTACTTTACTACAAAGTCCTGCATACAATAAATGTTGACACCTAGACAACTTTTCTTTGTCTAAATTGTCAGTCAACATTAGTGGTCGTGGTAGAAGATACACCAAGAGGGAATGTTATTCTGTCATCACATAAGCAAGAGTTTTATGTGACAAGTGAAATAAGCAAGGATATCGTGTGGAAATATTGTACTACCATAATAAATGATCAAGATCTTAGGATACAGTATGATGCGCAGGAAGGTTTTTGAAATCCACAGAGTCTTAAGCATATGCATTTTTAAATATTATACGGAATGATTCTTAAATAAGAAGATAAAGCAAGACTGTTCAGGAGCTTTATAAGTTTACTTGAAAGTGAAGAACATTATGTATAGAAATGATATTGATATCAAATCGATGATACAATCATGTGAGAATGTAATCCATGTTGAAACAAAGTCGATGTGAATATAATCCATGTTTAATATAATGAAATTGATGTTCTGTACAAGTCATTACTTAACAGAAATCGATGAGAGATGAAATCGTCATTTCAATAGAATCGTTGTGGCGACCAAATCGTGTTTCTATAATGAAATTGTTGTTTTAATGAAATCGATAAGGAAATCGTTGTTTAAATGAAATCGATCATGAAATCATTGTTTTCATGAAGAAATCATTGTTTAAGTAAAAGTGAATCGTTGTTTCGAGCAAATTGTTGTTTAAGTGGGAAAATCATTGTTGTGGTCAAATCGTTCTTTAAGTGAAAGCAAATCGTTGTTGCAATCAAATCATTCTTTAAGTGAAAGCAAATTATTGTTGCGATCAAATCATTCTTTAAGTGAAAGCAAATCGTTGTTTCGATTAAATCGTTGTTTAAGTAAAACAAATTGTTGTTTTACTTATGATCATTGTGAGATGGAAATCATTATTTAAGTGACATGCGGAATCGTTATGGCGATCGAATCGTTGTTTCTATAAGAAAATCGTTGTGTTAGACAAAATATGCATTTGAACTTACAGCAGTGTGTGAGGATAACTTACAGATTTGCTAGATTTATTTTTTGTTGATAATCTTTAGAACCAATTGTTAGAAAGCATTTTACAAGGTTTTGTTAATCACAAAAAATTACATATATAATTCATGACAAATTTATATGGAGATGGACTAAACATCATCCCCCCCCGCCTGAGAATTGTGTGTGTGTGGGGGGGGGGGGGGGTGTATAGTGGATAACCATCTACAAAATATCCAAAATGGCCTAAGAATCTGAGGTGAGTGCAAAGCAACACACCCGCTAATTCTCTGGGCAACTTTTCCCTCGACAACTTGCTTACAAGAGGGCTCAATTCTCTCGAATTTTTTTGTCAGGATAAAGTGCATGTATATGCTTGCATAGCATAAATTTAACTACAGCTCGGTGATTAACCAACAACCCATATGATAGGAAACTCTAGGGAAACCCACCTGGCTGTGATTATAAGCACAAACATGGCAAAAGACATATGGTCGGTAAGACAACTATGGGAATGTCGGAATAAAGGTATGCAGATTTGTGCCTTCTTTGAGTGCATTCATGAATTGAACTGCTGTAATGGCTTGATATGTCCCTAGGTATGTCAAGTAGTTGTTGGAGCATGGCTTGTCACTTGGATACTATTTTCGACTTGATGCTTGACTATCAGTCTTTGACATGGACATGGAAGTTGATCTTTTGACTTTGACAGTGATGTGGGCCTTTGACTCGATGCAGCATTGTGGGCCATCGACCTAATGCAGCAAATTTTTCTCTGACTTTGGAGTATCTCATACCTTGGTGATATATTTGGATGTTGTCAGCCCTTTTGCAGATGGCTTATTGCTGATGCCTTTTGGTCTAAGTGGCTTTTGACTTTTTTTGGCTTTTTTCCATTGTATAGCTTCTAGACTCTATGCCTTTTATATGACGTTGCATCTGTCATTTTTTAGGAGTCCTCCACTCCTTTTGCAAACAAACACAATACTCATTGTAGACACCCATTTTTTTGCAACATATCGAGCAAATTTCATGTTACACCACATGCCTCAAGTGGCTCTCTTCAATTAACCTCTTGAGGATTTCATGATTTTCCTATTTTTTTAGATTTTTTTGGATTTTTCTAAAGAGGTCTAAAGGGGGGCCTATTGCGACGACCCTCCTTATACCGTACGATTATACCAATCCACGTCGGTATAGTGAGTCCCGTCACAGTGGGACATTTACCCAACACTAGTACACATGGCTGAGATGCTCATAAATATAGATACAGAGTAGCGGAAGTAAAAGAACTACTTGTCATTTCATTCATCATCATCCACATTTAACATACATGGTTCAAATAACAATTTTTAAGAGAACTAAAGTCCACATAAATAAAATACTAAAATCAGATTACATAGCTTGTCCACATTACATAATGTTCTATTACAATGCCTCAACTACATACTATGAAAGCAAAAGTCACAACGTCGACTCCACCAAGCTACTCGCCACGCTCGGAGTCACTCTCCACTGTCTCCTCCAAAGGTGTCGGGTCACCAACTAAACCTGTACGCCGAAGCAAGGAGTGAGTCTAAAAGACTCAGCAAATAACTCCATACACATCATTCATGCATACATCACAGTAGGTTCTACATTCCAATTCACGAAGCAAAACATATAGCATGCTTGAACATTGATAAGAGACAACCTATCATGGTATTTCTACAAATTTAAAACATATGGTACATGACTTAAGACATTCCAAAATAAATATCCTATCACATGCTTACTACTCATTCAATCACATTAAGCTACAACATGATAGCAACTAACATGGGATTCTCACATGCATAAAAGGAAACATTCCTATCATGGTTTCTACACATTCTTGCACATGCACACTATCATTTCACACACTTTAAGGTTGCTGTTTTGACATGGATTTAGCAATTCACATCCTTCGCATGAGAGCTACATTCCCGATTATACTACAACATGATAACAATTTAACATGGATTTGTTCACACATAATTGAGACATACTCCTATCATGGATTCTACACATTTTTACACCTATAAAACATCATCATAAACACATTAGGTTGCTGTTATAACTTATTTCACATTACATATCATGGATCACAATTTCACAATCTAACGCATGGTTTTCATGTTTGCACAATTACTCATTCACATAGTTCTCTTTTTACACATTGCACATTTACACATATTCACACTACACAATTTACACATATTCACATTCACATTTCACAATTTAGTGCCGTGACACATAGTCCAAACCACCATTAGAAGGACACATCACATAACATACACATAGACGCCACCTAGGCAACACAGTGACGACTCTTGGACTGCGCAGACCGGGAGAACAAGTCTCCACCCTAACCAGTGGTACTTGTCCACCTCCAGGATTTCATCCTAATGCCCTTAGGATCTTAACACATTGAACCTTCCCATGGGGACTTTTCCATGGTACGGTTCCACGGCCCTCTATGGAAGCAGTGTCACACATGGCACATTCTTACACATTACACATTCCGATTTTAACACACATATTACACATGTCTTTACATTCTCCCACTTATACACATGGCTCTGTTTTCCTATTCATGATACTACTGTTGACAGAAATCAAACATTCAGTACCTTACACTAATCAGGTTGAAACATATATAATCAACCATGTTCATATTAGCATGCGTTGAACACTCTTTTCGCATGGAAATTTCATAGAGCACTCTACAGTTATCCAAATAACATGAAATTTTAACCACACACTATTTGCAGGTTCATGACCTCACATGCAAATTTCCAGATTTTTCTGAGTTATCATATATTTACAGAAATTAGAACATTCAGTCTCATGCTATTCATAATTCAATTTAACATGGAACATAACATGAATATCAGATTTGACAGTTCACAGCCCTGAACCTGACATACACATTGTCACAGGAATTTCCCCCGGATTTATTGCACAACACACAATTTACTGTAAATTTTACAAAACCTACGCATGTTTTCTATTTCCAAAACAGAAATTGCAATAAATCACCTGAGCATGGAAATTTCCCAAATTTCAGAACATAGACTGAAATACCTACTCATGGTCTAACAAATTATGGCATTCAAGCTCCTTATGAATTACGCAACAGTAACTAACATGATCAAGGTTTTATCATACATGCATTTTCATAAATAAAACCATTCATGCCATTTACAGAAATTCATAAGAGTCTCACCACACATTCCACCATTCATATTACATAACATATACGTTTACAATATATCCTCATGAAATCTTTCGGAAATTATTCATATAGAAGGAAGAACAACTCACTGTTCTGTCCTGAAGAACTTAACGACATAGTTTGGCCGTTAAAGGAGCTTAACGGCATCATCGTTGGCCGTTAATTGAAGATCTTAACGGCAAGGATCTTGCCGTCAAGTTCAGGTCTGTGCAAAATACAGACCCGAGCTCCAAAAGAAGCAGAATTGGGGGGATCCAGGACACGATAGAATCTCATAAAATAATAAAACCCTACTAGACACCTACATGGACGAAGTGGATGGTTACTTGCCTCTAATAAATCTCCAAAGGGATCAAAGGTGTCGTTGAAGCTCTCCTTGGGCAGTCCCAAGAAGCCTCCAAAAGAGCTCTCCTCCGGTTCTGTGGTGTTGTAGCTTCCAGTCCGTGGTCGGGGAAGCCTCCTCCTATGTCCAAGCTAGCTTCTAGTTGCTGTAGATCGCCGGATGAAGCTCCAAACCGCCGGATCAAAGCATGCAAAGTCCAGCTCTCCACAGTTCGAGCTAGGGTTTTCTCTCCTCTTGCAAAAGGCCAAGAGAAGTCCTTGCAGGTTGCAAAGGGTTTAGTTTATAGGAGAATGGGTTGGGACATCACGCAGGGTGATGTGAAGGCCTGATAGCCGTTGGGGACATCTCCCCAATGGCTGGGCTTGCTTGCCCCCGGAATTTCGGGGTCTGCAGCGCATGCAGGTCAGTGATATTAACGTCCACATCCATGGCCGTTTATTTAAGTATTAACGTCCAACGATATGGACGTTGACTATCATGGACGTCCACCATGTTGACGCCAATTGGCCCTTCGGCCAGAACTTAAAAACATGCAGAAACCATGCGTACGATGTATATATATATATATATATATATATATATATACATGCAATATATGTGGTATAGTATACACACCATCACACATGCAAACATACAATATTTATAACCTATTTACACACATGCACACATAAGTATCACTAACTAATACGTACGTAGATATATATATACATACATGCACACACAAGCATGAATATCCACACATGAAATAAGCAACAAAATTCGAGGGCCTTACACCCTCTCCCCCTTAAAGAAACTTCGTCCTCGAAGTTGAACAAAACTACTCAAACAAAGGGATACTTCTTCTTCATCGCATCCTCAAGCTCCCAAGTAGCCTCCTCTCGCGAGAAGTTCCGCCATAGAACTTTCACCGACGCAATACTCTTGTTCCGGAGATGCTGAACCTTCCGGTCAAGAATAGCTACTGGTTGCTCCACATACGACAGATCTGGCTGAATCTCCACTGGCTCGTGACTAATCACATGAGATGGATCTCGGACATACTTCCTGAGCATAGAAACGTGGAAAACAGGATGAACACTAGCTAAAGCTGGGGTAAAGCTAGCTCATATGCCACTTGCCCAATCGTCTGAGATCTCATACGGGCCAATGAATCTAGGGCTTAACTTACTATGCCTGCCAACCTAACCACACCACGAGTAGGTGATATCTTCAAGAAGACATGCTCACCTACCTCGAACTCTAGATCCTTCCTCCTGTTGTCGGCGTAGCTCTTCTGCCTATCCTGCGCCGCAACAAGCCTCTTCCTAATCAACTGAATCTTATCCGAAGTCTCCTGAACTAACTCCGGACCGATCAACTGCCTATCGCCGTCTCCTCCCAACATAAAGGAGATCTGCAAGGCCTTCCATACAACGCCTCAAATGGAGCCATACCAATGCTCGCATGAAGCTGTTGTTGTATGCGAACTCCACTAAAGGTAGATGACGCTCCCAATCATCCTTCCAATCCAGCACACACGCTCTCAACATATCCTCGAGCGTCTGGATAGTCCTCTCGGACTGTCCATCTGTCTGGGGATGAAACGCCGAACTGAGCTTCAGCTCCGAACCTAACGCATCCTGAAGACCCTTCCACAATCTCGAAGTAAATCTCGGATCTCGATCCGAAATGATCGACTTCGGCACACCATGCAATCTAACCACACTACTAACATACAATCTAGCTAAACTCTCAACCGACTGCTTCTTCTTCATAGGTAAGAAATGCGCAGTCTTCGAGAATCTATCTACAACTACCCAAATCGAGTCATTGCCCCTTCTAGATCGGGGCAAACCCGAAACAAAGTCCATAGTGACAGCTTCCCACTTCCATACTGGGATCTTCATCCTTTGCATAAGACCGGATGGTCGCTATCGCTCGGCCTTCACTTGCTGGCATACTAAACACCGGGATACATAATCTGCCACATCTCTCTTCATGCCAGACCACCAAAAGGACCTCTGCAAATCTTAGTACATCTTAGTGTTACCCGGATGAATAGAGATTCACGATCTATGAGCCTCCGCTAACACATGCTCACGGACATCTACCAAGTCAGGGACACACACTCGGTGATGGAATCTAATCACGCCATCCTCATCACGAGCAATGCCTGCCTTGCCAACTAACTCTAGGAGTCTAGGGTCGGCTTTCTGCTGCTCGATCACCTCATCCAAAACTGAGGACCTAAGGGATAACTGAGCTACAAAAGCCTGGCATAATGATGGCTCTAACTCAGTCAACGCGCAAGCCGCATCCTCCAACATCTTCCAGTCCTGCTGGAGAGATGGTCTCTTCTCTACTCAGGGCATCCGCTACGACGTTCGCCTTTCCAGGTGATACTGAAGGTCGAAGTCATAGTCCTTCAAGAACTCAATCCATCTTCTCTGCCTCAGGTTTAATTCCTTTTGGGAGAAAAGATACTTCAAGCTCTTGTGGTCGGTAACACCTCAAATCTGACACCATAAAGATAGTGCCTCCAGATCTTTAGTGCATGAACCACTGCTGCAAGCTCCAAATCATGAGTCGGATAGTTCTTCTCATGCTCCTTCAACTGACGAGAAGCATATGCCACTACCCTTCCTTGCTGCATTAGCACACAGCCTAAGCCAATCCGAGACGCATCCGTGTAGATAGCAAAACCCTCTACACCGCTCGGCAAGACTAACACCGGAGCTGACGTGAGCTTAGTCTTCAACAATTGAAAACTACTCTCACACTTCTCGGACCAGACAAACTTCACTCCCTTTCTGGTGAGCTGAGTCAATGGGGCGGCGATGGATGAAAATCCCTCAATAAATCGCCGATAGTAACCAGCCAAACCAGAAAACTACGAATCTCCGAAGGGGTCTTGGGAATCTCCCAATCCATAACTGCCTGGACCTTTGTGGGTCAACTGCAACACCAGCACCGGAGATAACATGCCCGAGGAAATGAACCTCGCGCAACCAGAAATCGCACTTGCTGAACTTTAGTACAGCTTATGCTCACGAGAAAACCTCTAATACTACCCTCAAATGCTGACGGTGTGTGGCCTCGTCCGGAGAGTAGACCAGCACATCATCAATAACACTACGACAAAGCTATCTAGATACGGCCTAAAACCCTTTCATGAGATCCATGAACGCTGCAGGGGCGTTGGTCAATCCGAAAGGAAGAACCAAAAACTCATAATGTCCATAACGGGATCTGAATGCCGTCTTGGACACATCCTCACTCCGAATCCTCAACTGATGATAACCAGATCGCAAATCAATCTTAGAAAAGACTGATGCATCTTGCAACTGGTCAAACAAATCATCAATACGAGGTAAGGGATACCTGTTCTTCACTGTCACTTGGTTTAGCTTCTATAATCGATGCATAACCTAAGTGATCCATCCTTCTTCTTTACAATAAGACAGGTGCGCCCCAAGGGGAAACACTAGGGCGAATAAATCCCTTATCTAGCAACTCTTGCAACTGCCTCCTTAACTCGGCTAACTCCGCAGGTGCCATCCGATATGGAGCCTTTGAGATAGGAGAGGTGCCCGAAAGCAACTCTATGGTGAACTCTATCTCTCTATCCGGTGGCAATCCAGACAAATCATCGGGAAAAACGTCTGGAAAGTCCTGCACTACCTCGATCTCTGCAAGAGTAGGTGACTCATCAGCCTCAGGTACTAACACCATGCTGGCAAGAAAAGCGTCACAACCCTTGTTTACCATGCGCATCACCTTCATGGCAGAGATGACTAACTTTCCTGCCAAGTTCCTTGGCAAGGGATGAGAGAACTCGTCCTCACCAGGAATGCGGAAAACAATCCTCTTCCCACGACAATCTACTAACGCATAGTGCTCCTCTAGCCAATCCAGACCAAGAATAGCATCATAGTCCTTCATCTTTAGCAAGAAGAAACACCCTTCTAGGACTCTATCTTCAATGCACACAGGTAACGACGGAATGCACTTCCTAGTCGATACCGTACCCGCAGGTGTGTGCACAGACAAAGGGACCTCTAACTCCTCAGACTCTATGGCTGACTCTAGAGCTAACTGCCTAGCGAACGCTCGGAAATGAACGAGTGAGTGGCACCCGTATCAAACAAAACCCGAGCGTGCACACCTAGAAGTAAAACCGTACCTTCGGTGACATGCTCCGCCTGCTCGGCATCCTCTCGTGCTAGAGCAAACACTCGAGCTGGGGCTCGAGGCCTTCCTGGTCTTCCTGTAGCTGGCGCTGCTGCTGCTACCGCTGCTGGGGCTGGCGCTCCGCGCTGGACTCCCTGCTGAAGTCTCGGACAATCCTTGATCTTGTGGTCGCTGCTTCCGCACTTCAAGCATTTTCCCGCAATCATCCAACACTCCGTACCACCATGTGTCTTCCCGCAATGGGGACACTCCTTCTTCACACCAGGGGAACGTTGAGAAGGTACCTGTGCACTGCTGGTTGTTACTGGACGCTGCGGTGCCTGGTACACTGCTTTCTTCTTGTCCTGCCGCTGGAACGTAGCTGCAGGCCTCTTCTGCGAAGCCTTCTTCTCTTCCAGATACTGCTGCATCTCGCCCTCCTGTCTACAAGCAGCACTAAGTGCCTCGTCCAAGGTACGATGGTCAAACGCCACTAGCCTCGTCCTCAGTGATGGCTTCAGGCCCATCACGAACTTCTTTGCTTTCCTGCGCTCATCTGTCACGATATGAGGTGCATATTTAGATAATTCTGCAAACCTGGCCTCATACTCGAGCACGGTCATGGAGCCTTGAGTCAAGGAGAGGAACTCCTGCTCCATCCTGTCCTGGATATGCTCGGGGATGAACTTGGCCCGAAAGAGCCTCACGAACTCGTCCCAAGCAACCTCAATAGCTCCGTCCTCGAATCGGGTACGCAGTAATGAAGCCCACCACACATCAGCTCTCTCCTGCAACATAACCTTCATAAGCACCAACTAAACAACTTCAACTTAACAGGGGACATAAACAAATAAACTAGCACATACCTGTAGCATATAGGTGGCTAAAGTAACCTTATCATCGTCCGCACACCTAATAGCCCGGAAGATCTTCTCGATCTCCCTCATCCAGCTTTCTGCTAGTAACGGATCGCTCTCCCCCTTAAAAGAGGGTGGCAGCATCCTCTTGAATCTTTCCATGATGGAAGGTCCACCATGGTCCTGAGCTGGAACTTGAGCCTGCTACATCACAACAAATAATACACATTCAACATAACATCATACAATAAATAAAACAGACTACACTTTGATTGATTATGCTAACCTGAGCCTCCAACTGAGCCTGGAGTGCAGCCTGGGTGTGGGCCTGCGTCTGCATGGCCTGCACCAAACCTTGCATGAACACTCCATAATCCACAGGCGGCGGTGGGGGAAGTACAGGACCCTGTGGTGCCGGGGCCTGCTGCTCCGCCTGCTCCTCACGCCTCTGCTCGCCCTCACGAGCAGGCACACCACCACGTCTACCTCTCGAAGCCATGGCTGCAATAAATTTCAGCCACCATTAGAGCTATGCTATTTAATTTCCTAACCATTTTTCTTATCTATTTTCCACTCATTATTAATGTTTTCTACACATGTGGACATTCCTATGTAGACTTAGCATGTAATGGGGATGATGACTTATATATATATTCATGTGCAATCTCAACCGGTTGCTCTGATACCAATCTCTGCGACGACCCTCCTTATACCGGTACGATTATACCAATCCACGTCGGTATAGTGAGTCCGTCACAGTGGGACATTTACCCAACACTAGTACACATGGCTGAGATGCTCATAAATATAGATACAGAGTAGCGGAAGTAAAAGAACTACTTGTCATTTCATTTCATTTCATCATCCACATTTAACATACATGGTTCAAATAACAATTTTTAAGAGAACTAAAGTCCACATAAATAAAATACTAAAATCAGATTACATAGCTTGTCCACAATTCCATAATGTTTCAATTACAATGCCTCAACTACATACTATGAAAGCAAAAGTCACAACGTCGACTCCACCAAGCTACTCGCCACGCTCGGAGTCACTCTCCACTGTCTCCTCCAAAGGTGTCGGGTCACCAACAAAACCTGTACGTCGAAGCAAGGAGTGAGTCCAAAAGACTCAGCAAATAACTCCATACACATCATTCATGCATGCATCACAGTAGGTTCTACATTCCAATTCACGAAGCAAAACATATAGCATGCTTGAACATTGATAAGAGACAACCTATCATGGTATTTCTACAAAATTTAAAACATATGGTACATGACTTAAGACATTCCAAAATAAATATCCTATCACATGCTTACTACTCATTCAATCACATTAAGCTACAACATGATAGCAACTAACATGGGATTCTCACATGCATAAAAGGAAACATTCCGATCAGGGTTTATACACATTCTTGCACATGCACACTATCATTTCACACACTTTAAGGTTGCTGTTTTGACAAGGATTTAGCAATTTGCATACCTTCGCATGAGAGCTACATTTCCGATTATACTACAACATGGTAACAATTTAACATGGATTTGTTCACACATAATTGAGACCTACTCCTATCATGGATTCTACATATTTTTACACCTATAAAACATCATCATAAACACATTAGGTTGCTGTTATAACATTATTTCACATTAACATATCATGGATCACAATTTCACAATCTAACACATTGGTTTCACATGTTTGCACAATTACTCATTCACATAGTTCTCTTTTTACACATTGCACGTTTACTCATATTCACACTACACAATTTACACATATTCACATTCACATTTCACAATTTAGTGCCGTGACACATAGTCCAAACCACCATTAGAAGGACACATCACATAACACATACACATAGACGCCACTTAGGCAACACAGTGACGACTCTTGGACTACGCAGACCGGGAGAACAAATCTCCACCGTAACCAGTGGTACTTGTCCACCTCCAGGATTTCATCCTAATGCCCTTAGGATCTTAACACATTGAACCTTCCCATGGGGACTTTTCCATGGTACGGTTCCATAGCCCTCTATGGAAGCAGTGTCACACATGGCACATTCTTACACATTACACATTCCGATTTTAACACACATATTACACATGTCTTTACATTCTCCCACTTATACACATGGCTCTGTTTTCCTATTCATGATACTACTGTTGACAGAAATCAAACATTCAGTACCCTACACTAATCAGGTTGAAACATACATAATCAACCATGTTCATATTAGCATGCGTTGAACACTCATTTTCGTATGGAAATTTCATAGAGCACTCTATAGTTATCCAAATAACATGAAATTTTAACCACACACTATTTGCAGGTTCATGACCTCACATGCAAATATTTAGATTTTTCTGAGTTATCATATATTTACAGAAATTAGAACATTCAGTCTCATGCTATTCATAATTCAATTTAACATGGAACATAACATGAATATCAGATTTGACAGTTCACAGCCCTGAACTGACATACACATTGTCACAGGAATTTCCCCCGGATTTATTGCACAACACACAATTTACTGTAAATTTTACAAAACCTACGCATGTTTTCTATTTCCAAAACAGAAATTGCAATAAATCACCTGAGCATGGAAAATTTCCCAAAATTTCAGAACATAGACTGAAATACCTACTCATGGTCTAAACAATTATGGCATTCAAGCTCCTTATGAATTACGCAACAGTAACTAACATGATCAAGGTTTTATCATACATGCATTTTCATAAATAAAACCATTCATGCCATTTACAGAAATTCATAAGAGTCTCACCACACATTCCACCATTCATATTACATAACATATACGTTTACAATATAACCTCATGTGAAATCTTTCAGAAATTATTCATATAGAAGGAAGAACAACTCACTGTTTTGTCCTAAACTTAACAACATAGTTTGGCCGTTAAAGGAGCTTAACGGCATCATCGTTGGCCGTTAATTAAAGATCTTAACGGCAAGGGATCTTGCCGACAAGTTTAGGTCTGTGCAAAAATACAGACCCGAGCTCCAAAAGGAACAGACTTGGGGGGGATCCAGGACACGATAGAATCTCATAAAAATAATAAAACCCTACTAGACACCTACATGGACGAAGTGGATTGGTTACTTGCTTCTTAATAAACCTCCAAATGGATCAAAGGTGTCGTTGAAGCTCTCCTTGGGCAGTCCCAAGAAGCCTCCAAAAGAGCTCTTCTCCAGGTTCTGTGGTGTTGTAGCTTCCAGTCCGTGGTCGGGGAAGCCTCCTCCTATGTCCAAGTTAGCTTCTAGTTGCTGTAGATCGCCGGATGAAGCTCCAAACCGCCGGATCAAAGCATGCAAAGTCCAGCTCTCCACCAGTTCGAGCTAGGGTTTTCTCTCCTTTTGCAAAAGGCCAAGAGAAGTCCTTGCAGGTTGCAAAGGGTTTAGTTTATAGGAGAATGGGTTGGGACATCACGTAGGGTGATGTGAAGGCCTGATAGCCGTTGGGGACATCTCCCCAATGGCTGGGCTTGCTTGCCCCCAAAATTCCGGGGTCTGCAGCGCATGCAGGTCAGTGATATTAACATCCACATCCATGGCCGTTTATTTAAGTATTAATGTCCAACGATATGGACGTTGACTATCATGGGCGTCCACCATGTTGACGCCAATTGGCCCTTCGGCCAGAACTTAAAAACATGCAGAAACCATGCGCACGATGTATATATATATATATACATGCAATATATGTGGTATAGTATACACACCATCACACATGCAAACATACAATATTTATAACCTATTTACAAACATGCACACATAAGTATCACTAACTAATATGTACGTAGATATATATATACATACATGCACACACAAGCATGAATTATCCACACATGAAATAAAGCAACAAAATTCAAGGGCCTTACACTTGTTGAACTTAAGTGATTCGCGTCCGATACAGTGGACGTATTTTAGGGTTTAAATCCACGGCGGGTAAAGTCGACGCACATCACTTGCTTTTCTGTCAGATGCTCTATTTTGATTCGCGTTTGATTAAGCCGCCGCAATTAGACCTAAAGCCTAAAGCCACTGCATTTAAGAGCGCCCACGTTTCGAATCATGATAAATAGAATTGCATCCAGTTAAGTCACCTTGTTTCAAGCCTCCCGTCAAATCAAAATCGATTTTGTCAGAAGATTGATTTGGTTAGAAAACACGACGGTTATACACGACACAATTCTTAATATAGCTATAGGCTATGATTGTCAAATCAAGCGAACTTTTAAATCACGGCGCTTTAGTCAGACGTGATTCATTATATAGGTGTCTGCTACATCCGACGCGATTCAAGGAACTTTTCCTATAAATGAACCCCTGAGGCCATTGTTTTGAGAGAGAGTTAATGCATCACGGTGAAGCCCTGTCGGATTGGGAACCCAACTCAATCGAGGAGGAGCACCCCCCATTCCAAGCCACGTCATCCGACCAATTCCTAGAGTTTGGAGTCGACGTTCGCTTATGCGCATTGGAGTAAGGCGGGAGATGGCTTCCTCGTCCACTTCACCCATTCAAGCAGCGGGCTACACCGCCATCTTTCACTCTCTTCCCCTTCACTTTTTACTCTGTTTCATGTAGTTCATTCATCACACTATCTTCTCACATACTACACATCATTTCTCCCTTCCCACGTCCTTTTAGGGGTTAAACACCACACCCACGAGGTGTGTTAACTCCCATTTAATGCATTTTATTTCATTTCCTTTGAGCCTTTTGCTACATCTTCAAGTCTAATTCATCCTTCACTTGTTTCTTGTTGCTTTCTCTTACAAGGTAACCCTACCGGAGCTAAATCTTCTTCGCCGGCCGGCCAGTGGAAGGAGTAAGAAGAGCCCGCAATCAACACTCCCGCGATCTTTGAGTGAAGGTAAGTACCACACTTCTCCTCTTCACCCATTTCCTTCGACACCCTCGCGTGTCTGGCGATCACACACTCCATCTTTGTGCACGCACACACTTTTATTTTCTTTCCACCCCTCTTCGTCATTTCTTTTCATCTCGTATAATTTTTTTTTAAATCATCCGCTTTGTGGGAGGTGTTGCGAAAGAAAAAAAAAACACGTCTACATATTGGCAATCACAGTGGGACAATTTTTCTTTTAGCACCGGTTACCTTTCCTTCGGCACCCACGTGTGCCCCTCCTTTGACACCCACGTATGTCACTCCCTTCGTACCCCATACGGTAACACCCCTCCTCTTTCTCACCCCACGTGGTGCTCTTTGACAGTTCCCATCGCCATTACCAATTAGTAGTTGTGTTATTTTCATTACACTTTTCATAAAAGTTTGATTTCAAAAAAAAAAATCACCATCTTGTTCCCCTCCCTTTTACTCAACTTCACCTGAAAAATTGTCTAGGTTTGCCTTTTATCTCATCATATTTGATTAATTGATAGCATGCTCCATTGATTACTACTTTGATTTTTCTCCTCGGTTGCATCTCTTATTCGCGTCGAGTACAGACGACGCATTTTGTTGGTTGTTTTATTGGACGGACATACCCGACGCATGGTTTGTGATAGACTCCGGAGGGAGTCGCCTTGGCTCTTACAGCTTCTGCGAGCTATCAGATCCGCGGCTGACTGAACGGACGTGATTTACTGAAGCGCGTCCACTGTAATGGATGCGATTCAGTCTGTCACAGAGACCTCGGTTTTGCTGCCACCCATTGCATTGTGCATTTACAGGGCATATCTTCGGCCGAGGGACCTCCTTCCCTCCTGTTCCTAGGATCCACACACCTCTCTCGATGAGGGCTATCTCCCCATTAGGCATTCCATCTCATTGGGCTAGAGAATCCTCATCGGGACCTCCGTAAGTCTCCATACCCCGTGGATTCCATCACGGTAGACCGAGCAGGTTGTACCACCCCGGAGACCCAAGTTAGAGCACCCATTGCATGAGAAGGAGTTTTGCTTAGTGGGCCCAAAGTTCTCATCTTAACCATTTAGGCCCATACCCACTTGGAGTGACATACCTCACTTAAAATCCACATTGAATCATATTGAACAATTAAGTGGACGTAAGCATCTCCAACTATGTGATTTGAAAGCCATTAACTTCTTTTCTCAAACTTGTTTGAGTAGTTATTTGCTAGTTGCTTGTTATATCACATTCGCTTGTGCGAGTCTATGCAGCTTCGTTCAGGCCGATCTCTTCCAATGGCCGAATACAAAGATATGGTCTACCATGATGACACCTATGAGGAGATGTATGACTCCCTGGAACCCTTTCCACGCCTTCCTAATGCACCTTATGCTAGACCTGCTACCTCGCATGTCAATGCGATGGATGCTCAGGCCCCTCACATCTCACCGAGGCACGACACTGCAAATACCTCCACCCCAATTGATCTGTCCCAACTTGTGGACATCCTTCAAAGCCTCCAAGCTTCTCAGCTTCAGGAGGTCCAAGCTGCCCTCAAGGGGAAATCCATCCCCGATCTAATTCAAGCTCTCCACCCAAACGCGGGTGTCCACACTGAACCTCCTCGTGACACAACTGGCCGAGCCTCTCCTGCCCCTCGCAGGCCAACTCTGCTATCCATTCTCGCCCCGACACACCTGTTGGGAGGCCTTCTCGTGTTCGTCCAGACCCCGATGTGGCAAGGCCCACTTATCCTCCTCGGGCTCCGGCCCATATCCCCACGCATGTTGGCGCTCCTCGCCTTCACTATTCCACCCAGGTAAATGTCCCCGATCACCTTTCTTCTAGGGTACCTCCCAAACTATCTTCTGACCAAGCCCTCCTGGCAAAGGTAAGTCGATTGGAGCAAGACTTGAAGAGGGTGTCCGCACCCAGGGATTCTTTCGAACTGGCTCTCCTTTCCATGCCAGTCTTCCACCTTCCTCCTTCCGAGTTATCGGTCTACCGCCGCTACAACGGCACCGACAACCCATTCGTACACATCAAGGAATTCATGTACGAATCCTCTTCCTGGAAGAATGATAACCATGCTCTCACATTCCACCGATCATTAGATGGGCCCACCATTGAGTGGTTCTATTCTCTGGAGCACTTAGACGCTGAAGATTTTGAGGTGGTCCAAAGAAAATTCTTATAGAGGTACAAGGACTGGATTGGTCCTGCACTATCTATCACAGATCTGGTGGCTGAAAGAATGAAGACCGATGAGGATTTCGTGCACTATGCTGATAGATGGAGAGCAATGGCTGAAAGACTGAGGGATCCACTGTTCGAGCCGGAGCAAGTGAAGATGATCATGGCAAATGCCACGCCGCAGTTCAGGCACATTCTGGCAATGAAAAAGCTGACTGCCATGGAGGAGCTGTAGAGAGAGCCTGTTACATCCGACCCAATTGAAGGACTCTCCCATTAATGGCTATGTTTGAGCTGAAAGCCGGACATTTAAGAAAGGTAGTGATGCTCCCCCTACGAGGGGGTCATACAAAACGAGCAGGTCATGCTATGGCCAATCCTAGTACCTCCACCTATCCTCCTAACACCAACCCTAAAAACCAACTGTCACAACAGTTCCAGTCCAGGCCAAACAACCCTGTCATGATTAGGGCCCCACCTCAGCAACCCCAACAGCCTCAGCAACCCCAGCAGCCTCCACAATATCAGCAGCCTCAGCGGCCCCAGAACCAACAGCCTCCCACCAACCAATATTATCAGCAACCCCAACAGCCTCAGTATTGCCAGCCACAACAGCCTCAATATTGCCAGCCTGCCCCTCCTCAATACTAGCAACAACAACCTCCTCCTCCTCCTCCACAATACAACCAGGTCCCCCCTCCAGGCATCTATGAACCCCAGCAGCCTCGACGTCCCCCTGGCCCAAGGAGAACCCATTATCCCCCCTTGCCGGAGCCTCTCATTGATGTTTTCAATGCTCTCATGGCTGCCAATGCGCTTACCTTACCAAGGAAGTCTACAATGGCCCACCAATGTTGATACATTCCGCTACTGTGCATTTCACCGGGGAACAAGTCACACCCTGGAGGCATACTTCCACTTCAAGGATTATATTTTTGATCTGAATGACAACGGTGGCATAGATTGGGAATAGATAAGGAAGTTTATCACCGAGATGAAGGAAAGAAGGCCATCCCGGCAGGACCAGCAACAGCAGCAGCCGCCCCAGGCACCCCAGCAGTAGTCCAACATGGGCATAGTTCAGAATCCCCTCCCGGAGCACCAGGCTCTAAATCAGCAAGTGAATGCCCTCACGGCATCTCCCCACAGTGAAACACCCAGCCGGCCGATGGAAGTACCCGCCGCATCCACCTCCCAATCATCGTTCGCTCTACCCCCCTTCATCCGCATACCTACCCCTTCTAACCCACACCCCTCCTTTCTACGCATCCCTACTCATCGTTCCATGCCATCTAGTCAACCATCCAACCCGCCACTCCTCCGCCAACCCCCCATCACCACAACGCCACCACCTCCCAACACACAAGTCCACTTCCTACGTGACCTCTCCACCATACCACCACAACCAAACCGCCCGCCTCCTACCACCACTGCCCCACAACCACCACCATCTAACCCACCTCTCCTCCACACGCCATCAACCGCACCCCTTATTACCCCCAATCACCAAGCCCCCGTTCTCCGTACCTCCACTCCAACCCCGGGTGCGGCAAGTATCCAATTGCCATACCAAATGTTCACCCCTCAAGCTTCTACCTCCTCACCACCTTCCGTTCTGCCGACCATGGCATTGACAGTAGAAGATAACTCAGAAGAAACAATGGTGCTTTGGAGTGGGTGCATCTTTAATAGAATCTTCCCCCAGCAGCAGGAATAGGTATCAGAGCCCCTGGAAGATGAAGCACCTGCAGAGGAGTCCATCCCAGGGACCCAATATGATCTGCTCAAGTACCTGGACAAGACTCCGGCCAGGATATCCATTCTAGAACTGATCAAGAGGTCGGTGGTGCACCAGGAAGCCCTCATGCACTATCTGCAAAAGGTTATGGTGAATGAAGATCTGCCAGTGAACTAGATCAGTGCAGCCCTGACTCCCAGGAGCTCGCACCCGGCCATTGAGTTTCATGAAGATGAGTTGGCGCCAACAGAGTCTCAGCGATACGCCCTATGCTTGACAGTTAACATCAACGGGGTCCATGTGCTTAAATGCCTAGTAGACTCCAGAGCATCGATCAATGTTGTGTCTTTAGACACATTAAATTTCTATGCGGTTGCATTACAGTCAGTCCGGGCCCTCTGCTATCACTGTCACGCCTACGACAACACCAGTAGACCACCTAAGGGGGTCGTCACTTTGAAAATAGGGCTGGGTCCGTCTGTCACTGAGATGGACTTTCATATTATAGACATGGATCTGAGCTTCCGTATGATCCTGGGCAGGCCTTTCATTCAGGCACTTGGCGCTGTTATCTCAAGTATTCATCAGTGCCTTATGTTTCCTTACAAGGGGCGAGTCATCAAGGTTACCAGCAAGCCAGATATTTTGGAAGTGGACGCCATGACTGATAACTCAGTCCCTTCCATCTGGCCAAGCAATAAACCACTGATGTCTGTACTAGACGCGCCCAGCATGTATCCAGGCCCAGTTAGTTCATTTGTCAACACTGCTGGGAGAAGTAAGATCATCACCAAGAAAAGGTGGCACATCATGATGCGCATGGGGTACCAGCCAAGCAAAGGGCTTGAGGCACAACTACAGGGGAGGACAAAAGCTGTTAAAGACGGCAAAATGAGACCCAAAGCAGGATTAGGGTACAGGTCAGGTAGGGCAAAGCAACAACTAAGGCAGCCTCTCACATGGACCCTATATGAGCATTTCAAGAGGGGTCCACTACAGCCAGAGAGTGAGCAGACATCCACCATCACTATTGAACCTATTTGCCACCCAACCCTGACTACATATCAAGCTGTAGACAACCCCGGGCCGCTGAAACATATCAAGAAGGGTGAATCTGAGTCAGAATGGAGCAAGTGGTTCGATATGAGTGACATTTCCATCACTTTGGACTAGCTTTTCAGACTAGTAGATGCTGAGCAGCTAGCAGTAGCCACTAGCAGGCAGCAGGCAGTCGAAGCAGAGCAGAGCACACAAGAAGCTCTCACAACAACTAGGCTCAGGGCGGGCCTCGTCTCTCCAGGCATCGCGCCCACTTCAATTTCCCCTCCGGGTATCGCGCCCTCTTCAGTTTCCCCTCCGGGCATCACGCCCTCTCCAATTTCCCCTCCGGGCATTGCGCCCTCTTCAGTTTCCCCTCTGGGCATCGTGCCCTCTTCAGTTTCCCCTCTAGGCATCGCGCCCTCTTCAGCTTCCTCTTCGGGCATCGCGCTCACTTCAGTTCCCCCTCTGGGATTCACACCCACTTTAGTTTCCTCTCCAGACAACGCGCCCACCTCCCTCTCTTCTCCAGGCAATGTGCCTGCTCTCCTCTTCTCACTAGGCATCGCGCCATCCCTCCTGCAAGCCACCGTGTGGCCCTCCTTCCTCTCCCTGAGCATCCCTCAGGCTCCGACGCCCCATTTGGCTATCGCGGCCCATTCTCCCGAGCAAACATTCACTCTCCCTTGCTCGGACCCTTCTTCCCCCGAATTTGCACTTATTTCCCACTTGCTCGGGTTGGCGATCTCACCTCGCCCACTCTCTTTGTGCGCACTAAGCACTGAGGGGGGCCCTGAGAACGTCAGATGTCCAATGGATGACACCGTCATCACCATCGAGGAGACCTCCTTCCTGGCCTCTGAGTGTGCCCCGACCTGCGGGCAACCTCTCTTCGGTCCCATGACCGACCTCTTGCGTCCCTCCACGCAGGGACCTCCACTCCCCTCCACATAGGGAATTTTTACTACTTTCCCTCCTCTTCCTCCTTCCCCAACGCGGGGAAGTTCTTTTACTACTTTAAATTCCTCTCTATCTTCCCCCACATGGGATTCATTTACTACTTTTCCTACTTCCCCACCCCTTGCTATAGATTCCGGTAGTTGTAATGCGAGTCTAGGACAGCGTAGCTAGAAACTAGGGGCAGTCTCTCAAAAGAAATCCAAGGATAGGAGGGTTCCACACCGATTCCTCGCTGATCTAGCCCGTAGGTGCAAGGCATGCTTAGCAATTCCAGAATTTGTAGAAGAGCCTTTGCAGTTGCCAGATATTGAATATAAGCATTCAGTATGCTTAATTGATGATGGGTTCGGAGTCTATGAGATCATAGATGATGACGACCCAATTGAGGAAGGTGATGAAGAATTCGAGGACGAGGCTGATGTATTCGCAAGCGGGTTGAAGAGATTTGATGAACCATTAGCTGCTGTAGAAGAAACCACCAAGGAAATCAACTGGGGAACTGATGAAGACCCTAAGACCGTCCTCATAAGCAGTAATCTATCACTGACTGAAGAGGAGGCAATCATTGAGGTTCTCAGGGAGTACAAAGGAACGTTCGCATGGAGCTATGAAGATATGCCAGGCTTGTTGAGCATCGTTTTACCCTTAAGCCGGGGTTCATTGCCATCAAGCAGTGGTTGAGGCATTTCCACCCTTAAGTGGCTTTGAAAAAGAAGGATGAAGTCAACAACCTCCACAAAGCTAGATTCATTAGAGTCGTGCTATATCGAAATTGGGTGGCAAACATTGTCCCGATTATGAAGAAAGATGGAAGAGTAAGGATCTGCATCGATTTTCGGGACCTTAACCGTGCGTGTCCTAAAGATGATTTCTCATTGCCTTACCTCGACGTGCTCATAGATACACTACTGGGTATGAAACCCTATCCTTTATGGATGGCTTCTCAGGGTACAATCAATCAAGCTAGTTGAGGAAGACGAGGAAAAGACCTCGTTCACTACACCATGGGGAACCTATTGCTATATGGTAATGCCTTTTGGGCTTAAGAATGTTGGAGCTACTTATCATGGAGCTATGATTGCTATCTTTCATGACATGATCCACATTTCATCGAGGTATATGTGGACATCTGGTAGAAAAATCTAAGACAATGGCTGAGCATCCTGGGGTTCTGACTAAGGTCTTGCGAAGGTCCAGGGAATACCATTGAAGATGAACCCCAAGAAATGTGTGTTTTGGTGTTTCATCGGGTAAGCTTTTAGGGTTCACTGTAAGCAAGAGAGGTATAGAAATTGATCCAACAAGGCAAAGTGATAAGAGAGATGCCCCCTCCCAAGAATTTGAAGGAAGTTTGAGGACTTGTCGGGAGGCTGAAAATTATTCTCCGATTCATCTCCCAACATTCGCAGAGGTGTAGACCCTTCTACGACCTCACCAAGATAGGAGTCGAATTTAATTGGGACGAGAAGTGTCAGGCATCTTTTGACGGACTCAAGGAGTATTTGGCTAATCCCTCTGTCTTGAGGCCGCCGACTCCAGGCATACCTCTTATCCTCCATATATCCGTCCTGGAAGACTCTGTAGGAGCTGTCCTTGTGCAAGTGGATGAAGAAGGCAAGGAGAGGGTAGCATACTACCTGTCTAAGCTACTCAACCCCTGGAAGCAGAGGTGCATGGCAATGGAGAAGACATGTGCCACTCTCGTATGGGTAGTGCAAAAACTGAAGCACTACTTTCTTGCTCACGAGGTCCTAACCAATAGGCTAGCACGTTGGCAGAGCTTCCTTTCTCAGTTTGAAATCACTTACATTCAGCAGATCCATCAAAGGCTATGCCATAGCAGAACATCTCGCACCAACCCCCTATTCCTCAATTCGATCCGTTGTTCGAAGTTCCCAGATGAAGAACTAATGTCCCTTAGCCAATCTGATCCTATGTGGACATATATTTTGATGGACCTCTGAACTCCCCAAGGGCAGGTATCGGAGTTGCTCTACTATCACCCTGAGGGTGTCACCATCCCACAAGCCTACAAATTAGAGTTTCCTGCCACCAATAACATAGCCGAATATGAAGCTCTGTTGATGGGTGTGGAGCTCGCTCATTTCTATGGTGTCACCCATCTGCGAATTGTAGGTGATAGTCAACTGGTCTTGTGTTAAGTGCTCACCAAATATCACACTTAGGACCCAAAGCTCAAGCCTTACCAAGAACTCGCCTTAGCTTATGCCAAGCTATTCTCCAAGCTGGTCTTTGTCCATATCCCTCATCATCAGAATCTTCTAGCAGACGCTCTTGCTACCATCGCTTCAACTCTCAATATGTGCTATCCCGGGGATTTTGACAGCATTCAAATTGCACGCCACAATACCCCGACTGTTCAGGACCCCATCTTTCTCTGGATCAAGGACGAGTTGCTGAAGAGGGCAAAAAGGAAATGCAAAATTGAGATCATGTTAATGGAGCTAGAAGAGGATTTGGAGGATGAGGAGAAGCCGTGGTATTATGAGATAGCTAGGTATTGCAAGAATCAAACGTACCCTGAGGAAGCCACAGTTGAAGAAAAGAAAGCCATAAGGAGATTGTCCGAGAAGTACACCCCGGTTGGGAATACGCTTTACAGAAGGGGAATCACTGGAGTTTTGCTCAGGTGCCTGGACGATGAAGAAGTCTTGAAGGTTGTTGAAGAGGCACATTCGGGTGTGTGTGGTGGCCATGTGAATAGCCAAATGCTTGCCAAGAAGATCCTTAGGCTAGGTTTTTACTGGCCCACTCTAGAGGAGGACTATTCCATCTTTGTCTGCCGGTGTGTCAAGTGCCAACTGCACACTGACAAAATTCATTCTCCATCCTCTACACTCCACCCAATATCCTCCCCATGGCCTTTCGCCATGTGGGCTTTCGACATCATTGGTCCCCTTGCTGATCCCAAGTCCTAAAACAAAACCAAATCATACATCCTCACTGGAACGGAGTACTTCACCAAGTGGGCGAAAGCCAAACATATGCAGGGATCAAGGCAACAACCGTCTGCAAATTCATCATGAGAAACATCATCACCAGGTTCGGCATCCCGAGTGCCATCATCACCGACAACGGACTTCAGTTTGTCTCTCAAGAACTATGTGACCTCTGCAATAGGTATAAAATTGCATTGCATCATTAATCTTCTTATTATCCGCAGGGCAATGGCCAAGCAGAGGCCACGAACAAAACTTTGATTAAAATTGTCAAGAAAACATGTGAGGCTAACAAATTCACACTGGCTAGTAAAGCTTGTAGAAGCTCTATCGGCCTACCGCACTTCAATCCGTACTCCCACAGGGCAAACACCGTTCGCCCTCACCTATGGAATGGAGGCTGTAGTACCACATTAAATTCTTATTCTGTCATTAAGGATCCAGCTTGACAAGGACTTGTCAATCGATGAGCGACATGAATCGCTCCTAGCTCAACTGGAACTCCTACATGAGAAGTGTCTGGTCGCCACAGAACACACGAAAGCATATCAAAACAGACTCACACATTTTCATCAAAAGAAGGTAATTGAGAGAAAATTTAAAGTCGGTGAAATGGTCGTTAAAAGAATCTTTGTAAACCAGGTGGTCCCCGTTGTAAACTCCAACCAAACTGGGAAAGGCCGTACGTAGTTAAGGAAGTATATCAAGGCAATGCGTATAGGCTAGTCAACGCGGAAGGTGAGGAGCTCTCTCACCCTTGGAATGGGCTTCATCTCAAAAAGTACTACCCCTAGTTAGGTGTTTGGATTTGCGTGATGTGCGGACCCCTAAATGGAAGGCCATCATTATTAATTCATTTCTGATTCTCGGTGGGTTAGCTTGAGGTGTCGACACCCACACACTTACACACCCACCCCTTGGAAGCCAGAAGCACAGAATCTAAGGAAGATCAATGCCAAGCCAAGAGTCTAGAACATTACTCGTTCCTCTTCCATTCGGTCTGCCATTAGAAAGGGAAACCTGAGGGATAGACCTCCTGAATCTGTTCGAAGCTCAAAAGGGTATAGGTCCAAGGCATAATAGGGGAAAAATCAAAATCAATGAAATCCAAAGCAAAAGAGTCAAATAAGGCAAATCAATGCAAAGCCATCAAGAGCGACAAAGTCCCCGATGATCCAAATGGACCTGGTCGTAAGCATGCCAAAACCCTAAAGCCAAAGAATCGAACCTCGCTGAGTGTAAGGGCAGAGGAATGAGTGTCTCCCCGGTCGCCCAGACTATTGGCAGACTTCCTAAACTGTTCTTCCTTTCTCCCCCATGGGTATGTCTTAGAGACAAGGCAAGGCAACGATCAACTAAGGTGAAGGCACCATTTAAGCATGTCCAACCTCTGTCTGACACACCCAAGATTGATTAATGAACTCTTAATGACAACCGAGTAATTAAAGGGTCCAAGTACCACGTTTTTCCAATTAGAGCGGATCCCCTTCGTTCCGCACGTCTTGTTAGGAGGGACTATGCCTGGGTTCCGACCTTTATTTTCAACACAAAAAAGACAAAAAACAACAAAAAATAAAACAAAAATTTCAAATAAAAAAATGAAATATTTTAAAACCCAAAAAATCACATATTTCAAAATAAAAAAAAATTGCATACTTCAAAATCCAAAAAAAATCATATATTAAAAAAAAAATCATCATCGTCATACTCCATCTGCTTGAATGCATCAAAATGCATGCTCATGTTTAATTTCCTGTTAGCATATGCCTGCTTGCGTGTTGCATTTGCTTAATTATGGAATTCCTTTATGCTCTCCACCTTATTTAATAAAGGCTCAGCCCCTTGATAAGATCATGAAGCCTAATCCACCTAATGAGTAGGGGGCTGAGCCGAGACAGACATTTAACTTGTTTATTCAAGTGATTTTCAGGCACGAGGAAGAAAGGGAGGCAAAGAAAGTACCATGTTAAAGGGGGGCCAACCGCAAAAAGTACATCATGAAGTACCTCACTGGGTACACATCATCAAATGAAAGAAAAGAAAGTACATAACAGGTGGCCTAGCTCTCGCCACTGCTCTCTGCCGGTCGATGCTGCCGGCTACTCTCGGCCTCACCGGGGTTCGCTGTCGAGCGCGGAGCAAGAGGCCTCATGGAGGCATGAGAACCTGTCGACCCCTGAGTGGCACGTGCCTCCTAGGCATTCCTCTGGTAGTGAGAGGAAGTCACCAGTAGCTCTCGGAGTAAGCACTGGCTCGCTCCTCCTACACTGCACGCTCCGGTCCGCGGCAGTACCGGTCCTCTGCCTCCCTCAGTAGGCGCTCGGAGACGCTCAAGCTCATATGGGTGTCCACGCCTGTTGAGTCAGCTGCTCTCACTCCTGGTCCTAACGGTTGTGCTCCTGCTCCCACCGGGCCTACTCCCTCTCGCGGTCCCTGCGCTCCAGGGAGAGCGTCATACGCAGCTCCACTGCCTTGCGGGCAGGTCCGAGTCCTGCTGTGAGGCCTGAGTCCACAGCTTAGCCAACTACTGTGACAACGCGGTCATCTCCATGCTAGTGCGCGTCTCCCGCATGAGGGCACTCTGGAGCTCGTCCGACTGCAAGTGAAGCAGGCACAGCTAAGTATAAAATAGTTTAATTCATATATATATATATATATATATATATATATAATGATGTTACATACTCGTGCAGTGTGGTCGCGCTCCGCTGCCTCCGCTCTGGCCACCGGCGCTGCCAATTGCTCCCGAAGGGAGAATGTCTCCGGGTCCGGTACACTCCTGCTCGAAGAGGCACCCGCGGCAAAGGTGCACTCCATGGCCCCCTGCGCTACACACTGCCGACTTGGAAAAGCAAGTCAGCACATGGTAAGGTGAATAAAGCAAAGGTATGAGCATCCGAACTTACCAGTGCATCTAATGCATCCCACGCCTCAGCCAACTGGGCCTCAGTGCCCGCTAATTGTCCCGTAGGGTGTCAATGGGGTCGTCCCGAGCATCCTGCACATGCACATGTTTGTTAGATCATCATGCAACTCATATTGAACAAGTTAAAGGTAAGAAGTGCATACCCTCGCTGGCCTCATGAAGTCCCTACCTCCGTACTCCTCCTAGAAGCACTGGAGGTATGCGAGGCTATCAGGTGCATCTGACTCCACTAGCTGGCCACCCCGCTGCCAGTCAATGTACTGGTCGGGGAAGTGGAGACGCTAGTCCACCCGCTTCTCCTTTCCTCGCGTCCTCCTCCCGATCCCATGGGCTCCGTCTCGTCGTGCCACTCCTGGTGTAGTCCGAGGGTGCGGGCGGCAAGCCAGAGTCAGAGCGGCTCGATCTAATTTAGTCAATGGACCCAAAGTTCCCACCCGAATCGAGGTCGGCCGCTCTTGACCCATGGCTGGCCGTCATCACCCATGCCCACGTAAGGCTGCCACACGACCTGCACACATGCATGGGTTAGTCACATATCATTCATATCAAAATGCATGAAATAAAAGTAAGCACATACCAGGAGTGCCGGGAAATCCCAGATATCTCGACGAAGGGTGTCGAGCTGCAGTGAGAACATGGCCGAGGTCATGACCGGAAACCACCTCTAGGCAAGGGGCAACGCGTCGGGGCGCACCTCGGTCGCTCTCCCCATGGGGATGTAATAGTATGACCACACCTGCAAGCATGCATACACTGATTAGTTTAACTAATAATTTTAAAAGTGTAGGAATTGAAAAGGAGTTCAAGGGCAAGAGCTGTACCTGAAGGAAAGGTGCAAATCTGCCTACCGTCGTCTCCCTCCCTGTGCCGCTGGAGAGGTCGGCAAAAGTGTGTGCCAGGAAGGCCGCATCCCAGGCGTACTGACCAACCCTCTCCATGTCCTCGAGGATCTCCAGAAAGCGGCAATGGATGCCATCTCCCTTCGTGGTTAGCAACATCTTCCTCAAGAAAAATACCAAGAAACGCCTCAAATCCTTGTCCACCCTCTCCTCGTCATCAGGGTCCTAGCCGTACACCGCTCTGGCCAGACCCGCCGCTCGCTGCAAAAACTCCTGCAGCGTCTGCTCCCCTCTCTATCTCACACCCTGCAAGCCCAAGCTCTCTAACAGCTCCACTCAGTCGACCATCCTTCGGTCACTGAGCTCGTCACCCTTGGGCTCCAGCTACAACAAATCCTGTGCAAACTCTGTGTAATCCGCATAGGTGACCCCTGTCACCGCCTCTCCAGCTACCCTCAGCCCCGTGATCCATGTCACGTCCTTCAAAGATGGCACCATGTGCCCTCAGGGAAACAAGAACGCCCTGCTCACCTGGTCCCACCTCTCTCTCAGGGCCTGTATCAGGGGGCTATCGACATAAAATGGCTCGATCTCCAAGATTGGCCCAAACCCCATCCCCCAGACTCGCTCCATCTGGAAGTCCAGGAGCCCCTGATACGGTACAGTGACCAACAACCACTGAGTCCTTGGCTTCATTATGCCCTGCACAATGCACACACGAACAAGTACATGATGGAGGATCAAAGCTGTGCACAAATAGGGCCCAATTTCCCCTCCTCGGGAAGCCTTTTGAAATCGCATCCAACACAGTGGTCGCGGTTCAATTTTTGAAACGCATCCATTGTGTTGGCCGCATTTCAAATAAAGCTGTCGCGATTCAACTTCATGAACCGCGTCGACTGGAGTCGACGCGATTCATCCCTCTTCCCTTCCGGCTCCGACGGCACTTCCCCTCTTCCTCTCATCTCAAAACCATAGAGGTAGGGTCTCGATACTTACCGAGTCCGAACGTGGAGGAGCCTCCCATCTGAGCCGGCCTCGCCTCCTCTGCCTCACCTCTTCCCCGAAATCCTCCGCTTCTTCCTCCTCCATCGCCGCCGCACCGCCCTCTTCAGTCGTCGACGCCGACGCCTACTCCATCATGATGGTCAGCTCTCCGGGAACTGCCATTAATTATGCCACCATGGCACTTGCATCCGTTCCCAGGGTCTCCGCCATCGCCGGCGTCGCCATCTCCTCCGTCGCCGACAAGCTCTCCCCTCATCGTCGCTTCACCGCCGCCGCTTTCTTCATCGTCGGTCAGAGTCGAGAGAGAGAGTCGAGTGGGGGAAGGAGAGAGAGAGTCGGGAGAGTAGAGAGGGAAGGGAGATAGTCAAGAGATTGAGAGGGATGAGGGTGTGAGAGCTCGGAAAAGCAAAAGAGCCGAATGGAGGCACCCTCGGGCATTTTGTGGCTTCCGGCAAGATTAGAAATCGCGTCCAGTTTAGTGGACGCAAATTTGGACTAGTTGTTTTTATTGTGTCTGGCTTAGCCGACGCAATTCAGAAGTCATCATTACCCCGACGCAGACTTTAAGGCGCACGATTTTCAAATCCTGGAAGTACAATTTAAACGCATCGGGATTGATGGACGCAATTTAGGAGAAAGGCGTCAGCCATGATGGATGCGTATCTAAGACAAAGGCGTCATCTGTTGTGGATGCGATTCGAAGTGTCCACCCGAGGCTTAATTTTGAGGAGAAAAATCAAAGTGTTTGGATGATACAATCATGCATAAGGGTATAATTTGGCCATGTAAAGGACATGATATAAATTTTACTAAGGAATCATTCCCGATGTTTACAAACAGCCACCTTAGGCCAAAGTTTCCCAAGATCCCTTACATAAGCCATCCATTCATCCTCAATCTCCTCCACATGAGGGACTGGCCTCCTATAAGAGCAGACTGTCCACAATGCCTTTATAGTGTTCACCTCCTCGCCGTCGTTGTTGGTCCCGATGTCTCCCCTTTTGATTGGCAAGAGGTGAGATGGCTTTTGAAAGTTACGCCGTAGAAGCCTGAGTTGAGGAAGGCAACGGTGTGGAATGTAGAGCACGAACTTGGATGCCCCGATCAATCGCAAGTCCACACTGGGTGCTAGCTGAGTTTGCATGTCCCTGGTGAGATGTGGCACTGGAGTACAAGTGAAGGCATTCCCGGGCATGCTTTGGAAGTGACCACGCCAATCTGCCCGCATTTTGAGTTGTGGCACTCAGTTGGCCACGCGCCCTTCTAAGCCCACTAAGTTGTCCAAGTGCTTAAGCAGACTCTTGGAGAAAATGCGAGATGAGCTAGCAACTTCATTGTTGACATCGAACTTGAAGTGTAGGTTAGTCCAACAAGTGAGTAAGAGCATAGAACCGTAGGGAAGCCTACCCAAGCTCGCTGCCGTGAGTCCACTGTAGAGGAAGGCTAGCACCGTCGGTCCCAATCTCTCGCCTTCCCAAATGCCGCACATGGCGCTTAGTTGATCCTCCTCCAGCACATTGTCGATTGAGGGGAAGAGGAGTGCGCCCGCCACGCAGATGGCGAATCCCCTCATCACTTGCTCCAGCCTCTCATCATTCTCCACCCTTGGTAGTTCCTTTATGGTCCAGGCCGCCAGCCGTTATAGGTTAATTCCTTTCTCGGTACTGAGATCTTGGGCTGCCCTTGTGTCCATAAAGCTTTCCAGCACCACCCTGCTTGTAAAGCTCCTCGGCATGATCCCCATCTCATCTTCTTCGACTTGCCTCATCCACTTCAAACCTAGTAAGATCACAACCTCTTCCAGTCGGATGGTGGCCTCAAAAGTCTTGAAGAGGAAGGTATGAGTTTGAGGGTGCCAGAGCTCTACTAATTCCCCCAAAGCCGCCCAGTCAAGATGGATTTCATGATATCTCTTGGCGTGAACAGTGAGGTTGTTAATCCCCCATTTCTTAAGAATATTGGTCATGTCGAGGCTAATGGTGGAAGTGAGCTGTTGAAGCCAGGAGAGACACATATAGCGCCAGTTGCCCGGGAAGAGAGGATAGTCCTATGGCGTGGGTAAGTATGTGTATGTAGGATATGGTCATGCGCATGGGTAGTATTGGCCATGAGAGAAGGGTGCATGGTGCATGAATCATAGGGGAGGGGGTTGAGCATGGGTCGGCCATGGCATTGGAAGAGAAATAAAAAAGAAATAAAAGAAGAAGATCACCAAGAACATAAAGAACGTCAAGAACATGAAGAACACATCAAGTCAATGCTTAGAGATCAATTCCACTCACCAATTTACCTTGAACCAACTTGCAAATGTGTCCCTCTACTTGGCTCAACCTTTGAAATCCTTCCACTCTTAGCCTCTTGGGTTGGGGAGCATAACCATGTTGCATTGCTCCAAGCTTCTTCTTCTCCAAAGCTTCTTTCTTGCTTCAATACTTGATCCTTGCACTTGGGGAGGGAAAGAGCATGAAGAGAGCATGAAAGGGGTGTTTTATAGCCTCCCCAAGTCGTGCAAGCCCGGAATCATGCAACAAAGGAGGAAAGGACAAAAGCAGTGCAGGAAATCAAGTCTCGGATGGAAGGCCTAAATCGCGTTCGATGCAGTGGACGCGATTCATGAGATGAAAGGTGTAACGTCACGCATTTTTCGGATCCTCGTGGATCCTTGTTTAGCGGTTTGGTGGCCAATGTGTGGCCCATTAGCCTGTGTTTCAGGTGTTTGCGTGAATTGTGAGGCTTGGTGGGCCAGTAGTTGGGCCCAAAGTGCTCATAGGTCTTGTGCTAGTGAACGCGATAAGGGGTCGCGTCGCGTTCTGAATGCGACGGCCTTGGGAAGGTGACGGCCCATGAGGTCGCGTTCAGGTCGCGACTAAGGTGCACGTCACAATCCCAACCGCTGGACGTTTTTACAAAGTTTTGGCCGAACAGAGCTTCCACAAGCTCTGCTCGACTAGGAGGGGCTGCTGCGGAGCTCCCTCGGGCGATTCAGACTTATGGAGGTGTTTTTGGCGCGCTCTTGCCGCGAGGACGTCATGTGGAGTAGGGGAGACGCCGTGTCATGGATAGTTTTTGCATTCTTCGTGAAGGTAGGGAATTCTATCGTGATTTGTGATGTGCATTGCAAGTTAGCTTATCGCTTTACAAACCATAGATACCATGTCTAGGAGGTGAATTAAGCACGAAAACCAGGTTGGTTTACTGTTTTGGGTGGTTTGCATGGTAGATCCGGAGAGAAGTGTAGATTCAAGATTTGGTCCATCTCCGCATGGTTCCTGGCCCAATAAGGCATGTTTGACCACTTGTTGACTTGCCTTGGACCCCATGTAGACGGCAACGTCGACTGTCGTGACTACAAGTTGGCGGCACAGCACCTTGACGTCGATTCAGGTTGGCGTTCACCGGGGTTGACGTCTGCATGGGTTGGCGGCAGCATCGCTTACAGTCAACCTGGGTTTACTTGGTCTGCGCAACTGCCTCGAGATTCCAGCCCACTTGCACCATTCCCTCGCCCATGCAACACATGGGGCCGTTCCCAATCGGAAAATGGGCCACCTTGGCACCCCCTTGACCTAGTAAAAGTCCTACATGTCCCCCTCTCATTGGTTCAAGCCTTAACACATGGATTGCCACATGTTTAAGTGTATTTTCTCACACTTGAGCATCCAATGCTCACTAGCTCGACCCCCATTGTCTGTATAGGTCACTCCTTGGCCTTCTAAGTGGGGGGGGGGGGTGTGGGGAGATGCTGGACGAGCTAGTGCATATTGTCTTCAGAGAAGAGAGAGAAAAGTGACTTGAGAGCTTCCACCTTCGCTTTCTCTAATTCTCACAACCCTTGGAGCGTCCTGGAGGTTTCACCATGAGCTGGAGGAGCCTACAAAGGAGCCAAACAAGCTGCTACACGACGATCATCTCCCTCTTCTTCCTCTCTTTCCCTTCTATCTCTCTCTTAGCTTTGCATGCAACTCACTACACACACACACACTCTAGGTACGTAGTGCACCTCCCTTCACACCAAAAAGGGGTTTTCCAAACCAAAAATGGAGGGAAGAAGGGTGGTCATAACACTTGGCCACCCCTCTTCTCAAGCCCACAACCGGTACGAGGCTTTTTTTTTGGGCTTCTTCTTTACATTTTGGACGTTTACTACAATGCATTTAAATCTAATAGAGCTTCTCTTGGTTGCAGGAATACCTAAATGAGACCGTGGAGCTTCTTCTCTTTGGCCAGCCGAAGAGAGGAAAGTTGGAGTCCCACCATCCACCGCAGCGCGAGGCACGTCACCGGCGCGATCATATTACCTCCTTGGGCACAGGTAAGGCCATGGCGATCACATCCCATCCATTACTTTGCTGGTTTCTTCCTTCTTCTCTCTAGTCAACCTGGTCAAATAAAAAGTCAAAGAGGTCAACCAGCAATCCATCCAACGCCAATGAGGGAGCGGCAATGTTCGGAAACCTTCGGAGCTACCAACAACCACTGTAACTTGTGGGGGTCGTGGAACGGAGCATCCACAGCTCTTCTTTGGCGATCACGGTGGGATCCCATGTAGACGGCAAGATCGACTGCCGCTGACTACAAGTTGGCGGCACAGCACCTTGACGTCGATTCAAGTTGGCATCCACCGAGGTTGACGTCTGCATGGGGTTAGTGGTAGCACTGCTTTCCGTCAACTTAGGATTACTTGGTCTACGCAACTGTCTGAGATTCCAGCCCACTTGTGTTGTTCCCTTGCCCATGCAATGAATGGGGCTGTTCCCAATGGGCAAATGGGCCACTTTGGCACCCCCTTGACCTAGTAAAAGTCCTACATGTCCCCCTCTCATTGGTTCAAGCCTTAACACATGGATTGCCACATGTTTAAGTGTGTTTTCTCACACTTGAGCATCCAATGCTCACTAGCTCTGCCCCCATTGTCTATATAGGTCACTCCTTGGCCTTCTAAGTGGGGGGGGGGGGGGGGGGGGGGAGAGATGCTGGAGGAGCTACTGCATATTGTCTTGAGAGGAGAGAGAGAAAAGTGACTTGAGAGCTTCCACCTTTGCTTTCTCTCATTCTCACAACCCTTGGAGTGTCCAGGAGGTTTCACCACGAGCTGGAGGAGCCCTCAAAGGAGCCAAACAAGCTGCTACACGAGGATCATCTCCCTCTTCTTCCTCTCTTTCCCTTCTTTCTCTCTCTTAGCTTTGCATGCAACTCACTACACACCACACACACACTCTAGGCACGTAGTGCACCTCCCTTCACACCTAAAAGGGGTTTTCCAAACCAAAAACGGAGGGAAGAAGGGTGGTCATAACACTTGGCCACCCCTCTTCGCAAGCCCACAACCAGTACGGGGCTCTCCTTTTGGACTTCTTCTTTACATTTTGGATGTTTACTACACTGCATTTAAGTCTAATAGAGCTTCTCTTAGTTGCAGGAACACCTAAATGAGTCCTTGGAGCCTCTTCTCTTTGGCCGGCCAAAGAGAGGAAAGTTGGAGTCCCACCATCCACCGCAGCGCGAGGCACGTCACCGGCGCGATCATATTACCTCCTTGGGCACAAGTAAGGCCCTGGCGATCACATCCCGTCCATTACTTTGTTGGTTTCTTCCTTCTTCTCTCTAGTCAACCTGGTCAAACAGGAAGTCAAAGAAGTCAACCAGCAATCCATCCAACGCCAACGAGGGAGCGGCAATGTTCGGGAACCTCCAGAGCTACCAACAACCACTGCAACTCGCGGGGGTCATGGAACGGAGCGTCGACAGCTCTTCTTTAGCGATCACGGTAGGACCACTATTGCTGCCACGGTATTTAGCCTACATCCAGGTCAACAGCAAGTGATCTTGCCGCCTGTCCAGGTAAACGTCCACCCCTCCTGTCATTTACTTCCATTCACCGTCCTCATCTCCTGCCGTTTACATCCTATTCGCATCAGTCGATCCTACCGTTTACTGTTTTCTGAGGAACTTAATGACGACAGTGTTCCTGTTTATTCTAGAGAAGCTATTTTCTTGGCTGTTTTGTTTGATTTTTCTTTCTGTTTACTTCCTGTCTACTCTCTAATGGTTCTCAGTCACGGGGGGTCCTTTTTTCTCTCCTGTTCTAGCCTCCCTACACATTTTAGGATAGCCCCTCCTTGATTCACAACCTTTTATCCGGGGATTCCCTCTCGGGTAAATCAGGTTGGCTTAAAGGAGAACTCTGTAAGTCCTTAAATTCCATGGATTCCCTCATTGTACGGGGCAGAGAGAACCTTTCACCTTCCCAATTAGTCTGCCTACTCACCGAGTTTTGAGTAAGGATTGAGAGAATCGACATTTTCCAAGCTTAATTAACACACAACTTGAACATCTAAAAATTTTGGGGACGTTGTTTGATAACATTGTTTGGTAGAAATCCATAACAATGTAATTAATCAATTTAACCATATTAAAATCAGTAGGTTATGTGTTGATAATAGACTCTTGGTTGAATTCCGTTAACATGTCTAATAATCCGGCATTTGAATATGATGATAACATCCATGATGAATTTGTCGGAATGGTGAATTCTAACATTCAGCATGAAGAGTCGGTTCACTCCTCCTCTCAAGCCGACAATGAGGAGGTATGTTTGAGGGTCAACCCCACGTATGCCCAAGAAGTTCAAGAAGACCCCAAATTTTCTAAACTCCTCTCCCGCTATTTGCTCGAGGACATCATTTCAATGCTTTCCAAGCATACTGTCTGGGCAATGGCCTCCCCTTCCTCTACATCTCCTTCTCCCTTCTATGCTTCTTCATCTAGGCCCATTCCTAGGCCGGTCACCCCATCCTAGGTCCCCATCTCCACTCCTATTCCTCCTATTCCTCCTCCCACTCCTTTACCTACTCCCATTCCAACTCCTCCCTCTGTCTATCCACCTTATGCCCAACCCACGCCCCCTGCTCAATCCGAATCCATCTCCCAGTCGGAGATGGAGGGTCTTGTTAGGAAGCTCTTAGCCGAGTCTTTATCCCTCTCCAAGCCTCACTCTCTCCAAAACTACTGCAAGCTCCCCAACACTTACTTTCCTCCAGATTTCAAGGCCCCGAAATACCGCAAGTATGATGGGACCACCGACCCCCAATTCCATCTTGCCGGCTTCACCATAGATTCCTACCAGTGGCTGTATGATCGGGTCCTCTTAGTTCACCTCTTCCAACAATCGTTAGAAGGGGTGGCTTTGAGGTGGTTCACCGCCTTACCCGCATCGGATCTTGTCAATTTTGACATAGTCTCCGAACGCTTCATCTCACACTTTTCTTACATGATCACCCAAGTCCCAACACTTCCCGACTTGGTGGCGGAAAAGATGAGGCCGGATGAAGACATTGTCACATTCGCCAACCTATGGAGATCCATGGCTTCAAGGGCCGACCTCCTGTAATCATGGAGAATGTGCACCCCCAAAACACGCAAACATGGATTAACTATAGAAGCATGGAAAAATGGATGTGATCGCCACCTAGATAGTTGCCATATAAGAAAATGAAAAGGGCTAACTAAGCTAGGAAAGGGAAGAGAGAATGGGGAACTGACCTGAGATCACGACGGGTAACCCCGCCGCGATGGGCTCGATGTCGCATCGCCCGTATAGGGCGCGTTTCTTTGTCGCGTCGCCCTCACTCTGCGTTCTCTACAATGCGGGAGAAGTTGGTGTGGACCTTCTTCCTATCCTCCGCCTGCCAGAGAACAAGAGCTGCTCGTCAGCCTTCTCTTGGGTGCCTGCCAAAAGAACGAAAACAAGAAAAGAAACCCTATTAGAACAAGTTTAAGTGTAGAATCTATCCATAAATGAAAGAGGAGGATGAAGCATGGGGGGAACGAACCTGGGGGGTGGTTTTTAAACCCCTAGGGTGTATGGAAAACATAGGAAGGAAAAGAAATGCAGCCTATCTAGAAAAGAAAATAACATGCATGGGAAAAGGGAATGAGGGAAGAGGGAAGAAAGATCCCAATATGGGGCGACTCCCTGGCGTTTATATGTGTCCTTGGCCCGTGCTGAAACCTCAGAAGAAGGGGGGGCCGCCCTCCCCAAGCTCCAAGCTCCGTAGATGAAGAAATGGGCATGGCTTGGTGAGGGGAATAGGAGGAAAATGAGAGGAATGGATAAGCTATGAGCTAAGTGTTGGTCACAAGAAATTTTGGCAGCCCTTCGGGGTGAAAAATGAGGCTCCCCTCGTTCTGAAGGAAGGGCCTTGCTTTTATAAAGAAATGAGAGAGAATAATCCCATTTTTAGATGATAATTACCCAAATAAAGATAATTGCCATTAAATCTTGTGGGTGAGAGTCCAAAGGAACCTCCAAAGAGTCCCACAAACCCAAGATGCACTTAGAAGGTTGGGGGGTTGCTTGGGGATAAATGCAAAGGCCATAAGAGGATAAATAGGAGGTGGTTGCGGAGGCCAGTGCATGCGGCTATTGTCGCGACGGGTCGTAGGGGCACGACAGGGATGAACACGATGACCAGAAGGGGCGCTACAGCAAGGCCATGTGCATGGATATGCATGGGCTGTCGCGACAGCCATATGAGGCGCGACAAGGGTTGACGCGGCGCCACGACCCGTCGTATTAATGAAAATCGATTATTTTTGAATTATTGGCTAATCAAATGGGAGAATAATGGGCATTTAAGGCTCAAGGACTCTTTTAAAGAGATAATGGACAAGATATCATGAAAATTGGGCTGTTAATGGGCTCAAAGCAAGGCTAATGGTGGGCTCGAGGTGAATGACCAACTTGGGGCTTATTATGATGACATGAAATGTGGTTCGACTTGTTGGCCAGAATCGGGTGTCTACAAATTTGCCCCTCCTTGGCTTCCACTTTGCACGGGATTGAAGAGGAAGTGTAGCGGAAGGTGTCATGAAGTGACGGCGGATAGGAGATAATGTGGAGTGGACTGAAAAGTGGGAGCCAAGGTAAAGAGACACTCGATCTAATCAACAAGCAAATGGAATCTTCGTGAAAGCCCTGAGTTAGTTGCTCGAGCAGAATGCAAGGAAGACACAAGTCTGGACGAGAAGAGGAAAGAAAAGGACGATCAACCCCTCAATTGAGAGGTACTCTAGCTGATTGGCCTATAGGTTTCATTTTGGAGGGACATGTGCGTGCCAGGCAAGTAACTCATGACTCTGTCCTGGGAGCGATTCGTAATGAAAATGGATCAAAAGGAATAAGGACAAAAATTTATAGAGAATCCAGACAAGGAAATCTTTGACAAACTGACAAGAACAACTCACTCGGAGGTAGACCTTCCGATTCGGAGTGAAATAGGATTTCATGTTTCGGAAAATGAAGAATGGTTGGGCACTCAACAAGGGCTCACTATTATCTAGGGATGAGACGTGAAAGCTCAAAGTCCTACATGATGCATGCTTGGCTAAAGGAAAAGAGATCATTAAAACAAATGCAAAGAAATGAGAAAATAGAAAATATATCAAGGATAATATTGCTAAACCAGCCAATAATGGGTTGAGAGTGTTCCTGCAACTGCTGTGTAAGATAGAGTCTGTTGTTCCCAAACTTACCTGACTTAACGACCTATCCAACGATTAACAATGTGCACCTAGATCATCACTGTTTTTGGTGAAGGGGAACTCAAATCCCAGAACACATTGAGAACCAGCCGGTCCTTGAAATGATATAATACGTAAAATACCATATAGTAATGCAAGAGAATAGGGATGGAAATACTTGCCTGACTTACCTATGACGTTCCATTTATTGTGTTTTTTTTTCTTCTTTTTTGTGATTTTCAAACGAATAATCAAAGCAAAGAAACATGACAACAATAATATATATACATTCACACAATAAACAATGCATAGACATACAAAGACACAATAAACTGAAACGCGACGCACCTGGGGGTCGCAACAAGGTCGCGGCGCCCTCGGTGGTCGCAACCTTAACGCGACGCATCGTAGCGTCACAACACCAGTCACAGGATAAAGACGGAAAAAATCCAATCTTATCCTTATCTAATTCTACCTAGACTTCTCCTAGGACTCTTAAACCTACCCTACTATGACTCTAACACCTAGGTACGAGATTGGGATGGACTAGCCCCCCTAGTGCTCTATAAATAGGGCTGTAGGGGGCCCAAATTCACAGCTCTCTCTCTCTCTCTTCCTCTCTTTCAAATTTCTCACTCCTCAGCCATGAAGAGGTCTTTCTCTGCCTTCCAAGATGACATCGAGCCCTATGGCGGCCCCAAGGCGGCCCGAGTGTCACACGCCGAGCTACAGCGCCTCTCCTCCGTGCCTGGGCACATTTGTGCAAGGCCGGAACTCCAAGTAAGTCCACTTTCTCTCTTCTAGCTCTTCTCTCTCTCTCCATGTCCTTCTTTTTCTTCTTCTCTTCCTGCTACTACCAACCCTCTTCTTCTTTTCTTCTGCTATTCCAGATCCTCCCAGGCCATAGGAGATTCTCCAAAGTCCCATCGTTGGCGCCCATGATAGAGATGCTCCCTCTAGCTTCTACCCGACATTTGCGCGAATAGGGCTGTCAATGGTGCTGGTTCTGGCGAAACAGTAGCACAAGATCGTGCATGTGTGGGAAAGCCTCACTACACTGGTAAAGTTATGGCACCCGTAGACACACACGTTCATCTTCCCCGGGTTTGAGGCCACTATACTGTTGGAGGAATTGGAGCTGATGCTGGGTCTCCCTAAGTACAAAAGAGGTGAGGAGCATGCCCTCTCCTACACTGTAGCACCTATCGACACATGGAGCATCCTCGGTGAGATCACCACCAAGAAACTAGATTTGCACAACATGACTAGCCAGAACCATGTTCATCTCCTCCCCATCTCCCAGTAGGTGGTCTCCTAGTGCAAGCGCAATACTGAGAACTACCTTGCCATAGCCAAAGCCGCCGCCATCTGCATCTGCGGCGTCATCCTTTTCCATAGACGACGGTGCCATCTCATTCTCCAACCTGAGCATAATCGACTCCGTATCCGAAGGTATGAGCATTGCACAGGCCGTCCTTGGTTATCTTTATGATGGATTATCTTCTGCAGCCACCGGAGGCCCTTTCTATGGTTCTGTCATCACCCTCGAGCTTGGATGGGGATGCACATTCAATTCCGAGTGATGGACATCCTGTCTACTGAGTGCAAGAGCATGCTACATCATCCATTAGCTTTCGTGGGTGCACCCCTCTATATGACACCACAGGCATGGTGCAAGACGGCATAAGTGAAGGGGCTGAAAGGATGACACGATTACTCCAAGGCAATGACGGTGGCAGCGTTCGACATGCGCCCACGCTACCTCCATAACAGGATGATCCACCTACCACAGCGCATGGGACTGGCTCTACGGCTTATAGGCAATGAGGCATTGGCCTTATAACCCGGATCGCTGCCACCTACAGTGCGGAGCTGCACGCACGGTGGTTCCTCTGCTCTCGCACTACCCGCCCATTTAGGAACAGATGAGAGGTGATGACCAAGATGAGCGAGATGTGAGAAGCACCATCGTCCACTAGGAAGGATGTGCCACGGGTCTCCTCCAAGCGGAGGTAGTAGAAGACGAGGATGTGACCCGAGAGTACTCGAGGCATTAAAGAGGGTCCGTCCAGCCGAACTGAGAGCTTGAGAAGGATTAGATTGACGTAGGCATTGTATCAGATGGTAATTAGGGCAGGAAAATGCATTTGATTGATTGTAGGGAGGATTGGACATTGTAGTTGATGAGTTGAATCAATAAAATCAGATTTTTACTCTGTGCGCATTGTGTTCTGTTGATAACGTGACCCCTAGGGATGACGTATTCAGGTCGCGACAGGGCGGTGGGTCACGACATTGTCGCGGCCTACCTAGCCGCTGTGACATGAACGCGACACCCAGAGGCATCGCGTCATAAACCGGCAATTCAAATATGCAGAAACCCCCCTTTTCTCCCTCTCTCACGCGTTCAAAGCTCTTGATCCTGACGATTTTCTCCCTTGGCAATTTCCAGCTCTCTCAACATCCTCTCTCTCACTCTCTCAATCTCCCTAAAGAAATGATGGAGGGAAGTGGTCATGAAGGTGATGGTGGCGGTGGCTCACCTGGCGACGGAAGAAGGAAGCGACCGACGATGAGAGGGAGCACCCGGCGGTGGGAGGAGGCACCTCTGGTTGAGGAGATCGTGCCGAAAGTGGAGATGGAAGAGGAGGAGGCACCTGGATCCGACCTCGAGGCAGCAGCAAGAGCTCGGGAGCAAGCAATGAAAATGGTAAGTATCCGAGACCCTAATCCTTGATTTATGTGTATGGATGGAAGGCGAAGCCCCTAGAGGGTTCTATGTAGGGCATGACACCCAGAGAAACGGCCGCCGGACAAGGGAAATTCCGGTTGGTTTGTGACTGAGATCGCGATGGGTCGTCCTGTCGAGACACCAGTTGTCGCGATGGGTCAACGGGCCGCGACCATGTAGCGTCGGCCAAGGCCGTCACGAAAAGGTCGCTGTTTACTGGGGGGGCGCGACCTGATCGCGACACATCGGGGCGTCGCGACAAGGACGCGGCCCTCTCGGCCGTCGCGACCTCAACCGAGACCAAAACCTGAACAGGATGAAACTGACTGATAATTATAATTTGTGCTTGCAGGGAGAAATGAGGGCCCGAGTTTCGTGGATCTTAGTTTTAGCAGTTTTCCAAGCCTTCCCCAGGTTCCAGAGGGACCGGTTAGAAGAGATGGGGTTTGGGTAGGTGCTGAGGACAGAGTGGATGAGGGCGGACGCCCCTCTCACCCAGGCCCTGCGTAGTAGGTGGGACACGGAGGCGATTGCCTTCATGCTTCCATGGGAACATATGATCCCCAATCTGGAGGATGTAAGCAGGATCATTGGATTGAGAGTCTACGGGCGTCCGGTGAGTGGCTACACCTACCCCTGCTTACGAGAGCTTGCCCATAGGCTCCTAGGTTTGAACGTAGGGCATAGGTCCTCCCTTGTCTCTAGGGTCGAGCTTCAGGAGAGCTTAGGGCTATTTGAGACCGGGAGGAGGGTAGCCGAGTCCGTAGACGAGCAGCTGCAGCGGCTGGCAGAGGGTTGCCGAGAGAGCCTAGCTAGTGAGCCAGGGGCTCAGGCAGACATAGAAATACGTCGCTTCCTCACCCTCTTCTTTGGTAGACTCTTGTTCGCCACGAGGGGCGACCCGGTCCACTGCCGGTTCCTGCCACTACTAGAGGACCTAGATGATGTAGGGTGCTATGCATGAGAAGCAGCGTTCCTAGTGCATCAATTTGAGAGCCTGGGTTCATTAGACCGATAGACCGCGATCAGCGGCTTCTCCCCCTTCCTACAGGTACACTCTTCTTCTCTTGCCCCTTTTACTTAAATTGCCCTTCTGATATAATTGTGATATAACTGTGGCTTCATGTTTTCTTGCAGGTCTGGGCCAACCTCCTCCTCCCTAGCCTGAGGAGGGGGACTTTGGAGCGACCGGGCCTCGTGCCCATTCCTCGACAGTGGGTGCCGTGCCGTGACACGCACCCCCTGGGGGACTAGCTGGCGTCTCTCCAGGATGCCATTGACATCTACCCTCAGCTAGATGTAAGTGATCAAACCCCTCTCTCTAAGTTGAATTTGATTTTAATTGCTTTGATCACTTGGCTACTAATAAGATGTGCTTGATGTGCAGGTGGTGTGGCGGCCATATCTAGAGGAGGTGGATGAGGGACAACCCTGGTTGGTGCAGGCCCGCCCCTACATCAGTAGGTCGGTGTGGGTGCATGCACTCAACCTTGTGCTACCTCTCCACCTGCATTTGTCCCAGAGGTCGCTCGGCCTACGTTAGAGCGCTGTGGAGTTCCCCAGCCGAGACCGGACCCATAGGCCTCGTCGGAGCTTCCGGGGACTTCACGACACTACTGACTGGCGCGAGCGGGCCAAGGAGCAGATCCAGAACTAGGAGCGCCGAGGCAAGCAAGTCAAGTCCACCGCCACATCCGATGACGTGTACCTTTAGGCCTTCACCTTAAAGTACGGGCGAGGGTTTATAAGGGCGCACGAAGACATGTAGATTTCCTAAACCCAGACCTTGTGAATTGCTTTTTAATGGAATTGAGCTAAAGATTTAGAAATGAATTGCAGGTGGATGTGGCTGGAGAGATTGCCTCGCTTCGGGCCCTGCTTCACTCTGCAGTGCAGGACCGAGAGGTAGCCCAGCGGGAGGCGGAGTAGCTGGTAAGCACCTACTCAGGCATTAGTACTCTACCAATTTCCTTAGCTGATTTGAGGAACTAACGTGTGTTGCATGTGCAGCGGAGGGAGTTAGACAGGGTGAGGAGAGCAACGGAGGCTGGTGCTTCCTCCTCCAGAGCGGAAGAGGGCTCCCAGTCGGATTTGGAGGATCGACTGGCTGCCGCGGTGAGGAGGGCCGAGGAGGCGCGGGCGGAGTTGGCCGAGAGAGTAAGCAAGACATTGATTTAAATTGAAAATTATTTTCATTTGGTACTGACTTGGCTTTTCTTACAGGAGACGGAGCTGAGGACTACCACAAAATGAGCGACCCACCTACAGGGGCAGGTTGACACCGTGACAAGAGAGAGAGATCAGCTGCGCATCCGGGCAGAGGCAGCTGAGTCTCGGGTGGCAGAGGCAATGAGGGAGCTGGCGACACTGCGAGTGCAGAGGTCGTCCGTGGACCAGGAGGAGCTAGCCCGGCTGCGCGCTGCTCTGCACGCACAGTAGACATTAGCACGAGGACTTCAAGAGGTGATAACGGCCATAGGCCGATCTCGGAGCCGGAGTAGGAGCAGCGTGAGTGGGGCCAGTGGAGCGACTGGCGCCTCCGTTAGGCAGTATTTGGCAGGTTCCTCCAGCCACTGGAGGAACGAGGATGAGGAGAGGTGCCTCGGTGGTGAGACGAGCTCCAGGAGTTGCAGGTTGGTGTGAGATGCCACCACCACCAGATAGACATGAGGATCCGGGGGGAGTGGTGGTGGACAGTGAGGAGTTTGTGAGCCACCTCCCCCTTATCTTTGTACATATTGCTTATCTCTTAGTGGATCTTTTATTTTATGTCAATATTTATGGAAAATGAATGATTTGTAATTGACACGAGTGTGAAATGAGATCTGAATAATAGAGAGAGAGAGGGAAGTACCCGAGTACATCATTGTGCACGTTCCAAAAATCTTTCTGTCCCTACAC
Organism: Colocasia esculenta; assembly: GCA_014218235.1. Taxonomy (NCBI): domain Eukaryota; kingdom Viridiplantae; phylum Streptophyta; class Magnoliopsida; order Alismatales; family Araceae; genus Colocasia; species Colocasia esculenta. Next base: position 99,136,809 of record CM024762.1, read on the forward strand.
ACTTAGGATAACATGTTAGATCTGCTCTTTGGCTCAGCCCCTTGTGCTAAGTAAAAATGATTTCAACTTCGTAATTGTCAAGGGGCTGAGCCTTATTTAAATAGGCGGAAAGCAAATCGAAATAAAGCATGCCAAAAGAAAGCGATATATACACACATTTTTTTAATTTTTAGGATTTTCTAATTTTTTTGGATTTTGAGATTTTCTATTTATTTTTATTTTTAAATTTTCTGATTTTTTTGTTTTGGAATTTTTTGATTTTTTTTATTTTTTCGCGTTTTCTATTTTTTTTATTTTGGGGTTTTTTAAAATTTTTGGGCTTTCTGATTTTTTTGGAGTTTTTCTAATTTTTTGAATTTTTGGGGTTTTCTGATTTTTTTTATTTTTGGGGTTTTCTGATTTTTTTTTATTTTAGGGGTTTTCTAATAACGACATCCTCTGCATTTGAGCGATCGGCTATGGATCTTATTCCTATCTATGTTTTGTCAAATATTCCCTAAGCACAGTGTGCATTTGCTTTGGCTTCCCAAAGGCCACTTGCCCCTAGTCACTAATGTTCGAACGTAGACCAGGTGCAGGGTTCTCCAGTCATTAGCAGGGATAGGAAGACTTAAAGGAGACAAGACTTGGACTTGGTGCTTGGGAGATTGGCTTGTAGGACTTGCAAGGGTGTACCTCACATGGAATTCGTCTGTTGTCTAGAGACTTTGTGGTCACTATTTTGTCCGGGGCATGGGTACGACCGGGCTCAAAGGCGTCCCGTAGGGAACTGTACTGTCACTCTTTGACATGCCCCTATTTTCAATTTTCCGCTTACTTCTTATTCTTATCAATTTTCTCTTTTCTCTTCTTTTCTTTCTTTCTTTTGAACAGACCGTCTCTCTTTGAGATTTCATACATATGAGCTACACCTCCCCTAGTCCACAGGTCAGCATCCTTTTGCCCCTAGACCTTGTCCGAGCAAGAAGATAATTGATCTTCACCCCCCATACTAGGGCTAGGTAGGAACACCACTAACTAAGGAAAATTGCCATGTGATGTGTGTGACTGAGCATACGGGTCATTTGACAGCACATGATAGGGAGTGAGACACATAGCTACTAACATTCTTTTGAAAAATGATGTCATTATTGAAAACATTTTATTAAGGGTAGAATCTTTTAAGATACAGCCCATTCCACGGGTGAGAGAGCTCCTCACCATCGGCATTGATAAGCCTATACGCGTTCCCAGGGTACACTTCCTTAACAACGTATGACCCTTCCCAGTTTGCTTGCAATTTTGACCTAGGACCTCCAGGTTTTACGAAAATTTGCCTGAAAACCATGTCTCCTTCTTGGAATTTTCATTCAATCACTTTCTTTTGAAAAGATCTTGAGAGTCTATTTTGATGTGAATTACATGATCGGTCGTGGCTAGACGTCGTTCGTCTAGGAGTTCTAACTGTGTATGTAACGCCTCTTGACATTCGTTGGGATTAAGTTCCTTGTCTAGCTGAACCCTTAGCGAAGGAATGAGGATCTCATGTGGGCATACGGCCTCCATCCCGTATGTAAGTGAAAAGGGAGTTTGCCCAGTGGGCATGTGGACGAAGGTACGATAGGCCCACAAAGCCTCAATCAAATTTTCAGGCCAATCAGCGAATTTATGAGACTCACAAGTTTTCTTTAAAATTTTCAAAAGCATTTTGTTTGTGGCTTCGGCTTGGCCGTTGCCTTGCGGATAATACGGAGACGAATGATGCAAAGAAATATTGAATTTCTTACATAGGTCCTGAAGCTCTTGTGAGATGAACTGGGGTCCATTGTCGGCGACGAAGCCACTTGGCACTCCGAACTGCGAGATGATGTTCCTCATGATGAACTTGCACATGGTTGAGCCTTTGATTTTGGCAAATGCCTCTGCTTCGGCCCACTTGGTGAAGTACTCAGTAGCAGTAAGGATAAAAGATTTCTATTTTACTTGAGCATTAGGATCACCAAGAGGCCCGATGATATCAAAGGCCCACATGGAGAAAGGCCAAGGAGAAGATAGTAGATGCAAAGAAGAGAACGGAGCATGGATCTTATCGGCATGGAGTTGGCACTTGACACACCTACGGACATAGATGGCACAGTCTTCTTCTAAGGTTGGCCAGTAATAGCCCTGCCTAAGAATCTTCTTAGCCAACATTTGGTTGTTCACATGCCCTCCACATTCACTAGAGTGGGCTCCTTCCACTACCTTCCAGGCTTCTTCGTCCGACAAACATCTGAGGAGCATTCCATTTAGAGCGCCTATACAACACTTCTCCAACAATGGTAATCTTAATGCCACTCTACGGATGGCTCTAATATCTTCTGCTTCTTTAGGAAGGTACCGTCCTCTCTGCAATACAACTCAATCTCGTGGTACCATGGCCTTTCTTCTGCCATCATTTCTCCTAGCCCTACTAATAACACTTCCTTCGCTTCTCTTCTCTCTGCCTTTAAGACTAAGAGCTCCTAAGTTTTGAACCAAGGGGTTTGAGTGGAGGGAGCTTCTAATCTTTGAACAGTGATTGTCCTCAGTGCTGGCTGAGAGGGAAAGAGAGAGATGAGGCCAGGATGCTAGGGCATTGGCCAGGATATTCTGAGAGCGAGGAGTGTGAATGTAGATGAGTTTACGGAATTGCTTGGCTAGGAGTGTGACTAGATCTTGATAAGGCTTGAGCTTGGGGTCACGAGTGCGATAGGTAGAAAGGACCTGCTGCCGAAGAACAAGTTGTGAGTCCCTACGATCTTAGATGTGCGGCCTAAGGTAGGAAGTAGCGAGCTTCAGACCGGCTAGGAGAGCCTCATACTCAGAGACATTATTGGTGGCAGGGAACTGGAGTTGATATGCAAGTGGAATGGTGATCCCTTCTGGGGTGAGCAAGACAGCACCTATGCCCCATCCCTAGAATTGAGAGCCCCATCAAAGTGTAGTGACCAGAAGGGATCGCGAGAGATGAGTGGCAGGTTTTCATCAGGGAAATCCTCTTGAACCGTGTGACTGTGAGGAAGAGGAAGGTGAGCGAGGTGCTCAGCAATGGCATACCCTTTTATAGCCTTTTGGAGTACAAATGTGATATCGAATTGAGACAAGAAGCTCTGCCAACGTGCCAATCTGTCGGCGAGGACTGGCTTCTCTAGGAGATACCTAATAGGATCCATTCTAGAAATTAAACTCACCTTATGGGCTAAGAAGTAGTGCTTCAATTTCTTCACTACCCACACTAGCACGGCACATGTTTTCTCCATTGTGGTGAGCTTGAGCTGGGAAGGATTGATGAGCCTAGACAGGTAATAGACTGCCATTTCTTTGCCAGAATCATCACGTTGCACAGGATAGCTCCTAGGGAGTCCTCAATGGTCGACAGATATTGGATTAAGGGTTTCCCAGGGACGGACGCTTGCAGCACTGGCGGATTCATGAGATAACACTTAAGCTCATCGAAGGATTCTTTTGCATTTGGTGTTCCATTCAAACTTGGCTCCTCGTTTTAACAGTTCATAGAAAGGACGACATCTTTGAGAGTGCTGAGATATGAATCTCCTTATGAACTGAAGCCGACCAATTAAACCTCGAAGCTCAGATATGTTCTTAGGAGGAGGCATTTCATTTATTGCCTTGGCCTTGTGCGGGTCTATCTTAATCCCCCGTTAGTTGACTATGAAACCTAGCAATTTGCCTGAAGAAACCCCGAACACGCACTTCTTTGGATTCATCTTCAATTTATATTCTTGTGCGCGGTGGAATACTTTGGCAAGCACGGAGGAGTGTTCTCTTTGAGTTCGAGACTTCACCATAATATCATCCACGTAAACCTCAGCATCAATATGGATCATATCATGGAAGATAGCTAGCATTGCCCTTTGATAAGTGGCGCCAGAATTCTTTAATCCGAACGGCATAACCACATAGCAATAAGTTCCCCAGGGTGTGGTGAAGGAGGTTTTCTCTTGGTCCTCCGGGGCTAGATGAATTTGATTATATCGTGAGTACCCATCCATGAATGATAGAGTTTCATAACCAGTGGTGTTATCAATCAACACATCCAAATGAGGTAAAGGGAAATCGTCTTTTGGACATGCCTTATTTAAGTCCTAGAAATCAATGCAAATTCGCACTCTTCCATCCTTCTTCTTATTGGGACTATGTTTGCCACCCACAATGGATAAAGGACTACACGAATGAACTTAGCTTTGTGTAGTTTATGAATTTCCTCTTTCATCTTTAGAGTAATGTGGGGGAGGAATCGCCTTAACTTTTGTTTAACGGTAACTGCCCCTGGCTTCAAGATTAACCTATGTTCCACTAATTCGGGGTCGATGCCAGGCATGTCATCATACGACTAAGCAAAAGAATCCTTGAACTCCCTTAGCATTTCTATGCACGCCTCTTCTTCCTCAGGATGGAGACTGGAAGCTATAGTTAGGAGCCTGGGATCTTTTTCAGTTCCTATGTTTACCTCTTTGGTGGGTTCGTCCACTGCCGATGTAGGCTCATCGAATCTTCTCAGCCACTCGCATACATCTCGGCAGCGTCCTCTATCTCACAATCTTCTTCATCCGCTGGGTCTTCCTCAGGTAAGATATTATAAACTCCAAATCTGTCGTCTAGCCCTTCCTCTTCGTGCTAAGCTTCTATGCTTAGAATTACAGCTTCCTACACGAACTCTTCAACAGCTAGAAGAGCGCCACACCTTTGCACAAGATCCATCAGATATCTATTAGGTATGCCACTACCCTTTCTCTTCCTAGACGGGGCGGGGACTTGCTAGATCCTACCCTTGAATCTAAACTAGGGTTGATATTTACAAGAGGCTTTGGAGAAGTGTCCAGAGGGAAAGAAACAGGCGCGGCTGGGCAACGAGTGTAAGGCCCTCGAATTTTGTTGCATTATTGTATTGCATGTAAATAATTCATGTTGTGAATGTACGTATGTATGTATCTACGTATGTATTAATTAGTATACTTATGTGTGTATGTGTATAATTTAGGTATAAATAATATATGTATTGCTTGATGGTAGTGTGTGCATGGTAGCGTATACATATGGCACATATATAGATATAAGATGTGCATGGTTTCTGCATGTTTTAGAGTTCTGACCGAAGGCCAGATTGGCGTCAATATCAGTAGACGTCGATGTTGTGTCGGCGTCAACCCTATGGACGCCAACACTAAGTCCAGCGTCCAGCGATGTGGACGCCAATTTCTCTGACCTGCATGTGTTGCAGAGGCGGAAATTCCGGAAGCAAGCCACCCCAGACATTGGGGAGCTGTCCCCAACGGTTTGAAAGGCCATCTTGTCACCCCTGCGTGATAGGAGAACCCCCTCTCCTATATACAAACCCATTTTTACAACCCTAAGCCTTCTCTTTGCCCCTTTGCAAGAGAGGAAGAAGAGAAAGGAGTGAAACCCTATTTTCGGACTGTGAGAAACCCTCACCTTTGCAACCCAAAATCTGAAGTTCTGAAGATTGATCCGGCCACCTGCTGCATCAAGGAGCTTGCTGGATCATCGAGGAAGGCATCCCCGACCTCGGATTGCACTAGAGCTTGCTCAAGAATACGGAGGAAGGCCATCTTAGAGGCTGGTTGGGAACTTCTTGGACAGCCCAAGGAGAGCTTCACCAAGCCTTTTGATCCTTTGGAGTATACCTAAAAGGCAAGTACCCTACCCATAGTGTTCATGTATGTGTCTAGGATGGTTTTACCATTTTTATGTATTTTCCCTCGTGTCCTAGACCCCCAAATTCACCCCATCTTTGGAGCTCGGGTCTGTGTTTTGCACAGACCTGACCTAACGGCAACATCCCTTGCCGTTAAGATCATGCTTAGCGTCCAGTGATTGTGCCGTTAACTCTCTTTGACGGCCAAAGATTGCCGTTAAGTTCTTCAGGACAGAACAGAAAACTGTTCTCTCCTATTATACAACTATTTTCGATGTGTTTCTCGTGATGAGGATATATTGTAGCCTTTATGTACTATGTATACTAGTGAATGTGGTGTGTGGATGGATTTTTGTGCAAGGTGGTAAATGATAGAGTTTATTTATTCCATGGAAATACATGTATGATGAGTTGCTAATCTTGTCAACCCTTTGTTTGTATGATTTAGGACGAGTCTAAATGTCCTACATTTTATGGGTCATGCATGTATTAGCCAGTCTCTGTTCTAAAATTCTGAGATTTTCCCATGCTTGTGTGAATTAGTGAAAATGTTGTTTGGGAAATAGAAATCATGCGTAGGTCATGATAAATCTTTGGTAAATCATGTATTGCCCACAAATTTCAGGAATAAATTTTGTAGCGCCATGCCTGTTAGGGCTCAGACAGTGAGTTCTTAAAATTGTGCTTGTGTTTAACTCCATGTTAAATCGAATTGCGGATAGCATGTGGAATTAATGTTAGATTTTCTGTAATTTCGTTTAGCTTAGAAAAATCTAAAATTTTGCATGAAGAACCCTAAACCTGAAATTAGCTTGTGGTTAAAATTTCAGGTCATTTAGACCAGTATATGATGCAATATGAATTTTCCATGTAAAAATGTGAAACTAATGCATGCCGTTGTAAAAATGATTTGATTTTGTATATAGCAACCTGATTAGTGAAATTTCCTGAGCACTAAATTTCTGTAATTGTAGTGCCATGTTAGGAAAAATAGAGAAGTGTGCATGTGAGTGAGAAAGTGAATGAAATGAGAGTGACATGTGTAAACATGTGTTAAAATCAGTAAATGTGTAATGTGTAACTTGTGCCAAATGTGACACTGCTTCCGTAGAGGGCAGTGGAACCGTATCAGGGAAAAGTCCCCCTGAGAAGGTTCAATGTGTTGTGACCCTAAGGGCATTAGGGAGAAATCCTGGAGGTGGACAAGTACCATTGGTTAGGGTGGAGACTTGTTCTCCCGGTCTGCGCAGTCCAAGAGTCGCCATTGTATTGCCTAGATGGTGTCTATGTGATGTGATGTGTTGTGTCCTTCTTTGGTGGTTTGGACTATGTGTCACGGCACTAAATGTGAATGTGTAAATGTGTATGTGTTCATGTGAAAAATGTGAATGTGAACAATGTGTAAAAGTGCATGTGTAAAGTGTGAAATATACGAATTTGAAATTGTGTAAAATGTGAAACCAAAATGTGAGGATGTGAGTTTGTAATCCATGTTATGACAATCTGAAATCATGCTTAAACAGTAGCTTTACTATGTTATGATCATGTTTATGTATGCAAAATGCCTAGAATCCATGCTATGGATAATTGTTAAGCATATATAAACAACTTCCATACTTGGTTGTTCACATGTTGTAGCTCTCATGTGTTAGATTATGGTTGCTAAAGCATGTAAAACTAGCAAGCTTAAAGCATGTAAAATGGTTACGTATATGCGTAGGAATGTGTAGATTCCATGTTAGGTATGATTCCTTTCATGCATGCTCGGGAATTCATGTTAATGGCTTTCATGTCTTAGTTGGTTGAAGGTAGATTTTTATGTGAGGAATGAATAGAAAGCATGCGATAGGTGATTCTATTTTAGGAAATCTGAAAGCATAGTCCATGTGTTTAAATTGTAGATTCACCATGATAGGTTGTAAAATTTAATGTCAAGCATGCTACATGTTGTGTCTTGTGAATGTGTATGTAGAATGTACTATGATACGTGCATGTACGGTATGTGTAGAATTACTTGCGGAGTCTTTTAGACTCACTACTTGCTTCGGCGTACAGGTGTAGTTGGTGACGAGACACTTGTGGATGAGACGTTGGAGACCGACTCCGAGCGCGGAGATTAGAGTGTTAGAGTACTTGTGATATTTTGTGATTTTCATAATATGTAAATTGAACATTGTACTAGCATTATCATGGAAGAATGTATAAGTATGGGCATCTATGTATTTGATTTTCAGCAATTTAAATTATGTGGACTTTTAGTTCTCTAAATGTTATCGAATCATGTATGTTAAATGTGGATGATGAATGAAATGAAGACAGTGGTTCTTTTACTTCCGCTACTCTGTTCTTATATTCACGTGTATCTCAGCTGAATGTTATCGTTGGGTAAATGTTCCACTGTGATGACGCTCGCTATACCGACATGGGTTGGTATAACCGTACCTGTATAATGAGGGTCGTCGCAACGAGAATCCTTTGATGGGTCTGGAGGTGGAGGCGGGCCACCCGAGCTCAGGGTGCCTGTAGCAGAGTTGGGGTGCAGGGGAACAGAAGGCCCCTCACCCAGATCGCCTAAAATGACCATGGTGGTCAGTGGGCGCAGGTCGCGGCTCAAGCAGAAGGAAGGGAAAGGCGGGGATCGCCGCCAAGGAGGAGGAGAGAGTGACGGGGGCGCCGTCAAGGAAGCGAAGGAGTGTGCGGGTGATGGGGATCGCCGTCGAAAGCAAGGGAGTACCGGTACAGGGATCGTCGTCCAAGTGCTGAGAACGGGGGTGACGGGGATCGCCGTCAAGCAAAGGCGATTGCAGCAAGAAGTGATGGGGATCACCGCCAAGAGTTGGGATCGAGGTGGGGAATTGGTGTTTGGAAGAAGAGGAAGGATGGGGATTACCGTCCGATGGAGGAGGAAGGGGGAAAGACGGGGATCGCCGCCCGAAGAAAAGGGAGATAAGACAGGGATCGCCGTCCGATTGAACACACCCATTTTTTTAATTTTTGTTTTTTTTTTTTGTTTTGTTTTGACACATTAAACTAAGGAAAGAAATGAACTATCCTACATGCAGAGGTGTCAGGAAAAGGCCAGGACCGAGCCATTAAAGAAAATAGCGAGAAGAGGTGAAGAAATAGTTAACACTTCTAGAGCGTCAGGGAAGAGTTGGATGATAAGAGGAGGAGAAGAAGGGATAAAGGCGGAATTATAAACAAGAATGGAAGACACAAAATGACTGGAAGGCTGGGAATACCCTAGCTAGAACTCCTTTGTTGGATTGATGGGGTTTACGATTTCAAAATCCTCACCAGGTCCAAGCAACTGTCGCTTGGTGGTGGCTGCTGATACTGATTGTTCCATTGCTGGAGAGTATGAAATATTGTCCTCATTGAACAAACAATTGACTGCCAAGACGAGGTCTTCAAGGTCTTGGTCCTCTGCCTCTGCTAATGGAGATTGTACGGTGTTATTTTCCTTGAACAAGAAACTGATGTCTGAGACCAAGTCTTCTAGATCTAGTTCTCCTGCCCCTGTTTCTTCAGGCTTCCTCTTTTTGCTGAGTTGCTAGGCCTCCAGAGCTTGATACGGGGATAATAGTGCTTCTGTGATGATAGTATTGTAGCCTGGCTGTACGGGCCCTCTGACAAAATGATCATAGAGTGTCCAGGTGAGAGGGTCTTGGTCTGACTTTGGTGCAGATGAATGTGCAGCCCATGGTTTGAGTCCTTCTTGATATCCAAGGCCACGCTTTTGTGAATTTCTTGGGGTCGTTGATGAACTGAGTCCTCCCCTGAAGGCGGGCACCAAGACCCTTTCAGGTTGATATCCAATTCTTACCATGATATTCCACCCCTTGGTGTTTGTCAATGTGTTCTTCTTAACGGAGACCACCGATGGAGATACAATCTGACGGCTGTTGGAAAATGTGTAAGCCCATGGAAAATTCACATCAAGCACTGAGATGATGGGCTTGTTAGATGGCCAGACTGATGGCATTATCTTCTCGATGGCCTCCACTGTATGTGAAGTTGCCGCACTTTTAACTTTGACTATACGGCCCTGGAATGAAAATTTCAAGCATTGATGAGCTGTAGAGGGGACTACCCTTAACGCCTCAATCCATGGGTGACCCAGAATGGCTTTGAAGGTCAGATCAATGTCAAGCACATAAAAATCCACTGTCATGACAAGTGGGCCTAATTCTGCTTGTAAAGAGATGATGTCGTGGCAAGCCAGCAGGGAATTGTCATAGGCTACTATGGTTGTAGGAGTGGGCTGCAGGCGGCGCTCAGAAATGTTGCAGGACCTCAAAGTACTTAGTGGGCACACATTTATAGAAGCTTCGGTGTCGACTAATGCGACATCAACAGCCACTTTGTTTATGGTCAAGGTGACACATAAAGGCATTCTCCTGTCCTCTAGGGGAGCTAGCTCTCCATCTGTAAAAGTAATGGTTGGCCCTCTGTTGACAATGGAGAGAACAGATGGTAGATTATCTTGGTTCATATCTTCATTTACCATGACCCTTTGCAGAAAGGCTCTCAGGGCATCTTGGTGTGTCTGCGACCTTTTAATTAGCTCTAGGATGGATATCTTGGTTGGAGTTTGATCTAGGTGCTTCAGTGTAACAACCGGACCTCTCGGACCGCTCGCCGGGGACCTCGAGGGTCGCACCGCCACCCACGGATATGAAGACCCGGAAGGGTTATATGAAAAAGTCTAGTGAGATATGTACTGAGTTCAAATAACTATAATAATCTGTACATTATACAAAAGGGTTGTACAATGCGTCCCAAGCAAAAGCACAGGTACGAGAGAAAAGATGCAGTCCTTAAGGGGCATACCCCGAGGACTTGCAAAACACAACTCTCAGCTCACTTGGACGCAAGAGCTCACAACACTCGCTCTCACTACTACTGACAACAACACGGCGCCACAGCCGCCTCGGCAACCCGTCCGACACCGAGCTCCCGCGACGACGAGCCCCTAGCTGAAGGAAGTAGGAGGTGGGCCTCGCGAACAAAGCCCAGTAGGGATTACCAGTCCCTCACCGGCCAGAGCAACAGAAACTCCGAAAACTAGAAACTACACTAGAAAGCTGTAAAGCGAGGAACTCCTACAGCATGGTACTACTAAGCAGCGGAAGAGAACAGTACAATGCCATGACCACCAACCAAGGTCGTGGCACACACACGACTCCCGCAGAAACCAACGAAGTCGGGCATAAAGCGGAAGCAGTGCTCATCACACCTGCCGAGACCACGGAACAACCAAGTGAGAACGACGTCTCACCGTAAGCACGGCCACCTCAGACCTCTACAAGGTCGAGGGCCCACAAGCAGAACCACCCCGAACCCCAGACAACGCCAGGTCGGGAAGCTACACACGCCGGTGCCATCACGTGCTGGCACCCAAGAACGGGACCACGGAACCGAGAGAACACCAAAGTGGGAACCACCAAAAGCACGGGTCTGCCCAAGGCCAGAACAATGATGCCTGCGGAAACTAGGCACAACCGGGCTATAACCACCGTGCAAGCTCGGGCAACGTGGAACACATGGAAACATCGTGAAGAAAATGTCGTCACAACAATACCAACCAAGCCACCGCCGCTAGCAGCCAAGAGGGGGACCCGTAGTCCGCACACTCTGCTCGCTAGCCTAGCTCTTGCCTCCGCCCCCGCAAAAGGGTGAGATAGGGCCACCACAGCCTAGCCAAGCTACGGCCCCACGCCTAGCACCACTACGTGGCTCCGAAACCAACGTAGAGAAAGGCAGTGAGACAAAGGACTGTCTGGTCTGCGCCAGGAAAGAACTCTGAACCCCTCGACGTCCCAGACCTAGACAAGAGAGCTCTACAAATGACTCAGCGCCACTATCCAAACCTCATTTTCCCCTCAGCTCCAGAGTCCTCTCACGTGGGCTGCCAACTCGATCATGCTCGTATCCCGGAGTACTCCATCAACAGGCTCCCGAGGATGGGGATCCCAGGAAACAGAGAAAACCACTGAACGAGACAAGCCCTCAAGTGCCAAGCACTGGGCGAACAGGCAGGGCAGCACAACGAAACCACGCCGAACTGCTGGCTTGTAACACGCGACAAGCCCAGCGAGTGAGAGGCATGCACGGACCCTCAAAAGGGGCCGTCGACCAACCAAGGCACGCACGAACGGCTAGAACCTCGAAACACCATCGGACAGTACGGAAACCCGTCGCTCTGCTAATAATCGATTGACCGTCGGTCAATCGATTATTTGGCAGACACGACCCTCCTGGCACCGCTGCTAGGACACGGCCACCAGGTGTCACCTTCGGTCACTGAATGCAGGGAGGCAACCAGCTGCGTTCCCTACCAGAAGGTCCTAAGGCAAAGCCTGCCCTGGGGCACACACTGACACACAAACCGGCCACGAAAACCACCCGAGGTAGCACAGACACTGTCGCGCCCCCACAGGCCGTCGCGATGCCATCGCGACGGGGAAGGGCGCCGCGACAATATGCTTGATGCGACGGGGCAGCGTGTGGCGACAGCCTCCCTGTCGCGACGGGAAACTAGGTCACGATAGCGACCCTTATCGTGACCACCAATCGCGCCGCGATAAGGTCGCGCCCGACCGTAGCGACGCCTCTACTGATGTCGCGACACGCACCATGGCCGTGACATCAGTCGGGAGGCAGGCCAAGGGATGCTCCATCCCAGGCCGCCCAGAACCATACAAACATGCACACACGGGGAGGGGAGCATGGGGAAAGCTATAAAGCTAACTACAAAAACCCGAGCACTCCCGATCCACCTAGATTGGGAAGGGCACAAGAAATCCATACCTTAAATGAACAACCGAACCCCGTAGGGCCCTTCTCGTAGGAAAGAACACCTCCTCCTCGCTCCACGCACGCTCCACGATGTCGGGACACCACGCACGACCCTCCTCCTCGCCTGAAACACACAAAGGGGAGAAGGGGGGGGGGGGAAGAGGTCGCCGGAGGGAGAGGGAGAAGGGAAGAAAAAGAGAGAGGGGGAAGGGGTAGCCGGCCTGCGCCATTAAGCGCCCGGCACCCAGAACGTGACGGACCACCCTGTTGCTTTAACAACCTTAACGCGACAGGTCAACGGACCACGACAAGAACGTGCCCCCCACGGGCACTGCGAAAACACGACAGGTCGTACTCACACACCTACCACCCTGACAGGCGTTAGACGATCGGACAGTGCAACACGACAAAACACTATCGCGGCCCGTTGACTGGGCGCAATAGAAAGACGCGATGGAGAAACAGGGCCCCACCAACACGCGACCCACAAACTTGCCGCGACACAGATGACTGTCGCGTCGGGCACCCCCTACGCGATAACAGTGCATCACCCAGCCTGGACGCGTTAGTGGCCAGTCATCCCAGGTGCCGGACGGGAAGCCGGGAAACTGGGTCTTACATTCTACCCCCCTTAAAACAATTTCGTCTTCGAAATTGGGACAAGCCCAGAAGGTCTCGAGGCACGAAACAAAACACGGGGAGCAAATGTAAGACCAATGCGAATAAGCCACTAAGTCTCAACACGACTTCCTCGTGGCAGCAATTGCACAGCCAAACACGCATGGCACACAAAGCCGAAAAACTACGGCTCACATCGCGGGTTCCAACACACGGGAAGCATAGAATCGAAAATCGGCTCACAACATGCTCCAACACTCCGGGAGCACCAAGCCGAGGAACCGACGGCTCACTCTAGCCACACGTGGGTGCCCAGACGGAACGACAACCCCACGTGCCGAGCGACGCCAAGTCCGGCCCGAACAGTAGAAAATGCCAACCGAAATTCTCACAGTTGCAGTCACCAACAGACCTCACTATGGTGACCCAACGCCCAGCAACCCACTCTGTCGCCAACAAAACCCGACAGAGAGCGTAGTTGCCGACAGCAACAAGAGAAACACCGGTCAGCAACACACTCCGTCGCCAGCGAAACCTGATGGAGTACACCGTTGCTGACAACCACACAAGAACCACTTGAGAGTCAAGCATGACACTCAGGGAACGGCCTCACGCCACTAGCAGCAGCTAGCACCGGTCACCAGCCCAACCGAGTAGCCACGTGAGAGACACAACCCAAAGCGAGGACACACTCACGGAGAATTCTCAACACATGAAACAGCGTCCACCGCCACCGCTAAGTCTTACCCAGACCTTCCTTTCGGTTCAACAGGGATAGCAAAACCACGCGAAGAACCCTCAACACGCAAAAACGGCATCCACTGTCACCACTACGTCTTACCCAGACCTTCCTCGTGGTTTGACAAGGATACCAAACGCACGCTGAGCAACGAAAACTAGGAGTCACATGCTCCACAACGTGGCACACCGCGACGGAAGCACGGAAGATGTCTGAGGTTAATCCAAAAGCCGAGCACCTCACAAACCCATCAAACCACATGGTCGAGTACTAGCAAGCCGATAGACCTCACTGTCACTGGACGAACCGATAGGAGACTCCGCCATCGGCTTCTAGACTCACCAACGCCACGCACAACCACATGGGAAGCAAAACAACCGCAGAGGTTGAGGGCAACATGTCGACCTCAGAGAGACCCAGAACGAAGCAGGGTACCACAATCGCACACACTCGCTCCGCAAGCGAGGGGGAAAACCTGGACACAGGTCACGACCAAAGCCTGGCGTACCACCGATAGGGCTACCTAGACAAGGCAAAGCAGCCACCCCACAGCGGTAACGGTACGACCACAAGACTCAGTCTAGCACACGTGTCCCAGAGGCGAATAACTCAAAGCCTCCAACACCGAGCAAACTCGTGAAACAACGTACGAAGAACACGAACAGACACACAACACAACACAGGGTGCTATCACAAGCACCGGGAGCTAACCAGGGTACAACACAATGCACCAGGGCTCCTGACGGCACAAAACCGAAACGCTCGAGTACAAGCACACGGTGCTACCACAAACACCAAAAGTAAACAAAGTGCAACCCAGGTGCACCAGCGGCCAAAGCAACACTATGACTAACAGGAAGGACTCTCCACAGGAGGCCTACTGAAAGCCACACGCCAAGAACCGCAAACCTGAAAGAGTGCAACAAGCCATGTCGGCCCCAGCCCTTGAGGCACAAAACACGAAGCATCGGAGAAAATGCTCAAGGCGCAGCACACATAGTGGCACCAACGGCCCAAGACGACATGGGCCCCACCGAAGGGGACTCTCTACCAGAGACCCACAACGGAAGCACACAGAAAGCCGACAGCTACTACTTCAAGAGCGTGACAACCACGTCCGCTCGAAGCAGCACACGAAACACGGAACACCGACTATACCGCATGGGGAGCAAAAACCACAGCGACTCCCTAGAGCGCAAGAGCAAGAAGCACCACCTCTATCGTGACCGATAGAGAGGCCAACCACCAAAAAGATGATACGAAAAGCCTCTAAGGCACAAGCCGAGGCACAATCGATCATACACCGGAACAACACTTGATGAGCAAGCCAACCAGAAAACTGGTGCACAGCAGAGCAACGCTCACGCCTGCAACCCAACAAGAACACGGGACTACCTCGCACTAGACCAACAGGGACCCAATGCCCCAAATTGCGCAGGCAGGCAGCAAGAAACAACTGCAACGACAAATGGCACGAACAGGTCCACCGACCCACGGTGCCACAAGGAAACGACAACATGAGGGGAGCAACCAGCTCAACCCAAAAACAACTCAAGGGAAGATGACTCCACCAGAAGGTCGCAACGATGCACACCCCGGCAACACAACACCATAGTGGAGCACCACCACCCCGAGCAACCGACGAAAAGCAGAGGAAGGAGACACGCACGAGTCTCTTCCACACGCGAGAGGCAAAACCACAACGCGAGACTGACACTTCCATACGAAGCACAGCTAGCCAAGCACCACGACACTCACTAGACCACCATCTGCAAGAGCATGCCGGGCGCAAGAACAAAGCAGACCATTCAAGCCACAGGGACACACAAGTCCCGCAAGCGCGGACGAGAAACTTGGAAATTACTAACGAGACAAGCTGGCCAATGTAGTAGCCAGATGCACAGCCAAGGGCACGACACCTTGACTGACAATGCCCAAGTAGACTAAACACAGACAGTCCAACTGGCAACAATGACAGGTCATCTCCATAGAGAGAGAGAGCAACGACAACCAAAACAACACGAAGCAGCCTTGGGGAGAACCTCCCCCAAAAAGCGCCAAGAGCCGTCCTGGGAGAACCTCACCAGAATGCGGCCTAACTAAACGACACACTTCGAATCACAGGGGCAACTCAACAGTGGCCCGAAACGAACGCATAGCACCCCTAGGAAGAACCTCCGCCAGAAGCGACAAAGGGCGATCCTGGGAAGAACCTTCACTAGAATGCACAACCCCCACGACAAAAGAACACAGACCATCAGAGAGAACACTGCAGCAAGCAGAACTGTAGAAGCAACACAAACCGGTCCTAGGAGAACCCCCACCAAAACCACCAAGGCACCTCTCTGGGAAAAACCCTCCAGAACGCACTAGCCAAACCAACAGCACACCTCAGACTCTGAGGTAGCACGACAACAGCAGAAACGAACACGAAATAGTCCTGAGAGAAACCCTCACCAGAACACAGCAAACGGTTCGGGGAAACCTCACCAGAACACAGGGCAACCAAGCGATGCACCTCAGCCTAGAGGGCAACGCCACAGTAACTAGAAACGAGCACAACACAGTTCTAGGGAAACCTCACTTCCGCCAGAACCAACAGAGAAAGACTCCGGGAGCAGCTCACCAGAGCTCACAACCAATCATCGCCAGGCTGACGATGACCATAGACAAGTGTCACAGCACTCAGCCAGCGATGCAACACCGCACACAAAGCACCTGCTCAGCTCGGCGTCCCGAGCACAGCGCACAGGCGTACAAGGCCAAACACACAACAACCACAGCACACACCCCAACAACAGAGGGGTAGCCAACAAGGCATGGACACCTTCCATTGGTTCCACCGGCAACAACCCTGAACCGGTGAAGGCTGAGGAGTTATGCGGAATAACACAATATGGTAATCTAGAAGGGGGGGGGTTGAATAGATTACGCAATTTCTAATTACTGATGGCTTCTTTTCGGTGCTACAGCGATCTTAATGAAACTTGATTAGAATTCGATTGAGTATAAGAAAGCTTGAGTTGATGTAAATGAGAACAGGGTATCAAACGTGCGTATGAACAACGTGCCTACCAATCATCTATCGCAGAACGCGAACAAACCACAGGACACGATGATTTAAGGTGGTTCGGAGTACACAACTCGTGTATCCTACATCCACCGTCCACACACACACACAGAAACGACTGCTTATGAGCGAGTTCAACACAACAACTCACACACACACACGTTGTCTGATGAACCACGATCAGAACAACCACAAACTCGTGAATCAAGCACAAGGGATGCTTGAAACACAACCACACACACACAATGGAATGGAAATTGTGAAATGGAGAAGAATTTAGAGTTGGGGAACAAATCCAGTTGGAATTCTTCTCGTGGATCGTCCAGACGCTCTTCAAACTTCGATTGGATGTAGATTGATCGATGTAGAAGGTTGAATTGACGACGATCCGGCTTCAGCTCCGCATAGATGGTGATTCCACGACGATCTGGGCGGAAGATTGAAGCAGAGCAGCAAATTGGGGCTTTTCCTCTTGGTCCCTTGGAGGCTCTTGGTTGGGAGGCTGCTCTCTGCGAATTTGGCTCCAAAAGGATGCTTATATAGTGTTAGGTAAAGGTGGGGGTCGTGGAGGAAGGAAACACCCAAATGGGGCCGGAGTTGGAAACTCTAAATCTCATGTTTCCGTCGTCTGTCGACAGGTGCACTTGCATCTGTCGACAGATGCACTCAGGCTGAGAACTGGGTTTCAGAAATCTGAATTTCTGAGTCTGTCGACAGGTGCACTCAGGGATACAAAACCTGAGGTCTGCCTTGGGTTGTCTGTGTGTATCTGTCGACAGGTAATTTGCATCTGTCGACAGGTGCACTCAGAGATGCAAAAACTGAACTCTGTCTTGGGTTGACTGTGTGTATCTGTCGACACATGCCCTGGGCCTGTCGACAGATGCACTTCTTTGACAATTTCTTGTGCTATTTGCTCATCTCTTCAATGCTCCATCTTTCATGCTTGTGCACCTACATGCAAATACATTGTTAGTGATATACATTGTATGATTTAGCAATATTTAACACAATCACTTTCATGGTGTTTTTCATGTTAGTTAGCACATCAATTTTGCATTAAATCAATGTTCAAGGATATTAATGTGATCATCAAAAACATGATATATTGAAAACCCAACAATCTCCCCCTTTTTGATGATGACAAAAACATTCAATTGATGCATAATATTGATGTTCTCCCCCTTTTTGACAACATACAAAAGTCAAGTCATGCACATTAGGAGACAAATAAACATGAACTGTGAGTTTTCATTGATTGATCATTCAAATTTCACAGTACAAGAGACAATCATTACATGACTCAATAAAAATCAAAAGAAGGGAAATAACATGAACAAGCAAAAGATAACAGGACTAGTGAGACTAACTCCCAGCTAAGACTCTTAAGACCTCTAAGACCCTGAGACCCTCTATTCATCGTCATGTCCAGCAGGTGGAGGATGACGGGATCCATCTCTCTCGGAGTAGAGGTAATCAAGCCGGTCTCGGATATGCACGTGAGACTCATCCAGAGAGTTGAGGCGAGCATCCACTTGATCAAATCTAGAGTTCAGTTGAGCAAATCCGGAGGTCATTTGTTGATGCATTTGTGCCAAAAATCACGAAGAGATTGTTCTTGAGGCACAGGGACATCAGCAAATTCTTGAGGTTGATCAGGCATTTGCTCATCCTGAGAGTCTTCATCAGCGCCTTCATTATCGTCATGGTCTTCATTGTCTTCTTCATCATCTTCTTCATCATCACCTTGTTGTTCTTGCCCTTTGAGATTTCTTGTCACTACACCGTCTACAAACTTGTAGCCCATTCGGTGAGCGGCAGTGAGGTCAAATGCACTGCGGGATTTTAAGGAGATGAGCTCACTTGAAGGGATAGGAATGCCAATGAAAATGAGAAGAGAGGTGATGGGGCAAGCATATGGCATTGATCTCTTGGTGTTAGAGAAACACCGACGGATGAGGCTTAGCATGAGTTCAGGCAGATTGATTTGTTGACACTTGAGGAAGAATATGAACAAAGACTTATGGACCTCAGTGACTAATTCTCGGCTTCCATCCTTCGGGACGATCAAAGTAGTGAAGATGTGATGGATCATCCGGATCAAAGGAGGAAAGGAGTTGGCATTCAAGCGTGCAATTTTCTTAGTGGAGTCATAAGGTTGCAACGTGAGAAGTTCATAGTACTCAGAGCGGAAGGAGTATAGTTGAAGATTTCAACTCCTGAGTTTGGGATTTGAAGGGCTGTCGAGATAAGATTTGCGGTGAGGCGAAAACGAGTGCCTTTCACCGAAGAAAAAAGATCTCCCTGATTGGAAAGCCCTAGGTTATTGAAAAACTCTGTGACGGCAGTTGGAGAGTATTGCAAGTGTGAGTACAGAAAGGATGTCCACCCTTGAGTGTCAAAGTAGGGTAGGAGTGAGGGGAACATCGATCCTAAGGACTCAAAGTCCACATACCGGGATTGGACGAGTTTCTTGAAGGTGCCTTGTACCCGGATGAGATGGAGACCCTGAGGAACAATGAGTTCCGGCAAACGATCTTCGCGATGCTTGCTACGATGTTCTGAAGGAGCCCTGGAACTCTCTCCGGCGTCCGTCGAAGCACGACGACGGCGAGTGAGAATCTTTTTCTTGGGTGCCATCTCAGGAAGGAGGGTGAGAATGGCGTTTGGGAAGGGAGAGTGGAGGGATCTCAGACGAGGAGCAGCGAGATCGTCGGAGACGGATCGGATCTTGAGCCCTGGAGGGGAAAGAGAGGGGTTTGGAGAAGAGGAGGAGGAAATGAGAGGGGAAGGGTGAGAAATGGTCGTGGGAGGCCTTTAGAATAGGTTTAGAAGGGTTTTAAAAGAGAGGCCCCACAAAAAAGACTTGAACCGGCGCGAGTGTTGGGTTCAAAAACGAATCTGGGTTGCCGGCTGTCGACAGATGACCATCTGTCTGTCGACAGATAACCACTTTTTGGCTGAAACTTGATTTTTTGCAAGATTTTTCAAAGGGTCAAGTGTTCATTTGGCATTTTAGGGTAAAATAGGTGTATGTACAAGATAAAAATGCATATCCATTATGATGAAGACATGACACAATTCTACAATGATTTTGAATTAAAACCGATGAGTTCTTTAATTAGATCATGAAGAACACATTTCACAAAAGCCAGTGAAAATTAAATAACTCTTTTGATTAAGGCCATTGAAGAAAAACATGCATCAAAATAGAGATGATAGTCAGATGAAATTTGAATTAGATGGCCACAAGAACATCTTACCCATAAGAAGCACATTGGACTTGACGTAAAAAGTTTTCGGAGGCTTCACTCTATTTCTAGTATGATTTTAGGATCTTTAAACAACGAAGATGGAAAGAGTGGCAATGAGGAGCACTTTCACTTTTTCATGTGAAGGTAGACATTTGTGATGCCAATACCCCCAGTTACTCAATGTGAGTGTCCATCAAGCCATTGTGTAGAGATAATGAAACAACCTTTTGACGCGAAGACCGACATTGGTGATGCCCATGTCCCCGGTTACTTAGTGATTTTCATCATTGCTCTACCTCCATCCCATAAATGAAAGATAAATTTTTGATTGAAACGTAGAAATAGGTAGCTTTTCTCCCTTTTATTTTTTTTACTTTTCGTCAAGTACATGAGATTTCTTTAGGCAAGTGATAATGTAGAACATTAAATTCAAGAACCTTCTGATTTTTCAAATCATTTTGGATTCATGTTTAATGACAAGGGAGTTATTCAAAGGAGATGTTTAAAAATCATTTGGTTTGCTCATTGTGTTCAAAATGATCTAAATAGACCTCAATCAAGTGTTGCATCAAACATCATTTAGACTTGGTTCACGACTTTGACATGAAGTGGATATGAAAGGTTATATTGCACAAAACAATCCAATGTTTACCTTTAAATCAAGTAATGAACACTTTCTTGAAAAGTATGAAGAAGAAATGAGAAAAGGTAGAATGTGTGTATCTGTCGACAGCGACAGGGAATCTGTCTGTCGACAGATGCACACAGACTGATGAATTGAAGTTTCAGTCAGAGCAAATCTGAGTGTACCTGTCGACAGATGGAATGTGTCTGTCGACAGATATGAGCAGAGTGGATTTTTCTGGTTTCAGTTTGAGTGCACATGAAGTTCAAGGAAGTGAGGATTAAACATTGAAGTGAAGGAAGAGTTTCCTCATGAAAATACTCATCTACCCTGAACTTACTCCCCCATAGTGTGTGCACGTGTTGACACAACATTAAGCAAGGATTCACACAAGCATTTGATACAAGGCAAACATGTTCATTTCAAGAATATCATACACAAGCACATGGTCACAAAAAAGCATTGTTTCATGGAGTTAACATGATAAAATGTAAGGAAACTAAAAATCCTATGTGAAGTACAGGACCTTTATATGCAATGGGACTATGGATACTTGGCGGAGAATGTTTCCTCACGCATGATGATAGTTTCCAAACAAGCCGAACTTGTTCTTCCACAGTTCACCATTTGATATACCACATAGTCATTCACACATAAAGAGCATGTACTCCAATATGGAGAGTTAGTTTCATTGCATTTTACACAAACCCAATTCTCTTCTTAAGGATGTGAATCTATCTTCAGACAAGGGTTTGGTGAAAATGTCAGCCAATTGTTTTTCTGTGGGAATGAAATTAAGTTCCAAGGTTTTATTGGCAACTTCATCTCTCAAGAAATGATGACGGATTTCAATGTGTTTAGTCCTTGAGTGTTGGACAGGGTTTTTTGAAAGGTTGATAGCACTTGTGTTGTCACATAGTATAGGTGTGCATCCAATTTCAACATTATAGTCAGCTAACTGACTTTTGATCCACAACACTTGAGCTGCACAACTTCCTGCAGCGACATATTCTGCCTCTGCAGTGGAGAGTGCAACCGAGTGTTGTTTCTTGGATGCCCACGAAACCATGCAACCGCCAAGGAATTGGCAATATCCACTAGTGCTTTTTCTATCAATTTTACATCCAGCATAATCAGCATCAGAATAGGATATCAAATCAAAACTACTGCCTGCTGGATACCAAAAACCCAAATTGCATGTGCCTGAGAGATATCGGAAAATTCTCTTGACTGCAATTAAATGGCTTTCCTTTGGACTAGATTGATATCTAGCACAAAGGCAAACACTGAATTGTATATCCGGTCTACTTGCAGTAAGATAAAGGAGTGAGCCAATCATACCTCGGAAGTGCTTTGCATCTACCGGTTTACCTTTCTCATCATTTTCCAATTTGATGCTTGTGCTCATTGGGGTGGAGGCTGGTTTAGCTTGCTCAAATTGAAATCGTTTGAGAAGCTCTTTGACATATTTTTCTTGATTTATGAAGAAGCCTTCTTCATGTTGTTTCACCTGCAAACCAAGAAAGAATTGAAGCTCCCCCATTAGACTCATCTCAAATTCACTGTGCATGTGTTTAGAAAATTCTTCACACAGTGAAGGGTTAGTAGAACCAAATATATATCGTCCACATAAACTTGAACAACAATTATGTGATTGCGAACTTTCTTAGTGAAGAGTGTTTGGTCTACTTTACCTCTTGAGTAGTTTTTGCTTACCAGAAAATTGCTTAGTCTATCATACCAAGCTCGAGGTGCCTGTTTCAAACCATAAAGAGCTTTGTGCAATTTATACACATGGTTAGGCATTTCAGAATTTTCAAAACCTGGTGGTTGAGAGACATAGACTTCTTCTTTGATATAGCCATTTAAGAAAGCAGTTTTAACATCCATTTGATAAAGTTTGAACTTATGGGAGCATGCATATGCCAATAAAATTCTGACTGCTTCTAATCTGGCTACAGGAGCAAAGGATTCTTCAAAATCTACACCAAATTCTTGATTATATCCTTTTGCAACGAGTCTAGCTTTATTTCTGACCACTTTTCCTTCTTCATTAAGTTTATTCCTAAACACCCATCTAGTTCCTATGATAGAAATTTCAGGGGTTCTAGGAACTAAACTCCATACATTGTTTCTTTGAAATTGACCAAGTTCCTCATGCATAGCATCAATCCATGAGTTATCTTTTAAGGCTTCTTCAACATTTTTGGGTTCCACTTGAGAGACAAAAGCAAAAAGATCATGTTCAATTATTTGTCTAACTTGAGACCTTGTTTGAACAGAATCATTTAAACTACCTATCACATCATCAAGTGGGTGATCTTTGGAATACCTCACATTTGTGATTGTTGAAGGGCCGGGAGCATCTTGTCCTTGAGGAATTTGATCTTGTGAATGTTGTTCTTCAGGAGGTTCACCTTCTAGTGGATTTTCTTCATGTGTTTCATCTTGTTTTCTGAAGGCTATTTCATCATCTTCATCATAGTCCTTGTGAAGATATCCACCTTTGGTCTTGGAATCTTCTTCAGATTTGTCTTTTGCTTTGACTTGTAGGTCCTCAAGTGATGTTCCTTCATCTCTTTTTCAGTTCTGTTAACAGTCAAACTGTTAGATTTGGCATAAGTCTCATCAAAAATAACATGTGGAGTTTCTTCCACAGTGCGTGTTTTATTGTTAAACACCCTATATGCCCTAGAGTGTTCTGAGTAGCCTAGAAAAACACCTTGATCACTTTTGGCTTCAAATTTATCTAAATCAGATTTATCATTGTTATGAATAAATACCTTTGAGCCAAATACTCGGAAGTACCCAAGGTTGGGTTTCTTACCTTTCAACAAATGGTAGGGGGTTTTCTTTATCACAGGTCTTACCATGGCTCTGTTTAGAATGTAGCATGAAGTGTTCACTGCTTCTGCCCAAAAGCTTCTCGAGAGTTGGCCTTCAACCAGAAGAGTGCGAGCCATTTCCACCAATGTTCTGTTTTTCCTCTCCACTACTCCATTTTGTTCTGGAGTCCTTGGGGAGGAGAACAGATGTCGATCCCTTGGTGCCTGCAAAAATCAGAAAATGCATTGTTATCAAATTCTCCCCCGTGATCGGTGCGGATTGAGCATATTTTATTCACATTGCCATGCTCAATCTTGTTAAAGAATTCTTGGAAGATTGTAAGTGTTTCACTTTTGTGTGCCAAGAATTTGACCCATGTGAACCTAGAAAAATCATCTACAATGACAAAACCAAAACGTTTGCCATTGAGACTTAGAGTTCTAGTTGGTCCAAAAAGGTCCATGTGCAGCAGTTCATATGGTTTAGATGTGCTTACCGGTGCTTTGGATTTGAAAGACTTCCGGGTTTGTTTTCCCTGTGCACATGCATCACAAAAACTTTCATTGTTGTTAAAAGAAATGTCAGGAAGTCCACTTACTAATTTGAGCTTCATGATCTTGTGCAACACGTTGTAGCTCGCATGGCCAAGCCTACGATGCCACAATGTCAATTCATCCTGTCTATTTGCAACAAGACACAAGTTGTCATTTTCTGGATCATCTAAGTCAACTAAGTAAATGTTATTCACTCTTTTTCCAGAAAATTTTACACTTCCTGTTTCTTTATCAACAATTTGACATGAATTTGATTCAAAGATGACGTTGTGACCTTATCACATAATTGACTTATGCTAAGCAAATTGTGATTAAGGCCATCAACTAACAGTACATTTTCAATTGAATTGGAGGGACACTTACCAACATTACCTGTGCCAATGATTTGGCCTTTGTTGTTACCTCCAAAAATGACTTGTCCTCCGTCTTTCTCCACTAGGAAACAGAATTTAGCTTTGTCGCCCGTCATGTGCCTCGAACAGCCGCTATCCAAGTACCATTTGTTTTGATGTTGGGCTGCTAGGCATTCCTGCATATGTGGATCAGACAAGAGGTTTTGGTACCCAAATTACTTTGGGTCCCAAAATTTCATTCATGCAACAAAGTAAATGCTTAGGAATCCAAACTTGTTTGAATTTCTGTTTCTTTGGATTATTCCAGCATTGTTTTTCATCATGACCAATCTTTTTACACACATTGCATGAAGGAATTTTCTTTTCAATTTTTTGTTGCTTGATAGACTGTTTATTGGTTGAAGTTGTTCTTGCCTGTCGACAGGCACCATTCCATCTGTCGACAGGTGGCTTTTTCTTTTGTTTGTTGGGACATTTTGTTTGGGTTGCAATACTTTGGTCTGAGATTGACTTGTTTTATGCTTTGTGGGAACATGCTTGCTTGTGCTTGGGCTAGGATCAACAAAGGAAGTGATCAATGACTCTCCTATTTTCTTTTGTTTGACAGGTTGATATCCTAACCCATGCTTGGTTACATGTATTTTAGCACCCAAAACCGCATCTAGATTTTGCTTTCCTTTTACAAATTTCATCAGGTCTTCAGATTTCTCTTTCAATTCAGTTTCAGTTTGTTCCAACTTTTTCTTTGTTTCTAGATGTTCTTCTTGAAGGAATTCAAGAGAATGGCTTAAACAGTCCTTTTCCTTTTGTGTTTCTTGTAATTTCATTTTCAAACAATCCATCTCTTCACTATGAGTCTTTTCATCAATTTTCATCATTTCTATTTCTTTTGTCAGGAATGCAATTCGTTCATCGTGATTTTTATCATGCACAAGGGAGTTGCATTTCTTTTTCAATGCCTTATTTTCAGATCTATATTCACAAAATTTTTCAAATAGAGTAGTGTATGCTTCCTCCCATTCACTTGCAGTATAATTATCAAATGAGAAGTTTACCTCGGTGGAGTCATCACTCCTTGCCATTAAGCATTTAACTTCTTCATCATCGGATGTTTCTTGTGCATCTTCATCTTCATCTTCATCACTCCAGGTTGCCAACATTGCTTTGGCTTTCTTGAAGATGAATTTTTCTTTCTTCAGCTTCTTCTTGAGTTCCGGGCATTCTCCTCTCATGTGCCCCTGTTTCTTGCATTCATAACAAACAATGTCAGATTTTTTGTTGGACTCATATTTCTGTGAAAAATTTTTCTTTTGAAAAGGTTTGGAGTTACCTGTGTCTCTCCTTTTGAACTTCAGAAATTTCTTGAATTGTCTAGTGAGCATTGCCATTTCATCATTATCACTCTCACTAGATGCTTCTTGCTCATCACTATCTTGTTGAATGGATTTCTTGGAGCTTGTTGATGTTTTGTTGGATGCTTTTAAAGCAATTGACTTCCTTTTCTTTTGATGTTGATTTCATATGTCATTAAGGAGCCAATTAGTTCATCCAATTTCATTTTAGAAAGGTCTTTGGAATCCTCAATGACAGTGGCCTTAGTATTCCAAGATGAAGTAAGAGATCGAAGTATCTTTCTTACTAAGTCACTTTCAGAGTATTCCTTTTAAGACCTTTTAGCCCGTTAATTATTAGCATGAATCTTGCAAACATGTCTGATATGCTTTCATCAGTTTTCATCTTGAACATTTCATATTCAGACACTAACATGCTAACTTTGGTTTCCCTTACCTCGGACGTACCTTCGTAGATGAGTTCAAGTTTGTCCCACATCTCTTTTGCTGTTGAGCATGTGGAGACTCTTGAGAACTCCTTTGGATGCACCGCACATTGCATCATGTTTAGTGCGCTCCAGTTGAGAGTTCCTTTAGCTATTTGGTCTTTCGTCCAGGTGTCTTCGTCCTCGGGCAACACATATGGTCCCTTGCTGACTATCTTCCACAGCTCGTAATTTTGAGCTCTCAAAAATACCTGCATACGATTTTTCCAATAAGGATAGTCAGTGCCATCAAAATAGGGTGGCCTGGTTACTGAATGTCCCTCGGCCATATACCCTTTGCTAGAATCCATAAGATCGAAAATCTCTTGATCGCTAGATCAAATTACGAAAAACTGTAAATCGGAGAAACCTCGCTTTAATACCAATTGAAGAGTTATACGGAATAACACAATATAGTAATCTAGAAGGGGGGGTTGAATAGATTACCGCAATTTCTAAGTACTGATGGCTTCTTTTCGGTGCTACAACGATCTTAATGAAACTTGATTAGAATTCGATTGAGTATAAGAAAGCTTGAGTTGATGTAAATGAGAACAGGGTATCAAACGTGCGTATGAACAATGTGCCTACCAATCATCTATCGCAGAACGCGAACAAACCACAGGACACGATGATTTAAGGTGGTTCGGAGTACACAACTCGTGTATCCTACATCCACCGTCCACACACACACGCAGAAACGACTGCTTATGAGCGAGTTCAACACAACAACTCACACACACACACGTTGTCTGATGAACCACGATCAGAACAACCACAAACTCGTGAATCAAGCACAAGGGATGCTTGAAACACAACCACACACACACAATGGAATGGAAATTGTGAAATGGAGAAGAATTTAGAGTTGGGGAACAAATCCAGTTGGAATTCTTCTCGTGGATCGTCCAGACGCTCTTCAAACTTCGATTGGATGTAGATTGATCGATGTAGAAGGTTGAATTGACGACGATCCGGCTTCAGCTCCGCATAGATGGTGATTCCACGACGATCTAGGCGGAAGATTGAAGCAGAGCAGCAAATTGGGGCTTTTCCTCTTGGTCCCTTGGAGGCTCTTGGTTGGGAGGCTGCTCTCTACGAATTTGGCTCCAAAAGGTGGGGGTCCTGGAGGAAGGAAACACCCAAATGGGGCCGGAGTTGGAAACTCTAAATCTCATGTTTCCATCGTCTGTCGACAGGTGCACTTGCATCTGTCGACAGATGCACTCAGGCTGAGAACTGGGTTTTAGAAATCTGAATTTCTGAGTGTATCTGTCGACAGGCGATATGCATCTGTCGACAGGTGCACTCAAGGATACAAAACCTGAGGTCTGCCTTGGGTTGTCTATGTGTATCTGTCGACAGGTAATTCGCATCTGTCGACAGGTGCACTCAGAGATGCAAAAACTGAACTCTGTCTTGGGTTGACTGTGTGTATTTGTCGACACATGCCCTGGGCCTGTCGACAGATGCACTTCTTTGACAATTTCTTCTGTTATTTGCTCATCTCTTCAATGCTCCATCTTTCATGCTTGTGCACCTACATGCAAATACATTGTTAGTGATATACATTGTATGATTTAGCAATATTTAACACAATCACTTTCATGGTGTTTTTCATGTTAGTTAGCACATCAATTTTGCATTAAATCAATGTTCAAGGATATTAATGTGATCATCAAAAACATGATATATTGAAAACCCAACAAAGGCCACACCATACACAGGCTCTCTCAGCCTTTGCGTCGCACACATGCTCAAATGTGCCGAAGACGACCAGGAGCACCGCACTTGGACTGGCTTGTAAGCGTCCTCCACACAAGGAACACCACTGCCAGCGAGTCCAGCGCCAACCGCACCACTACGGCACGAACACGCCGAGCGACCACACTCGCCACGCACGTAGCACAGCAACAACTGCAACCTGCAACACGCGCACGAATCATGCAGGGAAGCCGCACACCTGTAAAACATTTGAAAGCACAAGCCTAACACCAGTCGGACGGTGTCAGCAGCACACTAGTACCTTCCTTTGGGACAGCTACAGTTATTAACTCCTTACAAATCTCAGTAGACCCTCGCTCTGATACCACTGTAATGACCCGACATCTTGGACCCCTCGTCGGGGACCCCGAGGGTCGCGCCGTCACCCACGGATCCAAAGACCCGGAAGGGTTATATGAAAATGTCTAGTGAGATATGTACTGAGTTCAAATAACTATAATAATCTATACATTAGACACAAGGGTTGTACAACACGTCCCAAGCAAAAGCACAGGTACGAGAGAAAAGGTGCAGTCCTTAATGGGCATACCCCGAGGACTTGCAAAACACAACTCTCAGCTCACACGGGTACAAGAGCTCACAACACTTGCTCTCACTGCTGCTGACAACAACACGGCGCCACAGCCACCTCTGCAACCCGTCCGACACCGAGCTCCTGCGATGACGAGCCTCTAGCTGAAAAAAGTAGGGGGGTGAGCCTTGAGAACAAGGCCCAGTAGGGATTACCAGTCCCTCACCGGCCAGAGTAGCAGGAACTCCGAAAATAGGAAACTACACTAGAAAGCTGTAAAGTGAGGAACTCCTACAGCATGGTACTACTAAGCAGCGGAAGAGAATAGTACAATGCCATGACCACCAACCAAGGTCGTGGCACACACACGACTCCCGCAGAAACCAACGGAGTTGGGCACAAAGCGGAAGCAGTGCTCAGCACACCTGCTGAGACAACGGAACAACCAAGTGAGAACGACGTCTCACCGCAAGCACGGCCACCTCAGACCTCTACAAGGTCGAGGGCCCACAAGGAGAACCACCCCGGACCCCAGACACCACCAGGTCGGGAAGCTACACACGCCGGTGCCATCACAGGCTGGCACCCAAGAACGGGACCATGGAACCGAGAGAACACCGAAGCGAGAACCACCAGAAGCATGGGTCTGCCCAAGGCCAAACCAACGACGCCCGCGAAAACTAGGCATAGCCGGGCTATAACCACCGTGCAAGCTCGGGCAACAAGGAACACTTGGAAACGTCGTGAGGAAAATGCCGTCACAACAACAGCAACTAAGCCACCGCTGCTAGCAGCCAAGAGGGGGACCCACAGTCTGCACGCTCTGCTCGTTAGCCTAACTCCTGCCTCCGCCCCCGCGGAAGGGTGAGACAGAGCCGCCACAGAAACACACAACGCACACAACTCCGCAGCCTGACCAAGCTGCGGCCCCACGCCTAGCACCACTATGTGGCTCCGGAATCAACGTAGAGAGAGGCAGTGAGACAAAGGACTGTCTGGTCTGCATCAGGAAAGCACTCCGAACCCCTCGGCGTCCCAGACCTAGACCAGAGAGCTCTATAAATGACTCAGCACCGCTGTCTAAACCTCATTTTCCCCTCAGCTCCAGAGTCCGCTCACGTGGGTTGCCAACTCGAGCACGCTCGTAGCCCAGAGTACTCCCTCAACAGGCTCCCGAGGACGGGGGTCCCAGGAAACGGAGACAACCTCTGAATGGGATAAGCCCTCAAGTGCCAAGCACTAGGCGAACAGGAGGGGCAGTACAACAAAACCATGCCGAACTACTGGCTTGCAACACGTGACAAGCCCAGCGAGCGAGAGGCATGCACGGACCCTCAAAAGGGGCCGTCGGCCAACCAAGGCACGCATGAATGGCTAGAACCTCGGAACACCACCAGACAGTACGGAAACTTGTCGCTCTGCTAATAATCGATTGACCGCCGGTCAATCGATTATTAGGTAGACACGACCCTCCTGGCACCGCTGCGAGGACACGACCATGAAGGTGTCACCTTCAGTCACTGAATGCAGGGAGGCAACCAGCCGCGTTCCCTACCAGAAGGTCCTAAGGCAAAGCCTGCCCTGGGGCACACACTGACACACAAACCGGACGCGGAAACCACCCGAGCAAGCACAGGCACTGTCGCGCCCCCACAGGCCATCGCGATGCCATCACGACGGGGAAGGGCGCCATGACAATAGCCTTGATGCGACAGGGTAGCACGTCGCGACAGCCTCCCTGTCGCGACGGGAAACTAGGTCGCGATAGCGACCGTTATCGCGACCGCCAACCGCACCGCGATAAGGTCGCGCCCGACCGGGGCGATGCCTCTACTGATGTTGCAATGCGCACCATGGCCACGACATCAGTCGGGAGGCAGGCCAAGGGATCCTCCATCCCGGGCCGCCCAGAACCATACAAACATGCACACACGGGGAGGGGAGCATGGGGAAAGCTGTAAAGCTAACTACAAAACCCCGAGGACTCCCGATCCACCCGAATTGGGAAGGGCACAAGAAATCCCTACCTTAACCGAAGAACCGAACCCTGTAGGGCCCTTCTCGTAGGAAAGAAACACCTCCTCCTCGCTCCACGCACGCTCCACGACGCCGAGACACCACGCACAGCCCTCCTCCTCGTCTAAACACACAAAGGGGAGAAGAGGGGGGGGGGGGGGGAAGAGGTCGCCGGAGGGAGAGGGAGAAGGGAAGAAAAAGAGAGAGGGGGAAGGGGTAGCTGGCCTGCGGCTTAAGCACCCGGCACCTAGAATGCGACGGACCGCCCCGTCGTGTTAACAACCTTAACGCGACGGGTCAACGGACCGCGACAAGAACGCGCCCCCCCACGTGTGCTGCGACAACACGACAGGCCATACTGACACACCTGCCACCCTGACAGGCGTCAGACGACCGGACAGTGAAACATGACAAAACACTGTCGCGGCCCGTTCACCGGGCGCAACAGCAAGACGCGACGGAGAACCAGGGCGCGACCAACACGTGACCCACAAACTTGCCGTGACACGGATGACTATCGCGTTGGGCACCCCCGACGCGATACTAACGCATCACCCAGCCTGGACGCGTCAATGGCCAGTCATCCCAGGCGCCGGACGAGAAGCCAGGAAACTGGGTCTTACATTCAGTATGTCATATTGGGTCCCCGGGACCAGATCTATCTCCTCAATGTCTTGTTACTACTGCTGGTTTCTAGAAGTTTGGGTCGGCTGACCCGGCATAGACACAGATGCATTTGGGTACATCCGGTGGAACATCCGCCCGCTCTGTAGGGTGAGGTTGTGGTGAAGGGGAGGTGAAGTGGTGTCATTGATAGAGGGGGTGGCTAATAAGGCTGTTGGCACAGGGGAGAACGGGATGTTGAGAGGTGATGGGATAACGGGTGGTATGACGGGGTTGTTGTAGAGCGGTGAGGTAAGGGTGGTAACGGTGGGTGTGGTAGGTGTGGATGTGGTGGTATTAGGCATGGTGGAAGTAGGTGTGGCATGGGAAATAACCAAAAGCTGGCCTACTTCGTGCTCGACGTCGTAGGCCCACGCGGCTGGTGGTGGTGGATGGTGGACAACGAGGTTAACTTGAGTGGGTGGAGGAGGTGGTGGAGCAGGCTAAGGGTTCGGAGCGGGTTGGTGTTGCGGCATGGGGTTACGAATTATGCTGAGATCATTGATAGGTTGTCGTGGTTGCTGTTGTTGCTGCTGTTGTTGGTACTGCTGCTAGAATGGATGTTGCTGCTGGAATTGTTGCTGTTGCTGTTGGAATTGCTGCTGCTGTTGCTGAGGCTGCTGTCACCTTTGCTGTTGTTGTTGCTGCCTTTGACCCAGTTGGTCCCTCAGTGTCTGGATCAATCTCTTCATCTCGGTCCAATCAATCTGATTCTGCTCATGGAGATCATAAATAATGTCTAGAAATTGGAAGCAATCTGACACATTGTGGCCCGGATGGCGATGGTACACACAATATTTTGTTTGGTCCGCTGCCATGTTCCAATTTGGTTTTTCGAGAGGGAGCCTAAGAGCATTTAGAGACATAAGGGCCGCAAAGATGTCAGCCAGGGTCTCAGGAAGAGCAGGATACTGAGCTCTCTTGGGCCCCTTGGGCTTTCGGGGAGCATAGCCATTTTGGGGCGGATGGACTTGATTGTATTGACGTTGGTCATGCTGGGGGTTTTGACCCTGAGGAGGCGGCTGCCTATTGTTCCATGGTTGCTGGGGTTGCTGATTAAAGGGGGCAACCTACCGGGCCTTGGGGGTTGTTCACTGTACTTACCTGCTCATTGGTTTGGATTCCCTCAGTGACAGGTCCCTGGGGCTTCTTGGGGTAGCGGGATTTAGGGGCCTCAAACATAGAGTGGATGGGTGACTCCTTGAGCTGGGTATGGATGAAACGAGCTCGGCTGTAAAGCTGGTGCATGGAGGTGATGTCGTTCATACCTAGGATGGCACGGTAGGTGGGTGTGGCGTTGGAAATCAGCAATTTAACTTTCTCTTCCTATGGCATGGGTCATCGGACCTTAGTAGCCAGGGCATGCCACCTGTCGGCGTAGACAACAAATTCCTCACCAGGTTTTATTTTCTCGGCCACTAGATCAACAAAAGAATACTCAGGTCCGACCCGATCTTGAAACTGCTGTAAGAACCTTTCTTGAACAATGCGAAAATCTTCGGCCTCCTCAGGGGGCAAAGAGTAGAACCACTCAAGGGCCTCTCCATCCAATGACTTTAGAAACAAGTATGCCATGAGATGGCGGTCGTACTTGTGTGGTGCAGACTCATACACAAAATCTTTCAAATGTACATAAGGGTCTCCTACCCCAGAATAACGCCGGTACATAGGAAGTTCTGACTGAGGTGGGACCCAGAGGTATTGAAAAATTGGAAGGGGAATGTGCACGGCTTTCTGCGGGTCCAATTGTCTCCTTAGGTCATGGAGCTCCCTCTTCATGGTCGTCCACTCTGCAAGGAAGTCGGAGGGAGACGTGGCATGGTGAGTAGGGATGAGGGAGCGGGGTTGCTCTAAGCAGTAAGACCTCTCGCAGGGAAGGAGAACAGGTTCGGCCCTATAGAATGAGGAGACTGGAGGGGATCTGGGCCGAACATCCTACGATGGGAAATAGCTAGGCTCAGAGAAGTGAATAGCCCGCGGACGGAGGGGTGTGGGATCTGCCACCACAGAGGGTACGTGTGGTGCTGAAATAACAGGAGCGGAGGAAGCTGCTTGTTGGGCAAAACTGTGAGTGGGAGGAGATAAGGGTCGCTGGCCTTTGGCAGCGGCCAAAAATTCACGGACTAGGTCCGAACTCAGATGAGGGAGAAGTTGACTAAATTGAGAATGTGGGTCATCCGCCCTAGGAGGAGGGCGGGACTGACCACTGATGGCAAGAGAGGGCTCGATGTGCCCGGAGAGGACAGCCATGGAGGGTTGGCTACATCCTCTAGAAGCCAATGGGAAGAGAATCATCGGCAAGGACCCGGAAATGGTCCATGCCGTATAAGGGATTATGATACAAAACAATGGTTGGAGGGGATTGACTCGATCTACCTAGACAATGACACATGCACCGCCCCTAAACAATTAGGGGAGGTGACACTAACCAAACAAATCCTAGACTCTATCACAAACAAGAAGGGACTGTGAGATAAGAAGGGATGCACCGAATAAGCACTCAAGTTATTATGATTAGTGCCCAAATTTTAGAGTTTGTACTTAACCTTTAAATGGATTGATTAATGGAATATCACTCGGTTAAGCAGGACCCTAATAGGTATGAACTCAAGTCCTCCGGTGTAACTAGGGGAGACACACAGTTCACACGCGGGGATGGCTCAAACTAAGGGTACAACAGGTACAACCAACCCGGTGAACCGCAATGTGCGTACGGTCACGGGGACTTACGGAGGCCCTCAGAAGGCAGCCCTAGTCAGCCCACGAGTGCTCGTAGGTGAGAGGACCCACTCAACCAAGGAGGATAACCTAAACAATATGGACTAGTAGTGTATGTACGGGCCTAAGTACCCAAAAATGCATGGAATATCTAACCAATAGCAAAACAGGGTGACTAACTGGCCTCGGACGAAGTCGCGGCGGCCAGATACGCTGCGACCCTATCGCGACTGGAAACCCAGCGGCGATACTAGCAGAATGTCGAAACCTTCAGTCACAAGGAATCAAAAAACACACAGACTGGCCTAAAGTACAATACAAGCATGAAATAACTAAAATAACATAGCAAGGCTCATAGATCACACAGAAACCGGCACATGGATCAAAGCACTAACAACATATGTGTACCTGAAGATGTGTCCTCTAGGCATGGTGCGACCTGATCGCTGCCCCTAGACCCAACGCGACAAGATCCGAAAAACAGACAGCAAAAGAAAAGGAAAATCCGAACCCTAGAGGGATTCTAACAATCAGAAACGCAAACACACATCGCAGAATAGCATGGAAGGGACATGGATGAATCCTCAGAACAGAAATAGAGTTGACAGAGGGGGAGAAGGATGTACCTCTTGTCGCGTCAGTCACCGCCGACTCTACTAGATCGCGGCGACGCGATACGCCGCGTTCCCAACAGAAGACAAGAACGTCAAACCAATACAAAAAAACATACCTAATAGGGTTCTAGGAAAGCACTTAAACAACAAAACATGGAAGGCAAACAAACTAAACTCACGAGGCAAGCACTGAAAGTCCCACGTGATCGCCAAAAGGTGTAATCACGGGGAATGTGCACCCCCAAAACACGCAAACATGGATTAACTATAGTAGCATGGAAAAATGGATGTGATCGCCACCTAGATAGTTGTCATATAAGAAAATGAAAAGGGCTAACTAAGCTAGGAAAGGGAAGAGAGAACGGGGAACTGACCTGAGATCGCGACGAGTAACCCCGCCGCGATGGGCTCGATGTCGCGTCACCCGTATAGGGCGCGTTTCTTTGTCGCATCGCCCTCGCTGGCTACGTTCTCTGCAGTGCGGGAGAAGTTGGTGTGGACCTTCTTCCTGTCCTCTGGCCAGCTAGAGAACAAGAGCTGCTCGTCTGTCTTCGCTTTGGTGCCTGCCAAAACAACGAAAACAAGAAAAGAAACTTTGTTAGAACAAGTTTAAGTGTAGAATCTATCCATAAATGAAATAGGAGGACGAAGCCTGAGGGGAACGAACCTGGGGGGTGGTTTCTAAACCCTAGGGTGTATGGAAAATGCAGGAAGGAAAAGAAATGCAGCCTATCTAGAAAATAAAATAACATGCATGGGAAAAGGGAATGAGGTAAGAGGGAAGAAAGAGCCCCATATGGGGTGACTCCCTAGCATTTATATGCGTCCTTGGCTCATGCTGAAACCTCAGAAGAAGTGGGGGGCCGCCCTCCTCAAGCTCCAAGCTCCATAGATGAAGTAATGGGCATGGCTTGGTGAAGGGAATAGGAGTAAAATGAGAGGAATGGAAGAGCTGTGAGCTAAGTGTTGGTCACAGGAAATTTCGGCAGCCCTTCGGGGTGAAAAATGAGGCTTCCCTCATTATGAAGGAAGGGCCTTGCTTTTATAAAGAAATGAGAAAGAATAATCCCATTTTTAGATGATAATTACCCAAATAAAGATAATTGCCATTAAATCTCGTGGGTGAGAGTCCAAAGGAACCTCCAAAGAATCCCACAAACCCAAGATGTGCTCAAGAGGTTGGGGGGTTGCTTGGGGATAAATGAAAAGGCCATAAGAGGATAAATAGGAGGTGGTTGCGGAGGCCAGCGCATGTGGCTATTGTCGCGATGGGTCGTAGGGGCGCGACAGGGATGAACGCGACAACCAGAAGGGACGCAACAGCAAGGCCACGTGCATGGATATGCATGGGCTGTCTCGATAGCCATAGGGGTGCGACAAGGGTTGATGCGGCGCCACGACCCGTTGCGTTATGGAAAATCGATTATTTTTTAATTATTGGCCAATCAAATGGGAGAATAATGGGCATTTAAGGCTCAAGGACTCTTTTTAAGAGAGAATGGACATGATATCATAAAAATTAGGCTGTTAATGGGCTCAAAGCAAGGCTAATGGTGGGCTCGAGGTGAATGACCAACTTGGGGCTTATTAAGATGACAAGAAATGTGGTTCGACTTGTAGGCCAGAATCAGGTGTCTACACCTCCCCATCCCAGAGTCCTAAGCTATAACAATGATAGTCACCAATACCACCCCTTTGCTCTGTTCTATATTGATGCTTAGTGAGTTCCCCTCCTTCGCACATCTTTACAACCGAGCTAGGGTGGTCCAACATCAAATCAAGGACTCCTCTCTACCACCATTCTTTGACGGGAAGTCCAAGGGACGTAGGGCTCCCGCAGCACCTACTACCGAGGGGGTTACCATCAATGAGTCCGTCAGCGCTTGCAGTCATCCGTTGAGGCCTCCTAACAAGTCCTCCAATCCTCATCAGTTCCCATCACACCCTTCTAGGCCTTACTCCGCTGTTCCTCCTCCTTCGGGCTATACCCGTCCTGGTCCTAGGAGGTCTCATTATCCTACCCTCCCCAAATCCCTCGAGGACATATTCTTTGCCCTCATGTCCTGTGACACTATCCAACTCCCCCCACAAAAGGAGAACGTCCATCCGAGGGCTGATACCTCAAAGTACTGTCCCAACCATAGGACTCTCGGTCATGAAATCCAAAATTGCTTCATCTTCCGTGACTGAGTGTATGACATGAACGACCAAGGTAGGATCAATTGGAAAGATGTCAAGGTCGCCATAGCCAAATCTAGGTACACAAGAAGGGAACTGGGTATTATGCGAGACCCCTCCCCAACCACCAAAACAACAACAATCCCTCTAGGTCCCAGGAAAAGGTCAATACCATGACACATTCGGAACCTCGGGTCGTGAGGAGAGAACAACAATGGGGAGTAGAAGGTTTTGAGGAGTGGTACCCATGTCCCTCCATAGAGTCTCAAGAGCCCTCCACCACCGTAGACGCCATTCTAGAGGAGAGACCTTTAGTGCTTATCCGACCTGCTCCTCAGGGTGCCTATCCTTCCATTCCCATTCCTCCCTCCTATGAGTCATCCATCCATAGCACCAAACCCCTCCAACTCATTCTCCCTAGGTCCCAGGAGGATGTTCATGTCACACTCATGAATCGGATCGTTCCTCCCCCACAGCCATCTCAAGATGAGGAGGATAATGGACCCCACCACCTGCTGGCACCAAATATGATATTCTGCAACACTTAGATAAGACTCTTGCGAGGGTGTCTATCTTAGAATTGATTCGGAGATCACCGTCCGATCAGTCCACCCTCCTCCAATTCCTTCAAAAAATCATGGTCAATGACGACCTTCCTCCCAGCGGAGTAACCAATGCCATCCTCTCCCTCACCCAAGGACCCTCCATCTCCTTCTCGGACAAAGACCTTGCTGCCCCCGAGTGTCGCTCCCTTCCTCTTTGCCTCACCATCACCCTCAATGGGGTTTCAGTGGATTCCACTCTCATTGACACCGGGGCATCCATTAATGTCTGTCCAATGAAGACCCTTAAACAATTGGGTTTAGGGGAGGACAATCTGGAAAAAATCTGCTCTACCATCACTACTTATGACAACTCCAAGAGGGTTGCCAAAGGTAAAATCACTCTTCAACTGGAAATCGGACCCGTCACCATGTCATCGGAGTTTCTAGTCCTGGATGTCGACTTGACCTATAAGGCCATTCTTGGTCGTCCTTGGCTGGAGCAAACTTTAGGTGTTCCTTCCACCACTCATCAATGTTTCAAATTTCCATTCAATGGGCAAATCATCAAAATCAAGAGCATTCCTACCGTGGAAACCCTTAACTCTATCACCTCGGAGCAGATGCCACACCTGTTCATCCCGGACAAGGGGAAGAAACCTATCATGTCTATCTTTGATCTCCTCTCTCCCCTTGATTTGAACCAACCTCCCTTTTGGATGAAGAGTTCGAGACCATCCCGTGTCCTCAAAGGAAGGGTTGGGAGGTGATGGCGAAGATCGGCTATATTCATGGCCGAGGGTTAGGTAGAAACAAGCATAGACCTGTCTATGGCATTCAGGTTAAAAGGTTGTTAGCTAGGGCGGGTCTAGGATTTCATCCAGATCCTTTCATTCCCTATAAACCTCTCACGTGGACCCTGAAGGAGCATTTCATTCAGGGACCCCTCCAACCGGGAACTCGGGAACCCATGGTAGAGGAGTTGTCTGACTCCGAGAACGAAGAAGAAGAGGAAGCTGCAGAAATCGAGGAAATCTATGAGGACTTTGGCCTTCTCTCGCCCTTTGATTCTGGCCTTCTACCTCCATCTCCGTCCCCATCTTCTTCATCTTCTCCCTCAACTGAGGCGTGCTCAGCACACGATTCTCCACCCACTTCTTCCCCCCTCCTTTCTCAATCTGTCCTTCCTCCATTCGTCACCTGGCCAGTCGGGGCATCCTTGAGTCAACAACTCATGGTTTTGAGCCTTGACTCCCAAAAAAAACTGCCAATTTTGAAAGGTGAGAATGCGAGGTCTCCATCGAACACCCTTCCTCTATGGACTCTCTTCCGATCGGCCAGGGGCCGACGCTTTCCAGCTTAAATTCTCATTCCCGCCCCTCTAGGGGTACATAGTTTTGTACATAGTCCTGTGCATACTGGTTTAGATTCTAGTTTAGATTCAGGCTTAGGATCAAGTCTAGAGTCAGGTCTAGGTTTAGAAGAGTCTGGTCCATCTCAGCCATGCATTTGCAAGAAGAAGGGTAGGCAAGTTCCTGCCCGTTATGTTATGGCCTTGGCTGAGAGGTGTGTTAAGTTAAGTCAAGTCTCAGAATTTCTTGAGGAGCCTGCCCATATAGAGACTGATTTTGAAGAAGGCGACTCTGTAGACGATGGTTTAGGGGTCTATCTGCTAGATTTTGATGAGAAAGATGAGCCGGGAGATCTCGGGTCAGAAGAAGAAGACCTAGTGAGCTCCTATGTGGATGGCACAAAGTGGTTCGATGAGCCAACCATGGGTGCGGATGAGCCAACCAAAGAGATCAACCTTGGCACCGAGGAATCCCCAAATGTAGTTTTGATTAGTGCTAATTTGAGTGTAGAAGAAGAAGAAGCTATTGTAGCTATCCTCAAAGAATTTTTCGACAGTTTTGCCTGGTCCTATGAGGACATGCCGGGGCTTGACACCTCTTTGGTCGAGCACTGGTTAGTCTTAAAAGCCAATGCAAAAGCTGTCAAACAAAAGCTGAGGAGGCTACACCCCAAGCTTGCACTCAAGATCAAGGAAGTTGATAAGTTTCATAAGGCCAAATTTATTAGGGTTGTGCTTTATCCACAATGGGTAGCTAACATCGTCCCTGTGATGAAGAAGGATGGTAAGGTTAGGATCTGCATAGATTTTCGTGACCTTAATCGTGCTTGCCCTAAGGACAATTTTCCTCTTCCCCACATAGATGTCCTAGTGGACAATACTACCGGTTTTGGGATGTTGTCGTTCATGGATGGCTTCTCTGGGTATAACCATCTGTCTGGCGAAGGAAGACCAGGAGAAAACTTCTTTCACAACACCTTGGGGGACCTATTGTTATGTTGTGATGCCCTTCGGATTGAAGAATGCGGGAGCAACCTATCAAAGAGCTATGATGGCAATCTTTCACGACATGATGCATGTGCACATGGAAGTCTATGTAGATGATCCCTTGGTTAAGTCTAGGACTCGACATGGCCATGCTGAGGTCCTTCGGGCAGTTCTATAGCGGTCTAGAGAGCATAAGCTCAAAATGAACCCCAAAAAGTGCATCTTCGGAGTTTCCTTAGGGAAGTTGCTCAGGTTCATAGTTAGCAAGCGGGGAATTGAGATTGACCCCAATAAGGCCAAAGCAATAATTGACATGCCTCCTCCTAGGAACATTAAGGAAGTTAGAGGGCTAATTGGCAGACTTCAGTTCATTAGGAGATTTATTTCTCAGCATTCCATCCACTGTAAGCCCTTCTATGAGATGCTTAGAGGAGCGGCTAAGTTTGATTGGAACGATAAATGTCAAAAGGCCTTTGAATAATTGAAAAGCTATTTGTTCAATCCCCCTGTTCTCGCTCCTCCGGTCCCGGGTCGGCCTTCATTGCTCTATGTGTCAACCACTGAAGATTCCACTGGAGCAGTCTTGGCCAAGTATGTCGACGAGAAGAAGGAGAGAGCGGTGTACTACTTATCCAAGTTGTTCAATGAAGCTGAGAATAAGTACACTGCCATGGAAAGAACGTGTGCGACCGTCGTCTAGGTTGCCCATAAGTTGAAGCACTATTTCCTACCTCATGAAGTGAAACTTCTGGCGTATATGGACCCAATTTGGTACTTGCTTGAGAAGCCCGTCCTGACTGAGCAGTTGATGAGGTGGTAAAGTTTTCTCAACCAATTTGATATCACCTACGTCACCCAAAAGTCAATCAAGGGGCATGCTATTGCCGAGCATTTGGCCCACCACCCCTTGCCTTCGTACTCTCCCGTCGATGAAAGCTTTCCGGATGAAGAGTTAGGAGCCATTGTTGATGGTGAATCTTCCTGGATACTTTACTTCGACAGAGCTCTTAATTTCAAAGGGTGTGGAATAGGGGCAGTCCTCCTCTCACCGGAAGGGGCAGTCATTCTGTACGCCTACCAACTAACCTTCCCTACCACGAACAATGTGGCCGAGTATGAGGCACTCCTAGTTGGGTTGAAAATGGCATTGCTGCTTGGATTTAAGAAATTAAGGATTATTGGAGATTCGTAATTGATACTCCGGCAGTCCCTTAGAAAGTACCAGACTCGGGATCCCAAGCTGAAACCATACTCGGATTTAGTTTGTAAGGTAATCCGGTAGTTTAAGAAGCTCATTCTTGTCCACACTCCTAGGGCTCAGAACATTCTGGCAGATTCACTTGCCTCCCTGGCTTCTTGCATCCCTATCCCGTTAGGTAGGTCTTCCGAAACCATCTCTGTTCAAAGGTTGAAAGTCCCTTCTCATCTTGATCCTTGGTTCTCTCAACTCAAG
Organism: Colocasia esculenta; assembly: GCA_014218235.1. Classification (NCBI taxonomy): domain Eukaryota; kingdom Viridiplantae; phylum Streptophyta; class Magnoliopsida; order Alismatales; family Araceae; genus Colocasia; species Colocasia esculenta. Next base: position 99,177,960 of record CM024762.1, read on the forward strand.
TCTCCTTCCCTTCAATCCATGCACTTTCAAAAGAGCCAGAAATTGATCTCGATGATGGCCATCCTTGGTACTTTGACATCGAAAACTATCTCAAAGATGGATCCTTCACGGATTATGCCACTTCTTTGACAGACGGGCCATTCGCCGCATCTCCGAGCATTACAAGATTATAAATCCCTCAATGGGGTTACCTCCGTTGCCTTGATGAAATCGAATCTCAAAGCATTATTGAAGCCGCTCACTCCAGTGAATGTGGTGGCCATGTCAATGGTAGAGCAATTGCCCAGAAGTTGCTAAGACACTATTACTGGCCTACCATGGAAGAAGACTGCACTCACTTTGTTCGTCACTGTGCTAAATGCCAATTGCACGATGACAAAATCCATGCTCCTTCCTCTTCTCTTAACCCTCTCATTTCTCCATGGCCTTTCGCCATATGGGCATTCGATGTGGCCGGTCCACACGAAGACAGAACCGAAGAAATCTGTAAGAAGTCCTTCATTCTGACTGCCACTGAGTACTTCACAAAGTGGGCTGAAGTAGAAGCATTCATAGAGGTTAAAGCTTCAACAGTGGTCAAATTCATCAAGCGCAACATCCTTGCAAGATTTGGTGTGCGTCGGAATATCATCAACGACAATGGACCACCATTCAATTCACAGGAGCTTCACGACATGTGTGGTAAATATGGTATTAACGTGCATCATTCATCCCCTTATTATCCACAAGGTAATGGACAAGCGGAAGCTACTAATAAAACTCTCATCAAAATCATAAAGAAAACTTGCAAATCTCACAATAATGCTGACTGGACTTAGTTGAGGCTCTATGGGGTTACCGCACCTCGGTCCGAACTCCTACAAGGAAAACCCCCTATGCTTTGACATACGGATCAGATGTGATACTCCCATATGAGATCTTCGTCCCTTCACTTAGAATTCAATTGGATTCCGAACTTGACCCCGGTCAGCGTCGGGAAGCTTTATTAGCACAACTTGAACACTCGGACGAAAGGTGAATGATAGCGGCTGACCATAGACAAGTTTATCACCAAAGAATTACACATTTTTACGCCAAAAGAGTGCTTGAGAAAAAATTTGAAGTGGGTGATATGGTCCTAAAGCATAAAATCATTAAGGCACCAGGTCCCAGGAGTAAATTGCAAGAAAATTGGGAAGGTCCGTTCGTTGTCAAAGAAGGATACTCGGGGAATGCTTATAGGTTAGTGGACGCCGAGGGAGTTGAGTTGTCACATCCTTGGAATGCAGTCTATCTTAAGAAATTCTACCCTTAGTCAGTTGGTCAAGTCTGCCATTCATCACTTGTCAATGTTATGGGTTTGAGACTTTGCTTATTCGCTTGGCCATTAGTAAGATAGGGTCTCTTCACACACTACACGATGTTGGAATATTGTCCTTTAGCTAGAAAATCATAAGTACACTCAGACGGTCTAATTTGGTCAATGTATCCCCTCATCTCTTCTCACACAGTCAAGTTTGGAGAAGGGGCAAACTACAAGTAGGGGACCATCCACTCTCACATAAAAGACAAGGTCACCATAAACAAGGGCAATCAAGAAAATGCAAGTGCAAAATGCCAAACCAAGCCTAAAAGGGCAAAGAAAAGCCAAAAGGTCAAAAAAGGGTAGCAAAAAGTACGTACCCAGAAAAAGGCTGACCAAATCAAGGAGGTAGCAAATAGTACGTGCCTCAACCCAAAGAATCAAAATGAAAAGCACCCCCTAAAATAATTGAAGACCATGTCTTTTAGTGTGGGATATTGGTTTGGAAACAAAAGTGGTTTGAATCAAATTCCCACATGACTTCTTATTTATTTCTTCCAATTTCCCCCCTAGGGGCAATTTTACCTTGTAAGACCCTCTATGGTGGAAAATATTAAGAAGACTAGGGGCAGTCTCCAATGTGAAGAATATCATGCACGGTCCTCCTTACTCATGGCCTATGTGGTTAAATAGATTATAAGGACCTTATACCTTGACTTGTGATGAGTATATGTCTTAGAGTCTAAAAAACCCAAAAAAAAAATTGAAAAAGGACCAAAAAAAAGAGAGAGAGAGAGTCTCTTGATGTATATAGTTTCAACCATGTACATATTTTTCCTTCTTATTTTAATAAAAAAATCAAAAAATCAAAATCCAAAAAAAAAAAAAAGTCGTATCATGTACATATACTAACCTTATTTTTCTTATTTTCTTATTAAAAAAATCTGAAAAAATAATAAAAAAAATTCATGCACATATTTCCCTTCAATAGTTTATTTGTGTTCTTATATTTAATTAGAAATTAGCCCTTGACCAGATCTCAAGAAGTGTACATCTCTTAGGCAAAGGGCTAAAGATAGATCTACACTAACTTTTTTTTTTTCTTCTTTAAGTGTTGTGGATACAGGAACCAAAGCAGCAATATTCAAGCACACAAAATGACAAAGTCCACAAAAAGTCCACTAAAGGAACAAAGTTTTGTACATATGTATGACATGGGCATACCCCTGGTGGTACAACTGAAGCCTCGCTCCTCACTCCTCTCTCCTCTCCCCTCACTAGGCCTTTGCCTACGTGAGCTGCTCACCTCCTCCTCCTTCCTCTCCCGACGTCGGTCTGGAAGAGGAAGTCTCGTCGCCATCGATGCCTCTGGTCGCGGTCCCCCTCGTCATCCAACGGACGGATCTCCCAACGACACGATGTCGTCAAGAGATCCGAACACCGACCCAGTTCTCCCTGGCGCCTTCTGCTGTGCCTGTCGTTACTGCTCCCGACGCTTCTTCAGCACCCAGTTCTTCATAAACTCCAAATCTGCAATGGCTCGTACCCAATCCGCAATGGCCTGTGCCTGGTCCGCCTCCGCCTGGCTCAACATCTTCCTCGCCTTGAGCAGGCGACCCTCCATCCTTGTCAAGTCCAACTGCAGACTCTCTATTTGCGTCTGAAGGGTCACCCCTGCTTCCTGCCGCTGCACGTAAATGAGCAAACACGTCAGGTCAATCTAATCATGTGTAGAAGGGTGGTGTCTCAGTGTCTTACCTACGCCTCTAGCTCCCGGACCCTCGCCTCCGCCCGGTCTAGGGCTTCCTGTAGCCGGACTGCCAGGTCCTGCTGGTGGCTGTGTAGACGAGCTCGCCCCCACGTCCCTGCTCACCCACACCCTCGCCAGTTCATCCCTCTACATTCAAATACCTTGGTCAGTCCTCAAATCAATTAAATCAAATCAAGGGTGAGTTGTGACTTACTAATGTCTGTGTCTCGGCACGGAGTCTCTCAATCTCCACGGCTTGCTCCACCAACCTCCCCTCCAGGAGCCTCATGGCCTCCGACTCCGGCGTCTGTCATCCACACTTCAAGGATAGAATCAATCAAGCGATTAAATGACCAAGGTATTGAGTTAGAATTCACTTACCACTCGCCGGTCTAGCCGGAGTCGCCCGGCGTAGTGCACCCAGTAATCCTCCAGGTACGCTGAGCTGTCCTGGAGGTCGGTCTGTCGGAGGATCTGCTCCCCTCTGCCTCACTAGTAGGCGACCGTGCTCCTCGCCCCAGTCCTTGTCCTCTACGAAGAACCGTCGGTGAGAGTGCCCCTATCTCCCTAGAGTGGGTACCTCCATGGCCGGCTGATGCCAACCCAGAGTCTGCACTACCAACTCTAGGTAGAGGGGCTCGCACGTCCTCAAGCAAAGTAGGAGGAGGTGGCGGTCGAAGAGCAGGCGACTCGCCGCCACCGCCGGGTGGGACGTGTCCGGCTCCCCCAGGTAGGGAGTCTAGACCACCTGCAAGAAAGGAGAGAATTGGTTAGTCACATCAAATGGAAATTGAAAGCAAGAAAGAAGGAGTGCTAGTTGAGATTTATACCTGATCATGAGGGTAGAGGTCGAGTCCCGCCTGTATGTCCTCGACGGGCCGATCCGTCACCCTCGGATCCGGCGCCACCTCCCACCTGTCCATCAGGGGCACCATGGCCTGGCTCCCCTCTCTCTGCACCCCACGTCCCATGGGGAAGCGAGTATACCCCTAGATCTGCAAAGCAAGAAGAAGAAGTGCCAGTCAGGCAATTTAACAAATTAATTCAATGAAGAGCAAGAAAGAAAGTTGCATACCTGTAGAAAGGGGTGAAGCCCCCGGTGCTCTGAAAACGCCGTGAGCTGCTAGGGAGAAGTGAGAAGAGGTGTCCTAGCATCGCGGTGCCCCACACATACCTGCTTGCCTATGCCAGGTCCCGTAGTAGGAGCATGAACTTGTAGTTCATCTGAGATGACTGCGTCGGGGAGAGAAGGCATCCGAACAGGTATGCCACGAAGATCTGCACCGACTGCTCCTCGTTTTGGTCTCCCAACTGGATCGACCTCCGGACTCCAGCGCTGAACTCCTCAAGGGTATCCAGAGCTCCCCTCCTCCCTCCACTCAGCCCGACGACCACCGACAGAGCTCCAAGTGGGATGCTCCAGATCGGCCTCCTCCATCCCGCCACAAACTCTGCCCCAGCAACTCCACCATGTCGTCATAGTAGTCCCTCCTATCATGTCCTACCACCAGCTCTCCCTGAACCGGTAGTCCTATCAGATATGCCACATCCTCCAATGTGGGTATCATATGTCCCCAAGGCATGATGAATGCCTTGCAGTCCTCATCCCACCTCTCTCGTAGTGCCTCGAGGTATGGGACATCCACGTGGAATAGGCGCACTGCCAAGAGGTGCCCGAACCCCATCTGTGCTATCCTTGTCTGCTGGGCCTCCGGCAGCGCCCAATACCAGCCCAACATAAGTCCCAGGTCACCCTACTCCTCATCCGGCCTTTTCCCTGCACAGAACACAGAAAGCTAAATGTCAGTATCGATTGTCATTTAAATACAATTGGCGTCAACGTTATGGCCGTTTACACAGAGTTGGCGTCCATAGGTTTGCCGTCAAGATCATGGGTTAACATCCTAGTCCTCGCCGTCTAGTTCCTATTGACGACAACTATGTGGACGTCAACAGGAACCCGACGTCAACCGATATTGACGTCAAGTTTCTGTTAAGCCCGCCGGACCCTTCCCTGTTTCCCCTTCTATCCCTTTTTTCTACAACCACATCCACAGGGGTTTAGAGGTAGTAAGCCTACCTTGGGGTGGCGCTGGGCCCTTCAGGATGCCTCGGCCTCTGTCTCCTCTCCCTCATCTTTGGCTATTTCTCCCTCCGGCACGTTTGCTCCGGCCTCTGCTACCATCTCCTCTTCCTCCACCATGTCCTCCGCCACTGAGCCCCCCATCTCCTCCTCTTCCTCCCCCGGCTGGAGATGGGTTCGGAGCATGAATCGTTTCTCCCTCGCCATTGGGAGAAGCGCAGCCCAGAGAAGAAGGAAGATAGAAGAAGAACTGAAGAAGAAATTAGGAAGATTGATGGAGAGAGAGTAAAGATAAGAGCAAAAGGGCAAGAGAGTATGAGAGGGGAAAGTGAGAAGGCTCCCGTCGGTTTGAATGAAGGTGAAAGGGCGCTAGATGTGGGCTCAGGCACAAAAGCTGTGTTTTTAAATTTGACATCCACAATGTGGCCGTTAGGTGTTCCTAGACATCAACACTATGGCTGTTCATTTCCTGATTACGGCATATAGTGGGCCACCTATCTCTAGTCGACCCCGTACTCCAGTCGACGACGGTTCTGTGGACGTCAATTGTCCTGTAGACAGCCATCGCTCTACCCGTCTATCCTCTTTCTGGCGGTTAGCAACCATATGGTGGTCGTCTACTCATCTCCGGCGGCCATCGATGTGGACGCCAACCCCTGCGCAGTCAGTCTTCACAGAACACTCAATTTAGCACAATTGAAGGCAATTTAACAACCCATTGAGTCCATTCTGTTGAACCCTCTATATTTTACTATTATATTTTGGTGATAACATAATTTATGATTAATTAAATATATTAAATATATTTAATATCATGTTTTCCTAATAAATATAAATTTATGGAATTATTGTTGTGTGTTTTACCCTAAAAAGCTAAATCGTTGTCCATTCAATATACATCGATTTCAGTTCACAAAGTGCCACATCGATTTGCTCTCATAAGGATTCGATAAGTGACTCTCACATCGATTCCGTCTCATAAAGATTCGATAAGTGACTCTTACATCGATTCGGTCTCATAAGGATTCGATAAGTGACTCTCACATCGATTCGGTCTCATATGTATTCGATAAGTGACTCTTACATCGATTCGGTCTCATAAGGATTCAATAAGTGACCCTCACATCGATTCGATCTCATAATGATTCGATAAGTGACTCTCACATCGATTCGGTCACATAAGGATTCGCTCTCATAAGGATTCACTCTCACATCGATTTGCTCTCATAAGGATTCGCTCTCACATCGATTTGCTCTCATAAGGATTCCCTCTCACATGGATTTTCTCTCATAAGGATTCGCTCTCATAAGGATTTGATAAGTGACTCTCACATGGATTTGCTCCTCACATGGATTTCATAAGTGAAACATAGATTCACTTGTAAAACATGGATTTCACTTAAACATCGATTTCCTTATATTTCAAAATGTTTTTGGCATCTAGTGAAGAGTCAAATATATTTCTGACAGAAGATCTCTTTTATCTTTCCAATCTCTTCTCTCTTGTCAGAACAAAAAGAGGGTTACCTACCACTTCAGGATAACAGCAGAAACATAGAGGTATGAGCCTTCTTAATAGAAACACTCTTTTATCTAAACACTTTCTTCTATGTTTGGAGACCTCGTAGACCACAACTTATCAGAAGATGAGCAACGGCTAGAACTCCAACGGGTTTAATCAAAGTAACTCATATAAAAGAAGAAGCAAGGCTGAAGAAAAGCAACAGAGCTTTTCTGACGATTTTTTTAAGAGTGTACATCTGGGAAGAACCTCAACTCCACATACAATCAAAGGAAAAGAGAGAAAGAGCCTGAGCCCAAGAAGAAGTGTTCAAGCAACTGAAGCACTAAGCATTCAAGCTCCTTCTCCTCTCTTCACTCTCTCTGTGTGCATCTTTGTAATCTGGGAGAAAGTCTTTTCACTGAGAGTTTCTTTTATTTGGTTTTCATCTGTTCCAACTCTCAGCATTGTTTTTTCTTTTATAAGAAAGACCTCTGTCCAGCTGTAGGACTGTATACAGTGTAGAACCTAGCTAGGGGTTTGTGTCTAGCAGAACTGCACTGGGGTTTGTACCAGGAGGTTGGCTTCTTGACCTATAAAAGAAGTGGGTTGCCTTCTTGCCCGGGAAAGAGAAGAAGACCAGCTGGGTGAACACGGCATTATTGACTGTGCACTTCCGTTGTCTCGAGTTCCGTGCACGAACCAATATGCTCACTTTCTCTAAACTGTCTCACAAATTTAAAATCACAAAGATGAACTAAATAGTGGTAAGAACAGGTCATATCCACAGAGAGGCTTAATAGAATTTGAATTAAACTACTTTGACTTGACACCATTCTAACGGACACATTTTCACCAAAATAATTTGCATTAAATTCGATTGTGTAAACAAAACCAATCAAATCCCCCACACTTGATAGATTAAACTTAATGAAAGAATAACTAGAATTGAGAACCAAAGAGTTGGTATCACTGTACCCTCTTAATTGAGGGACCAAAACAGCGGACAGAAATCTGAAATAGAAATAAACAAAGATTTCACAAAGATGTAACTCTAATTATGTAATGATCTAAAATTCAATAAAGTAAAAAAGATGACATAACAGAAATCTCAAAAGGTAATTATCAAAGCATGTACCCCTATAGCTCAGGGGATGATCAATCAACATTCTCAACTCTCCACAATAGCAAGAACACTCCACTACTCACAGAAGAAATAAGAAGAACTTCCTCCTTCACTGTCGAATCCATCCAACAATACTAAACTAAAATTTCACTAGAATTCTGAACTGTCTACCTCTCACAAATCTGAAGGAAAATTGCACTCCACTGCTCAAATATCTGAGCCCGGGAAGAAAGAAAAGAACCAAAAAATCCAAACAACTCAAACCAGCCCAGAATATTGAGTACAGAAGAAGCTAATCTCTCCAATACAGAAGAAATATCAAGAGCGCAGTTTAAACTAGTTTCCCAACCCATGATGCCGAAATCTCTTCCCAGCTCAATCATCCATAGCAAAAAACAATACAGAACACCTGATCTCTCACAGCAGGAAGAAATGAAAGAAACACTTCGGATTGATCTCTAAACACGAAGGAATGAAATTAGCACATAAGAAAAGAACGAAGCAATTGCCCCTGGATCACCCTCCAGGCAGCCAAATCCATCTGGAAGAGCAATTCCCCTACTGCAGAAGAGAAGGAGAAGAACTACCAAACATCTGAACTGAAGAAATGCTGAACCTAACACTACTGAACCAGAAGAATAGCTGTTGAAGGAAAAAATAAAGAAGAAGAATGGAAGAAATAATCGCCAAATATTGAACTGGCGAAGCTCTGGAATCCCAGACTCCAATCCTCACAGCAGCAAGAACAACATAGCAACAACGAAGAGATAGAAGAAGAAATTGCAATTCTGCTTACAGATGAAAGGAAAATCACAAAAATGGAAGAACGAAATATCCAAATGCTGAACTCCTCTACAATACTAGAAGAACAGAAAGCAAGAACTAAGAAATCCTAAAAACAAACTCCCAAAAATTCCAACTCGTGAACACCTCCCTTGCTCTGCACTGCTCAAAAGGAAAATTACAGAAGAAAGAAAATGGCAGAAATCAAATCCTACATCTCCACTGGCGAAGCTTTAAGAACTATGGAAGAACAATGGAAGGGACTGGCCCAGCCCTCTGAAAGTGGAAGAAATGCAAAAAAGTTAAAAAAAGCCCTAAAAATTCCAAAGACTTCCCCCCCCCCCCCCCACAGAGAAGAGGAACTCGGGGTCCTTTTATAGGCACTCGGGCCTTGGCTTCCCGCCTCCTGGATCCTACTTCACATGGCCGCTGCTCTGCACTACACGAGCTCCATCCGCTTGCGACGCACCACATCTGCACCAGCCTCTGCAACACACCGCCTGGGCTCAGCCTTCGCACCCAAATCACCAGCGCCAGCCCACCATCGTCCTGGCCTGGCCGCCACCTCAGCAGACAGATCGCACCCTGTCACGCCCCGACATTATGGCAGCGGAAGAAGCCGAGGCGCAACAGATAAGATGGTAAAAGAGAAACTCACTTGTGATACGGAAGGTTCAACCGCTCAGCACACTTCCCGACCACTTTACTAGAAAATTTTCCTGAAAAATGTAATAAAATAATGAGCATAAAAATGCCCAGTAGGTTACCCTTAATCATTCCAAAACATAACTAGTACTTAATAAGGTTAACAAAAATCTAGGGGTAATGACTAATGAGAGCGGAACAATAGCTCATTAATGTAGATGAAGAGATCACTGGTAAGAATACACTAGAAATTCAATAAATAGATACGATAATGATCTTAAAAATGATAACAACTAGCAGAGTGGATTAACTAGAAGATGGTAGCTAATCTTTATAAAGAAGTTGTATGTACATAACTTGAGATTGACATGATATCACAAATAACTAGGGTGGAACTAGATAACTCAGAAGGTGTGTCTCTGATCACTTTTCGAATAGCACGATGTAAGTTACGAGAATGAATTTATCGACTAAGCAAATACGAGAGATTAATTAATAAAAATGGAAAGATTAACAATGGTATGACAACAGTATGAGCTTGATCAACAATAGCACATGATCACTGAAGTGATGTCCACTAGATTTACTGCCAGATAAGCCACGAGTTCAATCAATACACTATTTGATCACTGGAGTGGTGAAACAGATTTTGCGAAAGACAAGAGCAAGAGATCAATCAGTAGAACTTTACGACTCATGTAACAAGATTTACAAGAATACTATGATAGAGACACTAGATCATTCAAGAATGGCCACTGAACACTTCACGATTATCACGCACTTGGATTCACTATGATTTGTTTTCACGCAATCAATCACGATAGAAGAACTTGTCAAGCAAATTACTCGAGAACACTCACTTGTGTGCATGCAAACACCTGGCCATTACTCTCCATACGGTACCGCTGGACACTAGAGTATTCGAGATCTTCCCGGGACTAGACCATAGCCCCCTAACCGGCATCACTTTCACTTGGGTCCATGACCCTATTCAAGCACTTGCTGACAGTTCATACATACACTTAAGTGGCCGAGAACTTCAAGGGTTGGTTCAGAGTATAAACAAGGATCTCAAAGAAATAAGTATACATAGTAATAGATCAGAAAAGGAGACCAATTAAGATAGTATTAGAGACATGTAAGTTGGAGACAAGGTTAACATGATGATGGAAATCCAAGGGTACTCTGAACCAAGGCTCTATTAAGCACAAGCTTACGGCTTTACAGACATATAGAAGAATTTCAATTAAGAATTAATCACGATAGAGAGGATCAAGGTGTTAATAACAAATCGTCAAATCAACAACACGAATTATTACGGAACTACGGTGGAGTGGAAGTCACGAAAGATGCTGATAATGAAACTTTGGAACACTTCATTAGAAATTCACTCGATGTTGTACTAACTAAGATTATTAACATTTAATCTTATATTCACTAAGGGCATTAAGAGTGTTAATCAGAAATTAACAAGGATCCAGTAGAAGGTTACTACTGATGAAACGCACTAGGTCATGACAAGGAGCATAGTAGGGAGTTACACAAGGATTATATCAAAACCAGAATCATTAACATTATTAACTACTAATCGATGGCTTAGAAAAGATTAGTAGGAAACCTACACGAAGATCTGAAGGCTGCGGAAACTTCAATGATACAGGAAGCAGACTTCACTCCGGTAGTATTCCGGCATGGATAAAGGATCCTTACTCAACAATCTGACAGTATTCCGGCACGGGAAAGGATCTAAACTAAACAATCCGGCAGCACTCCGACATGAGAAGGAATCCAAGAAGAAAATCAGCAGCACTCTAGCACAAAGAGGGATTTCGAGAAAAGAAACTGGTAGAGTTCTGGTATGGCAAAGGATCTCGGGGATACATACTGATGAATTCGAGGATAGAGGGACTCCGAATCAGCGCATCCCGACGTAGCGAGACTCCGAGAATCAAACAGGCAGTACTACGACGTAGCGGAGATTCCGAGGGAATGAACCGACAGCGCTCCGACGTAGCGAAGGTTTAGAAGAACTCGATAAGCAGCACTTTCACTCACTAGGGATCTAGAACTAACTTAAAAGAACCTATCTATCGGCAGAACTTTGAGACGGGCGCTCCTTCTCTCTTTACTCCCTCTAGAGCTCTAGTTTATCGACTAAGCAAAATACGAGAGATAATAATAAAAATGGAAAGAATAACAATGGTATGACACAGAATGAGCTGATCAACATAGCACATGATCACTGAAGTGATGTCCACTAGATTTACTGCAAGATAAGCACGAGTTCAATCAATAAACTATTGATCACTGGAGTGGTGAACACTAGATTTTACGAAAGACAAGAGCAAGAGATCAATCAGTAGACTTTACGACTCATGTAACAAGATTTACAAGAATACTATGATAGAGACACTAGATCATTCAAGAATTGGCCACTGAACACTTCACGATTATCACGCCTTGGATTCACTATGATTTGTTCACGCAATCAATCAAGATAGATAGAACTTGTCAAGCAATTACTCGAGAACAATCACTTGTAGTGCATGCCAAACCCTGGCCCATTACTCTCCATACGGTACGCTGGACACTAAGAGTATTCGAGATCTTCCGGGACTAGACCATAGCCCCCTAACCGGCATCACTTTCACTTTGGGTCCATGACACTATTCAAGCACTGCTGACAGTTCATACATACATTAAGGCCGAGAACTTCAAGGGTTGGTTCAGAGTATAAACAAGGATCTCAAAGAAATAAGTATACAATAGTAATTAGATCAGAAAAGGAGACCAGTTAAGATAGTATTAGAGACATGTAAGTGGAGACAAGGTTAACATGATGATGGGAAATCCAAGGGTACTCTGAACCAAGGCTCTATTAAGCACAGCTTACGGCTTTTCAGACATTAGAAGAATTTCAGTTTAGAATTAATCACGATAGAGAGGATCAGGTGTTAATAACAAATCGTCAAATCAACAACACGAATTATTACGGAACTACGGATGGAGTGGAAGTCACGAAAGATGCTGATAATGAAACTTTGGAACACTTCATTAGAAATTCACTCGATGTTGTACTAACTAAGATTATTAACATTTAATCTTATATTCACTAAGGGCATTAAGAGTGTCAACAAGAATTAACAAGGATCCAGTAGAAGGTTACTACTGATGAAACGCACTAGGTCATGACAAGGAGCATAGTAGGGAGTTACCCAAGGATTATATCAAAAACAGAATCATTAACATTTTAATACTAATCGATGGCTTAGAAAAGATTAGTGAAACCTACACGAAGATCTGAAGGCTGCGGAAACTTCAATGATACAGGAAGCAGACTTCACTCCGGTAGTATTCGGCATGGATAATGGATCCTTACTCAACAATCTGACAGTATTCCGGCACGGGAAAGGATCTTCACTAAACAATCCGGCAGCACTCCGACATGAGAAGGAATCCCAAGAAGACAAATCAGCAGCACTCTAGCACAAAGAAGGGATTTCGAGAAAAGAAACTGGTAGAGTTCTGGTATGGCAAAGGATCTCGAGGATACATACTGATGGAATCCAGGATAGAGGGACTCCGAATCAGCAGCATCCCGACGTAGCGAGAGACTCGAGGAATCAAACAGGCAGTACTACGACGTAGCGGGAGATTCCGAGGGAATGAACCGACAGCGCTCCGAGTAGCGAAGGTTTAGAAGAACTCGATAAGCAGCACTTTCACTCACTAGGGATCTAGAACTAATTAAAAGAACCTATCTATCGGCAGAACTTTGCGACGGGGCGCTCCTTCTCTCTTTACTCCCTCTAGAGCTCTAGCCTAACCTCTCCCTCTCTTCACTGGATGGATGGAAGGGAGGAGGAGGGGGTATATATATAGGGGAGAGGGGAGATGGAGGGTGCCCCCTAGGGCTCCTTGGATGGGGACAAGGTCCCTTAATGGATAGAGATCACCAAGATGGGGACAAGTGTCCCTTAATGGATAAGCATCACCAAGATTGGGACAAGTGTCCCTTAATGGATAAGGATTGTAATACCCCATATAAGAATATGTTAAATGGACTAAATCAGCAGACTACCAACAACCCGGACTAGTCATTTTTAGAGCTCGAGATGGAAAAGAACTCTAAAGTTAAGCGTGCTCAGTTGGGAGTAGTCCCAGGATGGGTGACCTTCCTGGGAAGTCTACCAACTGGCACGGTGTTGGGCCAGTTTGCTGGTTGGGTCGTCACAAATGGTATCAGAGCCTTATCCAGCCGGAAGTGCAGGACTAAGTGCCACACAGGACAAAGTGCTACGCTATGGGAGCCACCTCTTGAAGCCATAATGGCGCAAAAGTGCTACATAGTGGGAGCCACTCTGAACCTGTGGGAGCCACCTCTAGAATCCTGCTGCCTGGGGTTTGATTGTGTGCTATGTGTGAGCAGCGACGAGGACGTCGCTTATATGAGGGGTAGATGTAATACCCCATATAAGAATATGTTAAATGGACAAAATCAGCAGACTACCAACAACCCGACTAGTCATTTTTAGAGCTCGAGATGGAAAAGAACTCTGAAGTTAAGCGTGCTCAGTTGGGAGTAGTCCCAAGATGGGTGACCTTCTTGGGAAGTCTACCAACTGGCACGGTTGTTGGGCCAATTGCTGGTTGGGTCGTCATAAGGATGCATGGATGTGGGACAAGTGTCCCTTAATTAAGGATAAGCATCCTCTACCTTACGTCATTAGCATTTTACCTTTATCTTTTAGAAAATGGAGGTATGTCATTCCTAACCTCTGATCGCCGTTCAGGCCCCGAATGACTCTGATTGGGAATATGATGAGTCTACGGGGTTCCAGAGTTTTCACTAGGGTCCCTATAAAATTTGACAATTACATGAGAACCAAATTTTATAATTGTAGATATACCCTTTTCATTTACATTTATACTTTTTCCTCTTATAATCTTAGACTCAGTGTGAACAGGGATATATCCATATCCACATCTCATTCTTACCAATATGCTAACCTTGGATAACATTTACTCTTACCATTTTTCTTTAGTAGTATCCTTTAATAATATCATCATTATTTATCATTGTAATATCCTTTACCAATAACAATATCATTTAGCACATTTTCAGTCAGGATTAGATAGACCCAGATTTGCTTAATCTCTTCATCTGCCCACAAACTGCATTACGTTTTCTTGACCGTTTCTACTTATTTATCGTTCTATATCTTGGGGTATTACACCCTCCACACTTAAGGAAAATGTGGTCCTCCACATTCACTGCTTAGCCTTGCCGATTCTGTCACGACTACCAAGTCACATGGTGTGTTTATCCACTATGTATAGGATAATATTAAATGTACTATTCAGATTATAAGGAGCCAGGTTGCAATCCTGGGTTCAACTAAATACAAGTTCATAAATCCTCTATCTTTAGTAGAAGTAAAGTCTTTAATGAATCTTCAACAATAACTTGCTATACTTGATGTCTCCCCACTTAGAGATTTCTATGAATATATCTTGTAGTGACAATATTGTTAATTAATTGAATATTAACCACGCTTTTGCTGCGAACTCTGGTTTACTAGATGTCCATTCCATGTTTAGTTATTATGACAGACTGGTCAATTCTAACTTATCTCAAGGTTTTCTAACCAACCTCACAAGTTAACGACATGATTTTGAAGGCCAATAACTCTTAGGTTATTGAGTCCTTAAACTTGCTTTGATACCATTGTTATGACCCACTAGCAAACTGGCCCAACAACGTGTTAGTTGGTAGACTTCCCAAAAAGGTCACCGATCCTACGATAACTCCCAACTGAGCACGCTAAATTTGGAGTTCTTTTCCTACTTAAGCTCTGAAAATGTCTAGTCGAGTTGTTAGTAGCTTGTTGATTTAGTCCATTTAACATATTCTTAAATGGGGTGTTACAATCTCACTCTTATATAAGCGACGTCTCATTGCTTATATAGCTCACATCAAACCCCAAGCAGGCAAGAATCTAGAGGTGGCCCTCACAGACTCAAGAGGTGGCTCCCACTATGTAGCACTTTGCGCCATTATAGCTTCAAGAGGTGGCTCCCACTATGTAGCACTTTGCGCTATTATGGCTTCAAGAGGTGGCTCCCATAGTGTAGCACTTTGCACGATTATGGCTTCAAGAGGTGGCTCTCATAGCGTAGCACTTTGCTCTATGTGGCACTTAGTTCTTACACTTCTGACTGGGGTATGGCTCTGATCTAGCATAGTCCACCCAAAGTTTTCTACCAATCCTCACAAGTTATTCTCAGGATTTAAATACCAATAGATATATTGCTTCTAATGATGCTCTGATACCACTTTCTGTCACGCGCCCGACAATATGGCAGCGGAAGAAGCCGAGGCGCAACAGATAAGATGGTAAAAGAGAAACTCACTTGTGATACGGAAGGTTCAATCGCTCAGCACACTTCCCGACCACTTTACTAGAAATTTTCCTGAAAATGAAATAAAATAATGAGTATAAAAATGCCCAGTAGGGTACCTTAATCAATTCCAAAACATAACTAGTAATTAATAAGGTTAACAAAAATCTAGGGGGAAGACTAATGAGAGCGAACAATAGCTCATTAATGTAGATGAAGAGATCACTGGTAAGAATACACTAGAAATTTCAATAAATAGATACGATAATGATCTTAAAAATGATAACAACTAGCAGAGTGGATTAACTAGAAGATGGTAGCTAATCTTTAAAGAAGTTGTATGTACATAACTTTTGAGATTGACATGATATCAAATAACTAGGGTGGAACTAGATAAATCAGAAGGTTTGTCTCTGATCACTTTTCGAATAGCACGTATGTAAGTACGAGAATGGATTTATCGACTAAGCAAATACGAGAGATTAATTATAAAAATGGAAAGAATAACAATGGTATGACAACAATATGAGATTGATCAACAATAGCACATGATCACTGAAGTGATGTACAGAGATTTACTGCAAGATAGCACGAGTTCAATCAATAACACTATTTGATCAAGGAGTGGTGAACACTAGATTTTACGAAAGACAAGAGCAAGAGATCAATCAGTAGAACTTTACGACTCATGTAACAAGATTTACAAGAATACTATGATAGAGACACTAGATAATTCAAGAATTGGCCACTGAACACTTCACGATTATCACGCACTTGGATTCACTATGATTTGTTTCACGCAATCAATCACGATAGAATGAACTTGTCAAGCAAATTACTCGAGAACACTCACTTGTGGTGCATGCCAAACACCTGGCCATTACTCTCCATACGGTACGCTGGACACTAAGAGTATTCGAGATCTTCCCGGGACTAGACCATAGCCCCCTAACCGACATCACTTTCACTTTGGGTCCATGACCCTATTCAAGCACTTGCTGACAGTTATACATACACTTAAGTGGCCGAGAACTTCAAGGGTTGGTTCAGAGTATAAACAAGGATCTCAAGAAATAAGTATACAATAGTAATTAGATCAGAAAAGGAGACCAGTTAAGATAGTATTAGAGACAGTAAGTGGAGACAAGTTAACATGATGATGGGAAATCAAGGGTACTCTGAACCAAGGCTCTATTAAGCACAAGCTTCGGCTTTACAGACATATAGAAGAATTTCAGTTTAAGAATTAATCACGATAGAGAGATCAAGGGTTAATAACAAATCGT
This sequence comes from Colocasia esculenta, assembly GCA_014218235.1. NCBI lineage: Eukaryota > Viridiplantae > Streptophyta > Magnoliopsida > Alismatales > Araceae > Colocasia > Colocasia esculenta. The sequence goes on from CM024762.1 coordinate 99,194,818, forward strand.
CAAATCAACAACACGAATTATTACGGAACTACGGTTGGAGTGAAGTCACGAAAGATGTTGATAATGAAACTTTGGAACACTTCATTAGAATTCACTCGATGTTGTACTAACTAAGATTATTAACATTTAATCTTATATCACTAAGGGCATTAAGAGTGTCAATCAAGAAATTAACAAGGATCCAGTAGAAGGTTAATACTGATGAAACGCACTAGGTCATGACAAGGAGCATAGTAGGGAGTTACACAAGGATTATATCAAAACTAGAATCATTAACATTATTAACTACTAATCGATGGCTTAGAAAAGATTAGTAGGAACCTACACGAAGATCTGAAGGCTGCGGAAACTTCAATGATACAGGAAGCAGACTTCACTCCGGTAGTATTCGGCATGGATAAAGGATCCTTACTCAACAATCTGACAGTATTCCGGCACGGGAAGGATCTTCACTAAACAATCCGGCAGCACTCCGACATGAGAAGGAATCCAAGAAGACAAATCAGCAGCACTCTAGCACAAAGAAGGGATTTCGAGAAAAGAAACTGGTAGAGTTCTGGTATGGCAAAGGATCTCGAGGATACATACTGATGGAATTCCAGAATAGAGGGACTCCGAATCAGCAGCATCCCGACGTAGCGAGAGAACGAGGAATCAAACGGCAGTACTACGACGTAGCGGGAGATTCCGAGGGAACGAACCGACAGCGCTCTGACGTTAGCGAAGGTTTAGAAGAACTCGACAAGCAGCACTTTCACTCACTAGGGATCTAGAACTAACTTAAAAGAACCTATCTATCGGCAGAACTTTGAGAACGGGCGCTCCTTCTCTCTTTACTCCCTCTAGAGCTCTAGCCTAACCTCTCCCTCTCTTCACTTGGATGGATGGAATGGGAGGAGGAGGGGTATATATATAGGTGAGAGGGGAGATGGAGGGTGCCCCCCTAGGGCTCCTTGGATGGGGACAAGTGTCCCTTAAGGATAGAGATCACCAAGAGGGGACAAGTGTCCCTTAATGGATAAGCATCACCAAGATGGGACAAGGTCCCTTAATGGATAAGGATGCATGGATGTGGGACAAGTGTCCTTTAATTAAGGATAAGCATCCTCTAACCTTACGTCATTAGCATTTTTACCTTTATCTTTTAGAAATTGGAGGTATGTCCATCCTAACCTCTGATCGGCCGTTCAGGCCCGAATGACCTCCGATTGGGAATCTGATTGAGTCTACGGGGTCTCCAGAGTTTTCACTAGGGTCCCTATAAAATTTGACAATTACATGAGAACCCCATATTTTTATAATTGTAGATATACCCTTTTCATTACATTTATACTTTTTCCTCTTATTTAATCTTAGACTCAGTGTGAACAGGGATATATCCATATCCACATCCTCATTCTTTACCAATATGCTAACCTTGGTATCAACATTTACTCTTACCATTTTTCTTTAGTAGTATCCTTTAATAATATCATCATTATTTATCATTAGTAATATCCTTACCAATAACAATATCATTTAGCACATTTTCAGTCAGGATTTAGATAGACCCGATTTGCTTAATCTCTTCATCCGCCCACAAACTGCATTACGTTTTCTCGACCGTTTCTTACTTATTTATCATTCTATATCTTGGGGTATTACACACCCACACCAGTAGCAGGCCCAGCCGCCCTACACCTCCAGATCCGGCCATCCACACCGTGTCACGCATCTCCCTGCATTGCCGCACCCACATAGCCACAGCCGCGCACACACCAGCCCCTGCCAGGATCGCCTCCTGCACAGCCAACCCAACAGCTCAGCAGCATTAGGAGCTTCCAGCTCCTTCTGGGTTCATCCATCTGATGGGAAGAAGGGTTTAAACCAAAGTTGGCTACGTGGCCATTTCAAGTGACATGAGAGAAATGGTAAAATGGATTTTAGGGGGGTATGTGGGTTGATGGTGTTGGATGATGAGATTTTATTAAAAGTATTTATTTATTTATTGGGATTGGGTGGGGTAAAACGAAAATCTTATTTATTTATTTACAAACTCAAAACTTATTTATTTACAAAAGAAATATATTGTAACAATATCTATTTATAATGGCTTTTATTTTCCAAAGTGAATAAAGAAATGACTTATAAATGAAAATCTAGCATGTGTTCTAACCCCAATATCAACTAACATGTTCAAAATCCTATTCATGGATGAACTGAAAATTAAAATCAAATTACACATTATTTACAGACAAAAGATGTCTAAAATCAACTACATGTATGAAATTAACACGAAAAATTAGTAGCTATCACTCCCCCCTACTTGAACATTGCTAGTCCCTAGCAATAAATGTAGGACTAGAAGATGCAAAGTCTCATGTTAAACAACCATCATGTAAAAGATTAATGTAGAGATGTCTTTCCTAATTGTAAAGGCTTATGCGAGAAATTAGTGCACGAATGATAGCACACTTAAGAGTCACATCAGTCCTTCTGAAGCTCCTCTCTCAGCAGTAGTTTGAGATTAGATTGATTCAATGGAGAAGAAAGAATTGTGGAGTAAGATCCTTGTTCAGTCAGATTGGGTTGTTTCTCTCAGTTCCATTCTGCCACACTTCTTGAGGATTATTTTGTTTTGAGTTGAGGACTTTGCCCCTTTATTTGCACTTTGTGCACTCAGGATTTTCTTTCTTTTTCATCCATAATGCTGCACAACCCATCACTTTTCAAGAGTAGCGAGTCCAACTTTACTCAGATCCGGGGCATTTTTCATGGATATATTTTTTTTTCTTTTGTTTTCTTTTCCTTTCCTATTAAAGGAAGGATGGACAGTCAGGTTCCTTGATCACATGCCTTCACTTCCTTCACAATTCACTTAAGGGGAAGGGAGAAAACCAATCACCTCTCTCCTACTAGCCTTGACAAATTTGCTACATTCGGGTTCAACTAGTCTAAGTGGCTGTGTAGTGTGTGTATGAAAACCTCTTGCCATAAATCCTTACATACGGTAGACAAGAAGTACATGTAATCCATTACTAGAGGCTACCTGACATGGATGTTTGTAAAGGAGTGTGACAACTACAAAATTTTAATCATTAAAGATCAGACACATAGTCTGTGTTTTGCAATGCTAGACATTTTTTATTCAAAGATGAAATATTGTGAAATTTTTATTTTTATTTGCACATGCTCAATGTAAAGAAAGAAAACAAAGCATTGGTTAGGATAAGAACTATGAATGCATGTTTATTCTACCTCTCCCCCTACTTATTTACAGGAAAAGAAAGTAAGACAGAGAATTACCTGATAAAGGAAATCTGTACACATGGGTTGCCTCCCAAGAGCGCTAAGTTTATCGTCTTCAGCCGGACACAATTAGGTTCCATTTGGCTCAGCTAGCTTGGTAGAATCAATTTTCAAGGAAGATGGGCTTTCAAAGAAATGCTTTAACCTCTGCCCATTAACAGTGAATGATTGCCCAGTTTTAGGGTCAAGAATAATGACAGCACCATTGTCGTAAGCTTTGACAACAGTGTAAGGACCATCCCATCGGGACTTCAATTTCCCGGAAACAGACGAAGCCTTGAATTAAATAACCAGACCTTATCATGCATGAAAAGTTTTCTATGAATGTGTTTATCATGGAATTCTTTGGCCTGGGCTTTATATATCTTGGAACTTTCATAAGCTTCATTTCTGAGCTCTTCTAGCTCATTTAGATGTAGGGTCCTTTGTTGACCAGCTTGGGCTAATCAAGATTTACCTGTTAATAGCCCAATAGGCTCTATGCTCAAGTTCTATCGGTAGATGACAAGATTTTCCAAAAATAAGCCGGTAAGGGGACATTCCAATGGGAGTTTTGAAAGAAGTTCGGTAGGCCCACAATGCATCATCTAACCTTTCTGACCAGTCTTTCCTATCAGGCCTAACCGACTTTTGAAGAATGTTTTTAATCTCCCTATTTGATACTTCCACTTGGCCACTGGTTTGCGGATGGTAAGGTGTTGCCAGCTTATGGGTGATCCCATACTTCCTTAGGAGGGTTCTAAACTGAGTGTTAATGAAATGAGGTCCTCCATCACTAATGATTGCTTTGGGCCACCCAAATCTAGAAAAGATGTTTTTCTAAACAAATTTGATGACCACCTTATGATCATTGGTCTTTGTGGCAATGGCTTCTATCTATTTGGACACATAATCAACAGCAACTAGAATGTACGTGTATCCAAAGACGGTGGAAAAGGTCCCATAAAGTCTATCCCCCATGCATCAAAAATTTCTACAACCAGAATGGGGTTAAGAGGCATCATATCCTTCTTAGAAATATTCCCATTGTTTGACATCTAGGATAGGCCTTACAAAATTGGTGGGCATCCTTAAACAATGGGCTAGTAGAAACCAGAGTCTAAGACCTTAGCAGCGGTCTTCTTTCCTAAAAATGCCCTCCACAAGCAAGAGAATGGCAAAACTTGAGGACACTTTGATGCTCACTCTCAGGGACGCATATTCTTATCACTTGGTCTGGTCCAATGAAAAATAGCTCAAGGTCCTCCCAAATATAATACTTGTCCATAGCAAAGAATCTCTCTCTTTCATTTTTGGTCCAATCTCCAGGTACTCGTCCAATGAGTTTGTAATTCACAATGTGTGCGTACCATGGACATGAAATATTTGAGACAGCTAAAATGTGCTCATTTGGGAAAGCATCTCTAATAGGCATGGAGTCCGGGGCAATTATTCTGGACAAATGGTCAGCTACCACATTCTTGGACCCTTTCTTATCATGAATTTCTAGATCAAACTCTTGTAATAAGAGGATCCATCTGATCAACCTAGGCTTGGCATCCTTTTTGGCAAGCAAATACCTCAAGGCAGCATGGTCAGTGAAAACAATGATTTTGGCTCCTAAAAGGTAAGATCTGAACTTCTCCAAGGCAAAAACAACAGCTAGGAGCTCTTTCTCAGTTGTGTTATCGAATCTGAGTGTCATTCAATGTTCTGCTTGCATAATAAATCACCACAGATCCTTTATCAGTTTTCTGACCTAAAATAGCACCTACAGCAAAGTCTGAAGCATCACACATTATCTCAAATGGTAATGACCAGTCTGGAGATTGTAGAATTGGAGCTCTGGTCAAAATGTCTTTTAAGTCCTCAAATGATTTATGACAAGCTTCGTCAAAAATGAAAGGAGTGTCTTTCAACAAAGAAGTCAATGGCCTTGCAATTTTGAAAAGTCCTTGATGAACCTCCTATAGAATCCAGCATGACCAAGGAAGGATCTAATTTGTTTGACAGAGTTGGGAGAAGGCAATTCAGAAATGAGATTTACCTTGGCTTTATCTACCTCTATCCCTCTCTCTGAGACAATATGTCCTAAGATAATCCCCTCCTTAACCTTGAAGTGGCTCTTTTCCCAACTTAAGATAAGATTGGCATTAATGCATCTTTTGAGCACTTTAGTCAAATGGTCGAGGCATGAATCAAAGTCATTTCCAAACACAGAGAAATCATCCAAAAAGACTTCTAAGTAATCCCCAACCATGTCTGAGAAAATAGACAGCATGCAACGTTGAAAAGTTGCGGGGGCATTGCACAGCCCGAAGGGCATGCGTCTAAAGGCAAAAGTTCCAAATGGACATGTGAAAGTGGTCTTTTCTTGGTCCTCAGGGTGAATAGCAACTTGGTTATACCCTGAATATCCATCAAGGAAGCAACAGATTTTTTGGCCTGCATGCTTCTCTAAGATTTGGTCAATGAAAGGCAAGGGGAAATGGTCTTTCTTGGTCATCGCATTCAATTTGCGATAGTCAATGCACACTCTCCATCCTGTAGCCAGCCTAGGGGAATGAGCTCACCCTTTTCAGTTTGAATTACAGTTAGTCCTGACTTTTTAGGCACAACTTGAGTTGGACTAACCCACTGGCTATCAGAGATGGGATAAATGAATCCAGCATCAAGCCACTTGACAATTCTTTCTTAACAACTTCTTTCATGTTGGGATTGAGCCTTCTTTGCATTTCTATTAAACTTTTGACATTCTCTTCTAAGTATATGCGATGTGTGCACACTGAAGGACTTATCCCTCTCAAATCATCTATTGTCCAACCTATAGCTTTCCTATGACTCTTCAAAACTTCAATCAATTTCTTCTTCTGCCCTTCCTCAAGATCACTAGCAATTATGACGGGCCAAGTCTCATTCTCTCCAAGAAAGATGTACTTCAAACTAGCAGGGAGGGTTTTAGCTCAACCTTAGGAGGACACTCAGATGGAATTGATGGATCACTATCCTGAAATAAGGAATTAATTGTCCTTCTTCTCCCTCAAACCTAGAGCACAGGGTTGGTCTACTGCATCTTCCACACAGGATTCTTCCAAGGAGTCTACCACTAGACAGCTCTCTTCTTGATCATGGTGCCTGGATGCCCTAAAAATGTTGATACTAACCCGCCTATCTCCAAATGATATATCCATCATCCCGGTAGCACAATCAATGTTAGCCCTAGCTGTGGCCAAAAAAGGTCTACCAAGGATAATGGTGGACTGAGTTAAATCTTGAGGAGTGTTCATGTCCAGAATGATGAAATCAGTAAGGAAGTAACAATCATTGATTTTCACAATAACGTCCTCAACTAAGCCTTTAAGAGTGGTGACAGAACGATCGACTAGTTGAAGGACAACAGAAGAGGTTTTCAACTCTCCTAGCTTGAATTTCTCAAAAATGGCAGAAGGTAGGAGATTGACACTAGCTCCCAAATCTAAAAGGCCGCTCTCAAAAGTGACTCCACCGATGGTGCAAGGAATTAGTGGAGTGCCTGGATCTTTGAGCTTTTTAGGGAGTTGATTCAAGACAATGGTACTCAGAATTTCTGGAAGAATGATGGTTTCAGTTTTATGTCTCACTTCTCGTTTTGGAGTACACATTTCTTTTAGAAATTTGGCATAGGTAGGCACATGCTTGATGGCATCAAGGAGAGGAATGTTGATGTGAACCTGCTTAAACAGTTCCAAGAGTTCTTCATTACCAGTTGGTTTATTTTTGGATTTTGGCTTTAAAGCTTCAGGAAAATGGACTCTTGGAATGTAACAGCTTAAATCTTCATTCAATTGATTTATCTAGAGATTTTTCAATCATTTTCTCTTTTCCCTTGGATTTTTCAACATTCTCTTTAACCTCTTCTTCAGTTTCAAGTTCAATTTCATTTTCTTTATCCTAATGTAATGACATGTGAGGGTGAGGATGTTCTGATTCTTCCACTTCTTAAGGTAGACACAGTTTTTGCATTTTCTACTTGAGGGCCCCTAGCTTGGGCAGGAGGATGATCCTGTTGTATAGGTTGATTTTGATTTTGTGGTACAGGAATGTTCTGGACAAAAGCTTGTTGTGGGGTTTGTGGTGGAGGTGCATTTTGGCGAGCAGGTGGTGGTCTGTACCCTTGGGCCTGATGGTATTGCTGGTTCTGGTAAAATTCGGGAGGGTTATTCCTTGGATTTGCTACAGCTTGACTTGGTAATTGCCCGGACTCCCTCCTATGACATACATCAGCAATCTGGGACTCTATCCTTGACAAATTTTGTTGAAAATTTTGGTTTTGAGTTTGATATTGAGTTTGTTGTTCTTGCACAGTTTGGCATAGAGTCGCCATCATATTTTGGAGTTGATTCATTTTATCATCCCAATTAGGCTGAGGAGGTGGTGGTTGATTATATGAAGGTTACTGGAAATTGGTGTAAACAACTTGATTTGAGTTTTGATTTCCTTGGAGTTGTGGAGGTTTGGAATAAGAAGATTAGCCAAATCCCGAATTCTGATTGGGATAGGATTGACCGTACATGGATTGCTTAAAAGAAGGTTGAGACACTTGTTCAGATTGATTTTTCCATGAAAAATTTAAGTGATTTCTCCAACCAGGGTTGTATGTGTTAGAGTATGGATCATAGGAGGGTTTGTAGAAACCTTAGGCAGCTTGAACTTGTTCTTGAATGAAAGGAGGCAATTGGGCAGTAGTGGGACAAGCATTGGTAGGATGAGCTGGGCTGGCACACATAGCACAAGTTTCAGGTGGTTGAGAAAATTTGGGTGTGGCTTGTCCAGTTAGAGATAGCAATTGATCGAATTTTTGTTCCAACTTCTGCTCCAATCTTTGATCAAATCTAGCTAACAGGTCTTCTACCCTAGAATCTGATTCTCCTCTCTCCCTTAGTTCATACAACCCTGCCTTCTTTATAGGTCCTAATGCTCTCTCATAAGATTGGAGTGAGGCATGATTGATGGAATTCTCACTCAATGTTTCAAAAAGATTATATGCCTCATCCTCGCTCTTAGTCATAAATGCTCCTCCACACGAGGCATCAACCATCTGCCTATTTGATTCTGTTAATCCTTCATAAAAAGCTTGGACAATTTGCCACCTCGACAAACCATGATGAGGACATTTTCTAAGCAACTCTTTTAGTCTTTCACATGATTCATGCATTAATTCTCCCGGGTGTTGGGAGAATCCAGTTATTGCCCTTCTCATGGTGTTGGTCCGTCCAATGGCTGCATTTCTGGCCATGTTGTGATGGTTCTCCCTATGGTTCCTAACCAATGTTTGGCCTTATCCTTCAAAGAGAATGGAAATAGGTCAGTCTCAAGGCATTTTCAGTGAAATTTTGGATCCTTACAGTGGAACAAATCTCTATAAATTCATCTATATGCCTATAAGGATCTTCATTGGGATTGCCATAAAAAGATGGCAACATCTGAATGGTTCCTGGCTTGATCTCAAAATGATTTGCAGGAATTTCTAGCCTAATGCAAGTAGCAGGTTAATAGTTAGAAGGAATGAAGTATTCCTTCATTTGTCTGGGTGCAGCCTCCTCTACATTTCTAGCAACTTGGTTTTGATTTTGGTTGGCCATCCTATGAAAGAAATTTTCAATCTCGTCTATAAGTTGAGCCAAATCTAAGTTCAGGGACTGTCTACCAAGCATGCACAGTTGAAAAAGTTTTCTATTTATGATTTTTGAATTTTTAAATTTTTATTGATTTTTTGAATTTTTATGGCAAACACAAACAATCACACACTTTCAAAATAAATTATCCTAAACTCTAAGTGTTCCTTGGACTTATGTTATTTTTCTCAAAATAAGATTTATGCTTGCTTAAGTCCAATCATAACTCTTCTTGTACCGGCCAGGTAAGAGGTGGAGTAGAGGGAGGCCCCCCCTGCTTTCGCAAGGACCTAATTAAATAACCTCTAGCTCACTTAAGCGTAAGATTTTTAACCTCTAATCCTAGACACTAGACTTAAAGAGAAGTTTTGAATTTGAGAAAGGATAAATCTAATTATGAACCCTAAGGCCACGTCTACTGGTTTTTATTGAAAGTTTAGGCAAATGCAAAATGTGAAAAATTTTTGTGATTTTTGGGCAAAGGAAAGGGTGATGAAATCCCTCACCTTATCTTTATGATTTCTAAAGGGTGATGCCCTTAAGCAGTCTCATTTAAAAATATGAAGTGCAACAATCAAGTTCAAACAAGAAGTTTTCTAATGATAAGTCTAATGCATGAAACAAGCGTTGGAAGTCTTACCTTTCCCCCGCACTCTTCAATGCAAGAAAAAGAAATGGAATTCAAATGACTATTAAAATCATGAATGTCCTAAAACAAGTGTTTCTAATCTTGAGAAATGAAATTTTTATTTACAAACGAACGGCTAACATGAAAGAGCGATTTGGAAAAAAAAATTAGATTTTAGATTTTTTATTTGGTTTTTGAACTAAATGAAATGAAATCTAACTAAGAAAATATAGAGTGGTACATGCCAACTAGAAAGAAATCTCTGTACATGCACAGAGAGTACATGAAATCCTCACTACAAACTTCACTCTCACTCTTTCTATCTAAAAGACTGAATTAAAAGCAAATTTGAGAAAAAAATCAGCAAGCTCTCCTCCAATTGGCTTCAAATGTCTAGCCCAATCTCCATGTTCCTTCTATGTGCAAATCTGAAATAAAAGCCCAATAACATGTCAATGAAAGGCCCAATGCAAATGAAATCAAATCAAATCAGAATTAAATCAAACTCTAATGCCTCCTCGGCAACGGTGCCAAGATGAATGCGACATTGTTGACTGTGCACTTCCGTTGTCTCGAGTTCCGTGCACGAACCAATATGCTCACTTTCTCTAAACTGTCTCACAAATTTAAAAACACCAAGATGAACTAATATAGTGGTAAGAACAGGTCACATCCACAGAGAGGCTTAATAGAATTTGAATTAAACTACTTTGACTTGACACCATTCTAACGGACACATTTTACCAAAATAATATTGCATTAAATTCAATTGTGTAAACAACACCAATCAAATCCCCCACACTTGACAGATTAAACTTAATGAAAGAACAAGTAGAATTGGAAACCAAAGAGTTGGTATCACTGTACCCTCTCAATTGAGGGATCAAATAAGCGGACAGAAATCTGAAATAGAAATTAAACAAAGATTTCACAAAGACGTAACTCTAATTCTGTAATGATCTAAAATTCAAGGAAGTAAAAAAAGATGACAGAACAGAAATCTCAAAAGGTAATTATCAAAGCAATGTACCCCTATAGCTCAGGGGATGATCAATCAACATTCTCAACTCTCCACAATAGCAAGAACACTCCATTGCTCACTGAAGAAATAAGAAAGAACTTCCTCACTTCACTGCTGAATCCCTCCAACAATACTGAACTAAAATTTCACTAGAATTCTGAACTGTCTACCTCTCACAGATCTGAAGGAAAATTGCACTCCACTGCTTGAATATCTGAGCCCGGGAAGAAAAAAAAAGAACCAAAAATCCAAACAACTCAAACCAGCCCAGAATACTGAGTACAGAAGAAAGCTAATCGCTCCAATACAGAAGAAATATCAAGAGCAGTTAAACTAGTTTCCCAACCCTTTGATGCCGAAATCTCTTCCTAGCTCAATCATCCACAGCAAAAAAAATACAGAACACCTGATCTCTCACAGCAGGAAGAAATGAAAGAAAAACTTCTGATTGATCTCTAAACATAGAAGGAATGAAATTAGCACATAAGAAAAGAACGAAGCAATTTCCCCTGGATCACCCTCCAGGCAGCCAAATCCCATCTGGAAGAGCAATTCCCCTACAGCAGAAGAGATGGAGAAGAACTCCCAAACATCTTAACTGAAGAAATGCTGAACCTAACAATACTGAACTAGAAGAACAACTGCTGAAGGAAAAATTAAAGAAGAAGAATGGAAGAAATAATCGCCAAAATATTGAACTGGCCAAGCTCTTGGAATCCCAGACTCCAATCATCACAACACCAAGAACAACACAGCAACGACAAGAGATAGAAGAAGAAATTGCAATTCTGCTTACAGATGAAAGGAAAATCACAAAAAATGGAAGAACGAAATATCCAAATGCTGAACTCCTCTACAATACTAGAAGAACAGAAAGCAAGAACTAAGAAATCTTAAAACAAACTCCCAAAATTCCAACTCGTGAACCCTCCCTTGCTCTGCTCTGCTCAAAAGGAAAATTACAGAAGAAAGAAAATGGCAGAAATCAAATCCTACATCTCCACTAGCGAAGCTTTAAGAACTATGGAAGAACAATGGAAGGGACTGGCCCAGCCCTCCGAACTGTGGAAGAAACGCAGAAAAGTTAAAAAAAAATCCTAAAATTCCAAAAGACTCCCCCCCCCATGGAGAAGAGGAACTCGGGGTCCTTTTATAGGCACTCGGGCCTTGGCTTCCTGCCTCCTGGATCCTGCTTCACATGGCCGCTGCTCTGCACTGCACGAGCTCCATCTGCCTGCGACGCACTACATCTACACCAGCCTCTACAACACACCTCCTGGGCTCAGCCTTCGCGCCCAAATCACCAGCGCCAGCCCACCATCGTCCTGGCCTGGCTGCCACCTCAGTAGACAGATCACACCTACACCAGCAGTAGGCCCAGCCGCTCTGCGTCTCCAGATCCGGCCATCCACACCGCGCCAGTGCCATCTGAAGGATCGAAGATGTGATGGACAAGATCTAGAAGGCAGGGGGGGGGTGAACAGATCTAGGCCAACTATTGCGGAAGCTTAGCCAATTTTAAAACAATGCATAGAATCAGAGGCAATTTGAAAGAGCAATTTAGATCTGATGAGTGATTGTGTGAATTAGATGATTGAAGTGTGGAACAAGTTGATTAAAGGTGAATTTGAAAACCCTATGCATACATCTAGCACAATGTGAATTTAAGTCACACACAAACCACGGCACAGAGAATTTTTAGCTGGTTCGGAAATCACACCATGTGATTCCTACATCCACCCCTCACACTGTGAGGATCCACTAAACAACCGGATACACCACACACACTGGAGCCTAACATCTCCAACACTGAGTTCTACAACTCACACAACCTCTAGAGCAAGACTACTCTAGAACCTGAGCACAATTGCTCAACCACAACTGAGTACGACGACTCAACACTGAGCACACAGGCTCACAAACCACTTGCTAGATCACAGACACAGATTCAAATCCTCTAGCAATGATCTGATCTAAAAAGGTTCATTCAAGAGGATTGATGCAACAGTTCATGCACAATCTCTAAATGACCAAGAAGAAACAAGGGGAAATGAGGAATAGGGTGAAATGTCCTTGCTCTTCAAGAAGATTCCCTTGTAGAGGCTGAATTGTAAAGAAGCTTGATCACATGAAGTCCCAGGCCGATGCTCTGCAACTTGGTCTTTGGGATCTTCCTTGAATTCTTCACAATCGTCTGCTTCTACTCGATCTGCAGCCTTGGAAGTTGATCACACTGCTTCATCTTGGATCAATCTTCACTTCTTGTACTTGGAGATGTGGGAATTGGGGAGCAAGAACAGGCAGGAGAGCTCTCTCTACCGCCAAAAGGATTTCTGGAAGGCTCTTGGAGGCTCTCTTAGGTTTGGATGGCCAATTAGGAGAGTATTTATACCTAAAATGTCCAAAAGTACCCTTGGGGGTCATGGGCACATGATTCAAGGCCGATCCACCAAATCCCTAGAGTGCCACATGTCCAGGAGAAACTTTAAGTCACAGAGTTTTCGTAGTGTGTCGACCTGCCCATGCGGTGTGTCGACACACTATCCCAGACTGGCAAAATGGCTTCTCTGGGAGTGGTCTCTAGTGTCGACACCACTTCATCTCTTGTCGACACACCGGAGAGAACTGTAAAACAGGCCTTCTGGGAGAGGCATCTAGTGTCGACACCATCTGGTTTAGTGTCGACACATTATCCAGGCCTGTCGACAGGGTTCACTGGGAGCTGGGTCTAGTGTCGACACTGCTTGATCTTGTGTCGACACTACTTGACCATTTCTTCATCTTTTGGCTTAGGGCTTGGAGCATTGTGTCGACACCAGTATGAGGTGTGTCGACACTACCCTTGGAAGAATTGTGTGTCCCTAAGAAATAAACACATATTTCATTAATCCAATGTATTATTATGAAAATAAATGATAAATGTGTTTGAAAACATGCTTTTTGAATATGGTAATTACATGTGTGGTGCATTTAACATGTTCCAATTATTGTGCATTAAAGTCACAACTTGTCATCATCAAAATATGATGGGAAATGAATTATATTCACACTCAACCCAACAATCTCCCCGTTTTTGATGATGGCAATATTGAGTCAACATGAAGGTTTGAATTTTTAAAGGATTGTGATTTTCAAGTATCCATTCACACAACATCCATTCACATACACACTGAATAACAATGAACACATTCTCATTCATTTAATTTTCGTTCACATTCATCAAAAGCCATTTAGCACAATTTAGTAACAATTGACATTTTTCATAATCAAGAGGCACAGTGTTACTAATAACCATAGCTTTCCATTAATGGCCAAAAAACAACACATTTTGAGATCAACGAACATTTGTTCATTACAAAGGTTCACATTCAAAAATATGTCCTTCTCCCCCTTTGACATCATCAAAATATGAAGTCCATTAGGAGGATGGAGACGAAGGAATGAGAGGAAGAAGGATAAGGATGGGTTGGAGGAGGGAAGAAGATGGAGTGGCTGCCGTTTTCAAAGGTGGAAGGCGGCCATGGGGTCGACCTTGCATAAAAAAGGGTTTTAGAGGTGCAATGCCCCGCAGGTACAAGAAGACCCTAACCGGCGCCCAAGTCCTGAATCACCCTGACAGGGGTATGTGTCGACACTAGAAGAGGTTAGTGTCGACCTGGGCTGGACTGTGTTGACACTAGATGGAGGTAGTGTCGACCTGGCCTGAAGAAACTTTGAGTATTTGAGCATGGAAAAAATTTGTGAGTTTTGGGATATCTTTAACATTATTCAAGATGGATGGAATTAGCATTTCAAGGATTTTTAAGAGGCCAAAGAATTCAGTTGTCATTATTCTAGCAAAAGTGCCACAAACTTCAAGATTTACTCAACAACATGCAGGATATATTCATTAAATGACTTGAACCAGTAAAATGATAATTTGAGGGATATAGGACATCCAACAATCAATACAAACGACCATACTTTCCAAATCCAAAGAAATGAAAATATCTTTTTAGATTGAAAACGAGTGTGATGAAGATAAACATCTTTAAAACAAATTGATGATAGACAAAGATGGTCAATTTAGGCAATTCTCCTTGGATAGTTTTGTGTTTTTAATCAAACTATCAAATGTAGTAAATCTTGTTCACTCAAGAACTAATGTTTTTTACACACCATAGTTCCTGGATACTAGTGACTTACTCATTATCTAGTTTCAAAGGGGGAAATGACAACCTTTTACATGGAAATATACGTTTATCAGACGCCAATATTTCCAGTTACTTAGTCACCAAAAAAATATAGAGCATTTTTTTTTGTTTAAATTCTTGATTTTGAACCCCTTTGAATAGAGATAGCAAAAATACCTCATGACATACATGGGACTTCATTCATTGTGAAGGTTTGTAGTTTCTCAGTATTTATTGCATTGCTCTGTTGAATATCAAAAGTAAGGAGAATTTTATAAACTTGAACCATTTATCTCACATCAGTTGCAAAAAAAAATGTTTAACTTCAATGCACACATTATCCTTCAGTCTGTGAAAGAGATTTGAATTTCTTTAGTCTTGAAGAGAATAGTGGAGAGTTGATTGAAAAAAAAATGTAGTAGATCACTCAAAGGATCATTTTGAGGTTCCAGACAACTCAATGAGGACATCATGCAAGGAAGTTGATGTAATTCAAGAAGAGTGAATTTTGCAAAGGAAATGAGTTGTGAATTCTCTAGCTCCCCCTAAGATGATGATTCCAACAACTTTTCATCAAAATAAAGATATGCAAGTATTGTGAGACCAGAAAAGATTCTCTTTGAAAAATAAAAGCTCCCCCTCAACAATTGCATATTCATTTCTTGGTACTTGGCGGAGACATATACTCTCGCATAGTGAAAGTGTCCAGACAACAGAACTTGTCCTTCTTCAAATCACCATTTGATATACCGAGAAGTTCAACACAATATGAGTTGAAGAATTCATTGTCAAAAAGAAATAGAATTTGAATAGTGAGAGATGTGAACAATATGAATCAAGGAAGCAAAGAAGAATGAAGAAACAATGACTCCCCCTCAGAATATACCTAAACACTCAACCCTAATGAGAGAGATCAAGAACATGGACATTTGCAAAGACCAAGTTCTCTTCTCAAGGATGAAAATCTACTGTCAGGAAGAGGTTTGGTAAAGATGTCGGCAATTTGTTTTTCAGTTTCAATGAAGTGGAGTTCAAAGAATTTCTTTGCTACCTCATCCCTCAAGAAGTGATGCCTAATTTCAATATGTTTTGTTCTGGAATGCTGAATGGGGTTCTTAGACAGATTTATGGCACTTGTGTTGTCACAAAGAATGGGAACACAACCTAACTCTTGGTTGTAATCGAGAAGTTGATGTTTCACCCAAAGAATTTGAGTTCCACATCTATTAGCTGCAACATATTCAGCCTCTACAGTTGACAGAGAAACTGAATGCTGCTTTTTAGAAGCCCAAGAGATTAGGCACCCACCTAAGTACAAACACAAGCCACTTGTGCTTTTTCTATCTAATTTACACCCAGCATAATCAGCATCACAATAGGCAATCAAGTCTAACTTGCAACCAGCAGGATACCAAATTCCAAGATCACATGTTCCAACAAGATATTTGAAAATTCTTTTAACAGCTAACATGTGAATTTCTTTAGGATTAGATTGAAATCTAGCACATAAACACACACTGAACTGAATATCAGGTCTAGAAGTGGTTAGGTAGAGTAGAGAACCAATCATACCTCTGTATGTCTTTGGGTCTACTAACTTACCAAGTGAGTCTTCTTCTAGTTTAGCATTAATGGCAATGGGTGTGCTTGAATGCTTGAGGTTCTGTAAGTCAAACTTTTCAGAAGTTCCTTGACATATTTGGTTTGACTTATGAATATCCCCTCGCTTGTTTGGTTAACCTGCAATCCCAAGAAAAATTGTAAATCTCCCATCAAGCTCATTTCAAATTCATTTTTCATTTGATTGACAAATTCATTGCACAGGCTCTTATTGGTTGATCCAAATATTATGTCATCAACATAAATTTGGACTACAATTATTTGATTTTTGACAGTTTTTGTGAACAAGGTTTGATCAACATTTCCTCTAGAGTATCCTTTCTCAAGCAAAAAAACTCAAACGGTCATACCAAGCTCTTGGAGCTTGTTTGAGACCATAGAGAGCCTTATGAAGCTTAAAGACATGATTAGGATGTTTTTCATTTCAATGCCCGGAGGTTGTTCAACAAAAACATTTTCTTTTATATAACCATTCAAAAAAGCACTTTTGACATCCATTTGATAAACTTTAAATTTCATGGAAGATGCAAAAGCAAGGAAAATTCTTACAACTTCTAGTCTAGCTACAGGGGCATATAATTCTTCAAAATCAACTCCAAATTCTTGGTTGTACCCCTTTGCAACTAGCCTAGCTTTATTCCTAATGACTTGACCATTTTCATTCAATTTATTTCTGAAAACCCATCTAATGCCAATGACTGTTTGGTCACTAGGTCTAGGTACTAATTCTCATACTTGATTTCTTTCAAATTGATGAAGTTCATCATGCATTGCATTGATCCAATCAGAACTCAATAAAGCTTCATCAATTGACTTTGGTTCAACTTGGAAAATTAGAGCTAGTGGGTCTTCATCAATTGCATTCAGGAAAGATGATCTAGTCCTTACCCTATCATTTACATTGCCAACTACATTTTCCAATGGGTGATCTCTCAAAAATCTATGTTCAGAAGTTACCTGTTGAGATGCACTTAAATCTTGAACAACATTACCTGATCCACTTGGAGTAGGTGAATGAATGTTCAAGTTCTCATAAAGGTCTTCAATTTCCTCAACGGTCGGTGAAGAATCCACAATAAAATCACCCTCTTCATTATCTTGACTGTCCCTGCAAGATTTAGAATCATGAGTTGAAAAGGAATTTTCATCAAAAATAACATGTGGAGACTCTTCAACAGTTTGATTCTTGAGAGAATAAACTCTAAAAGCTCTTGACACTTCAGAATAGCCAAGAAAGATGGCTTCCTGACTTTTAGCATCAAACTTGTCAAGATTTTCTTTGTTATTATTATGAACAAAGCATTTACACCCAAATTTTTTGAAATAGGAGATTGTTGGCTTCTGGTTTTTCAATAATTCATAAGGGGTTTTTCTCATTTTTGGTCTGATCAATGCTCTATTGAGAATATGATTTGCTGTATTCGAAGCTTCAGCCCAGAAGGATTTGGGCAAATTGCTTTCTAAGAGCATGGATCTAGCCATTTCCACAAGAGTTCTATTCTTTCTTTCCACAACTCCATTTTGTTCTGGAGTTCTTGGTGAAGAAAACTTGAGAAATATGTGAAGATCAGCACATAAATCAGAAAATGATTTGTTTTCAAACTCACCCCCATGATCAGTCAAAATGTTTTTGATTTTATATGGAAAACTTGTTAAGACAATGGTACAGAAATTCCTGAACTCAAGGCAAGCATCACTTTTGTGGGACAGAAAAATAACCCATGTAAATCTGGTAAAATCATCAATGATTACAAACTCATATCTTTTGCCACTTAGACTTAGAATTCTTGTTGGGCCAAAGAGGTCCATGTGAAGTAATTCTAGTGGCCTAGATGTGAGTACCTCATTGAAGGTTTTAAAAGATTTTTTTGTTTGTTTTCCTTGGGCACAAATCCCACAAACTTGATTTTTTACATTATAAAAGGATTCAGGAAGACCTTTAACCAAATTCAACCTCAACAATTTATTTATTGTTCTGAAACTTGCATGGCCAAGTCTTTTGTGCCAAGTCCATGCAATTTCATTCTTATTTGCTACAAGACAAATATTTTCAGAAAATTTTTTATTGAGATTGATCATGTAAACATTCTTTTCCCTCTTTCCAAAGAATTTTAATTATCAGTTGATGAGTCAATTATCTTGCAAAAATCAGATTCAAACACAACTTTGTGACCTTTGTCACATAGTTGGCTAATACTCAGCAAATTGTAATCTAGACCATCAACTAACAAAACATTATCAACAGAATTTGAGGAAGATTGACCAACCTTTCCAGATCCAATGATCTTTCCTTTATTTTTACCTCCAAAAGTTACAGAACCTCCCTCCTTCTCAATCAGGAATGAAAATTTGGCTTTGTCTCCAGTCATGTGTCGTGAACACCCACTATCAAGAAACCATACGTTTGAATTGGGTGCACGACCTTCCTGCAAAATCAATCAGTGGAGAGAAGATTTTGGTACCCAAACAGTGTTGGGACCATCAGAATGTTTGAACACAGTCATCAAATCTTTTCTCACCCAAATCTGATTTGTTTTTTATTTTTGTTTTGTTTCAGTGGTGTTCTTTGTCTTTTTCAATTTATTCTTCCCTTAGGAATAAAAACACCAGTGTTCTTGCTTTCAGTAGGAGGGGAGTTTTTCATTTGAACATGAAAGTTTGGTTGAGGAGGTGGAATCCAAGGGTTTTGTTGGTACATCAAAAAATTTGGATAGAAGAATTGGGGATGACACCAAAATGGGTTGTGATACCATTGGTTCCAAGAATTAGTCCAATCAGCTTGATATGTTGTCTTGGAGGTCCAAGGTTTTTCATGAATGACTTCCTTTGAATTTTTCTTATTTTTCAAATTTTTATTTGAATTTTTGGTTTTGTGGTTTGTGTTTGTTGAGGTTGAGCAGGTCGACCTTTCTTTGACTGGTGTCGACACAGAAGTCACAGAATCCTTCTTCTTGTGGACTGGTGTCGACCTGTCAGGTAACTGTGTCGACCTGGTTGACTTCTTTTTGTTCTAAGTTTTTGAAGTTTTTGTTGTTTTGCTTGATGTTTGCTTGATTTCAGTGTTCTCAAAGACTAGGACATTTGACAAATTTAATCAATGGTGCTTTATCCCTTTTCTCACCAGATTTGTCTTTCTTAGATTTTTGTTTATTGAATCCTAGTCCATGAGAAACTGATTTCATTTTAGCCCCTAGTAAAGCTTCTAAATTGTATTTTCCTTTAGTGAAGGTTTCAATGACTTCATATTTTTCTTTTAGCTGGTTTTCTAGATTTTTGACTTCATCAATCTTTTGTTGTTTTTCCTTTTGTTCCATTTCCAGCCTTTCAGACAATTCTTTGTATTCATGAGTAGCTTTTTGGGATGCAAGTTTGAGTTCATCAATTATGTTTAGAAGGTTTTCCTTTTCTTCATTGATTTCAGCTATTTCATTTTCCAGTTCACAAGTTCTTTTATTGAAGGATTGGTTATGCAAGAAGTTTTCATTTTTTTTGAGATGTTTGTTTTCTTTCCTTATTTCAGAGTATTTTTCAACAAGCTCAGCATATGCATCTTGCCAATCCTCAATTGAATAGTCTTCGAAGGATGTACTTACCTTTCCATCTGAACTATTCGCCATGAAGCAGATTTCCTCACTTTTAGAACTTGAGGATTTTTCTTCTTCCTCCTTTTCACTTAAGTCTTCATCAGACCAAGTGGCTACCATGGCCTTGGGCTTTTTGAACTTGTGAATCTTTTTGTGTTTTTCCTTATTGTTTTCAGGACATTCTCCCTTCATATGTCCTGGCTTGTTGCACCTGTAACAAATGACAATTTCGTCAGATTTTAGATTCTTATTGGAATTAACATTAGAAAAGGAAGTGTTTCTTTTACCTGATGAAAATTTCTTTTTCCCATAAAATTTTCCTTTTCTATATTTTAAGAATTTTTTGAATTGCCTGGTCATGAGGGCCAACTCATCCTCATTGGAGTCAGACTCATCAGAACTTGTTTTCTCCTATTTTTTGTCTGTGTTCTTCATTTCTTCTTAAATTGATTTCATAAGTCATTAAGGACCCTATCAATTCATCCAAAGAAATTTTGGAAAATCTTTAGAGTCTTCAATGACTATGGCCTTAGTGTGCCAAATTGAAGAAAGAGAGCGCAAAATTTTCCTTACCAAGTCAACATCTGTGTAATCCTTACCTAAGGCCTTCAGTCCGTTCACAATAATCATGAACCTGGCAAACATTTCAGAAATTGTCTCATCAGACTTCATCATAAACAATTCATACTCAGAGACAAGAATGTTAGCCTTGGTTTCTTTTACTTGAGATGTTCCCTCATAGAGTAACTCAAGTTTATCCCACATCTCTTTGGCAGATTTGCACATTGAGATTCTTGAGTACTCCTTAGGGTGGACTGCACATTGGATCATGTTCATGGCACTATAATTCAAAGTGGCCCTCCTAATCTGTTCCCTAGTCCAGGTCTCTTCCTCCCCCTGATTCTCATAGGGACCTACTTCGACTACCTTCCATATCTCATAGTTCTAGGCTCTAAGGAAGACCTGCATTCTATTCTTCAAATAAGTGTAGTCAGTCCCATTGAAAAAGGGTGGCCTATTAATAGAGTGACCCTCAGCCATGAACCCTCTTGAATCCATTGAAGCAATTAAATGGTGCAAAGAAGAGATACTCAGAAAACAGACAAGCAAACAATCAAAACACACAGAACAATCAGAAAGCACTCAGATCAGATCAGATCAAGTGTAAACCCGCTCTGATACCAATTGAAGGATCGAAGATGTGATGGACAAGATCTAGAAGGGGGGGGGGGTTGAATAGATCTAGGCCAACTATTGCGGAAGCTTAGCCAATTTTAAAACAATGCATAGAATCAGAGGCAATTTGAAAGAGCAATTTAGATCTGATGAGTGATTGTGTGAATTAGATGATTGAAGTGTGGAACAAGTTGATTAAAGGTGAATTTGAAAAACCCTATGCATACATCTAGCGCAATGTGAATTTAAGTCACACACAAACCACTGCACAGAGAATTTTTAGGTGGTTCGGAAATCACACCATGTGATTCTTACATCCACCCCTCACACTGTGAGGATCCACTAAACAACCGGATACACCACACACACTGGAGCCTGACAACTCCAACACTGAGTTCTACAACTCACACAACCTCTAGAGCAAGACTACTCTAGAACCTGAGCACAATTGCTCAACCACAACTGAGTACGATGACTCAACACTGAGCACACAGGCTCACAAACCATTTGCTAGATCACAAACACAAAGATTCAGATCCTCTAGCAATGATCTGATCTAAAAAGGTTCATTCAAGAGGATTGATGCAATAGTTCATGCACAATCTCTAGAATGACCAAGAAGAAACAAGGGGAAATGAGGAATAGGGTAAAATGTCCTTGTTCTTCAAGAAGACTCCCTTGTAGAGGCTGAATTGTGAAGAAGCTTGATCACATGAAGTCCTAGGTCCATGCTTTGCAACTTGGTCTTTGTGATCTTCCTTGAATTCTTCACAATCGTCTGCTTCTACTCGATCTGCATCCTTGGAAGTTGATCACACTGCTTCATCTTGGATCAATCTTCACTTCTTGTGCTTGGAGATGTGGGAATTGGGTTGAAGAAGCACAAGGGGAGCAAGAACAGGGAGGAGAGCTCTCTCTGCCGCCAAAAGGATTTCTAGAAGGCTCTTGGAGGCTCTCTTAGGTTTGGATGGCCAATTAGGAGAGTATTTATACCTAAAATGTCCAAAAGTACCCTTGGGGGTCGTGGGCACATGATCCAAGGCCGATCCACCAAATCCCTAGAGTGCCACATGTCCAGGAGAAACTTTAAGTCACAGAGTTTCCGTAGTGTGTCGACCTGCCCATGCGGTGTGTCGACACACTTTCCCAGACTGGCAAAATGGCTTCTATGAGAAGGGTCTCTAGTGTCGACACCACTTCATCTCGTGTCGACACACCGGAGAGAACTGTAAAACAGGCCTTCTGGGAGAGGCATCTAGTGTCGACACCATCTGGTTTAGTGTCGACACATTATCCAGGCATGTTGACAGGGTTCACTGGGAGCTGGGTCTAGTGTCGACACTGCTTGATCTTGTGTCGACACTACTTGACCATTTCTTCATCTTTTGGCTTAGGGCTTGGAGCATTGTGTCGACACCAGTATGAGGTGTGTCGACACTACCCTTGGAAGAATTGTGTGTCCCTGAGAAATAAACACATATTTCATTAGTCCAATGTATTATCATGAAAATAAATGATAAATGTGTTTGAAAACATGCTTTTTGAATATGGTCATTACATGTGTGGTGCATTTAACAAGTTCCAATTATTGTGCATTAAGTCATAACTTGTCATCATCAAAATATGAGGGGAAATGAATTATATTCACACTCAACCCAACACCATCTCCCTGCATCGCCGCGCCCACATAGCCACAGCCGCTCACACACCAGCCCCTGCTAGGATCGCCTCCAACAGCTCAGCACCGTTAGGAGCTTCCAGCTCCTTCTGGGTTCATCCATTTGATGGGAAGAAGGGTTTAAATTAAAGTTGGGTACGTGGCCATTTCCAGTGACATGAGAGAAATGGTAAAATGGATTTTAGGCGGGTATGTGGCTTGATGGTGTTGGATGATGAGATTTTGTTAAAAGTGTTTATTTATTTATTGGGATTGGGTGGGGTAAAAAGAAAATCTTATTTATTTATTTAAAACTCAAACTTATTTATTTACAAAAGAAATATTATTGTAACATTATGTATTTACAAATGGCTTTTATTTTCCAAAGTGAATAAAAGAAATGACTTATTAAATGAAAATCTAACATGTGTTCTAACCCCAATATCAACTAACATGTTCAAAATCCTATTCATAGATGAACTGAAAATTAAAATCAAATTGTACATTATTTACAGACAAAAGATATCTAAAATCAACTACATGTATGAAATTTAACACGAAAAATTTAGTAGCTATCACTGGGGTGCTGGGTGTTATATCGTCCTTAAGGGGGACTGTACCCTTGGTTAGTAAAATCCCAAGAAGTTGCTTGGGGACTAGACGTAGGACTTCCATGTGAGAAGGGCCGAACCAGGATAAATTCCTTATGTCCTTTGTGTGATTATTCATTTACTTCCGCACTGCTACTCTTTATCACACTTAACTAACCAAAATTTTAAGTGATAATTTTCTGTGTTTATGTTTCTATGTTTCAGATTTCAGAAAACCTATTCACCCCCCTCTAGGTTAGCTTGCTGCCCTACTAAAAGGGCCAACAAGTGGTATCAGAGCGAGGTTCTCTGATCAATCAAGAAGAGCCAACGATCTTAGAGAAGATCTATGGCAGCTCAAGGATATGCTGAAGGTCAATCAGTCACAAGACCTCCATTCTTCGATGGAGAGGATTACCAATATTGGAAGATGAGGATGGAATGCTTCATTCGAGGCACAGACTTTGATCTGTGGCAGGTAATAGAGATAGGTGATTTTGTTGTTACTCCTACTGTTGGCACTACTGCCATTACTACAGCTGATAAAAATAAATTATCATTAAATTTGAAAGTAAAGAACTATTTATGTTGTGCTTTATCCAAAAAGGAATTTAGTAGAATATCTGCATGTAAATCTGCTAAAGAAATGTGGGATAAATTGTAAAAAACTTATGAAGGAACAGATAAAGTAATGATAAACAATTAAAGGATAGTAAAGATAATAATTATCTTTTAAATGAGGATTTGAAAAGCAAGAATAATGAGATGTTAGAGTTAGAAGAAAAATTAAAAACTCTAACTGAAGAAAATCACTATTTAAAAGAATCAGTTAGTAAATTAACTAGAGGGAAAACATCTTTAGCCCTATGCTTAAAAGGGTCAAAATCTGGAAATAATAAACAAGGGCTTGGATACATACCTTTGGAAAAAGGAAAACAAGCCATAATTCCGGGAAAATATTCATTACCAAAATTTGTAAAAGAAACCAAGTTGCCTCAGAAAAAGGCCCCTGTAAAAGAAAATGTTTCCGAAAATTGTGTCCTAAACGGACATCATAAAAACAATAAGAACTGCAAAATAGATTATATTCATTGTTGTTCTCATTACAATAAATTAGGACACACAGTAAACACATGCACAACAACGCACTTAGTTTGGATTCCTAAAGGTTATTTTCATGCATCTAACCATCAAGGACCCAAAAAGATTTGGGTACCTACTTCTGAGTAGTTTATTTGCAGGATGGCCTTGGAGCATCATGAACAAAAGATGCTCAAGGCACTGGTGACTGCCAGCTCTTCATCCATCTCATATCTGAAGAGGGAGTAGTCATTAATTTATTTTTAAATTTAATATTACTAACAATTATTTTCAAGTCTCATTCAGGTGGAATCTCTCATTCAGGGGGAGCACAAACTAAGGGAGAGTTATTCATTAATGTCAATCATATATTATTGAACCCCTCAATGGTAAGAAATTTTCACAAAGGGGAGAGAATGCATGGTAAGATCTTTCCTTTTTGGTTAGTGAAAAAAGGGGGAGAGTATGCATGATCTATGAATTTTTCTGTATTTTTATGCTTTAAGTATTTTTGTCAAAAAATTCTCATAAATTTTGTCATCACCAAAAAGGGGGAGATTGTTGAACCCTCTATATTTTACCCTTATATTTTGGTGATAACATAATTTATGATTAATTAAATATATTTAATATCATGTTTTCCTAATAAATATAAATTTATGGAATTATTGATGTGTGTTTTGCACTAAAAATCTAAATCGATGTCCATTCAATATACATCGATTTTAGTTCACAAAGTGTCACATCGATTTGCTCTCATAAGGATTCGCTCTCATAAGGATTCGATAAGTGACTCTCACATCGATTCGGTCTCATAAGGATTCGATAAGTGACTCTCACATCGATTCGGTCTCATAAGGATTCGATAAGTGACTCTCACATCAATTCAGTCTCATAATGATTCGATAAGTGACTCTCACATCGATTCGGTCACATAAGGATTCACTCTCACATCGATTTGCTCTCATAAGGATTCTCTCTCACATCGATTTTCTCTCATAACGATTCGCTCCCACATGGATTTTCTCTCATAAGGATTTGATAAGTGACTCTCACATGGATTTGCTCTCACATAGATTTGCTCCTCACATGGATTTCATAAGTGAAACATAGATTCGCTTGTAAAACATGGATTTCAACATGGATTTCACTTAAACATCGATTTCCTTATATTTCAAAATGTTTTTGGCATCTAGTGAAGAGTCAAATATATTTCTGACAGAAGATCTCTTTTATCTTTCCAGATCTCTTCTCTCTTGTCAGAACAAAAAGAGGGTTACCTACCACTTTTGGATAACAGCAGAAACATAGAGGTATGAGCCTTCTTAATAGAAACACTCTTTTATCTAAACACTTTCTTCTATCTTTGCAGACCTCGTAGACCACAAATTATCAGAAGAAAGAGAAGCTGAGCAACGGTAGAACTCCAACAGATTTATTCAAAGCAGCTCATATAAAGGAAGAAGCAAGGCTGAAGAAAAGCAAGAGAGCTTTCCTGAAGATTTTTTTAAGAGTCTACATCCTAGAAGAACCTCAACTCCACATACACTCAAAGGAAAAGAGAGAAAGAGCCTGAGCCCAAAAAGAAGTGTTCAAGCAACTGAAGCACTAAGCATTCAAGCTCCTTCACCTCTCTTCACTCTCTCTGTGTGCATCTTTGTAATCTAGGAGAGAGTCTTTTCGCTGAGAGTTTCTTTTAGTTAGTTTTCATCTATTCCAACTATCAGTATTGTTCTTTCTTTTATAAGAAAGACTTCTGTCCAGCTATAGGACTGTATAAAGTGTAGAACCTAGCTAGGGGTTTGTGTCTAGCAGAACCGCACTAGGGTTTGTACCAGGAGGTTGGCTTCTTGACCTGTAAAAGAAGTGGGCTGCCTTCTTGCCCGGGAAAGAGAAGAAGACCAGCTAGGGTGCTGAATGTTGTATTGTCCTTAAGGGGGACTGTACCCTTGGTTAGTAAAATCCCAAGAAGTTGCTTGGGGACTGGACGTAGGACTTCCATATGGGAAGGGCCGATCCAGGATAAATTCCTTATGTCCTTTGTGTGATTTTTTATATACTTCCGCACTGCTACTCTTTATCACACTTAACTAACCAAATTTTTAAGTGATAATTTTCTGTGTTTAAGTTTCTGTGTTTCAGATTTCAGAAAACCTATTCACCCCCCTCTAGGTTAGCTTGCTACCGTACCAAAAGGGCCAACACATTCCACACAATTCAAGTCATTGAACACAAACCTACTCATTGTTTATTCATTCACACGTGTTACACTTATTGGAATTGACAAAGTACATCATTTCGCTCTACGAGCCATAAAGAAATCACAAGAAATTGGGCGAATTGTGTCAATAAATTCTTCATACTTCTAAATGTCTTCCCAATTCTTCTGCAATGCCTGTCCCACCTTCTTACTTACTGTGTACTTCTTCCAAGTCTTCCTTGCTTTCTTCATCAACTTCTCGTTCCTTCCTGAAATGATCTTGTTGGTGCAGTGGGATGAAGATGGGATTCCTCGTGGTATTCCGAGCTGACATTGGCTCCGATGTGGCTGGTAGACCACCATCTGATCAGCACCCACCAGCCACAAGTCCCTGTCCTCCCTGGTGCGAACTCTGAACTCAATTGTCCTCATGAACAGTGGCCTCACAATGAAGTCCTCCACTGGGAAGTAGCCTAGGTAATCTTGCCAGGCATCTCTGCTCTTCAGGTGTGCTGTCACACACTTGAACTCATCTCTGGCTCATACCATGCCCTGCTGTAGTGCACTGAACTTCGAAGGAAAATTCTAGAGGGGGTAGGTTGCTTCTCAGCAAAATCAAATTTCAAATGAGCTTCCATCCATACCTGGAGCAGGAACAAACTCCCGCATGTGCGTCCTCCTAAGCTCATCGTGGAGAGGGAGCTGTAGAGGTGTGCCAGCACTACAGAGGCTAGTGACTGCCCATGCCATAGCAGAGACAGGATCCCCACATGCTCATACAGGAGGAAGTCGCCACTAGTGGGGAACAAGAACACACCCGCCAGACAGCGCGTCAGTCCCCGGGTTGCCCTCTCACCTCCAATCTCCATCGCATGCTGGATCAACCACCAAGCTAGCCGGTCTAGGAAGATCCGTGCTTGTTCGTAATTCTCAACACCTCCTTCTTGTCCCGTACGATGTCCGCAAGGATCTCTTCCCACGGGAGAAGAGGAGTGGTCACGTCGTAGTCCAGGCACTGCCTCCACCCCAAGAACAGCTACACTTCCTCAAGCAACATGGTCGCCTCGAATCCCTGGAACACGAATGTGTGCGTATGTGGATGCCACCGCTCCACGAGAGCTCCCAGGGCGTCAAAACCCCACCACATCTCCATCATGTTCTTTGCTAGGACCACCATGAAGCTCAGATTCCATGCTCCAATGTAGCTCCTCATGTCCAGGGTAATGGCATTCATCAAGTTGTCCAGCCAGGAGAAGGCCCATACCTGGCCTTGGTTTGGGAAGGTAGGAACCTCCTGCACACCCAGGGAGAAACTTGAGTGAGACTTTGGGGCGTTTTCAGCATGAAGAGAAGCAAAAATAGATGGTCCTTACCTCCCCGTTGGCCAGTTGGGTGCTCAGATGCCTCGGAACTTCACTTAAAACCCCCGGGTTCATGCTCGTGGATGTTCCGGTCAATGAGGAGGCCATGTTTGCTGCTTCAGTTCGTCCCAGAGCTCTCTGTTTCGGAGTTGAGGAAGGGAAGTACGGAGGAAGAAGATAGAAGAGTCCTGATGGCCTTCCAATAGCTATTTTTTCGGTTTGATCCGCTAGCATCTTAACATCCACATCTTTTGACGTCTATGTAATATTGACGGCATCATAGGTGGACGCCGACTTTTGTAGATGGCCTACGATGTTGACGTCAACTATAGGTTGGCGGCAATCGATATGGACGTTAACATCCTAGAATTTTCAAAGCTTATTATCTCTTATCTTGTGCTTCAAGTTGTCTTTCAGATATTTAAGCACAAGCAACACTTCAAATTCAGGAACACTCATGCAACCTTGAGTGTCACACAGGTATGTCTAACATAGGATTAGTCACCAGAGGCGAATAACTTGGCGACTGTGAACCCAGAGTTGCCCTTTATCAAAAACTATGATGGGTTTGTGATCTCTCAGTTATTCGTATGGCCTTAGAATTTCCTCTGGTTCTAACTTACATTTTAGATAGGGAACCAACACCAACATGCATTTAGGATTTCACTGCTAACGTTCTCTTACTAACTGAACAAAAAAAAAAATGGAGATTTTCCTCAATCACTTCGTGGTTCATCCAGCTCAAGTGGCCAACTAGGTTAGCCCCACCTTAATGAATATCCAAGTTGAATATCGAGTCTTTGTTGCCCCCCCTTCTCCAACTTGTCCCACCGTGCAAATCACAAGTAATCATTCCAGTCTTGTTGAGTTCATGTGAACCTTTCGCCAGTCATGAGCTTAATTATGGACTTCCAGCTTTCCAAACATTGATTCCAGTTAGAATTTTTTTATAATCCTTTGAGAGATCAATCAATCCCTTTATCTCCACAACCCCCTAAATCTGGACAAACGTCCTAATTAGGTTAGCGGGACCAAAATGGACTCCGATTGTGAGATTCCCTCGATTCAACCGTCATATTACAACTCCTTTGACTCAGACAACACCAGAAACTAGTCAAAGTTATACACGGCAATGCCAGGGACCCTACCATTGGGTTGTAGTTGTAGTTACACGGGTAGATCACCCTTCCTCTTATCCACATTTGTCTCTCAGACGATTTGTCACTTGTTTCTAGCCTAACTCATTCGTGTGGCTTGCTAGTCTTCCTATCCTCGGAGATGGCCCTTCCATCAAATCTCCACGTCCTTTGTTTACCGAGACACCAACCTTTCAGTCCGCTCTGCTCCCTTTCCAGATCGGATGTCTCAGAGAGGCATTTGTAGACACGAGATTTGGCCCATCTCCGCGTGGTTCATGGCCCAATAAGGCCTATTTGACCACTTGTTGACTTGCCTCGAATCCCATGTAGATGGAAACATCGACTGCCGCTGACTACAAGTTGGCGCACCTTGACGTCGATTCAGGTTGGCGTCCACCAGGGTTGACGTCTACATGGGGTTGGCGGTAGCATCACTTGCCGTCAACATGGGTTTACTTGGTCTATGCAACTTCCCGAGATTCCAGCCCACTTGCGCCATTCCCTCGCCCACGCAACGCATGGGGCCGTTCCCAACGAGCAAATGGGCCACCTTGGCACCCCCTTGACCCAGTAAAAGTCCTACATGTCCCCCTCTCATTGGTTCAAGCCTTAACACATAGATTGCCACATGTTTAAGTGTGTTTTCTCACACTTGAGCATCCAATGCTCACTAGCTCCGCCCCCATATTCTATATAGGTCAATCCTTGGCCTTCTAAGTGGGGGGGGGGGGGGGGGGGGAAGATGCTGGACGAGCTAGTGCATATTGTCTTCAGAGAAGAGAGAGAAAAGTGACTTGAGAGCATCCACCATTGGTTTCTCTCATTCTCACAAACCCTTGGAGCATCCATGAGCTTTCACCTCGAGCTGGAGGTGCCCACAAAGGAGCCAAACAAGCTGCTACACAGGGATCATCTCCCTCTTCTTCCTCTCTTTCCCTTCTTTCTCTCTCTTAGCTTTGCATGCAACTCACTACACACACACACACTCTAGGCACGTAGTGCACCTCTCTTCACACCTAAAAGGGGTTTTCTAAACAAAAAACGGAGGGAAGAAGGGTGGTCATAACACTTGGCCACCCCTCTTCTCAAGCCCGCAACTGGTACGGGGCTCTCCTTTTAGGCTTCTTCTTTACATTTTGGACGTTTACTACACTGCATTAAAGTCTAATAGAGCTTCTCTTGGTTGCAGGAACACCTAAACGAGACTGTGGAGCTTCTTCTCTTTGGCCGGCCGAAGAGAGGAAAGTTGGACTCCCACCATCCACCGCAGCACGAGGCACATCATCGGCGCAAATATATTACCTCCTTGGGCACAGGTAAGGCCCTGGCGATCACATCCCGTCATTACTTTGTTGGTTTCTTCCTTCTTCTCTCTAGTCAACTTGGTCAAATGGGAAGTCAAAGAGGTCAACCAGAAATCCATCCAATGCCAACGAGGGAGCGGCAATGTTCGGGAACCTCCGGAGCTACCATCAACCACTGCAACTCGCGGGGGTCGCGGAACGGAACGTTGTGCATGGTTTTAACGGTGGAATTATCTGATTATTGTTATTCCTTGTGCATGGCACCGGTAGGTGTTGCGTTGGTATTTGTAGCGCTCAAGGAGCGTGTCGCTCACAAGTAGACAGTGTGGTGTTTTACGTGGTGTGAGTGTGTGCAATGCACACACACTGTTATGGTGTAACTTTTTTGATTCATCATAGTAGTTGGGCAGTGAGGTTCCTACATGAACCTAGCCGCAGTCTTATGGTGTCTTTCATAAATTATTTAAGATGGTTTAATTTGAATAGCATGTGTGGAATTAAGTATTAATGTATGGTTATGGTATATTATGTTTATATGGTATGGAGGTCATGGTATGACCAATGACATGCCGAGTTGCTAATGTTTAATGCAATTCGTGGATATGTCTGTGTAGGGTGGTTTGTGGGTCACGGAGTGACCAGGTCAAGCTAATCGTTACACTTGCACCATAGTTTGTAATAAAGATTATATATTAAATATCGTGGTTTGTGCGTTGCCGAGTTTGGTGGTCCGACGCCTATTCCGGAATGCCTCTTCAGTCGGGTACCCCAAGTTCTTTATGAGCCAAGCACGTTGTGTTTGTTGTGCTCGGGGTTTGTCCTGCTACAGTGTGGTACCGTTGAGGTCTGTGTCGTCTTCCTGGACACCCTCACTCCTGAGTTTGAGTTGTACGTCCAGCTGAGGGAAGGACAACAGAGGGCAGCGACTTGTGTTGAGCTGGTTTTACGTTTGGTCGCTTGTAGCGCACTCGTGGTTGGGGGTACGGATACCAGTAGACGTACTGGGCCCCAGCTAGTCCTGTTACCAATGCCTCACTTTAGGGAGCTCGGGCCTAAGTCCCTAAAGGTGCCAGGTATGGGCCTGCAGTGTGTGTGAGGCTGTAGGTGGTGGTGGTGTTTTTTGGTCTCCACAGTTAGTTGCTTGACTTGTGAGTTTGTGGAGTGGAGTCGTAGCTGGACTGAGGGTTCGTGGCTACGAGACTGAGAGGTAGTTCTTGTGCTGTGTTGTCCGGGTTGGATACTGGTTTGATCAGCCAGTAGTCCGTTCTCGTGTGGTGGCATCGTTCCTTTCTGACTCGTGCTTTACCAGTGGTCATGGCTTGTGAGAAGTGGCTCATTGGTTGTGGTTTTACCCGTTGAGGTGTGCCCTGGTGTTGGCACGGTACTAGTTGTGGTTGGTGAGCGGAGACTCACTGGTTGTGGTTTGACTCTCGTGGTGTGCCCTATTGTTGCCACAGTTGTGTTAACGTTTTGCCCGTAGTGGAGTGCCTTGTGGTGGCACTAGTTTGGTTGTGGTATTTGTGGTGGTACCTCATGGTGGTAGGTACCTGTACCCTGTGTGGGTACCTGTTTCTCGTAGTACGTTGTGTACCAGTCTTTTTAGGTGTTGTGGTGGAGCTGTGCTCCGTGGAGGTTGTGTGGTGAGACCTTCCACTTGTTGTGTTTTACCCTTCCTTGGGTAAACTTCCGATTAAGGTTATAATATGCGATGGATTGGCATCGTGGTAGCCAGTCCTGTTATTTAAGTGTGACATTCGTTATATCATGGTTTAGGGGTATAAAGGACTAGCTCTTGGTTAGCAGTGCTGTTACCCATGTGTTTGGGGTTTGCCTGTGAAGCTTGAAGCCTAGGCAAGTGGTTTGCCCATGTGGCTTGTGGCTTAGGCGACTAGTTGTTGAAGTAATGTGCCTGTGAGGCTTGTGGCCTAGGCATTTCAGTTGTTGAGCGGACTAGTAGTGCTGTGCTAGTCCTGTGGTTCCCCTTTCTTACCGAGGAGTATGTATTTGTTTATGAATTACTATTTAAGCTATTATTTACTATAAATGTTGTGTGCATGCCATGGTTTGGCCTTTAGTGTTGCTAGTGAGACCCACTGGGGTTGAGGTTCTTCAGTGTTGTGTGTTGTTTTTGGGTGGTTCCCTATTGAGCCGGTGACTTGTTGAGGCTCACTTTCCTACAGTTCTTTTCAGGGCTTGCCATTTGTGTGGCTTGCAGAGACGTTGTGGCAGACTTGTACCACAAGCAGTTGAGTTGTAGTTGTGTTGTGTGAGCTTTTGCTCCCACGGGGTATGCCCCAAGTAGTTGTACTTTTTAATTGGACATGTAATAATGTATTGGGACAATTGTACAATGTGGTTTACAGATATGAGCACATGTACTATCTTGTATCTTATATTGTAGTTGTTGTCTTTTATATTCTTACTAGACACGTGTGTGAGATATCCCTTGCGAGACTTTGGTCCATTCGCGGGAGGCGGATTTGGATATGCAGCCTTAATGGGCATAAATATCCAGGGCTATCATAGTTGGTATCAGAGC
Organism: Colocasia esculenta; assembly: GCA_014218235.1. Lineage (NCBI taxonomy): Eukaryota > Viridiplantae > Streptophyta > Magnoliopsida > Alismatales > Araceae > Colocasia > Colocasia esculenta. The sequence continues at coordinate 99,227,810 of CM024762.1, forward strand.
ATGGTGAATATGAAAAGACATTGAGGGTACAATGTCCCAAGACATCGTTTAATGTCCACTGCTGGTAGTAAGTCTGTGGTTTTATGTGATCCCCAGTATGTTTTCACGTGAGCTTTTGATATGAGAACTGTGTGTTTTTTGTTTGTTAAACTAGCAGTTGTTAGAAAAGGTAGAGAAATGACATGGTTAATGGTACAGTGAGTGTGGTCACATCAGAATGCCAGTTTTTGATTAAAATATAATTGTTTAAAAGATTCTCAATTATAGAAATGAAAGAGATTGGTGAATTCAGTTATGGAAACCAGTGAAAGTATTTTAGTGAGGACCAGAGTTGGCAGAGGCAGGTATAGGTTAATGATGTGATGGAATAGCAGAGGGGGCAGTGCTATGGTGAGGAATAGAGCAGTGTGATTGGGATTGTTAAATGCATAAGTTGCGGCTGAGAACTTTGGTAGGGATAGTTAATGTATTTAAGATTTGCGTTGATAGATATTAAGAAGCAGTGTGATTAAGTGATGTGTCAAGTTTGTAATGATTAAGTGAGGTAGTTTAGCTTAAGATGTGGTATTAATAAACAGAGGAATAGTACTATGTGGCAGTCAGATGAAGTGTGTTTTGTGGTTAGAGATGGGTGCAGTAAAGAATTCCATAATAGTGTTGTTATGAATATGGTGATAATGGAAAGTTTGATACAGAGATTCGTGTAAGTATGTATAGAGATGAGCAGCTGGATAAAGAAAGAATAAAGGAAGAGCAGTGAGTAGTCAGACTTTTTTGAAAATCTTATAAGAAAGATATTTGGTTGGTAAGTGGCAGTGGACAGGGATTCTGCAAAAAGATTTGTATAGAATCGCAGTGTTAAAAATAAGAGCAGTAATGCCAGCATTTGTGTGCAATTTATGGAAACAAGAAAGTAAAGTTTGTGTCAGAGGTAAATTAATGTCAAGGCAAGGTGAATTGTGAACGAACATTTGTGAGTAAGCTGCAATAGTGGAAATTGTTTATATTTGATAGTGGATCAGTAATGTAGAATAGAGGCGCCAGGCAGAATCAGACATTGTGTTTAAAGGAAATAGTTTCAGTTTATGGCTATGTTAGTTTTTTAATAAAAAGGATTGCAGTATAAATGGTACAGTAAGATTAGGCAGTTAGCAGAACAATTAAAAGAAATGTTTTGCAGAAAGGATATGATGTTGTTGGCAGTATAGTTAAAGTTCAGTATTACTGATCAGATGAAAAAAAAAAGAGAGAGAAGAGAAGAAGAGAATGTGATAGATTATAGAGCAGTGATAATCAGATGAATCAAGGAATGTGCAGTAGGAATTTGTATAATAGCAAGCAGCAAAGTGATTCAGATGAATGAATGTGTGTTGTTATAAAAATGTTTCCAGAGTTTAATATGAAGGTCACAGCATAACAGTTAAAGAATAATGGGCAAATTAAGGTGTGTCAAAGCAAAACAGAAAGAATAAGGTAAAGCATGATCAGTTTAGCAGTAAAGAATTCTGTATTAGATATCATTAAGCAAGTTTTGACAATGAAAATTGTAAAGAGATATGGGTTTGGTTTCCTGGATTAGTTACAGAATAATGTTTCAAATGAGGAAAGTGTATAAAGGAGCAAATTATGTCAATAATAATATGGCAAGATTTAGAATTCCATATGGCACAGCAGTAGTCGAAGACAGAATCTCAGTAGAGGCAGTTAAGCAGTGTTAATAAAGGTACAAGGTCAGCTTGAAAATATGATTTATATAAGATGTGTTAACAGTGATATGTCAGAATTTAAAGTTTGAGTAAGTGGTTCGACCAAAATAAGAAAAGCTGACCGGAAATATTAGTGTTTTCTTCAAGTGGTAAGTGAATAAAATAAGAAGATTAGGGAAGCCAATGTAGTTAAAATTAAAATCAGAGTTTATGAAGCATTTTGCCGAATGTTCGGTATAATCAGAGTAGCGTAGTGGGTCCATAACCCACAAGTCAGATAGTTAAGTATGTGAATACAGATAAAGTAGAGTAACGGCTAACAGTGACAAGTGGATAATGGAATGGCACCGAGGAATTCGAGAATTTAAGTAAGGTTTAGCACGACAGAACATCCAAAGGTAGCGGAATAAAGTGAAAAGTTTTGAGCAGGGAAAAATGACCCGGAAAGAAATGTTGCAAACATAGCCCAGAAAACGTGGAAGCAGGTCGAGTCCAAGGAGATAAAGCGCCACCAACAAGATAGAATCGCCTACGGTCAAAGGGTTAGAATGTCATATTGAATCCATAGAATGGAGCAGTAATGAAATGAATTGAAAAGAGAATAGAAGACAAAACAAGCATGAAAATGAACAAATGGATCAGTTAGCATAGAAAGTCTGAAAGGAAGATGCAGAGGAGTCGTATCCTACTTGTTATGTATATGGTTTTATTTCTTTTTAGGTGATAATTCAGTTGACTGTGGTTTATTTTGAATGTCGAGGACGACATTCCTTTTTAGGTGATAATAATATAACGTCGCGCATTTTTTGGATCCTTGTGGATCCTTGTTTAGTGGGTTTGGTGGCCAATGTGTGGCCCATTAGCCTGTGATTCAGGTGTTTGTGCGAATTGTGAGGCTTGGTGGGCCGACAGTTGGGCCCAAAGCACTCATAGGTCTTGTGCCTGTGAACGTGACAAGGGGTCGCATCGCATTCTGAACGCAATGGCCCTGGGGGTCGCGTTCACATTGCCGCTGTTTGGTGGTCTTCGTCTGCATGGCTGCCGCGTGTTGCACGCTAGGCAGTCAGCTAACGTCGGCCTTGGGAAGGCGACGACCCATGAGGTCACGTTCAGGTCGCGACTGAGGTGCACATCGCGATCCCAACCGCTGGACATTTTTAAGAAGTTTCAGCCAAACAGAGCTTCCACAAGCTCTGCTCGACCAAGAGGGGCTGCTGTGGAGATTTCTCTGGCGATTCGGACTTCTGGAGGTGTTTTTGGCGCGCTCTCGCCACGAGGACGTCGCGTGGAGCGGGGGAGATGCCGTGCCGTGGATAGTTTTTGTGTTCTTCATGAAGGTAGGTAATTCTACCTTGATTTGTGATGTGGATTACAAGTTAAATTGTTTATTGCTTTACAAACCATAGATACCATGTCTAGGAGGTGAATTAAGCATGAAAACTGGGTTGGTTTACTGTTTTGGGAGGTTTGCATGGTAGATCCGGATTAGGGTTGTCGCCTGTGAAGGCGACAGACCCTGTTGTCGCGACCAAGTCGTGACAGGCCGACTTGCCACATTAGGATTCTCTAACGCGACATATCGGGGTGTTGCGATCTGAAGGCGACATTACCCCATGTCGCGACCTCAGCCGTGAGGTCTAGTTGTGCATGGTTTTAACAGTGGAATTATCTGATTATTGTTATTCCTTGTGCATGGCACCAGTTGGTGGTGCGTTGGTGTTTGTAGCGCTCATGGAGCATGTCACTCACAAGGTGAGCGTGTTTTTAAGTGGTTAACATGTATTTATGTAGATAGTGTGGTGTTTTATGTGGTGTGAGTGTGTGCATGGCACACACACTGTTATGGTGTAACTTTTATGATTCGTCATAGTAGTTGGACAGTGAGGTTCCTACGTGAACCTAGCCGCGGTCTAATGGTGTCTTTCATAAATTATTTAAGATGGTTGAATATGAATAGCATGTGTGGAATTAAGTATTAATGTATGGTTATGGTATATTATGTTTATATGGTATGGAGGTCATGGTATGACCAATGATAGGCCGAGTTGTTAATATTTAATGCGATTCGTGGATATGTCTGTGTAGGGTGGTTTGTGGGTCACGGAGTGACCAGGTCAAGCTAATCCTTACACTTGAACCGTAGTTTGTAATAAAGAATATATATTAAATATTGTGGTTTGTGTGTTGCCGAGTTTGGTGGTCCGGTGCCTATTCCGGAATGCCTCTTCAGTCGGGTACCCAAGGTTCTTTGTGAGCCAAGCACGTTGTGTTTGTTGTGCTCGGGGTTTGTCCCAGTACAGTGTGGTACCATTGAGGTCTGTGTCGTCTTCCTGGACACCCTCACTCTTGAGTTTGAGTTGTACGTCCGGCTGAGGGAAAGACGACAGAGGGCAGCAACTTATGTTGAGCTGGTTTTACATTTGGTCACTTGTAGCGCGCTCATGGTTGGGGGTACGGACACCATTAGACGTACTGGGCCCTAGCTAGTCCTGTTACCAGTGCCTCACATTAGGGAGCTCGGGTCTGAGTCTCTAAAGGTGCCAGGCATGGGCCTGCAGTGTGTGTGAGGCTGTAGGTGGTGGTGGTGTTTGTTGGTCTCCACAGTTAGTTGCTTGACTTGTGAGTTTGTGGAGCCGTAGCTGGACTGAGGGTCCGTGGCTACGAGACTAAGAGGTAGTTCTTGTGCTGTGTTGTCCGAGTTGGATACTAGTTTGATCAGCCAGTAGTCCGTTCCCGTGTGGCGACGTCGTTCCTTTTCGACTCATGCTTTGTCAGTGGTCGTGGCTTGTGAGCAGTGGCTCATTGGTTGTGGTTTTACCTGTTGAGGTGTGCCCTGGTGTTGGCACGGTACTAGTTGTGGTTGGTGAGCGGAGACTCACTGGTTGTGGTTTGACTCTCGTGGTGTGCCCTATTGTTGCCACAGTTGTGTTAACGTTTTGCCCGTAGTGGAGTGCCTTGTGGTGGCACTAGTTTGGTTGTGGTATTTGTGGTGGTACCTCATGGTGGTAGGTACCTGTACCCTGTGTGGGTACCTGTTTCTCGTAGTACGTTGTGTACCAGTCTTTTCAAGTGTTGTGGTGGAGCTGTGCTCCGTGGAGGTTGTATGGTGAGACCTTCCACTTGTTGTGTTTTACCCTTCCTTGGGTAAACTTCCGATTAAGGTTATAATATGCGATGGATTGGCATCATGGTAGCCAGTCCTGTTATTTAAGTGTGACATTCATTATATTGTGGTTTAGGGGTATAAAGGACTAGCTCTTGGTTAGCAGTCCCGTTACCCATGTGTTTGGGGTTTGCCTTTGAAGCTTGAAGCCTAGGCAAGTGGTTTGCCCGTGTGGCTTACGGCTTAGGCGACTAGTTGTTGAGGTAATGTGCATGTGAGGCTTGTGGCCTAGGCATTTCAGTTGTTGAGCGGACTAGTAGTGCTATGCTAGTCCTGTGATTCCCTTTTCTTTCCAAGGAGTATGTATTTGTTTATGAATTACTGTTTAAACTGTTATTTATTATAAATGTTGTGAGCATGCCATGGTTTGGCCTTTAGTGTTGCCAGTGAGACCCACTGGGGTTGAGGTTCTTCCGTGTTGTGTGTGGTTTTTGGGTCGTTCCCTACTGAGCCAGTGACTTGTTGAGGCTCACTTCCCTACAGTTCTTTTCAGGGTTTGCCGTTTGTGTGGCTTGCAGAGACATTGTGGCGGACTTGTACCACCAGCAGTTGAGTTGTAGTTGTGTTATGTGAGCTTGTGCTCCCTCGGGGTATGCCCCAGGTAGTTGTCTCTGGTATTGTATAGATTGCATTTTACTATGAGGTATACTCTATTAGAGCATATCGAGGACCTTGAGGCTCTGATGAATCTGGAATTTGAGTTCCCCTCCTCCGCCAAAAATGATGACGATTCCAGAGAATTCTTACGTCTTGAGGATAGGCCGTTGTGTTGCTAAAGGACGATGGTTCCATCTAGTATCTTGATGTCGGCACCGTAGCAATATTATCCTTGATTATCTAATATTTTCTTTTGTTTAATCTTTTTCTTTTAGCTCAGCATGCATCATGTAGGATTTTGAGCATAATTCTGGATAATCGCCCTCGTGCTTATTTAAAGAGAGCCACTTATTTCAATTCCAAATAACATGAAATATTCCACTATGAGTCAAGTACTCAGTTCATCTTGCTGATGTTTAAAGACTATCTTTTTGAGAAACTCACTATTTTGGATTCCTTTATCAATTCATCTATTTTCCCTAAGATCCACCTGTGGCAGTGGCAGACTCCCCCAATGGTGCAACCTAACAGATTGTGTCCTTGGGTACTTCCCCGACACTGGAAGTTGATCTTTCTCCGTTCCGTGCCCACGTGCACGCTCCTTCTCCTTCCGTCCAAACTCTGAGTTTTCTCATGAGATTTTCTGCAAGCTGCTTCATTTTGAATTGACAAACAATTCCTGTTATATGTTGTTGAAGCATGTCTCATCACACCTTGGCGTCTACTTTTCAGTCATTTCCATTTCGTTCCATTCCATTCAGACCATTTCATTGCTTTCATTTCGTGTCACTTCGCTTCACTTCCTTGCAAAGTAGACACGGAGGTGAGGCAGCTGTAGACACGCCATTTTGGCAACATATCGAGCAAATTTCATGTTACACCACAATGCCTCAAAGTGGCTCTCTTCAATTAACCTCTTGAGTGATTTTCCTGATTTTCCTATTTTTTAAGGATTTTTAGGATTTTTCTAAAGAGGTCTAAAGGGGGGCCTGTTGAACTTAAGTGATTCGCGTCTGATACAGTAGATGCCTTTTAGGGTTTCGATCCACGACAGGTAAAGCCGACGCGCATCACTTGCTTTTCTGTCACATACTCTATTTTGATTCGTGTTTGATTAAGCCGCCATAATTAGAGCTAAAGCCTAAAGCCTAAAGTCGCCGCATTTAAGAGCGCCCACGTTTCGAATCATGACAAATAGAATCGCGTCCACTTAAGTCGCCGCGTTTCAAGCCCCCCGTCAAATCAAAATCGATTTTGTCAGAAGATCAATTTGGTTAGAAAACGCAGCGGTTATACACGACGCGATTCTTAATATAGCTATAGGCTATGATTGTCAAATCAAGCGGACTTTTAAATCACGGCGCTTTAGTCAGATGCGATTCATTATATAGGCGCCCACTACATCCGATGCGATTCAAGGAATTTTTCCTATAAATGAACCACCGAGGACATTGTTTTGAGAGAGAGTTAATGCATCACGGTGAAGCCCTATCAGATTGGGAACCCAACTCAATCGAGGAGGAGCACCCCCCCATTCCAAGCCATGTCATTCGACCAATTCCTGGAGTTTGGAGTTGACGTTCGCCTACGCGTATTGGAGCAAGGATAGAGACGCTTTCCTCGTCCACTTCATCCATCCAAGCAGCGGGCTACACCACCATCTTTCACTCTCTTCCCCTTCACATTTTACTCTGTTTCACGTAGTGCATTCATCACACTATCTTCTCAAATACTACACATCATTTCTCCCTTCCCACGTCCTTTTAGGGGTTTAACACCACCCCCACGAGGTGTGTTAACGCCCATTTAATGAATTTTATTTCATTTCCTTTGAGCTTTTTGCTACATCTTCAAGTCTAATCCATCCTTCACTTGTTTCTTGTTGCTTTCTCTTACAAGGTAACCCTACCAGAGCTAAAGCTTCTTCGTCGACCGACCGGTGGAAGGAGTAAGAAGAGCCCGCAATCAACACTCCCGCGATCTTCAGGTGAAGGTAAGTACCACACTTCTCCTCTTCACCCATTTCCTTCGACACCCTCGCGTGTCTGGTGATCACACACTCTATCTTTGTGCACGCACGCACTTTTATTTTCCTTCCACCTCTCTTTGCCATTTATTTTCATCTCATATAAAAATCTTTTTTAAATCATCCTCTTTGTGGGAGGTGTTTTGAAAGGAAAAAAAACACGTCTACACTCATCAGTTTGAATATTTCTTGGATATAAAATGTTTTATTTATTCATGCTTAAAACTTAAACAAATATGTATTAGATTACCTGGATGATAAACATTTGTTTGTTCCTTCTATAAGGCCAAGACCATCTTCTTGAGAAAATAAACAAATTGTTTAATATGTCAAAACATCTTGACAATTCAGAAAATATACACTTATGAGTTTACAAATTCAAATGTGCTTTTAATACATTGCTTTAGAACTTTAACATAATATCTAGATCATATCTTGCTCAGACAATAGATGTATTACCTTTTCATAAAAAATGTTGACTATTGTCTAAGAGGTGGAATGGCACATACTTTTTGTAGGTACCTACTGTGGACGTAGGATTCCACCTGTGTCCACAAACTGGAGTGCTCCCTCATGGCCAAAACTTCTTGGACTTGCTCTTTTGCCTCAAAATGCCTTCGTTTGACCAATGACACTACCTAAAGGATGAGAAAAAAGCCAAGAAACAGATGAAGAAACCAAAGTGATGTGATTTCCAGGGCCTTACCTATGCCCAAGGAGGTGTTCTGATCATGCTGGTGATGTTACCTCGTGAGCGGTTGATGGCGGGGACACCGACTTTCCTCTCCTCGATTGAATAAAGAGAAGGAGCTTTGCAGTGCTTCTAGGTGTTTGTCTGTAAAGAAATGACTCTATTAGACTCGAAAGACGTGTAACAAGTTTTCAAGAGAAATTACAACACACATACAAATAGAGAGCCTCTTATCGGATGAGGACTTGGGAAGAAGTGTGGTCAAACATTATGACCACCCTTCTTCCCTTCCTTTCCTTTAAAGAAACCCCTTTGAGGTGTGTGGGAGTGTGTCTAACGTGTTGTGTGTGACTGAAATATACCTAGCATGCAAATACTAAGACTCAAAGTAAGAAGGAAGGAGAAGAAGAGAGGGAGATGATCCTCGGTGGTGGGTGTCGTGGCAGCTCGTGGTGAGGCCTCCTGGATGCTCCAAGTTGATAGGGAGACAAAGCAAGGATGAATTTAGATCTCTCAAGTTGTAGGCTCACTTTCTCTCTCCTCTCTCAAAGTACTAAAGTTCAAGCTTGTCTAGAGTCTCCCCCCCCTCCCCCGTCCAAGAAGGTCAAGTGCTGCTTATATGGATAGAAGGGGTTGGAGCTAGGCAACCTTAGATTCCTCAAGTGAGAAAACAATCGAAGTCTTAAATGTGGGATAATGGGAGAAGGACACATGGGCATTTTACCAGGTCAAAAGGGTGTCATGGTGGCCTATTTGCCCGTTGGGAATGGATCTCTACGTGGACAAGGCCAAGATGGTGGCGAGATGTGCGTGCTATCGTCAAGCAGTTCCGTGGAACAACTAAACCCAGGCTAACGTCAACATACCGTGCCATTAACCCCATGCAAACATCCATCGATGTGGATGTTAAGATATGTTAACAGCATTCAAAATTGACGTCTACATGGAGTAAACAACAATCAATGTCGACGCTTACATGGGATCCAAGTAAGTCAACAGGTAGTCAAACAAGTCTTAATGGGCCAAAGACCAATGAGGGGATGGGCCAAATTGCGCATCTATAGCTACCTCTGATAGGAGGACTTTTTAAGGAATGGACACCTACAAAACAAACTAAGAATGACACCCAGGTGTGGAACACATTTAAGGGACTGACATAAAGATCTAAATATCATTTATAGCCCAAGACATGCGAAAAAGACAAGGCAAAAATATTCCACGATATATCTAATAGGAAAGTGATGACTAGATACGTATAAAGCTCAAGATCTATCCAACGACTATAAAGACTGTATCAAACAGACAAGAATACAAGACACAACAACCCTCAGAAAATTTTTGAAGAACACATGGTAAAATTTAAAGATCTAATGGTTATTAAAAATGTGTCTAATGGTTGGCGACTACAGAGACAATAGATAGATTCAAACTGCTCACAAGACCAGAAGAAGACGACAAAGACTAATGAACTGAAGGACTGAAGTTTATAAATATCAGTTAAGCTTCAAGAAGAAATAACATCTACACAAGTGAACAGATGAGCATTCATCGTGGGCATAAGAGAAATAGTGAGCTGATCAGATTTTCCATTGTTGAAAAAGGAAAAAGAAAGATAGGAAGAGAGCTGCAAGTGTCAATCTACTACTGCATTCAAACTCAACAACATTCCTCCTTCTCCTCTCAATAACTCAAGCATTTTAGAGAACTATTGATCCACTCTCATATTTATCCATTGTTTTGGTGATAACTAAAACTCATGGATATCATAAATTTATTTTCTTTGATGATAACTAATCTTTGTTGATTTGTCGACATATATTGTATACAGGTCGACAGATAATGGTTGATCGGTCGATAGATATTGGATGATCGGTCGACAGATAATGTCTATGTTTTAACATTTGTTTTCTACTCATAGTTCTTTATCTCTCTTTTTTTCCTTTCTATCTGTTCTTCGTGAAAATATTTATTGTAATAAAGATTTTCTCTTCAACTGGTCACAAGTCGAAGTTAGAGTTTGACTGGTGAAGGTTTGCACTGAAAGTCTTATCAATTGCAGACTAAATGCCACACCGATTGTTGTTCTCCGATTGATGAAGCTAATACATGTCAGACCAAGTGGACATGTTTTCTATTCTAATTCATGTGTTCCAATTATTGAAGAAAGTGCTTATCGATTGGTGACCGAGTGTTGTTCGGATTGGTGAACAAATCCTTGTGTCTATCGATTGAAGAATAAGTGTTCTTCCGATTAGTGTTTAAAATTTATCAATTGGTGACCAAATTTCATACCGATTGTTGTTTTCTTCTAATTTGTGACCAAGTGTTGTTTTGATTAATATTTAAACATTCTGATTGATGAACAAATGGCTAGATTTATTCCAATTGATGTTTAAACATTCCGATTGATGAATAAATGGCCAAATTCATTCCAATTAGTGTTATAAATGTTATATCATATCGATTGGTGCTATGAATGTTCCGATTGGTGAATACTTAAGTTATTTTATTCTGATTGGTGTTATAAATACTATATTCTATCGATTGATGACCAAATAACTTTAATATTTGATGGATGTTGTTTACATACCGATTGATATTTATATGATTTCAAACACATCGATTGGTGAACAAAATGTCTTTCACTTATATTGTGTATCAATTACTGATGACTTACTCTTGTCTGCATCGATTAATGAACAAAATGTTTTTAGCGCCCAATGAAAATTCAAATATTCTTCAAATATTTAAGTTATTCATGTTATGTGCATTTTATCTTATCAGGGTAGGTAAGAAAGGTGTCAGCAGAACATGAGGACTCAAATGACTCCTTCTTTCCTACAAGAAAGAAAGACACTTACCTAGTATAGTATGCTGTCAACTGGAAATATGGACTTCTGCATAAAAAAGAATGGGCTAACTAACACAGTACTTCTTTTGTCTAACATTCTCTTCCATACATTTATTGTATGTAGGTCTAGAGTACATAGACACAATGTTGGACCTGCTACTAGTGCCATTGGAAACATGCACCAGCTAGAAGACTCTCTCATGTTTCAAGATGCCAGTAGGCACAAGGAAACATCTGTTAGACTCAGAAGAAGGAGAACATAAGAAGAAATGGAAGAGTTCCAATGGTTATCTACTCAACAGTCCTCTTCAGTTGCTCCATAAAAGGATGAAGGCTTTAAAGATGTAAGAATATATAGACACATGTTCAAGTAAGTGAAAGCGTCCAAGAGAAATCTTTTGAAAGCACTCAAGCGATCAAGCCTCATCCTCGTATGTCTCTCTCTATGTGTATTTGTAAATCTATAAGGGAGAACCGTAAGAGTTTTGTGTTCATCTTATAAACCTCTTAGCTCTCAGGTTGTTGTTGGAGATCAAGTATCCAAGTTCCTATTTCCAAAACTTGATCTCCACAACTTGCTCTTTCTTATCTAAAGAAGAGCTGGATTGTTCCTCTTTATTTGAAGCGAAGGCTTGTTGTGCAAGCATTCCCCTTAGGTAGAAGGGAAGACCAGCTTATGCTGGGTGTTGTAAACTTGCTGGGGTTTGTACTAGTGAGTTGTTTCTGAGCTTGCAAAAGAAGCACCTGGTTGAGGTTAAATAGTGAGTTGCCTTCTTACTCTGAAAGAAAAGAAGACTAGCGGGGAGCTGGATGTAATTGCCCATTTTTTAAGGGAAAACAAAGGATTAATTGGTGGTTAGTGAAATCCCAAGATTCGCTTAGAGATTGGACGTAAGACTTCCTTTTAGAAGAGTTGAACCAGGATAAATTCCTTGTGTTCATTATATGTAATTGCTTCCACTCATTTAACTTTCATTAGACACGATTTTATTCACAAACCAAAGTTTCAAATGGTTAATTGTGTTTTCAAATTTCTATATCTACCTATTCACCCCCCCCCCCCCCTCTAGGTGTTTAGTCCTTGCTGTTGTGGACCAACAAGAATGACATCTGCAGTAATACAAGCCTTTCATCATCGACCTGCAGAAGAGATCTGTAGTCTTTTTATTTCTCATTTATATTTGATTAATGTGTCAAGTTTTACTACATTCATTATAGACTTCATTAGCCTTTATAGAGGCACTGTAGTAGTGGGGATAGAAAATTCTGTATAAGATAACTAATTGGATATTTGTACCAGTGAGCTACTCTAGCTCTTGATAGAGAGGTGATCGAACTGAGGTTTGTAAACTAGTAAGTTCCTTCCAAGCTCGTAAAAGAAGGCCCTTGGTGGGGTTAGATTGTGGGTGGTGTTACTTGCCCATAAATGTAGTGGGATGTCTTCTTGTAGGGAAGGAGAAGAAGACCAGTTGTTGCCGGGTGTTTAGTGAAAATTTCAGATCGATTTAATCTTAGGGACTAGACATAGGACTGACTTGGATCAATACGAACTAGGATAAATCTTGTGACTTCCATGTGTGTTCGATCTTAGCTCTTCATACATAGCTATGCATATATTGTGAATCTAAGGACTCAAATCTTTCCGTTCTAAAACTCACTCACACATCCAAGTCAACTAGGCTCCAAGAGTAGAAGTATTGATCAACTAAAGTCGCATTGATCATTATTTACCATGCATTTAAAGATTAGAATAGTAGATAGTCAAGGCATTTTCTCATTTACATTCAAAGCACCCTTTTTTAGAGTATTGCTCTTAATTCTAAACATGAAAAAGAAACCATTCACCCCCCTGGTTAGTCATTATAGTAACCCAAGTAATTAAAATAAATAAATTATAGTTAATTAAACTCTACATAATAAATGGGTTTGTGAACGTGCTTTAAAACGCCACAGAGATTAATTAAAAAAAAAGAAAAGAGATTATTTTAAAAGGAGTGGAACAATAGAAAATGAAGAGAAGAATATGGAGAAAGAAAGAAAAGAAAAGGGAGAAAGAGTGCGTGTGCACTAAAGATGGAGTGTGATCGCTAGGTACACATGGGTATCGAAGGAGAGAGTAAAGGATGGGTTACTTACCTTCACTTGAAGATCGCGGGAGTTAAAGGGGTGGGTTGACTCTTACTTCTCCAACCGGTTGTCCGGTGAAGAAGAATTTAACTCTTGGTTTTTTTGCAAGAAAAATATAAATAAACAAATGAAAGAGACAATTAGCACAAGTTGTGTAGTATCAAATCCAAAAGCACTAAAAAGAAAACTTGCATGGGCTTGAACGCACCTTGTGATGGTGTTTAAAAACCCCTAAGAAGATGGATATGAATTGAATGATGTGTGTGAGGCGAAGAAAATTATAGTGATTGATGAATGAATCTGATGAAACTCCAGGCACATCAAAGGTTGAAGGTGAGGAAGAAGACTCCTCCTCCACGCTCCACTGACGCTTTAAAAGCTGCCAACAGCACCTCTCCAATTGACGAACGCTTTAAGGAAGCTTGAGGGAGTTCTTCTCTTCAAAGCACGGGGTTTGAAGACTTTGGAACGCAATAGCGCTTCGCCTCTATGACTTGGGATCCTATTAAAAATGTGGCCACAGGGGTCCTTTTATAGGGGTAAAATTTTGAATCGTGACAGACATAATGGTCGCCTTTAACAATGAAACGCGTTTGATCAAGCCATCTCTTTTAAAAACCTTCCATACTTCGACTGGCTCTTTCCATGCTTTGACTCAATTGAAATATAGCAAGTATGAATCGCGACCACATGGGTCGTCGCACTTTTGAACACTTCCAATATCAATCGAATTCTTGTCCAATTTTATAAATAGAAATTTTGAATCGCGACGACATGACCTGTCGCACTTTTTTGGAAAGAATTGATGTTTTACTGGGAATTGGTCTTATGAATAAAGGAAGGTCAAAAATGCGATGATCTGAGTGGACGCGTTTATATTCAGCAAAAAACACTATCTAAAAACCATTTTGGAAATTGCCAAAAATCTAATATAGAAACTCTTAATCTCCACGATTTGACCAAACACATTTATGAGAACATCAATTGGAATAAGACAGGGAATCGATACAAGAATCATGTCGACTTTACCAATCGCGCTTCACACCAATCGATATTCATGTCTCAATCGATACCAACTTCAATCGGAACAAAGAAATGCGACAACATCCACCGTCGCGAATAAGTGTTCAACAATTGATGTTAGCGCCAATCGATTGAGAGTCAATCAATCAAAAGAAGCATCAACAGAACAGAAAAATGCGACGGATATGGCCGTTGCAATACATCGTTTAGCAATCGATGCAAGCCCAATCGATTATTCCTCTACAATACAATCGATTGTATCTAAACTGCGACCGAGTAACCCAACGTGTATAAAAGCAATTGATGTAAGCCCAATCGATTGTTTCCACCAATCGATATATGAATACGTGATGGAGTAACCCGACATGATATCACCAATTGATGAACCCAATCAATTGACCTTAACAATGATGTTTAATCGATTCAGCCTTAATCAATCGAGGTATGAAATGCGACCATTTGACCGGTAGCGAATCAATTATTAAGTAAGACCCCAAATAGCGCACTAAAAAAATCCCTCAAAATTCTATAAAATCCAAAAAAAAAGGAAAATCACTCAAATGGTAAATTGAGGAGAGCCACTTAGAGGCATTACAATATAACATGAAATTTACTCAATATGCTGCTAAATTTGGCGTGTCTACAGCTGTCTCGCCTTGGCGTCTACTTTGCAAGGAAGTAGAGCGTAAGGACATGAAATGAAAGCAATAGAATGAAGGGAATTTAGTGGAATGACTAAAAAGTAGATGCCAATGTGCGATGAGATACGCCTTCAACAACACATGATAGGAGTGGTTCTTCATCTCAAAATGAAGTGCCTTAGAGAAAGCCTCAAGAGATAACCCAATTGTTTGGACGAAAGGGAAGGGTGTGGATGTGGGCACGAAGGGAGATAGATCGACTTCCAGTGTAGGGAAGGTACCTACGGACACAATCTGGCAGGTTTCACTATTGGGGAGCATTTACCAGCTTGTGGACATGCTACAACCAAGGTGGATCTACGAGAAAAACAAATGAATTGATATAGAAATCTAGAACAAGGGGTTTCTCAAAAGACAGTCTGCAAACATCAACAAAATGAATTGAGTACTTGACTCAAAATGGAATATTACATGTTAATTCAAATTTGGAATAAGTGGCTCTCCTCAATTAAGCACGAGAGTAATTCTCCAACAATGAGCTTAAAGTCCTACATGATGTATGATGGGCTAAAATAAAAATATTAAACAAATAAAAATATAAAATAATGAAAGATAATATTGTTATGATGCTGAGTTAAGTCAGGACACCAGTTTTTCCAGATGTAGGTCCGTCCTCCTCTTTGGGAAAATCATAACGACCTATCCTCAAGTCTAAGAATTCTTTGAAATTATCACTATTTTTTATGGTGGTGGGGAACTCAAACTTCAGATTCATCAAAGCCTCATGGTCCTTGATATGTTCTAATAAAGTATACTATATAGTATAAATGCAGAGAAGGGTGATATTACAAGTTGTCGAAGAATGGGCGTGAAGCTTAGGGTGAGAGACGCATATCTAGACCTACGCTCAAAGACTGATCAACAATGACAAGCATAGATATAAAGCACAAATATTGAAATAAAGATGCTTGTAAATCACAAGAGGTAGACTAGTCGTGTATACTACCTGAGTCACGGCGACTTGGTCAGCCGCGCATTACCTTCAACAGTCGGAATAGGAGTCAGAGTGAAGCTCATGAATCATGATGTATATGTTCGTCGCGAATTTCATCAGTGCTCCAAGTTCCACTCGAGGCCAAATTTGCTTGCCTGTTTCATGGTTCTAATGGGTTTAGGACTTGGCCTCCAGGCTTGCACGACCATGGGGATATAAAACGCTCCTCTACTTGCTCTCCCCAAGCATTTGACACTCTCCAAAGCTCAAGAACCAAGCATTGGCCAAGGGAGAAGAAGAAGAGATGGATAGCAATTTAGTACAGCGGAATTAAAATAAACAACTCTACTTTAATCCATCACCATCACACATTCCACAGTCTATATAGCGAAATAAAATGACAATGTCCACATTAATACATGATAAAAGAACTACATTGTTCAAATATTGTCCATACAATTAACTTTATTCATGCTATGAAAAAGAAAAGTACAACTACTAAGCAAACTCCACAACTACTCCTTGCTCTTGAGGATGCTCCTCACTATGCCTACCTCTAGCACGGGATACCTGTCAACCTGCACACCGAAGCAAGTATGAGTCTAAAGACTCAGCAAGCAAACCAAAGTCTTAACCTTAAACACATCACATTCATATTAAGCTATCAAACAATAACAAAATACATACTATCATTTAACTACAACAATTTACATGGTACATACTCTTAACTAGTAACACATATTTAAATCACCTAGACATGCTTTAGACTATCACGTGTTTATTCTAAATCATGGATACTAACATACACTTGTATGTATTTTCTACACCTAACATGTATCATGAATCATCCATCCAAGCATTAATCCATTTCATGATACATTTTTACAAACTAGAACATAGAATTTAACATAAAGAAATGAACAACCTAGCATGATGACTATTCACTTTTTACATGCACTTTTCATATTTAATTGCACATTTTACTTGCTGTGTTAATGTAAATAAATTTCATTACACATGGTTTCACATTTATTAGCATGAATTGAAGAGTTAAAACATAGTCAAGTTGGTTGGCAACAATAAACACTTAAACATGGAACTTTACGCTAAGTAAACATCACATCTAGCATGGAACCTAAGCATTATTTCATGCATTTATCACATTCATAACTATACTTTACTTGTTGTTTTGTCATGAATTAGACTCAATTACATGGAATTTGATTTGTTCACACACAATCTCATTCATTTAGAAATTCCACATGTTCATTTTCTTCATATTGCATAAAAGACATGATTGCATATGTTTATTCACATGCACATTTACATGAAGAACAATAAACTACATTACATGATGCTAAACATGGTATTGCAACTGAGGTAATTAATACATGAAATCATGAACATATTGCATTAATACATTGGTTTTCACATCCAAGCACACTCTCATTAACATTAACTCTCCCTTACATATCTTTTCACATATTCTTCATGTCATTTACTCTTTTATTTTCACTTATCACATAACATATCATTTGCACTCATCACGTGCCACATTCGCATATCATCTTACACTTTATTCATATTCCATCACTTAAAATGCCATGACACATAGTCCTAACCACCTACGAGATGACGTAAACCAATATCTCATAACTCATAACTCATCTCATAGCACAACTCATCGCATCGCATAACACATAGCTCATAATCACATAACTCATAATCACATACTTACCACCTAGGCAATGTAGTGGTGAATTTTGGTAACTGCGTAGACCGGGAGAAGCCCTCTCCACCCTATCCAGTGGTACTTGTCCACCTCCAGGTTTTTCCTAATGCCCTTAGGTCATACTTTTCTCAATGTAGAGCCTCCCATAGGGACTTTTCTATGGTACAACTCTCGAAGCCTCTAGGGTAGCAGTGTCAATCTCGGCCCAATTATTACACTTTTACTTTATCGCATTTTCTTTCATTATTCACACACTTCATATAAACTATTTACTCACTTTACATGTAGTATGGGTCAATTGCACATATCTTAGTTAACCTAACATGATACTACTGTTTTCAAAAGTAAAACAACTCATATTACCATTCTAAACATGCTCTGAATTACACAAGTTTAGATTTTTAACATATCCAACATGAATAATTCTCGTGATTTAACAATAATTGCACTTTTGTCATCAAATCAGTTCCAAATTTTTATCACAGGTTACTAACAGTAAACATATCACATATGCAATTTTCCAGATTTTTTCTAATAGTAAACATAATTTCCAAAATTAAATCTAGATGTCAGGCATATTCATTGAAATATCATTAGACATGGTACATATGAGCATGGTTGGGTGCTAACAGTTCAGAAACTTAATATCAGACCTCATGCTATCATGTAAAAATTATGAAATCCAATTCACAACAAAATCTATTTATGCAAGATTTAAACATGCTCATATCATGGTCATAAGTCAGTCACTAAATTTTAATAGTTAACACAGTTCACAAAAAATTAGGGCAACCTCATGATATGACCTACTTACAACCACCCATAAAAATTGCAGTATATACCTTCGTCCAGAAATCATTTAAATAGCGTAAGAAGATCAAACAGTTCATTTTCAGAACACTGAAGAAGTAGACGTCAAGGGATGTGGCCGTTTACTTTCAACTGCAGCATCCCTTTCCGCCAACTGAAGAACTTGACTGCAGCAGATGCTACCGCCAACTTCCTCCCAGCAGCACACACAGACAGCACTCAATACAAAGGGGAATTTGGGGTTCCAAGACTCGAGGAAACATCCGTAAAAATACCTTGGACTTAGGAGACATGTATAAGCTTAAGATATAGGGTTTACTTGCCTCTAAATAAATCTATGAAGATCAAGAATCGTTAGTGAAGCCCTCCTCGGCTCTACCAAGAAGGTGCCCAAACTATCCTTAGATCTTTTTCTTATGTTGATGCAGGTGGTTCTTCGGAGTTGGAATCTCCTCTCCTATGTATAGGCTATCTCCCAGTTGATGTAGCTCCTCGGGGAACACCTCCAGTCTTCAGATCCGGCCCTTCAAAGATCAGCTCTTCTCCATTGCGAGCTAGGGTTTCACCAATGCCAAAAAGACTTTCCCTCGCCCTAGGATGGGTATTTTATAGGCTTGGGGGTTGGAGTACGCAATAGGGTAGGTTTCTAACGCATTAGGATGGGTTTCCTAATCTGGAACCGGCCAAAACGTGGGTGTTAACAAATCTGGGACCGTTACGCAGAAGGATATTGACGTCAACATTGGTTGTAATTAACTGCACAGTTGACGTCCAGGGTCTGGCCGCCAACAGGCTGTTGGCGTCTAGGGGGTGGCCGCCAATAGGTCCTTGGCGTCTAGGGAGTGGCCGCCAACTGAGCATTGGAGTCCAGGGATGTGGACGCCAACAACTGGCCTGGCAGTTTTGGCCAAAACACCGGCAAATCTTAAAATAAATGCATATATACACCCTAAATAATTTAATATATGTAAAAATAATTACATATATCCTCACCACATAAAGTACATGTAATCCATAATTTTTATTTAAATATAACTTACACTAATCTTAATTAAAGGTAATATGCATAAATAACATACATACATGCATATATACTTATATATTACATGATTACATACATTATGCATAAACCTATAAATGAAATGTGTTCATCATTAGTTAAATACTACATGCACATTATTATTTAAGTAACCTACACATCATAAATAATTTAACATGCTTAAAGTAGATAAATATCATTTAAACAAGATTAATATATGTACGTATACATATACACACCATGGTTACTTACAACATGCATAAAATAATTAAATACATTAGGCACATCAATAATTAAATAATTCATACACATTTAAATATATATTACATGCATGGAAATAAACTCACACTTGCTTACAAGATGTATGATAATATATGCACAACATATACAATATGCATGGGATTTATAAATACATTACATACAATAATAGATATATAATACATGCACATTTATATATATTTATATATTTATACACGTACAAAATAACTCACATATATTTTCAAGGTAGGTAATAGTAGTTACATATCGTATGCACAACACTATTTAAGTACAATATATGTATATACTATGGATAACTTAATGCGTATAGAATTATCTAGATATCACATGCATAAGATAACACACATGTATACATATGTACTTCATATATTTACACGCAATATCCATGGAATAAGTAGTATAATATGCACTTCAAGATTTAGATAGTACATGCATAATATCGTTAAGATGCAATATGCAATAACTTAACTAAGAATATTCTATACAACAATAATTAATTCTTGCATACACACACTTGGATTGACATATGTATAAATAGACAACATAGTTATGTACATTATGCATGAAATAGATAAATACAACATGTGCATCGGTAATTAGATTAAACATGCACAATATTACTTAAGCATTATATGCCTAGGATTTTAGTATACAGAATATACACAAAATTAGCTAATTGCCTATTCTCACATAAAATATCATATACATACATATATATATACATGCATGTGTTCATGAGAAGTATAGAAATTGTAATACGCACATTTGAATACACATGCTATACACACAACAAGTAAATACACACGCACAGTATAAAAAGAATGAAATTTTGGGGTATCACAGCCATGGACCATGGTGATGCTCCCCCCTCCAAGAGACAAAGAGTTGGAGATTTTCTGAGATTGCAAAAGGTGGATGGACACATTTGTAGGCTGATTCAAGCAAAATTGGTAAGTTATATTGATTTTGTGCATTGAATTTTCACTAGTTCTTGATGTTCTCCTTTCTCTCTTTTTTTCCTTTTTCATTTTCTTCTTCCAACCCTTCATGGACAAACCATCTACCCATGCTCCAATGACCATATTACCCATGCATGTGCTACCTCCAAGACCCATTATCAAACCCATAGGATTACCCTCTTTTCCCGGGCACTAGAAGATATATAAGATTGCCTTGGCTCCAAAAATTAACCTCCTCCTTAAGCCTTGACATGAAAACCATCCTCTCCAATTAGGGTATTCAAAACCTAGCCATCCACGCCAAACGCTACCATGAGATCCATCTTGATTGGGCGGCTATGGGGGCTCTAGTTGAACTGTGGCATCCACAAACCCACACTTTTCTTTTCAAAACCTTTGAAGCCACCATCCTATTTGAAGAAGTTGAGCTCTTATTAGGCTTGAAGCGGATGAAGAGAGGAGTCGAAGACGACATGGCGATCATGCCGAGGGGAATTATGAGTAGGGAGGTACTTGATAACTTCATGGGGATTGGAAAGGCGGCCCAAGATGTCCAAGCTGTGAAAGGAGTCAACTTGCAAAAACTAGTGGCTTAAACGATCAAGGAGTTGCCAAAGGTGGAAGATGACGAGAAGCTTGAGAGAGTGATGAAAGGCTTCGCCATATACCTAGCGGGAGTGCTCCTCTTTCCATCTGTGGACAATGTGCTTGAAGAGGAACATATGAATGTAATATGCAGGATATGGGAAGGCAAGAGATTGGGACCGGCGGTACTAGCCTATCTCTACATCAGACTCACGGTGGCGAGCTTGGGTAAGCCTCCCTACGGATCTATGCTATTATTCACATGTTGGGTTGATTTGCACTTTAAGTTTGATGTGAACAATGAGGCAACAAGCTTGTTTCGGATGTTCTTCAAGAGCCCACTTCGGCACATGGATAGCTTAGTAGGCTTAGAAGGGTGGGTTGCCAACTGCGTGCCTCAACTCAAGACACGGGCGGACTGGTGTGACCACCTCCAAAGCATGCCATGAAATGCATTCATTTGTGTTCCAAAGACACTTCTAACCAAGGACGTGCAGACAAGGCTAGCATCGGGTGTGGAACTCCGACTCATTGGGACAACAGAATTCATGCTCTACAATACACACCGCTTCCTCTCTCAGCTCGAACTCCCTAGGAGCAACTTCGAGGGGTCGTCACACCTCCTGCCGATCAAGAAGAGAGAACTTGGAACCAACGGCGATGGAGAGGAAGAGGACACAATCAAAGCACTCTGGAAAATATGCACCTACAAGCGACCGGTCCCAAATGTAGAGGAGGTTGAAGACGACTGTATGAATTATGTAAGAGAGCTTAAAAAACTCTGACCCAAGGTGGCCATTTGTAAGTGTAATGGTTATTCTCTCAATAAGAAATAAATAACATCCTTTATTTGGCCAAGAATCTATGTGTACAATGATTACATCATCCAAACAATGATATTTTTCCTCAAGATATAGCCCTCGGGTGTACTTATAGAAAGGTGACGGACACAAGCATCATGCTTCATCTTCTGATATCCGACCACTACAGTCATCACATATTATAAAAAGGCGACCACTTACCCCGTTGCGCTTTAAATCGTACCTCAAAATTTGCGTCTCAAACTCAGCACTAGGGTAATGATGACATTTATAAATTGCTACCACCTGATCCGTTGTGTATCAATTAGCCCCTTCCAAGTGCATGACTACTGAACTTGTCGCGTTTCAAATGAAACCGAAAGCTATACAAAACTCCCAGGAGCCCCCATGTTCTTCGCTTTCGGCAGTTTACTCCCTCGAGCTCTCACACTCTCAATATCTCTCAAACCATTCATCTTCCCACACTCCCTCTGGCTTCTCTCTCAATCTCTTACAATGACGAAAAGCTACCTCCGAACACCAGCGAGGTGAGTCGACTTTGGCAGAGAAAGAAGGAGCACCACAACGATAGGGGTGAAGGAAGTGGAAACGTCGACCACGGTGGCGAGGTTGATGGTGGAGGAGATGATGGCGATCGAAGAGGAAGCACCAGTGACAGTGGCGGAAGAAGGAGGGACCCGATAGTAATGAAGGAGGAAGAGGAAGCGGCGGAGGAGGGAGCGATGGGAAGGCTCCGGCGAGGATGGAGAAGCTGCCAAGCCCCCACCTGTAGTTATACGGTAAGTACCACCAACTCTATCTATGGTTTGCAAATGGTGAGGAGGAGGTGATGGCAGTCGGGGCCGGAGAAGAAGGGAGGAGAATTGCGATGAGTTAAGACGTTGCGATTCAATGATTGAATCACGATGGCTGAAACCATCTCGATTCAAGGTTGAACCGTGACCTCTGAAATGGTCATGATACACATAGGCCACCCGAGGGTTGGAATTTGTCCATGTTTTAGCCACTATGAGTTGCTTTGACTATGTTTTACTTGTGCTAACTTGGTCCTTTTGCATGCAGGGGATCATGAGGCCCTGGATCCACTAGCCATTAGTAATTGCGACATATAGGGGGCTTCCGGAGTTCAAGCGGGAGCATGTGAGGGGCATAATGTTCGGACCGATCTTGGACATCGAGCCCTTCTATGTGGACAACCTTCTTGTCCAGGCTCTTTGGGAGTGCTGGGATAGGGTCAATAGGGCATTCCTGATGCCTTGGGGGCACATGGTGCCGACCCTAGAGGATGTGGCTAGGATCACCGGCCTCCGAGTGGATGGGGAGGCGGTGACAGGAGTGACGTACGTGGACTACACTGAGTTCGTGCAGGACTTGCTAGGGTTGGAACTGGTGGGTATAGACGACCTCGTCGACCAAGGATGGTCGACCAGATGGAGCTATTGAAGAGCCTGGGACTGTAGGGGCGAGGAGTCGCTATAGGAGTTTGTGCAGTGTGCAGCAGGGTTGGCTAGGGCAGTGTATGGCTAGGACCCCCAAGATGAGGATTGTGCAGACCGGGACCTGAGGAGGTTCCTGGTTTTATTTTTGGGGAGGATGCTGCTGGGCATGAAGGGAGATGGCATCCACTGCCGATTTCTGGAGATTCTGGCCGACCTGGAGAGGGTTGGTGATTATGCATGGGTTGCGGCCTTCCTGGTGTTGCCCAGCTAGCAAGCCCAGAGGGGTGGTGAATGGGATTTAAAAAATTCATTAAGATAAAAACCTGTCAATAAAAACACTTAACAGGAAGACACTAAGATCGATGGTTAGTGTTAGAGATAATGAAGACAAACACACAATGAACCAATCACACAACACAGGAGTTTTTATCCTGGTTCGGACCTCCTATCCCAAGGTGTAACGGCCCCGGCGCCCGGGTCCCCAGCTCCCACCAAGGATCCGACCGTCGGCACCGCCGCCCACGGGTCCGGAGACCCGGAAGGGCTAACGGATCGGTCTAACGAGATATGTGACAGAAAGTAAGTAACGACAAACGTACTAAAGATGTACCAACTAGTGCAAGAAGAAGTCTAACACGACGTGCAAGTCTAGTACAAGTCCCGAAGTAGTAAAAGTACAAGTGCAGAACGGAAAAGGAATAAGACGTCCCTTAGGGGCATACCCCGAGGGTGAAGTACAGAACTGGGGAAACACTGCCGCTAGAGACGCCAGCTACTGTGGGCCCGTCTCCTCGCTACGCCACGGAGGGAACTGCTGTGAAGTCTCACCTACAAACAGGGAGTGAGCTTCACGAAGAAGCCCAGTAGGGACTACCAATCTCCCACTGGTTCCACAAGCAAAAAAGACTAGAGCAATAATTAAATAAGCAGTAAAGTCTAATCTACTAAACAGAGTAAAGTGCGGAAGCGTAAAAGAAACTACACAGTCGTCGGTCTAAGCCACTCGGCGGGACCGAAAACCCATGTAAGCCAGGCACCACAAGAACCCAGCTGTAAACGCAGACAGCGAACTGCCTGGACAAGCACACTAGCTACAGTACACTACTCTAGTCAGCTGGTCAGGAGCGCCACGCGTCTTACCCTCGACCAACGGTCCATGTCTGACACCTCCCGTCGGAGTGAGGCGCGGAACCACAAGTAACCACAAACTGCCGTAGTCTGGCCGGACTACGGTCCCACGCCTGACACCTCTAGGCGGTACCGGAACCACGTAGAGTGAGGCAGTGAGAAACGGACTAGCTGAACTGCGCCGTACGAGTCACACACTACCGGCGTCCCAGTCTCATCTAAGAGAGCTCCACAAACGACCACGTCGCTGTCCCACCATTTTCCCCTACTGCTACCAGAGTCAACGACTCGAGCAAACCCCGTCGTCTGGAGCAACACCCTCTGACACAGACGCGCGGAACCGGGGTCCCAGGTAACGGTAACAACCTGTCTCACGGACAAGCCCTCAAGTGCCTAGCACCAGGCGAAGAGAGAACGACTAGCAGTAGCACTGTACTAAGAAACAGCACAGGTGCCGAGAAAAACGAGTTCAGCGGAAGCAAACACTGAGCAGGTTGCCAAGTCCCTTCTCTGGCTGAGAAGGCGACAGGCCTGGTGTCGCCTTCAGGAAGGCGACACCTAGGCTGGCGCAACCCTACTGATCTGGTCGCGACATAGGCCATGTCGCGACCAGTCAGTGCTCCACTAACCTGACAGGTCAGCAAGGGAAACAGGAACCGAAACGGAAAACAGGAAGAAGGCGACGGCCCCCATGTCGCCACCAAGGAGGCGACATAGATGCTGTCGCCTTCAGGAGTTCCTGAAGGCGACGCATCGATGTGTCGCCACCAGGTGGCGACACCCACGGTGTCGCTTTACCAGGGTGCAACACACCGAGGCTCCCTTCTTCAAGGCCTCAACCACACTACAAACACATCCGTGGGGAGGGGATCATGTAGGCTATAAAACATGGTTCTAAAGAGCTCAAACCACCCTCTAGAAACCCCACAAGCATGCACAATAACCTACACTCACATGCATCTCACTCAACATAAGAACAACCCTCAAACCTCAAGACAAACCCATTGCATGTAAGAGAAACACCCATCCACCACAATCACACATGCATAACCAAAGCATGAAACAACCTAGCATGCAAGTTCTAGGCTTGGAAGAGGTGAGGATCCTAGCAAGTGGATCTAGGGGAAGGTTTGGGTTCCCTACCTCGAGATGAAGATCCAACCTCAAGGGCCCTTCTCATAGGCTAGCAACCCTCCACCTCCGAGCTCCGGCGATCCACGAACCTCCTCCCACGAGCCGGGTAACTCCTCTCCCTTGAAGAACATCCTGCATGCCAAGAGAGAGAGGAAGAATAGTGAGAGGGGAAACAAGCAAGGGGAACACCTCAAAAGCACGAAACACATCAACCTACCTTGCAAGATGGCAAAACAACTCCTCCCAAGCCTCCACGGAGCTCCAAGCTTCAGTTCGTCGGAGGAGAAGTTTTTCTCCAAGCAAGGGACGAACTGAGGCTTGTGCTCACGGCTTGGGCACTTAACCCTTTGAAACTGAGAAGGCGACATAGGCCCCGTCGCCTTCACTCAACCTGAAGGTGACCTAGGCCATGTCGATATCCCCTGTTCAATGGTCAAGTCGGCCTGCGACATCACCACGTGTCAGCCATGCAGCCTGACACCAGAAGGCGACATAGCACCTGTCCCTCCCTACTGCCAGATGCTGACACCTATCCCTCTCTTCAGACAGCAAGACGACAAATGCATGCGGCTGGCAGCACAACAGAAGGCGACATAGGGCCCGTCGCCTTCCCAACTGGAAGGCGACATGCCTCATGTCGTCTTCAGAAAGCGACATACTCTATGTCGCCATCCTTGAAGGAGGGCGACTGGTCAGGGTAACATGGGATGTTACACAAGGAGTCCTACGTCTAGTCCCTAAGCAACAACTTGAGATTTCAATAACCAAGGGTACAGTCCCCCTCAAGGACCCTTACACATCCAGTTGCAGCTAGCCTTCTCTTCTAACCCTGAAAAGGTATACAACCACCCTGATACACAGGTCTTCCTTCCTTACCGAAGGGAATACACACCACCTATTTTCAACAGGTCTTCTCTTCACAACCCGAAGAGGAACTTCACAACAAATGTGAAAGAAAGCGAAAGGCCCCTAGACCAAGCACTCAATGAAATGCTTAATCTGAGGCAAAGTCTGAGAGAGAGAGAGATCAGCAATAAAACAAATCTCTCAGAACTACAAGCTCTCAAAAATCTAGACAATGATGGATGAGAGCTACGAGCTAAGGAATGTGAATGAAGCAAGAGGATCTTCTTCGTTGTTGAAGGTTTTTCTTGGAGGCTCTGCCACCCAAGGATTCAAATTGTCAAACTATCAAACTGGGAGTCTTCAGTCCTTTATATATCTTCTCTGGAGAATATAGCCGTTGAAATGGCCGTTGTCTCTAGGTTGAATGCTTGTTAGACTGCATGGTCCATCGTGTACGACAGGTAAGCTTGCAGTCATTTTATGCTCTGGAGCCATGCACGCAAAGAGAAGATTTATCTAGATATCCTTCACTTCTAGTTGTCCAACGTTGTAAGATCTTGTTCTGTCAGAGACCTGCACATAATAAATGCCAAACCATAGACAGCTAGACTATCTCTATGCTTCTTAGTCAACGTTGGAAACCATACAGAAGAATGTACACCAAAATGGTAATGCCATTTTGCTATCCTGAAAAGTGTTTGCTATAGAAACATAGGAATAGAATGCATTCATATAGATGACATGCAGAAGTGTGTACAGTCATAATAAATGCATGTATATTATTGAGGCACGCGGGAAGACTTTGATTTTCATAGTATTTGAAAATATATTTGAATATCATGTATGAAATCGATGTAATCCATGAAGTCGTTATAACAATGAAATAGTTGTTCAACTTATGAAATCATTGTTTATACAAATCGTTATACAAATATAGGCAAATCATTGTTCAAACATAAACAAGTCGTTGTTTGAGCAAATCGTTGTTCAAACTTAAATAAATCATTGTTCAAATATAAACAAATCGTTGTTCAAATATAAACAAATCGTTGTTGAGCAAATCGTTGTTCAAACTTAAACAAATCATTATTTGAGTAAATCGTTGTTCAAACATAAACAAATCGTTGTTTGAGAAAATCGTTGTTCAAACATAAATAAATCGATGTACAAGCAAATCGTTGTACAGACATAAAAAAATCGTTGTTCAAACATAAGCAAATCGTTGTTTGAGCAAATCGTTGTTCAAACATAAGCAAATCGTTGTTTGAACAAATCGTTGTTCAAATATAAACAAATTGATGTACAAGAAAATCATTGTACAGACATAAACAAATCGTTGTTCAAACATAAGCAAGTCATTGTTTGAGAAAATCATTATTCAAACATAAGCAAATCGTTGTTTAATCAAATCATTGTTCAAACATAAGCAAATCGTTGTTTGAGCAAATCGTTGTTCAAATATAAGCAAATCGTTGTTTGAGCAAATCGTTGTTCAAATATAAACAAGTCGATGTACAAGAAAATCATTGTACAGACATAAACAAATCGTTGTTGAAACATAAGCAAGTCGTTGTTTGAGAAAATCGTTGTTCAAACATAAGCAAATCGTTGTGAAACCGAAATCGATGTTTCACTTAACAAATCGTTGTGAAACCAAAATCGATGTTTCACTTAACAAATCGTTATGAAACCGAAATCGATGTTTCACTTAACAAATCATTGTGAAACCAAAACCGTTGTACTCACTTATCAAATCGTTATAAGATGAAATCATTGTTCTACAAGGAAAATCGATGTATACTTAGCAGAAATGCATGCTCTGAACTTTAAATGATACAGTGTAAGGATTACTTACAGATTAGGTTGACTTATTCCCTGTGGATGAACTTCATAAAAGATTGTTAGAAAATAATTGTTGAGGTTTTGTTAATCACCAAAATTGTATATAATTAAATAGAATTATGTGGGGATGGACTAATCATCAATCTCCCCCTTTTTGGTGATTACAAAACATAACAGTGATTTGCTGAAATAAATTTAATTAAGAAATAAATTAAGTATGTATTTTAGAATGTTTTATTTTCTCCTCTTTTTTGTCATTAAGCAAAAAGGAATCAAAAACACAAGAGAAGAAAGATAAGTGGGAGCCAAAAGAAACATTGTATTATATTACTGAGGAGGTATAGGAATGTAGAAAGCAGAGGACAGAAGGAGGCATAGCGAGTAATGATCGGCCATGCCTTGCGTTCACGCTCTTCAAAATAACTTTGGAAGGCTCCATAAACCATAGAGTAGGAGGGTCCCATAACAGGAGCCATCCTTTTGAAGTGTAGT
This sequence comes from Colocasia esculenta, assembly GCA_014218235.1. NCBI lineage: Eukaryota > Viridiplantae > Streptophyta > Magnoliopsida > Alismatales > Araceae > Colocasia > Colocasia esculenta. The sequence goes on from CM024762.1 coordinate 99,256,735, forward strand.
TGCCGCTGAGCTTCCACAAAGGTTCCATACTCATTCTAGCCAAGAGACATTTTGTAGAAGCTGGAGGTACCAAAGCTAGCATGCTAAAATAACTGATCTATTGAGATGGGGTAGAAGATCTGTCGGTGCTTCAGTTCCTTTTTCATAGCCACAGACACCTTGTATCTCTCAACCCATGTATTAAATGGATCTCGGACATGATGAATGGAATTTAGATCTAGAAATGCTGCAGCAGATAGAGGAGCTTGATTTGATCTGGTTTGATAAGCATTGAGATCAACAAGCTGTTGAGCAGAGAGAGGGTACAATTTTTTTCAATCTGATGGAGATAGCCGCTCACATTCAGACAGAAGAGGGGCAAGAACATCAGACTTGATGTGGCCTTGATGATATTCCCGGTAGACGAATCTGTGGAAAGCAAGGGAATTTCCTTTCTGCTCTGAAATGCGCCCCATGACCCTAGCAAATCTTTCAAAAATAATAGGGCCTACTGCAGATTCCATGACTAAGGAATGAAGTGGAGGCAAAAACACAACATCTGGTATCTCCAAAGTGGAAAAATCCACTTGGATGGAGGTGGTATGAGCAGTATCTGAACTAAGAAGAGAAATAGCTTGCCGGAATTGGCCAAGCTGAACTTCGGGCAGTTTATTGAGGTAGCAGTAATCATTGAACATCTGAAAATACCTGATAAGTTTGATCTCTTTCTGGATGAATGGCCCCCAATTGTCCTCATGATGAATCACAAACCACTCAGAGAGAGTCAAGGGATGATCTCTGGGTGGGAATCTGGCTGACCTTGCAAGCAAGAATTTATTGTATAGAGATTTGTGGCCCTGAGCCCACTGTTCTTCAGTTTTAGCTTCAGTCAAGGAGAAAATTTTTGATTGTTCAGCTTTGGAGAGAGAAGAGAGAGGGAGAACAACATTTAAATGTTCAGAGAGGTTGAGATAGGGAAGTCCAAAGATAGTGGCAAATGTGCATTTCTGAAGGAATTCACAATAGAGAGACCTTCTTCGATTTTCAACAGTGAGAGAAAACCAAAAAGGTGGAAAATGAGGCTCAGAAGAAATGGCAAGGTTGGAAGAGATTTTTCTCTTTTTAGGAGCGTGGCTGGAAGAGCCTGTCCTATGAATGTGACTACCAACTGACAGGACTGAGCGAAGTATGGCTACTTCAAACTCATCTTTGATGTCCTGAATAGTGACATGGGCAAGTTGAGCACCTTCAGGAATGATGGTAACAAAAGAGGGAGGAGTAGAAGGATGAAGGAAAGAGTAATCAGTAGAGGGAGGTGGTATGGATGGTCCATCTGATGAAGGACCTGAGGAGGAGGCTCCAGCTGAGGAGGATGAGGCTGGAGGTACCTCAGAAGGAGGAGGAGGAATGAATGTAGAGGAAGCAGAGAAGAGGAGGTTGTGGTAGGAAATGGAGTGGGTGAGGAAACATGTTTAGGAAGAGGTTGTTTGAAGGTGGCAGGGGCTGGAGGAGTAGTGGAGGAGGATGGTAGAGAAGGAGGGGCTGGAGTTTGAAGAGGAGAAGAAGGAGGCACTGGGGCTACAGCCTGGTCTTCAAATCTTGCAGGTACAACTTCTGATTCCATCGGCCCTGGTGGCCCAGACTCATCCATGACTAGCCTTAGTGGCTCAGACTGCTCATCCGATGGCCCTGGTGGCCCTGATGCTGCCTGATCTTGCTCAAACTGCCTTGATTCTTCACTAATCTTTAGCCCTGATGGCTCTGAATCCTCAATACTAATTGGCCCTGATGGCCGAACTGCTTCCTCATTCCTTGGCCCGGATGGCCCTGAACTGCTTTCTGGTACTATAGGAGTGGGAGCAGGAGGGGCAGAAATAAATGATTGCGCCCTCACCAAGTCTGAAAGGATTGAAACAGATTCTTTTATGCTACCCAACTCATTTTTCATCCATCTTAGAGCATTCCTGACCATTCCCATCTCCTTAGCTCCAGTGCTCTGACTCATAAAAATAGATGAAATATCTGATTGCACAGAGAAAAGAATTTGACCATGAGCATCTAATCTCTTAATTACTGGTTTAAGGTTTACTCTGAGCTTCTTCTTCTTTGATCTTCGGTGAGCCTTATTAGAAAGAAGTGGAATTGCAGTGGCTACACCTTTGCCTTTATCACTGGCTCCAGTCACTGGTGCCACATTATCACTGTCTTCATCTGAGGGGCTCTCCACGACCCCTTCCTAAAACAAATGCTCAGGGGCATTCCTTGCAGGCACCCCCTGAGTCGCAACTTCCTTTTCAACTGCATGCTCCCCCTGAATAGGAGCATCTTCCATTGGAACATCACTGTGGCCTGGTGCCACAACTTCAGGAAAAACTACTTCTTGCTCCCTCTAAATATTAGCGACAGTATTCAATATATCTTCAATAACTGCTGCAACGACTGTCGAAGGGGTCTCAACCTCTAAAGATTGCCCAACGGGCTCAATGAATTTGGGAGGAATATCCTCTATTCTGCTTTCACTGACCATTGAATCTTTAACTCAGACATCTGTTGCTGCTTCTTCTTGCTCTTCTTGGACCACTGGCATCTCTGTCCTGACTTCTTCTTGCTGATATTGGATTGCTGGAACAACTGGAGTTTCTACAATAGCTACTTCTTCCTCTGCCTCTGGAATTTGAACTTCTTGAGCTTCTCCGATGATGGCCTCACCTTCAGCGACTGAAGTCTTTGTCCATACTCTAGCTACCAATGAGAAGCCACTCTTCTTCAGATTCCTGCCTCTGATGGCCTGCCCCATTTTCTCGAACACCTCACCATTCAAATCTATGTTGAAATGCTGGAAGATCTTTGTCAATAGACAAGCATAAGGAAGGGACACGTTTAACTTATTTTTCTTGTCCCATAAAATTGCAGATGCAAACTTCATCCTCTCGATAATCACCTCAGCTATGTTGATATCTTGGTTCTGAATCGCCCAAAACATCATATCGGAATCTACTTTCATGCAAGTGGAGAAGGATGCACTCCTAGGCACTAGAATTGGGCAGACAATGAAGTGCAGAATCCGGTTGAAGGCATTCAGTTGATTAATGTCAATATTTCCATCCTTCAGCTTGTACTCAGTACCAATAATCCCCAAACCCTTGACGTGGATATCAACACTGTCTACTCCACTGCGACCGGTGGTAGATACACCAAACAGGGATTCCAATAAAGCATAAGTAATATGAATAGGGGTGCCCTTCACTGAGGAGGTAAGGGATCCGTCCTCTTTACCTTCAGACAAATGAAAAAGGCTTTTACCAAGTCCGAGTAGCTTGCTTCTGAAATAGTTGCCAATCTTGACCACTTCATTCTCTGCATTGCTGCTACCATGTTGTGCATCCCATTCTTCTCCAAATCAACTATATCCATTGTCTTGTTGCCAAAGATTTTAGTCTTCACTGCTGCAAAATGCTCTTGCTGCTCTGCGGTAAGGAAGGCAACGTTGTAGCCACCAACAGTGCGGGAGACCCCAGAAACTGCCATGGATTTGAATAGGAAAGGTTCTTGAGGATTGTGAGGAGGAATGGAGTAGAAGCCCTCAAGAAATTTTCACAGGAAGAGAGGGATTCTTTGAAATCTCTTAAGGGAAGAGAGCTGGAATCGATAGGGCTTATCGTTCCAAGCAAGTTGAAGGAGATGAGAGAGAAGGTGGAATCGGTATAGCACAGATTACGGGATTTATAAGCGAAACTTAAAGTTGTTTTTGAAAGGACATATCAATAAATGCGGAAAACGACAAAAGGAGATGATTTCGCAAAGAAGAAAGTTTTATAAAATAACGAACCGTCAAAGCTAGTTATGACGCAAGCAATTAAGGAATTTACTTAATTTTAGGGGAGAGAAAAAGCATTATTCTGAGGATATTATTATTGTAGTAACCTGAATTTTTGAGAAAAAATAAAATTTTAAATAATAAATTAAAAACTCAACTAAAGGGATATTCAATGAAAAGAGCATTAAATAAAACTCATTAAATAGAAAAGAGTAATGGGCTTTGCTTAATGGATCCTCTAGAACTTATTGGGTCAAAATATGAACTTAAAATAGTAAATAAAAAGAAAATACCCTAAATTCGGAGTTTTAGTATCTCCTAAATAGAAAATGACTCTTTAAGCATTAAAAGAGGCAATAAGAGTTGGAATTAGATTCCTAAGCCTACCCCTTATGATTTAGCACGAATTTAGATCCCATCCTAACCTAAATAGAGGTTGGAAAGCAAGAAAGGAAGGTTGGAGTTAGGAAATCTCGTAATTAAAGAGCAATTAGAATAGAAGTAGGAATAGGAACCCATACATGCATAAATACATCTCTTAAACCCTCTTGGCCGACCCTAGCTCGTTGCCAAAGGTTGTTGGACGTGGAGAAGACGCCAAGGAGGAGAGGATCTCATGGGGAGAAGGAGTTCTTAGAGCTTCTTCCTCGTTCTTGGAGATTTTAACCCTAGAAGACAAATCGAGTCAAAGGTAGGCATTCTCACAAGCAAAACTAAATCAAATCCATCAATATGTAGTTCCAATCACCAGGAACAAAAGCCCTCTTGTTTCATAATTTTTCATCGAGCCAATCTTTTGTTCTTGATTTTAGAAGTTCTGCAAACATGATAACTCCGAGTCATCATGTTTGAATCATATCTCCATGTACACTTGATCCCATGCTACGAAATTTTTACTGTAGACACTTCATGTTGTTAGGGATCTTTTGCCCCTGAAAGCCCTAATTTTTGTTTAGCATGTTGCTCGAATTAAGTCAATCTTGCTCTCTATATCATGTTCTTTGTTACTCATTATTGTTCATGCTCAAACCATGTTCAAACCATGCTCTCTCTCTAATTCCTATTTACTGGAAGTACTCTCACATGTCTAGTTTCATTTGCCACTGGTTTCATGATTTTTCATCATGTATACAATTAATTATGATTTTCTGAACGACCCTGTATCAAAATCTGATCTTTCTGGACCGCAATCCAAGACAGAGCATAACTCTGTCAGACTTAGGCCATGGACCTGAGAATGCGACGGCCCGATAGGTCATGTTCTCAAGCCCATCGCGACGCTTTCCTTCTCGCGTTCTGAACGCGATAGTACCCTACGTCGCGTTCTGGCTTTCTATCCTGGCAGCCCTGTCGCGACCCTTTCAGGCCCTGTCGCGACCCTTACTGGCCTACGTCGTGTTCACAGGATTTTTGATGAAAACCCATAAAATTTACGCCTTTTTAATAGTCATACACGCAGTAAAAACACCTGTTTTAAAATGGAGCTATATTGAATGCTTTAAAATACATATCCACGACTTCTTTTCTATCTATGATTTCACTTACACATGCACACACATGAACCATCCATATATGGCTGAAATTTGGCATAAAATATCTCATAATGTATCTGGTAATTTATTGCAATAAAGTATATTAATTGTCCTATTTTAAAGGACTTGTATTCATTTCTTGAGTTGTTTATATACCGATATCGACGCTCCACTGTTTTAGAATTCCTCTAGAACGTCGAGCACCTATTTTTATATACACACTTTACTTGGCTTGTGGTGAACTCTCCGTCGGATATTCCTTTCGCTGGACTAGTGAACCCTTGCACAAGGCCTCCATAAGTCTCCTCTAATCATGGATTCCCACATGGTCAACGAGCAGGTTGTACCTTAACACCCTTTACACCTTTAGGGATCGATATGATCCAAACGGCTATTAGAAGTTCGCTCTTACCTTGAATCACGTCGGACTTCTGGACTTGTACATAACATGGCCAGCGGGAAGATCATGAATTCCACCTGATTGCCAATACGACGTGCGCGTGTTGTGCAACTGTTACTATCGCCTGTTTACTCGTTGTTTTACGTGATGTACCCTTAGCTCTCATCTATACTCTACTTGCTCGTCTATTCACGTTCTCTCTACTATCTCGTCTATTCATCTAGTGCTCTTAACTATTCTTGGTACTCTATATTGGCCATCGACTGGTTGTCTAAAGATACAATATAACCAATGCCTGGCAATATATAAAGGGCCCGATCTGGTCCTGGGATGTGCGCCCGAAAGTGCTAGGGCCCATGGGAGTTAAATGATCAGAGTGTTTGGCATTACACTCAAGTGCTATCTATCTCGACTATCTATATGACAATCAAAACACAAAACGTGTTATACTCTCTCGATGTCTAGAATGACAAACAAGTGCTATACTCGTCGTGCTATTATTATACTTGTGCTAGTTGTGCTATGGCCATCCTGCTATTCGTGCTTGATACTTGTGCTATTTTTGGAAACTATACCCGATCTCGTGCTATTGTGCTATCCTGTTACCTGTTGTGCTATCTCTTGCTATATTTTGACTCTCTTGTACCTGATATCTTTAGATACTCTGCCATTAAATGCGTTAATTATTTAAAGTCTGCTTGAGCCTGAGATTTAAGTCCTACTGGGTGTTATCGCTCACCCTACGTTATTTGATGTTGTGTTCTCAGGTGAGACCGAGGATGACACATACACTCACGAGGAAGGGAATGACCAAGAGTGAAGCCAGGAGTACCCTTGAGTCATTATGTTATCTTAGAGTTGTAGTTAGTTATTTTCTTTTGTTGCAATGTAATTGGGCCCTATAGATGGCTCTGATATTAGTGGTTGTAACTAGACATTTGAAAAGTTATTAATGAGAAAGATTTACTTTAGTATTATTCAATGTGCAATGGTTTGATGTCTAGTATTCGCTCTATACCTTTTTCTTGCAACTGCCTTCGCGCTCTGATATTCTGCGTCGGGGTGTGACAATTATTTCAGTTATGTGCAGAAAAATCTATCACAAATTACACATGCCTAATTCCCTTCTAAGAGATGTAAATCTTTCTTCAGGTAAGGCCTTTGTAAAGATGTCCGCTAACTGATTTATAGTATCTATAAAAGAAATATTTATATTGCCATTAGCTACATGATCTCTAATAAAATGATATCTAAGCTCTATATGCTTGGTTCTAGAGTGCTGAACTGGATTCTTGGTGAGATTTATCGCACTTACGTTGCCGCACAACAAAGGAATGGTCTTGATGTGCAATCCATAATCCTCAAGTTGCTGTTTTATCCATAGTAGTTGAGTTCAACAGCTTCCAGCAGCCACGCACTCAGCTTCAGCTGTTGATAGTGCTACTGAATTTTATTTCTTTGAGGACCATGAAATCAAGCATCCTGCAAGAAATTGACAACTTCCACTGGTGCTTTTTCTATCAACCTTGCATCCAGCATAGTCAGCATCAGAATATCCTACTAAACTAATTTCACATGATTTTGGATACCATAGACCTAGATCATGAGTTCGAGATAGATATCTAAAACCTTTTAACTGAAATTAAATGAGATTCTTTAGGATCAGCCTGATATCTTGCACACATGCATACACTAAATAATATTAGGTCTACTAACAGTTAAATAAGTAAGGACCCTATCATACCTCTGTAAAGTTTTTGATCTACTTTCTTACCATCTTTATCACTGTCTAACCTTGTAGATGTGCTCATTGGTGTGGATAGTGGCTTTGCATTGTCAAAACCAAATTTCTTTAATAATTCCTTAGTGTATTTCGCTTGGCAGATGTGTGTGCCTTCTTTGCCTTGCTTGATTTGAAGTCCAAGGAAATAATTGAGTTCCCCCATCATGCTCATTTCGAATTCTCCCTGCATAAGCTTTTCAAAGTACTTGTACATAGATTCTTCAATATATCCGAATATTAAATCATCCACATAGATTTGCACAAGTAATATATTTTTGACCCTTGACTTAATAAATAAGGTGCTATCTACCTATCCTTTGATAAAACCATGATTTAATAAAAATGCACTAAGCCTTTCATACCATGCTCTAGGTGCTTGTTTTAAACCATATAGTGCTTATGTAATTTAAAGACATGATTTGGAAATTCTTCATCATCAAAACCAGGAGTTGTTCTATATAGACTTCCTCCTTATATATCCATTTAAAAATGTAGATTATATATCCATTTAAAAAAAAATCTAAAATCTAATGCAGATACATATGCAAGTAAAATTCTAATAGCCTCTAGTCTAGCCACTGGTGCATAGGTTTCATCGAAATCTATGCCTTCTTTTTGGGAATAGCCTTGAGCAACCAGTTTAGCCTTGTTTCTAGTGATAACACCAGTTTCATCCAATTTGTTTCTGAACACCCATTTGGTGCCAATAGCAGGATGATCTGATGGTCTCGGAACAAGGGACCAGACTTCGTTTCTCTTGAACTGATTAAGTTCACTTGCATGGCTAAAATCCAAAATCCATCAGATAGTGCTTCATTTGAAGGATCGAGAAAAGATGTGGACAAGATCTAGAAGGGGGGTTGAATAGATCTAACACCAATTAACGCGGAAGCTTAAGCAATTTAAAATTACTTCGAATCATCAGATCAAATCACCCAAACAATTTACTGATCTGCAGTGTGATTAGTGTGTGTGAGCAAATCAATTAGTAATGTGAGTGAAATCCCTATGCATGCATCTAGCGTAAAACAAGTCAAACCACAATTCAAACCATTGCACAGAGGATTTTAAGTGGTTCAGAAATCACCTCCAGTGACTCCTACATCCACCCCTCACATAGTGAGGCCACACTACTCAAATCCTTGAATACAACTCACACACGAGCACGACAACTCAAGAAACACCTGGTGCACGACGACTCCAAACTGAGCACGACGGCTCAAAACACCAACCGGAGTACGATGACTCCAAATTGAGCACGACGGCTCAAACCACACAGTGAGTGCGACGACTCACAACCCAGAGCTCGACGGCTCATAGTACAAAAGATAGATCAAACACAAAAGAGATCAGATCCTCTAGCAATGATCTGATTCAAAATAGTTTCGTACACAGAAATTTGTACAGAACTTCATGCACAAATCTCATTGACGAAATAAGGAAGAACAAACTCAGAATAAGGCAAATAGATGTAGAAAGAGTGTTCTTCGATGAAGAGGCCTTGCAGACGCTTCAATTGAAGAGCCTTGATGGAAATCGATGGAGATTCTCCTCATTGGCGATGCTCTGGTTTGATGGCATCTGAAATGCCAGAAATCCTTCTTCTCCTGAGCCTCTTCAGTTGGATCTGCTCCCTTGCCTTGCACAGCAACCTTTTCTCTCCAGGGATTCCCCTTGATTCCCTTGTCCTTCCTCTTGAAAGGATGGCTTGTAGCTTCTGGAGATGGAGACAGATCTGGAGAACCCCTTTGGCCGCCAAAAGGCTTCTTCTGGAAGTGTATGGGCTCTCTTGCCTTTGGGGTTCAAGGAGCATGGGTATTTATAGCCCCATATGTCCATAAAGTGCCTTGGGGTGCATGGGCACGGAACCCTAGGTCAAATCCCCTAAATCCCAAGCAGCCACGTGTACAAAGAATTTCACGTTTTTCATTTCAGCCGAGTGTGTCGACCTGCCCTAAACTAGTGTCGACCTGCTCTCCCTTTAGGCAAACTGGTCTGCTGGAACTGGTCTAGTGTCGACCTGCCTGATGTCGACCTGCTCTCCTAGTTAGGCAAACTGGTCTGCTAGAAACTGGGTCTAGTGTCGACCTCACTTGATCTAGTGTCGACACTACCAAGACAAAAATGTGTGAACCTGAAAATTTAACACATAAACCATTAGTACAAGATATTATCATTAAAATATGAGATATTAACATCAAAAATGTTGTTTAAGCATTATTGTGATATGTATAAAATGTATAGCATGTTCAACATATCATCATCAAAATCACAATATGTCATCATTAAAATCACAATATGTCATCATTAAAATCACAACATGTCATCATTAGAATCACAACATGTCATCATTAGAACCACAACATGTCATCATTAAAATCATAATATCTCATCATTAAAATCACAATATGTCATCATTAAAATCACAATATGTCATCATTAAAATATGATATGTCATCATCAAAATCAAAGTATGTCATCATTAAGATCACAGTATGTCATCATCAAAATCAAGGTATGAGTGATGTTCATTGGATATCATTAAAATACAACTTTAGGAAGTTCCAAAAACACTCAACCCAACAATCTCCCCCTTTTGATGATGACAAAACATATCTCCCTTGACTGCAATAACTCCCCTTGACCATATGCATCCTTTAACTTTCTCCCCATAAAGAACATTCTCCCCTTAGAAACTTTTACTTTCTCCCCCTTTCAAGGAACTTTCTCCCCCTTTTTGACAGCATCAAAAAGATAGACAAGAGAGAGACACAATGATGGTTGGAGACCAAAAGATAAAGAGTGAGAAATGAAGGTTCAGAAATGATCAAAATAAGTGAGGCAAAGTGATATTGTCAAATGAGAGAAAAGATAATGTTTTTGTTATTGTGCAACAAAGTTTAATCACAAAGACACACTCAACACAAGGAATAGCAAATTATAATGAGCTGAATGTAGTTAAAATAATGATGCAAATGTGAAGAAAAGTGACCTATATGAATGAGCAGAAATATTTAACAAGGATGTTAGGAGCTTTAAATTTAACACAATGTAAAATAATATATCTAAACTCAGTAGACATGAACTTAATTAAGGTCTTAAGCTTTTCTATCCTGTCTTTTTTATTTTCTTTCAATTTTAACTGGAAAGAATACAAGAATAAATTAGTTAAATCTCACTTTTCAGTGCAAGAGATCACATTGATCAGATGCAAGACCTCCTGATTACTCAGTGGTTTAACTTTCATTATCTTATATAGAGTTGAAAATTTTTGATTTCCTTTTTTGACGCGAAACAAATCACTTGTCAGGTGAAATGGCCCGGTTACTCAGTGGTTCAAGCATTTGCATTGCTCTGTTTGTATCTTTTCAGATTGATCATTTTCTTTTGATATTTTGCAGGAATATGTTTGCTTTGACCAGAGAAGTCAAGACTATGAATTTAGAAAGATTATTCTTAACATGTGGTAAAAATAAGGCTTAAACATACACATGTGAAATATTAAAGCCACTCATGTGCCTATAATAGTGTTTTGCAAATCATTTTAAAAACATTCAATATTATGATTGCTTAACCTTGAAATGATACTGAATCTTTGAAATTAAACTAACACAATGAGTTTAGTTTCAATGTTTTAATTCTCTCATAAGAAAATAGCACAAGGACTCAAAAATTCTGATGATTTTAGGGTTCAAAATAGAACAAGTAAGGTGAAGAAATGTAACAATGACTTCCCCTTTCATGTAACTCCTCCTCACAATGAACATGAGGATTATAGGAGGAATAGAAATGGAATGACATGAAGGCAGAATGAACATGAATGTTTTTATTGAAAGACAATGACTCCCCCTCACAATTGCATACAAGGCACTTGATACTTGGTGGAGACATATACTCACACATAGTGAAAGTGTCCAGACAAGTCTGACTTGTCTTTCTTCAAATCACCATTTGATATACCAAGAATGCCAATGCAATGTGAGAGTGAGGAATTTAGTTGCAAGAACATTTGTCAACAATTGAATGGGAGTTGATGATGAATCAGATATGACAGAATATTTTTCCAGCAAATTTCTCCAGCATTTCACTCAAAGATTCTTTCGAATTCACTCCCCCATAAGATATGCATGATATGAAATGATCATTTAAGCAATTCAGATATGTTCATTTCAAGCAATTTGCACAGAAAGAGTATGAACATGATCAAGCATACATCAACATGATTTTTATTGAAGGAGAAAAGTTTTTCAAAGACTGAAAATAAAGTTTTTCAGATTTTTCATTTTGCTTGATGACCTTTATGCAGAAAAGACTATTGATACTTGGCGGAGAATTTTTCTCACGCATGATGATAGTTTCCAGACAAGCCTAACTTGTCCTTTCACATTTCACCATTTGATATACCCCATAGTCACTGCAAAAAGGGTCAATTACACTTTATTTTTAGCATGAAATTCATTGCATTTATTGAAAACATTTTTGTACTTTTTCAAATTTTCATTTACTCCCCCTTAATATGTGCATGGAATGAAAAAGCTAGCAAACTATTCACACATGATTATGAGCACAATTAGCTTTAAGCAAGCATAACATGACTTTTGGTACTTGGCGGAGTATTTTACTCACACATAATGATAGCTTCCAAACAAGCATAACTTGTTCTTCCACATGTCATTATTTGATATATCAAAAAGTCAAATCAGTTGACATGCACACAAACATGATTCCAATTGTTATGACATAAAGTTCATTGTTGGGAGTAGCATTGATACACATTTCTCATTGTTCAGATAAAAATTAAACATTCACCTCAATTCAAGCAATTCAAGTTTGAAATGATAAAGAAATTTTACCTGAACAGTCCTCATTTCTTTTTCAAAGATTTTATTTGTGTTCTCCAATCATTTCTAGCCTTGTACAGTTAATATCTTGAATCCATTTACAATGTATGGCTGCAAGACTCCTCAGCTTGCTGATCAAGCTGGTTCTGGGACCCACACTTGCTTAGGTCCTGCAATGAAATCAATGTTAGATTGCAATACAGATTTTTGAATCCAAAATGATTTTATTTTTGGTATAGATGCATTTCTTTCATTGACAGAACTATGAGTTGAATTGGTTCCAAATTTTCTTTTTGCCTTGCTCAATGCATCTATGTTTTCATGAAGTGTTCAATTTATATTCACATGGAGTTTCTAAGCATTTTCAACAAAATCATGATTCTTAGTTACATGTGAATGATGTGAAATTTTTGCAAGTAATTCAAGCTAAAATCATCATGGAAGAGATGAAATAAACAAGCACTCATTTTTCAATGACAACCATTTTTATTTATTTTTTAAATTAATGACTCTTACACAAGGAAGATCATTGGTACTTGGCAGAGGTTATTCCTCACACATAATGATAGTTTTCAGACAAGCATGACTTGTCCTTCCACAGTTCACCATTTGATATACCAATTGATCTTTGCATAGAGCCCAATTGATTTCAGTTTTTATTTAGCAGGGAATCTCTCAGAAGTATTTACCTGGTGAGATTTTCATTTTCTTTCATTCTCTTCACTTACTTTCCTTGTAGCCTTTGTCATGAAGCCTTCATCTGTGAAATTGACTACAAGGATCCCTGCATCCAGCATTCAATCAGCACATTTTAGAACCCAAACTTGTTTGGGTCCTAAGGATCTTCCATGAATTTGCAACAATGATTTTTGAATCCAAAAGAATTTTATTTTGGGTGCATTTTTCTGAAGACTAGAAACACTGGAATCTTGGTTTCTAATCTTAGAGTTATTGGTATAGAATGCACCACTGACATACTGAACATTTTGTTTTCTATTTTTCAGATTTTTATCATTGAGATTTTTAACATGGAATTTAGAAGAGATCTTTTGTGCAATAACTCCTTTTTCATGTACATAGAATTTCTGAGTATTTTCAGCATGAATATGATCTTTATTCTTATGTACATTAACATGAAACATGGGAGCATGCACAAGATTATCAATTCTATGCCAACATTCCCTAGAAGTATGCCCAAATTTATGACATGTGAAGCACTGGACTGATTTGGCATGTTTATTGAAATGTTGATCTTTATTCCAACAATGTTTGGCAAGATGACCAGGTTTATTACAATTAAAGCAAATGAGAGGATTTCTTACCTGGTACTTACCTTGGCATGTATGCATTTGCTGAAATCTCCTTTTTATGTGAGGAGGCTTACCATGAGAAGAAGGAGATGTCTTTTTGTAGCTCTTGGCATGATGTGAATTTGAAATTTGCCTTGGAGCTTTTTGGATTGATGGAGGAAGTAGATGAGTCCTCTTGACAATAGCATTCCTCTCTTTCCCTGTCTGTTTCTGAACAAGAACTTTCACAAGGTTTTCATTAGAGATATCAAGGTTCTTGTTCACAGCAGTTTTAACAGAAGTTATTGTGCTTTTCTTTTCATTTTTCTTATTTTTAACAGAAGCAAGACTTGTGTTCTTCAATTCATTTTGAATCTTCTGTTTTTCAGACTTTAATGCAATTACTTCCTTTTCTGAAATTTGAAGCTTGTTTAGCATGACATCCAAACCATTTTCATCTTGTTCTTTTCATTTTCAAATTGAGCAATTTGTTTTTCCAAATCGGAGATTTTATTACTCAAATTGCTACATTTATTGTCCAATGATTTGTCATGGTACAAACATTCAATCTTCCTTTTTAAATGATGATTTTCTTCAACAAGTTGTTTGCATCTTTCATTTATTTGATGATCATGAGCCATATTAGAGATTTGTTTGTTTAATTGATCATTATCAAATTTGAAGTTGTTATTGAGATCAATCAATTCTTCTTTTTCATTTTCCAGATCAATGACTTTTGATTTCAATAGCTCATGATTTTCTTTCAATCCATTCAGTTTATTTTCACAGATTTGGAGTTCATCTTCCAAATTCTCTTTTTCAGAATTTATTTTTCAACTTCATTTTTCAAATTATCATTTTCTTCTGAAAGATCCTTATCATTGTTCTGGTGCAATTTGTATTTTTCAAATTTTCACTTTCTTTATGGCAATGTTTTAAAGTAATTTTCAAATCTTTATTCTTAGTGTTCAGCTTTGCATTAAGATTTTGTAACTTCTTACAGAATTCAATCAATTCAACATAAGACATACCTTCATCTTCATCAGAATCAGAATCAGAATACACAAATGAATCTGGAGTTGATTTACCTGACCTTTTAGACTTATTTGAGCTCTTGTGTTCTGAAGAGGATGAAGAATGCTCTGATCTCGTGGAATGTGCTGTTAGAGCCGAAGTATTTTGAATTGTTGATTTTCTGGATTCATTGAAGCTCTTCTTTGCCATTGAGTGCTTGTGGGTTTCTTTTGCTCTTTGTCTTTGTGAGTCCTTTGAGAAATCCAATGAAAATAAGCTTGGGGATTTCTCTGAAATTGTAACAGGAAATTCATGTGGATTAAGACAATTTTCCATTACACCAAAACTCAAAAGACTATTAGATCTAATCACAGAGAATCAATGTAACAAAGAATTAGATCTAACAATTAGAGTGGTTAACCTGCTCTAGTACCAAAGGTAGGAATCAGAGCGATTAAACACACAAGGACAGTGAACGATCAAGCAAACAGTTTAAGCAATTAATAAATTGATCAAACAGAAGCAATCAAATCAGATCAGAGATAGACATCAACCCTCTCTGATACCAGTTGAAGGATCGAGAAAAGATGTGGACAAGATCTAGAAGGGGGGTTGAATAGATCTAACACCAATTAACGCGGAAGCTTAAGCAATTTAAAATTACTTCGAATCAGAGATCAAATCACCCAAACAATTTACTGATCTGCAGTGTGATTAGTATGTGTGAGCAAATCAATTAGTAATGTGAGCGAAATCCCTATGCATGCATCTAGCATAAAACAAAGTCAAACCACAATTCAAACCATTGCACAGAGGATTTTAGGTGGTTCGGAAATCACCTTCAGTGACTCCTACGTCCACCCCTCACACAGTGAGGCCACACTACTCAAATCCTTGAATACAACTCACACAGGAGCACGACGACTCCAAACACCCTTGAGCACGACGACTCAAGAAACACCTGGAGCACGACGACTCCAAACTGAGCACGACGGCTCAAAACACCAACCGGAGTACGACGACTCCAAATTGAGCACGACGGCTCAAACCACACAGTGAGTGCGACGACTCACAACCAGAGCTCGATGGCTCACAGTACAAAAGCTAGATCAACACAAAAGAGATCAGATCCTCTAGCAATGATCTGATTCAAAATAGTTTCGTACACAGAAATTTGTACAAAACTTCATGCACAAATCTCATTGACGAAATAGGAAGAACAAACTCAGAAATAAGGCAAATAGATGTAGAAAGAGTGTTCTTCGATGAAGAGGCCTTGTAGACGCTTCAATTGAAGAGCCTTGATGGAAATCATGGAGATTCTCCTCAATTGGCGATGCTCTGGTTTGATGGCATCTGAAATGCCAGAAATCCTTCTTCTCCTGAGCCTCTTCAGTTGGATCTGCTCCCTTGCCTTGCACAACAACCTTTTCTCCAGGGATTCCCCTTGATTCCCTTGTCCTTCCTCTTGAAAGGATGGCTTGTAGCTTCTGGAGATGGAGACAGATCTGGAGAACCCCTTTGGCCGCCAAAAGGCTTCTTCTGGAAGTGTATGGGCTCTCTTGCCTTTGGGGTTCAAGGAGCATGGGTATTTATAGCCCCATATGTCCATAAAGTGCCTTGGGGTGCATGGGCACGGAACCTAGGTCAAATCCCCTAAATCCCAAGCAGCCACGTGTACAAAGAAATTCACGTTTTTCAGTTTCAGCCGGAGTGTGTCGACCTGCCCTGAACTAGTGTCGACCTGCTCTCCCAGTTAGGCAAACTGGTCTGCTGGAAACTGGGTCTAGTGTCGACCTGCCCTGATCTAGTGTCAACACTGCCTGGGACTGTGTCGACACTGCCTGGGGCTAGTGTCGACACTGCCTGGGACTGTGTCGACACTGCCTGGGACTAGTATCGACCTGCTCTCCCAATTAGGCAAACTGGTCGGCTGGAAACTGGGTCTAGTGTCGACCTCACTTGATCTAGTGTCGACACTACCAAGACAAAAATGTGTGAACCTGAAAATTTAACACATAAACCATTAGTACAAGATATTATCATTAAAATATGAGATATTAAACATCAAAAACATGTTGTTTAAGCATTATTGTGATATGTATAAAATGTATAGCATGTTCAACATATCATCATCAAAATCACAATATGTCATCATTAAAATCACAATATGTCATCATTAAAATCACAACATGTCATCATTAGAATCACAACATGTCATCATTAGAACCACAACATGTCATCATTAAAATCATAATATCTCATCATTAAAATCACAATATGTCATCATTAAAATCACAATATGTCATCATTAAAATAATGACATGTCATCATCAAAATCAAAGTATGTCATCATTAAGATCACAGTATGTCATCATCAAAATCAAGGTATGAGTGATGTTCATTGGATATCATTAAAATACAACTTTAGGAAGTTCCAAAACACACTCAACCCAACATCATTGACTGTCTTCGGCTCAATTTGAGAAACAAATACTAAGTAATCACATGGAATAACATTACCTCTTGTTCTTACCCCAACCGATGGATCTCCAATAATGTTGTCCTTTGGGTGATCGTTCCGGTATCTCCATTCCTTTGGAAGATCTTCATGTACCGTTTCCTTTTGTTGTAGTTCTTCCAAGGGTGGATCTTCATTATCCTTTATAGATGTATCCTTTAGTTTCATGGATAGTTTTTCTGCATCATCATTGTCACTATCTACTTCCTTTCTCAAGGAAGGGTTAGATTCATCAAAAATAACATGAACAGTTTACTCAATTAATAAACTTTGTTTATTAAATACTCTATAACCTTTAGGTTTAGAAGCATACCCCATGAATATTCCTTCATCAGATTTGGAATCTAACTTACCAATATCTCTCTTACCATTGTTATGGATGAAACATGGACAACCGAATGTTCTGAAATGACTAATCTTTGGCTTCTTTTGCTTGTAGAGCTCATACGCTGTCTTCTTTAGTATTGGCCTGATCATCACTCTATTTATTATGTAACATGCAGTGTTGACTGCTTCAGCTTAGAAGTATCTTGGAAGATTGTATTCTGATAACATTGTTCTGGCCATGTTCAATAGTGTTCTATTTTTCCTCTCAGCTACTCCATTTTGCTGTGGTGTCCTTGGTGCTGTGAAATTATGCTCTATTCCTTGATCATCACAGAATTCTGCAAATTTTTCATTTTGAAATTCTCCTCCATGGTCTGATCGAATACTTATTATACTGAACTTCTTGTCCTTCTGAACTTTCTTACTGAACTTAACAAAGCTGTCAAACGTGTCATCTTTATGCTCCAAAAATGATACCCATGTAAATCTTGAATAATCATCAACTATCACGAATCCAAAATTCTTTCCACCAAGACTGGTTGTTCTCATTGGCCAAATAAATCCATATGTAACAGTTCTAAAGGTTTGGAAGTGGTTACAACTATTTTTGACTTGAAGGATGATTTTGTGTGCTTTTCTTTCGCACAAGGTTCACAAGGACCCTCTATCCTTGAACTTACTTTGGGCAGACCTTCCACTAGATTTCTCTTGACCAATTTTTGATTCTATCTAAACTGCAGTGACCCAATCTCCTGTGCCATAATTCAGTTGATTGCGCTTTATTTGCTGTAAGGCATACATTCTGATTCTTTAATTCCTCTAGGTGCAATACATATAGATTCTTTTCTCTACATGCTTTGAACACTATTACACCATCTTTCATAATGCTGAATTTAGATTCTTGAAATTTGATTTGATGACCCTTGTCACAGAGCTGGCTGATACTTATCAAGTTGTGCTTGAGACCTTTAATGCATAACAAATCTTCTATAAGAGTTCTGCCTTGAGTTTCTATCGAACCGCATCCGATCACTGTACCTTTTCCATTGTCACCATACGTCACTATACCTTCTTCATTTTCAATGTGTGAGAACAATTTCATGTTGCCTGTCATGTGCCTTGAGCACCTGCTATCTAGGTACCACTTCGATGCTCTAAGGCTTCCCTGCAATTAAGACACTAAGATTTAGGTACCCAAGTTTATTTGGGTCCTTGATGGTTAGTTTCATCATTTTTTCTTTTAGGGATCGTTTAGTTGTACAAGTTACTTTAGTATGTCCTAATTTGTTACAATGACTACAGTAGGAAATTCTACTAACTTTTTCAGTTGGGATGTACTTAAAGTTAGATTTGTATTCAGTGTTTTGTTCAGCTACAAATTTTGGTGTTGGATAGATTTTAGGGTGGACTATTGTTTCTTCATTATCTAGTGGAGTATATCCTAAACCATGCTTCTTCCTATCCAATCTTCTAGCTCCTTGTAGTATTAGAGTTGATTTACCATTTGTAAACTTTTCAATTGTATTAGTTAAATATTCATTTTCCTTGGTTAGGGTGTCAATTTCATTTTTAAGTTTATTTAAGGTTTCCCGACTTTCTAGATTTGTTATTCATTCATTTTTATTTTTTAAGTCTTCACATAATAATTCATTTCTCCCTTTTAATTCAGAAATTTGTCCTTCTAACTGCTAATTTTCAGATTTTAAATCTGAGTTAGTAATTTCTAAACATGCATGAGTTTTCTTAGTAGTTTTTAATATTTTACATACATCTTTATATTTACTATATAACTCATTAAAAGAGTCTTCTAAACTATATGAATCATAATCATTACAAGAAGTGAATGAAGAGTCAGAGGTTACCTTGTCATCAGTATTTGCCATGAAGGCCAGGTTGGCCTTTTCTTCTTCTTCTTCACTAGAACTTGACTCGCTGTCCGATTCACTGTCCTTGCTCCAAGCAGCTGCCATGGCTTTCTTTTTGTACCTTTTGAATTTCTTGGAGCTGTCCTTCTTTCTAAACTCTGTCTTTTTTAGCTTTGGACACTCTACCTTGATGTGTCCAGGCTTTTTGCTTTCGTAGCAAATGGGTTCCGACTTCTTGACCTCTTTTCCTTCAGGTTTCCTAAAATCTTTCCCTTTCTTAAAATATCTTCTTCCAGATTGATATTTCTTCTTAGATAGAAGAGCTTCTTCATCTTCGCTATTCTCACCACTACCTTCATCTTCTGACTCTTCTTCAGAGCTACCTTCTGTAGCTTTTAGCGCGTTGCTGTGCTTCTTTCTGCTGGAGGATTCTCCAAGCCTCTCCATATTTATTTCATGGGCCATAAGTGACCCGATAAGCTTCTCAAGTGACATTCTCTTTAAGTCGTTGGCTTCTTCTATGGCTGTTACCTTAGGAGTCCATGAAGCTGGTAGGGATCTCAATATTTTTCTTACCATATCTCTCATATCGTAGTTCTTTCCAAGACCAACCAAACAGTTTGTAATATCTGTGAATCTACTGTACATTTGTGTAATTGATTCTCTTGGCTATATTTGAAACCGCTCATACTGAGTTACCAAGATGTCTATCCTTGTTTCTTTGACTTTGTCTATTCCCTCATATGTGATTCTAAGTTTCTCCCACATTTCCATCGCTGATCTGCATGCTGAAATTCTATTAAACTCTTTCTTACTAAGAGCACAACATAATATACTCTTAGCTTTGCAGTTTAGAGAGATCTTCTTCTTATCATCATCTGTCCAATTTTCTCTGTTGTTTAGAACCACTCGATCTCCTTCTTCTATGATGGATCAGAGTTGAAAATCGAGACCTTGCAGGAAGAACTCCATTCTGGTCTTCCAATAGTTGTAATCTTCTCCATCAAAAAGAGGGGGTCGGTTGACTGACTGACCTTCTGCATACCCTTGAGCTGCCATTTATCTTTGCTCTTAAGATCACGAGATCTTCTTTGTCGAAGAGACTTGGCTTTGATACCACTTGTTGCCCAGCTAGCAAGCCCAGAGGGGGGGTGAATGGGATTTTAAAAATTTGTTTAGATAAAAACCTGTCAATAAAAACACTTAACAGGAAGACACTAAGATCGATGGTTAGTGTTAGAGATAATGAAGACAAACACACAAAGAACTAATCACACAACACAGGAGTTTTTGTCCTGGTTCGGACCTCCAATCCCAAGGAGTCCTACGTCTTGTCCCCAAGCAACAATTGGAGATCTCACTAACCAAGGGTACAGTCCCCTTCAAGGACCCTTACACATCTAGCCACAGCTGACCTTCTCTTCTAACCCTGAAGAGGTATACAACCACCCTGATACACATGTCTTCCTTCCTTATCGAAGGGAATACAGACCACCTGTTTTCAATAGGTCTTCTCTTCACAACCCGAAGAGGAACTTCACAATAAATGTGAAAGAATGCGAAAGGCCCCTAGACCAAGCTCACAATGAAATGCTTGATCTGAGGCAAAGTCTAAAAGTGAGAGATCAGCAATAAAACAAATCTCTTAGAACTACAAGCTCTCAAAAATCTAGACGATGAAGGATGAGAGCTACGAGCTAAGGAATGTGAATGAAGCAAGAGGCTCTACTTCGTAGTTGAAGATTTTTCTTGGAGGCTTGTCACGCAAGGATTCAAATTGTCGAACTATCAAACTGGGAGTCTTCAGTGCTCTATATTTCTTCTCTTGAGAATATAGCTGTTGAAATGGTCGTTGTCTCTAGCTTTTATGCTCGTTAGACTACATGGCCCATCATGTACGATAGGTAAGCTTGCAGTCATTTAATGCTCTAGAGCCATTTACGCAAAGAGAGGATTTATCCAGATATCATTCACTTCTAGTTGTCCAACGTTGTAAGATCTTGTGCTGTCAGAGACCTGCACATAATAAATGTCAAACCATAGATAGCTAGACTGTCTCTATGCTTATCAGTCAACGTTAGAAACCATATAGAAGAACGTACACCAAAATAGTAATGCCATTCTGCTATCCTGAAAAGTGTTTTCTATAGAAACATAGGAATAGAATGCACTCATATAGATGACGTGCAGAAGTGTGTACAGTCATAATAAATGCAAGGATATTAGTGAGGCACGCGGGAAGACTTTGATTTTCATAGTATTTGAAAATATATTTGAATATCATGTATGAAATCGATGTAATCCATGAAGTCGTTATGACAATGAAATAGTTGGTCAACTTATGAAATCGTTGTTTATGCAAATCGTTATACAAATATAGGCAAATCGTTGTTCAAACATAAAAAGTCGTTGTTTGAGCAAATCGTTGTTCAAACTTAAACAAATTGTTGTTTGAGCAAATCGTTGTTCAAATATAAATAAATCGTTGTTTGAGTAAATCGTTGTTCAAACTTAAACAAATCCCTATTTGAGAAAATCGTTGTTCAAACATAAACAAATCGTTGTTTGAGCAAATCGTTGTTCAAACATAAACAAATCGATGTACAAGAAAATCATTATACAGACATAAACAAATCATTGTTCAAACATAAGCAAATCGTTGTTTGAGCAAATCGTTATTTAAACATAAACAAGTGGATGTGCAAGTAAATCGTTGTACAGACATAATCTAATCGTTGTTCAAACATAAGCAAGTCATTGTTTGAGCAAATCGTGTTGCCCAACTAGCAAGCCCAGAGGGGGGGTGAATGGGATTCTTAAAATTTGAATACCTAAACCTGTCCACAAAATGTTCACACAAAACACACTTCGATAACAGTTAGTGTTAGTGAAAAGACAAACAGCAAACACAGGCAAGCACACACACACTGCGCAAGATTTTATCCTGGTTCGGACCTCCTCTCCACAGGAGTCCTATGTCCAGTCCCTGAGCAACAACTCAGGATTCTACTACCCAAGGGTACAGTCCCTCTCAAGAACAACACCCTGGATCCCACCAGGTCTTCCTTCAACAATCCAAAGAGGAAAACAACACCCTGGATCCCACCAGGTCTTCCTTCAACACGAAGGGAAATAAACACCCTGGAACCCCCAGGTCTTCCTTCACACGAATGGAATAAACACAACAGAGTGTACAAGAGATGATACGCCCCTGGACCAAGCTAATAGTACAATGCTTGATCCGAAGTGAATACTGAGAGGGAAAAAAGATCTACAACTCAGACTACTCTCAGTACTTGAAGGCTCTCTTAAGGTTTTTACACTATAAACAGAGAGCAAGAGCTATGACAGCTATAGAGTAAGGCTTGACCTCTTTCTATGGTGCTTGCTGATTTTGAATTCTTAAGATGTATCTTCACGTAGGCACCAATCTTCTATTTATATCTTCTTTGAAAAATGTAGACGTTGAAGTATCTGTTGTCTCTATGTTCAGAGAACGCTAGACTGCATGGCTTTCCTTTGCAGTCAAAGGTTCTTTGCGTTCCATGCATATAAGAATAAAATCCTTCATGATATCCTCCAGCTTCTACTTTATCCAACGTTGTATAGAGTCGTGCTGTCAGAGACCTGCACACATTAAATGCTAAAACATAGACAGCTAAGCTGTCTCTTGTTGTTAGTCAACGTTAGAGTGAGAATACATCAAAATAGAATTCCATTCTGTCTTTCCAAAAATGATATTACATGCAGAGGCATAAGAATAGAAGATATCTGGACATGCATCGTGTAGAGAAATGTACGGTATATTTAATGCATGGATAAAAGAGAAATACGCGGGATGACTTTGACTTGTCAAGATATTTGAATATCAAGTTGTTATTGTCCATGATGTCAATATAAGCATGACTTATGAAATCGTTGTGTGAATGAGTCATTGTTCATAAGAATCGTTGCTCATTCGTAAAGAAATCGTTGTACGCACAAATCGTTATGCATCCATAACCAAATCGTTCTGGATAACAAATCGTTATGACACTATAAGCAATCGTTATGAGCAAATCGTTATAACCAAATCGTTCTGACACAATAAGCAAATCGTTATGAGCAAATCATTATAACCAAATCGTTATGACACTATAAGCAAATCGTTATGAGCAAATCTTTATAACCAAATCGTTATAACACTATAAGCAAATCGTTATGAGCAAATCGTTATAACCAAATCGTTATAAGCGAGTCGTTGTGATCAAATCCATATAATCAAATCGATGTGAGCAAATCGTTGTTTCACTTATCGAGTCATGTTGTGAGTAAATTGTTGTGGGATGAAATTGTTGTGAGAGCAAATCGTTGTTCTCACTTAGCAAATCGTTGTGAGAGCAAATCGTTGTTCTCACTTAGCAAATCGTTGTGAAACAAAATCGTTGTGAGAGCGAAATCTATGCGATCACTTAGCGAATCATTCTGAGATCGAAATTGATGCGATCACTTATGAAATCAATAAGCTAAGGAAATCGTTATGAAGTCACGAAATCAAAATGAGAGGTAAACGTTATGACTTGCAATGAAATCGTTATAATACTAATGAAATCGTTGTAGCACTTAGCGAAATTGATGTGTACTTAGAGAATTTATATGCACTGAACCTTAAATGTTTTAGGGTAGAATACTTACAGAGATTTGCTTGACTTTTCTTGATTTATTTCATGTGCTAAGATCATCATAGAAAATATGTTAGAGTTGCACATTGTCTTAGTTTTGTTAATCACCAAAATAGATATGTAATTTGTCTAAATTACACGGAGATAAACTGATCATCAATCTCCCCCTTTTTGGTGATGACAAAATTAACAAAATTCATAGATGTTCATGAAATAAATTTTAGTAAATCCGCAGAAATAAAAAGAGAAATGTATTTCAGAAACACTAGATTTCTCTTCCTTTTTGTCATTAAGCAAAAAGATATCATACGAAGACAAAGAAGAAAGGAGAAAAGATAAGTGAGAGCAAAGAACATTTCTATTTATCTTGAGGGGTTATAGGGAGGTAGAAAGCGGGAGACAGAAGAGAGGCATGCTGTTGAATAATGGGCAAAGCCTTGCGTTCCTGCTCCTCAAAATAGGCCAGAAAAGCCCCAAAAGCGATCGAATAAGATGACCCCATGTCAGGAAGCATTCTTTTGATATGAAGTTGACGCTGAGCATCTATAAAGGTGCCATACTCATCTTTGCCAAGAGAGGCCTTGAAGGAAATGAAAGAGCCAAAGCTGGCAAACCGAAGAAACTAGTTGATCTTGATGGGGTAGTGGATCTGATGTTGTAGGAGATCTTTCTTCAAGGCCACAAAAGGTTTGTACCGCTCTACCCACTGAGCATAGGGTTCTTGAACCAAATTGATGGAATTCAAATCCAAAAATGCTTCAGCTGAGAGAGTAGGCTTGCCTGCCTTAAACAAGGAACTGTTCAAAGTTGCCAGCTGAAGGGAAGACTGGTTGTAATGTTTTTCCCAATCAGAGGGAGAGAGTCTTTCACTTTCAGATAGAAGAGGGGCAAGAACCTCATAAGTGATATGGCCTAGGTGAAATTCTAGGAAGAGGAATCTTTGGAAGGAAGGGAGACGACCTTACTGAGTTGAGATCCTTCCCATTACGCGAGCAAATCTCTCAAAAATAGTAGGACCAACTGAGGAGTCCATGACCAAAGAATGCAGTTTGGGGAGAAACACACTGTCTGGTATTTGTAGGGTAGCGAAATCCACTTTGAAGGAACAATTAACTGGACTTTCAACTTTAAGTAATGCAACGGCTCCTTGGAATTGACCTAACTGAATTTCAAGCAACTTGTGAAGATAACGATAGTCATTGAAGAGCTAGAAGTGCCAGATGAGCTTTACATCCTTTTGAATGAAGGGTGCCCAGGTAGACTTGTGATGAATGACAAACCATTCAGAGAGAGTGAGTGGGTGATCTTGGGGTGGAAACTGATCTGACTTTGCAAGTAGGAACTTCCTGTAGAGAGCCTTGTGCCCCTTGGCCCACTAATCTTCAGACTTGCATTCAGCCATTTGGAAGATTTTGGATTGATCAGCTTTGGAGATGTGGCAATAGGGAAGGACAACATTGAGGTGATCAGTTAGATTGAGAAAAGGAACACCAAAAATGGTGGCAAGGATACACTTTTGGAGATATTTACAATAGATTGGTTTCCTTCGATTGTAAACAGTGAGGGAAAACCAAAGAGGAGGAAATTTGGGAAGAGAAAGGGTGTTGGAGAGAATGAAGGGTGCCCAGGTAGACTTGTGATGAATGACAAACCATTCATAGAGAGTGAGTGGGTGATCCCAAGGTAGAAACTAATCTGACTTTGCAAGTAGGAACTTCCTATAGAGAGCCTTGTGCCCCTTGGCCCACTGATCTTCAGACTTGCATTCAGCCATTTGGAAGATTTTGGATTGATCAGCTTTGGAGATGTGGCAATAGGGAAGGACAACATTGAGGTGATCAGTTAGATTGAGAAAAGAAACACCAAAAATGGTGGCAAGGATACACTTTTGGGGATATTTACAATAGATTGGTTTCCTTCGATTGTCAATAGTGAGGGAAAACCAAAGAGGAGGAAATTTGGGAAGAGCAAGAGTGTTGGAGAGAATGAAGGGTGCCCAGGTAGACTTGTGATGAATGACAAACCATTCTGAGAGAGTGAGTGGGTGATCCCGGGGTGGAAACTGATCTGACTTTGCAAGTAGGAACTTCCTGTAGAGAGCCTTGCGCCCCTTGGCCCACTGATCTTCAGACTTGCATTCAGCCATTTGGAAGATTTTGGATTGATCAACTTTGGAGATGTGGTAATAGGGAAGGACAACATTGAGGTGATCAGTTAGATTGAGAAAAGGAACACAAAAAATGGTGGCAAGGATACACTTTTGAAGATATTCACAATAGATTGGTTTCCTTCGATTGTCAACAGTGAGGGAAAACCAAAGAGGAGGAATTTGGGAAGAGCAAGAGTGTTGGAGAGTTTCCTCTTTTTAGAAGAAGGACTAGAAGTGAGAGAGTCAGTTCTGTGGACATGAGAACCAACTTCCAGGACTGAGCGGATTGTGGTAATTTCCAACTCATCCTCGAATTTCTTGAGAAAGGGACCTTCAAGTTGTGCACCTTCAGGTATAACGGTAACAAAGAAGAGAGGAGTAGGAGGATGAAGAAATGACTGATGGGTAGGAGAAGGTATGATGGATGGTCCAGCTGAAGAAGGACCAGAGGAGGTTGAGGCTCCAGCTGAGGAGGAGGCTGGAGGGTTTTCAATGATAGGAGAAGGTAGAGGAATGGATGTAGAGATGGCAGGAGATGAGGAGGATTCAGAAAGAAATGGTGTTGGAGATGAAATGGTGCGAGGCATGGGTTGTTTGAAAGGGATAGAAGCTAGTGGTGCTGTGGAGGAAGATGGTGGTGAAGGAGGGGCTGGAGTTGCAAGAGGAGAAGGATCAAGGGCTCCTGGAGCTACAACTAGCTCTTCTACTCTTGGAATCTCACCCTCGGAAACCACTGGCCCTGTTGGCCCAACAACATCCTCTGATGGCCCTGGTGGCCCAGCCTTCACAGCTTCAACATGAACCTCCATTTCAGTTGCTACCTTTTCAACAACCTGTGGCCCGGATGGTCCTGTTGGTTTGTCTAAAATTGGCCCTAATGGCCCAGCATTTTGTTGCCTGGCCTCTGAAAGCCCAGAACTGCAGACTGGTTCTGCAGAAGAAGGAGCAGGAAGGGCATTTGTGGACTGCGCTCTCACTAAATCTGCAAGTGCGGCAATAGAATCTTTAATGCTAATAAGCTCACTTCGCACCCATCTAACTGCTTTTCTGACCATGCCCATCTCCTTAGCTGAAGTACTTTGGCTTATAGAGATAGAAGCAATGTCAGATTGCATAGAGCACAGAATCTTCCCTTGTTCATCCATTCTTTCAATAAGAGGTTTCAAATTGATTTTCAACTTCTTCTACCTCAAGCTTCGATGTGGCTTCTTGGTGAGGAGGGGAATCTCTAGAGCTACTTGTTTCCCCTTTTTGCTTGCCCTTGCAACGGGCTCCACAAAATCATCATTGTCATCATTAGAGGCACTCTCCACAATGCCTTCTTGAAATTTATCTACAGGGGCATTGGTAGTGTGCTCCCTCTAGATTTGTGCTTCCTTCTCAAATGACTGCTCCCCCTCAATAGGAGCATCCTCCATAGGAACGTCTATAATGTGGCCTGATGCCACAACCTCTGGAACATTTTCTTCTTGCTCCCCCTGGCTGGGAATGGATTCCAGCACACTTCTAAGAATAGATGCCACAATTGAGGTGGGGTTGATAGCCTCTGAAGCTCGCTCAACTGGCTCAAAATTTTCTTGAGGAATATCCTCAATCTGGCTTCCAATGATCACTGATTCTTCTGCTCTGACCTCTGCTGCTGCTGCTTGTTCCACTGCAATTTCTGAACTGATAACTTCTTGATGTTGCTCTTGAACTTCTGGTCCTGCTGGTACTTCTGCTGCTACTGCTACTTCTCCTACCTCTTCTTGGACTTCTTGGGCTTCGCCAATAATGGCTTCACCCTCAGCCACTGAGGTCTTGGTCCACACACCATTAACCAGTGAGAATCCACTCTTCTTCAAGTTTCTGCTGCGAATAGCCTGCCCCATTTTTTCTGACACTGCTCCAGACAAATTAATGCCAAAATGTTGAAATACCTTGGTGAGCAGATGTGCATATGGTAGGGACACATTTAGCTTTCTCTTCTTGTCCCAAACCTGAGTGGATGCAAACTTCATCCTTTCTATTATAACCTCAGCCATGTTTATGCTCTGGTTCTGGATAGCCCAGAAAATCATATCAGAGTCCGCCTTAGTACAAGTCGAAAAGGTGGCACTCCTTGGGATCAATATTTGGCAAACAATGAAGTGCAGAAGACGGTTGAATGCGTTCAGCTGGTTGATGTCAATCTTCCCATCCTCCAGTTTGTACTCGGGACCAACAATCCCTAATCCCTTCGCCTGGATATCCACAGTGTGAACCCCACTGTGACCGTGGTGCAAACTCCAAATAAAGATTCCAAAAGCTAATAGGTAATCTTAATCTGGGTTCCTTTGACAGTGGATGTCAAGGACTCGTCCTCCTCAGTCTTCAAACAAACATAAAATGCCTTCACTAGGTCTGGATAACTCACCTCTGACAGAGTTGTCATCTTCGTCCATTTCATCCTCTCCATTGCTGCGATGATGCTGCCCATTCCATTCTTCTGCAAGTCTGCAACGTCCACTACCTTCTTGCCACAGACCTTGATCTTCACAGTGGTATACCTCTCTTGCTGCTCGGTGGTAAGAAACACAGCTCCATAGCCCCCGACGCTGCCGGATACACCAGACGCGGCCATGGATTTGAATGGGGAAAGTTTCTGGATGATTGGAATGAGGAGAGGAGCAGAAGCCCTCAAGAAATTTCTTGCGGGAAGGAGTTGGAAGCTTTGAAATCCCAGAGAGTCGATGCCGGAGTCGATAGGGTATCGCCTCAGGCAAGGAGATGAAGACAAAGGGTGAATCGTTGTAACACAGATTTCAGATTTTTATAAAAAAGAATAATAGTGACTTTTCGAAACAAGAGGCGCCATAATGGCAGAAAACGACAAAGTGACCAGTTCGAGAGGAATAAATACTTTAAAATTAATCGAGCCGTCTCAGACAAGTAATATTTTAATGAGATTTTGCTTAACTACAGGGGAGAGAAAATTTGGTTATTCTGAAATAATTAATATTTCAGTTTTATGCAGATAAATCTTTCACAGTTTACACATGCCTAGTTCCCTTCTAAGAGAAGTAAATCTCTCTTCAGGTAAGGTCTTTGTGAAGATATCTGCTAACTGATTTTGTGTATCTACAAAAGAAATGTTTATATTACCATTAGGTACATGATCACGAATAAAATGGTACCTAACCTCAATGTGCTTTGTCCTTGAATGCTAGACTGGATTCTTGGTAAGATTTATTGCACTTGTGTTGTCGCACAGTAATGGAATTGTCTTGATCTGGAGTCCATAATCCTCAAGTTGTTGTTTAATCCACAATAGTTGTGTACAACAGCTTCCAACAGCCATGTACTCAGCTTTAGCTGTAGACAGTGGTACTAAATTTTGCTTCTTTGAGGACCACGAAATCAGACATCCTGCAAGAAATTGACAACATCCACTGGTGCTTTTCCTATCTACCTTGCATCCAGCATAGTCAGCATAGAATATCCTACTAAATTAATTTCACAAGAATTTGGGTACCATAATCCTAGATCATGAGTTTTGCTAAGTATCTAAAGATCCTTTTAACACACTAGCACACATACATATGCTAAACAATATATCAGGTCTACTTGCTGTTAAATAGAGTAATGAACCTATCATACCTCTGTAAAGTTTCTGATCTACTTTCTTACCATTTTTGTCACTGTCTAGCCTTGTTGATGTGCTCAGGGGTGTTGACAGTGGCTTGGCATTTTCAAATCTAAACTTCTTTAGTAATTCTTTAGTGTACTTGGCTTGACAGATGTGAGATCCTTCCTTTCCTTGTTTGATTTGCAATTTGAGGAAGTAGTTGAGCTCCCCCATCATGCTCATTTCAAATTCTCCCTGCATAAGCTTTTCAAAATACTTGCAAAAAGATTCATCAGTAGAGCCAAATATTATATCATCAACATATATTTGAACACGTAACACATTTTTAAGTTTAGACTTAATGAATAATGTGCTATCTACTTTTCCTCTAATGAAACCATGATTTAACAAAAATGAACTAAGCCTTTCATACCAAGCTCTAGGAGCTTGCTTTAATCCATACAAGGCTTTATGCAACTTAAAAACATGATTTGGAAAATCCATGTCATCAAAACCAGGCAGATGTTCTACATATACCTCTTCCTTTATAAAACCATTCAGAAAAATAGATTTTACATCCATTTGAAAGAGTTTTAAATTTAATGCAGAAGCATATGCAAGTAAAATCCTAATTGCCTCAAGTCTAGCCACTGGTGCATAGGTTTCATCGAAATCTATACCTTCCTCTTGGGAATAGTCTTGAGCTACCAATCTAGCCTTGTTTCTTATGATCACACTAGCTTCATCCAATTTGTTTCTGAACACCCATTTGGTGCCAATTACAGGATGATCTGATGGTCTCGGAACAAGGGACCATACTTGATTTCTCTTGAACTGATTTAGTTCATCTTGCATGGCTAATATCCAAGATTCCTTAGTTAGTGCTTCATTGACTGTCTTAGGCTCTATCTGTGAAACAAAAGCTAGATAATCACAAGGAATCACATTACCTCTTGTCCTTACCAACAGATGGATCTCCAATAATATTTTCCAATGGATGATCTTTCTTATACCTCCATTCCTTTGGAGATTTTCATGTGATGTGTCCTTTTGTTGTAGATCTTCCAGGGGTTGATCTTCCTTGTCCTCAATTGTGTGTCTTAGCTTCTTGGACAATTCATTTGTATCATCAATATCACTATCTACTTCTTTTCTCAAGGAGGGTTAGTTTCATCAAAAAATAATATGCACTGATTGCCAATTAATAAGGTCGTTTGTTAAATACTCTATATCCTTTGGGCTTGGAAGCATACCCCATGAATATACCTTCATCTGATTTGGAGTCTAGCTTACCAATATCTCTTTTTACTGTTGTGGTGGATAAAGCATGGACATCCAAATGTCTTGAAATGGCTGATTTTCGGCTCTTCTGCTGTATAATTCATATGAAGTCTTTTTCAGAATTGGCCTGATCATTACCTGGTTGATTATGTAACAAGCTGTTGTTGATGGCTCGGCCCAAAAGTACCTTGGAAATCATATTCTGTAGCTTCCTTGCCATATCTAATAGAGTTCTATTCTTCTTTCAGCAACTCCATTTGCTGTGGTGTCCTGGCGTGGAGTTGTGTTCTATCCTTGTAAGCCTCTTGTAACGCCCCTCTTAGACCCAGTACAGTTACACCAACTCACATTGGATCTAATAGAGGTATTACAGTGGACTGAATCCAACAATTACAATACAGGTTGAAATATACACAAATAACTATTCAATTCCAATGATAATTGACAGAATATGGAATTAAACACTTGCAATCAGCATTTATTCAACTGTAAAGTCTAATGCATAAAAGAAATATGTAACTAAGGTCCCAACTTATTACATATCATAGTCCAAAGCCAAAAAAGAAAATACATAATATCCTCACATACAATAGATCACTCTAGAAACTCTCAAGTAAAACTAAGTCTCCACGTCCTCTCGCTCCGAGTCAGTGTGCACTAACTCCTAAGTGTCCTCTAGATCTCCTAAAATATTAAGCAAGTATGAGTCTACAAGACCCAACAAATTACACAGAAGCTAGTTCGAGACATTATAAGTATGATAGTTTTAAAACATTGTAACATATTATCTATTATTTCACTGGTAACATATATTTTCCTACTAACATGTTTCTAAATCATTTGGCATTCAAGTATTTCATAGCATGTCTAACTATCATGAACTCATTTTATCATGAATCTACTTGTTATCATATACCATGTAAATTACTTCGATTTAGGCCTTATACTTCAATTTGCAATAAACAACAATTTTCATGTAACATTGGATCATTAAACATGTAGAAATCTTTATAACAAATGGCATGTAAAATTTAATGCAATGTCATGTAGCATATAATCATATAGACAATAAGCATGTAGCATGTAGACAACGATCATGTGGCGTGTAAGTCATGTAGACATGTAAACATTTTCATTTAGTTGCCAAGACATAGCCCTCACTAAATTAGAGATCAGTAGACATTTAGCATTCACTTATCACCTAGGCAATGCGGTGATGAAGTCTTAGTATTTGCGCAAAACCGGGGAAAGTCCTTCCCACCTTAACCAGTAGAACTAGTCTACCTCCAGGATTTCAATCCGTTGCCCACGGATTCAGTAGATCATTTACATGTAGTTGAACCATTACCATAGGGGCATCTACGGTGTAGTTCCTTGTAGGAATCTCTAAATTAGCAATGTCTTATTGGCATTCCATTTTAATATATGCAATACATATATGACACCATCTAGTCTACATTTCATGCAATCTCAATATGTAACCATGCAAAAATCTGTAATAGGTCCCTTCAGTTTTGAACATTTTATTTTCTGAATGACAGACCCCTATCATGGTAGTAAATACAACATATTCATTCATGTAAATACTAGCATTTTTATTTAAATTTACAAGCAGATCCTTATTCAGAATTTCATAACAGATTGTATAAATATCCAAAAATTCTAAAATTTTAAAAGAAATTCAGAATTCGGTTGTACTATGTGCCGGCCAAATTTCATGTTTTTCTGATCACTGTAACCATTTCTGGTGAATTACTTTTGATAAATTGGAACTATTTAACATGATAATGCAGAAATAAAACCATGCAGATTTACAATCAAGATTACACATAGTAGATCCACAGTCCTAGTTATCAGTCATACAGTCCCTAACATTATGCTATAACATAAATTATGCTTGCATCGTTTTTTTTTTTCAAAATTTATTACTAATTCTATCAAGACTTCCATGAAAACAATAATACACGATATACATATGGTTTATTCATTCATCATATAACAGTACTAGAAACACACCAATCATCACCTGGCGAAACCTCACACAATCAAGGATCACAGATAACCAACTATTATCAATTTCTGTAGATATAGGGTACTGATAAACTCGACGACAAGGGGTATGACGTTTACATAAGTCAACGTCCACATATAATGTCGTTAAGTTTAGATAGATGGCGACACATAGCGTCGTTTACATATAGTAAAAGATAGAAAACTACTATTATGCATATGATGTAGACGACGGTCGATCCCGTCGTTTATATGAGATTGACGGCGAATGATATTGCCGTTAAGTTCTTAAATGCAGAAAACGCAGAAAACCTTACATAAAATGACATGACTTTCATCCCTTCCCATGGTTCATTTTCATGTTTTAAAAATACTTAAAAATGGTAAACCTATAATCTTACATATCCTAAACTGAACCCCCATGTAACTTGCCTCTTTCCCTCCTACTAGAGTGATGATTTGAAGCCCGAAGAAGCCCGCCTCGTCAGTGAGACAGTCCTCTCCTCCATCTTCAAGTGCTCCGAATCCACCTCCGATGTAGTTCTCCTGCCTGGACGAGATTTGGATCTCGTGGACGATCACTCCACCTTGGTCCAAGAGTCTCCAAACCGCACGAACCAGCACCGGATCGCTCTGCAAAGTCCTTTCCTCGGCCCTCTTTTCTTTCCCTCAAAACCAGAGCGAAAACCCCTTTTTGACTGCGAGATCTAGTCTTATAAAGACCTCCATGCGTTTGGCTAGCCCAAGTTCGATCCCTGGGATGCGTAACGCACCGATCTAGCCTCTTAATGGCACTTAAAATGGCAGATCCCACTGGCTCGGAATGGTAATATCAAAAACAGGCAAGTCAGGTTAATGTCAACATGGGTTGTTGTCAGAATCATTGTAAACGTCCATCGATAATGCCGTTTACATTCTTGCCCAAAAATAAAATAATTCAGAAAATATTAAACGACAATATATACTGTCGTTAACAAGGTATAAACGGTAGACGAGCTTACCACTGACAAGACTTAACGCCAAGGGATATTGACGCCAAGTTCATCATAGAACAACGTTCAAAACATGCAGAAATAAACATACAATTTGCAAAACTAATTCAGAAATTCCTAAGGCACTACATCCTCTCCCCCTTAAAATATTCTTCATCCTCAAAGATTGAGTTAGAACACTCACCAAACAAGGACGGATAAAGCTTCTTCATTCTTTCTTCAAGCTCCCATGTTGCTTCTTCATGTGAGAAATTCCTCCATAGAACCTTCACAAATGGTATGGATTTCAATCTTAATTCCTGCACTTTCCTGTCCAGAATCTCCACAGGTTGCTCTGCATAAGACAAGTCTTGTTGAAACTGCACTGGCTCATAGCTGATCACATGGTCCAAATCTCTAATATAACGCCTCAACATGGACACATGGAAAACAGGATGCACGGCTGCTAACGATGGTGGCAAAGCTAATTGGTATGCTACATTCCCGATCTTCTTCAAAATCTCGAATGGGCCATTAAACCTCGGGTTCAGCTTACCACTCTTTCCGAATCTTACTACACCTCTGGTTGGCGAAACCTTAAGGAAAACATGGTCTCCAACCTCGAATGTCAAATCCTTCCTTCTTGTATCTGCATAACTCTTCTGACGATCTTGAGCTGCCTTTAACCTCTGCACAATCATCTGGATCTTCGCTGAAGTCTCTTGCACTACTTCAGATCCAACTAGATGCCGATCTCCTGACTCCTTCCAACACAATGGGGATCTACAGGGTCTCCCGTATAATGCCTCGAAAGGTGCCATACCTATGCTCGAATGGAAACTGTTATTATAAGAAACTTCTACAAGAGATAGATGGCGCTCCCAATCACCTTTCCATTCCAAAACACAAGCTCGAAGCATATCCTCCAACGTCTGAGTAGTCCTCTCGGACTGTCCATCCGTTTGCGGATGAAATGCCGAACTCAACTTCAACTGACTGCCAAAAGCCTGCTGCAAACTCTGCCAAAACCTAGAAGTGAATCTTGGATCGCGATCTGAGATAATCGACTTCGGAATTCCATGCTGCTTCACGATGCCCTCAATGTACAGTCTGGCCAAGCTCTCTACGGACTGCTTCTTCTTCATTGCCAAGAAATGAGCACTCTTCGAAAACCTGTCCACAATCACCCAAATGGAATCTTTTCCTCTAGGTGATCTAGGCAATCCAGACACAAAATCCATAGTGACTTGCTCCCACTTCCACTGAGGAATATCCAACTTCTGCATCAAACGAGAAGGTCGCTGACGCTCTGCC
Organism: Colocasia esculenta; assembly: GCA_014218235.1. Lineage (NCBI taxonomy): Eukaryota > Viridiplantae > Streptophyta > Magnoliopsida > Alismatales > Araceae > Colocasia > Colocasia esculenta. The sequence continues at coordinate 99,292,075 of CM024762.1, forward strand.
TTCACTTGCTGACAAATCAAACATTTTGCCACAACATCAGCAGCATCCCTTTTCATTCCTGGCCACCAATAGGAACGCTTCAGGTCCTTGTACATCTTTCCACTGCCTGGGTGAATAGAGAACTGAGATCTATGCGCTTCCTCCAAAATCTCCTTTCTCAGATCAACATTATTAGGGACACATACCCTAAGATTCAGGCGAATCACATCATCTTCATCTCTGGTAATTCCGCCCTTTCCAACCAACTCCTACAACAACGGGTCATCTTTCTGCAAAGCAATAACCTGATCAAGGATAGAAGATCTCAAAGACAACTGCGCCATGAACAAGTTGCACAATTGAGGTTCTAGAACAGCCAAAGAACTCGAAGCGTCATCTAGCATCTTCCAGTCTTGCCTCATCATCTGCCTTTTCCTACTCAACGCATCTGCCACTACATTGGCCTTCCCTGGATGGTAAGACAGCTCAAAATCATAGTCCTTCAAGAATTCTATCCACCTCCACTGCCTCAGGTTCAACTCTTTCTGCGAGAACAAGTATTTGAGACTCTTGTGGTCTGAGAAGAGCTCAAATCTAACACCATAAAGGTAATGCCTCCATATCTTCAAAGCATAGACCACAGCCGCCAACTCCAAGTCATGGGTCGGGTAGTTGCGCTCATGCTCCTTTAATTGCCTAGAAGCATACACCACAACTCGACCACCCTGCATCAGAACACAACCAAGCCCAATCTTCGAAGCATCTGTGTAGATAGAAAAGGAATCCTCACCATTGGGCAAAACAAGCACTGGCGCTGAGGTCAGATGAGTCTTTAACTCCTGGAACACCTTTTCACAAGCCTTTGACCACTCAAACCTGACTCCTTTCCTTGTCAACCTCGTCAAAGTCGCCTCAATAGAAGAAAACCCTTCGATGAATCTCCTATAGTAGCCAGCCAAGCCGAGAAAACTCCTGATGTTAGCTGATGATCTCGGTGCTTCCCAATCAAGAACAGCTTCCACCTAGCTGGATCTACAGACACACCTTCTCCCGATATAACATGACCCAAGGAATGGACTTCTTTCATCCAGAAGTTGCACTTGCTGAACTTAGCATACAGCTTGTGCTCCCTCAGGACACCCAACACAATCCTCAGATGCTCTCTATGAGTCTCCTCATCGGGCGAATAAATCAACACATCATCAATAAAGACTACTACAAAGGAATCCAAATACTGCCGAAAAACTCTGTTCATCAAGTCCATGAAAACTACTGGGGCATTCGTCAAGCCAAAGGGCAAAACAAGGAACTCGTAATGACCATATCTCGTCCTAAAAGCCGTCTTAGCAGAATCTTCCGGCTTGATACGGAGTTGATGATAGCCAGAACGAAGATCAATCTTAGAGAATACAGAAGCTCCTCGCAACTGATCAAACAACTCATCAATACGAGGTAAAGGGTACTTGTTCTTAACAGTTACCTGGTTGAGCTTACGGTAATCTATGCACAATCTCATCGATCCATCCTACTTCTTCACAAAGAGTACAGGTGCTCCCCATGGTGAAACACTCGGCCGGATGAAGCCCTTATCAAGCAATTCCTGCAGTTGCTTCCTCAACTCTGCCAATTCCGCTGGTGCCATACGATAAGGGGCAATAGAAATAGGTGCTATGCCAGGGACTAGCTCAATGCCAAATTCAATCTCTCGAGCTGGGGGCAAACCAGAAAAATCCTCTGGAAATACATCGCTGAAATCTCTGACCACTTCAATATCCTCAACAGATAACACCTTCTTCGCATCCTCCGACACAACCACACTAGCCAGAAAATCGCTACAACCCTTGCTCAACATCTGGGCCGCCTTCAAAGCAGAAATGACAAACTTGCCCGATGTGTTCTTAGGCAAAGGGTGAACAAACTCCTCCTTACCAGGAATCCGGAAAATAATAAGTTTCCGCCGACAAACCATCAAAGCACAATGCTCCTCGAGCCAATCTAAGCCCAAGATAGCATCATAATCTCTCATCTTCAGCAAATAGAAGCTACTAGATAAAACATGCTCCTCGATGCACACAGGAAGAGAAGAAAAATGCTGCTCAGTCAAAATAGTTCTCGCTGGCGTATGCACAGACAAGGGAATCTCCAACTTTTTCGGAACTAAACCATCACCCTTCATCAAAACCTTGGCAAATCTCTCGGAAATAAAACTATGTGTGGCACCGGTATCAAACAGAACTCTAGCATGCAAACCCATAATTAAAATTGTACCTTCTATGACATGCTCTGCTAACTCTGCCTCATCTCTCGCCAACGCGAACACTCGTGCCTGAGCTCTCGGTCTCCCTGCTACTCTCGGTGCCGGTCTAGCTGCTGCTGGTGCTGCTGCCGCTGCAGTCTGCTGCGCCATCTTCGGACAATCTCTGATCTTGTGGTTCTTATCACCACACCTCAAGCACCTCCCGGAAGTCAATCAACATACCTCGCCTCCATGGCATTTCCCACACTGGGTACACACTGGCTTCTCTACTACTGTGCCTCCGCCTGGTGTCGGTGCTGCTACTCCCTCTGGTGCAACTGCTCTCTGCTGGTAACCTGGAGCCTTCTTCTTCTTGTCCTGATGCTGAAAAGCTGATGCTGGCCTATTTAATGATGCTCTCTTCTCCTCCAGGTAAACCTCCATCTCTGCCTCCTACATGCATGCCGCCGACAAAGCCTATTCCATGGAACGATGCCCTAAAGCCACCAGTCTCATCCTCAGGGACGGCTTCAACCCCATTATGAACTTCTTCACCTTCCTCCGCTCATCTGCCACAATATGAGGTGCATACTTGGACAGCTCCGCGAATTTCACCTCGTACTCAAGAACACTCATCGGCCCCTGGGTCAACGTCATAAACTCCTGCTCCATGCGGTCCTGCACATGCTCCGGAATGTACTTCGCCCTGAACAGACGGACGAACTCAGTCCATGCAACCTCCATAGCACCATCTCCAAACTGTGTGCGTAGTACAGAAGACCACCACACATCGGCACGCTCCTACAATAGAAATAAGGTAATTATATCCAAGGTATAATCCACTCAACACACTTAATCCTCAGCAAAATATCAATCTCTACCTGAAGCATATAAGTAGCTAGGGTCACCCTCTCTTCTTCTGCACAACGAATGGCACGAAAGATCTTCTCCGTCTCTCTAAGCCAACTCTCCGCAAGAATAGGATCGCTCTCCCCCTTAAAGAAAGGTGGGGTCATCCTCCTGAATCTCTCCATCATAGGCACACCTCCGAAAACTGCCTCCTGAGCAGGTGCCTGCGCCTACAATCCAAAACAACGCTTAATAAGAGTTCTTCCAATTATCACCTTAAATAACTCTTACATCTACCAACCTGAACCTGCACCTGCGCCTGCAATGCTGCCGTAGTCTGAGCCTGAGTCTGCATCGCGTGCACCAACCCTTGCATCAACGCTCCGTAGTCCACAGGTGGTGGTGGGGGTGGCAAGGGTACACCAGTCTGGTCCTGAGCCTGCTGTGCTGGAGCCTACTGATCACTTGCTGGCTCATCACCTCGAGCCGGGCCAGCTCTTCTACGTCCACGAGTCGCCATAGTCTACAAAATAAGCATCCAATTTAATAACCTATTATTCTACATAACATGGACTAATTCTTTATGCAGACTTAAAATATGAATACAATACTGATATTCTATTTATGTACATGTTCAACCTGGATCGCTCTGATACCAATCTCTGTAACGCCCCTCTTAGACCCAGTACAGTTACACCAACTCACATTGGATCTAATAGAGGTATTACAGTGGACTGAATCCAACAATTACAATACAGGTTGAAATATACACAAATAACTATTCAATTCCAATGATAATTGACATAATATGGAATTAAACACTTGCAATCAGCATTTATTCAAATGTAAAATCTAATGCATAAAAGAAATATGTAACTAAGGTCCCAACTTATTACATATCATAGTCCAAAGCCATAAAAGAAAATACATAATATCCTCACATACAATAGATCACTCTAGAAACTCTCAAGTAAAACTAAGTCTCCACGTCCTCTCGCTCCGAGTCAGTGTGCACTAACTCCTGAGTGTCCTCTGGATCTCCTAAACTATTAAGCAAGTATGAGTCTACAAGACTCAGCAAATTACACAGAAGCTAGTTCGAGACATTATAAGTATGATAGTTTTAAAACATGGTAACATATTATCTATTATTTACTGGTAACATATATTTTCCTACTAACATGTTTCTAAATCATTTGGCATTCAAGTATTTCATAGCATGTCTAACTATCATGAACTCATTTTATCATGAATCTACTTGTTATCATATACCATGTAAATTACTTCGATTTAGGCCTTATACTTCAATTTGCAATAAACAACAATTTTCATGTAACATTGGATCATTAAACATGTAGAAATCTTTATAACAAATGGCATGTAAAATTTAATGCAATGTCATGTACCATAAAATCATATTGACAATAAGCATGTAGCATGTAGACAACGGTCATGTGGCGTGTAAGTCTTGTAGACATGTAAACATTTTCATTTAGTTGCCAAGACATAGCCCTCACTAAATTAAGATCAGTAGACATTTAGCATTCACTATCACCTAGGCAATGCGGTGATGAAGTCTTAGTATTTGCACAAAACCGGGGAAAGTCCTTCCCACCTTAACCAGTAGAACTAGTCTACCTCCAGGATTTCAATCCGTTGCCCACGGATTCAGTAGATCATTTACATATAGTTGAACCATTACCATAGGGGCATCTACGGTGTAGTTCCTTGTAGGAATCTCTAAATTAGCAATGTCTTATTGGCATTCCATTTTAATATATGCAATACATATATGACACCATCTAGTCTACATTTCATGTAATCTCAATATGTAACCATGCAAAAATCTGTAATAGGTCCCTTCAGTTTTGAACATTTCATTTTCTGAATGACAGAACCCTATCATGGTAGTAAATACAACATATTCATTCATGTAAATACTAGCATTTTTATTTAAATTTACAAGCAGATCCTTATTCAGAATTTCATAACAAATTGTATAAATATCAAAAAATTCTAAAATTTTAATCGAAATTCAGAATTCAGTTGTACTATGTGCAGGCCAAATTTCAAGTTTTTCTGATCACTGTAACCATTTCTGGTGAATTACTTTTCATAAATTGGAACTATTTAACATGATAATGCAAAAATAAAACCATGCAGATTTACAATCAAGATTACACATAGTAGATCCATAGTCCTAGTTATCAGTCATACAGTCCCTAACATTATGCTATAACATAAATTATGCTTGCATCATTTTTTTTTTTTAAATTTTATTACTAATTCTATCAAGACTTCCATGAAAACAATAATACATGATATACATATGGTTTATTCATTCATCATATAACAGTACTAGAAACACACCAATCATCACCTGGACGAAACCTCACACAATCAAGGATCACAGATAACCAACTATTAACAATTTCTGTAGATATAGGGTACTGATAAACTCGACGACAAGGGGTATGACGTTTACATAAGTCAACGTCCACATATAATGTCGTTAAGTTTAGATAGACGGCGACACATAGCGCCGTTAAAATAAATTGACGGTGGCACATAGCGCCGTTTACATATAGTAAAAGATAGAAAACTACTATTATGCATATGATATAGACGGCGGTCGATCCCGTCGTTTATATGAGATTGACGGCGAATGATATTGCCGTTAAGTTCTTAAACGCAGAAAACACATAAAACCTTACATAAAATGACATGACTTTCATCCCTTCCCATGGTTCATTTTCATGTTTTAAAAATACTTAAAAATGGTAAACCTATAATCTTACATATCCTAAACTGAACCCCCATGTAACTTGCCTCTTTCCCTCCTACTAGAGTGATGATTTGAAGCCCGAAGAAGCCTGCCTCGTCAGTGAGACAGTCCTCTCCTCTGTCTTCAAGTGCTTCGAATCCACCTTCGATGTAGTTCTCTCGCCTAGACGAGTTTCGGATCTCGTGGACGATCACTCCACCTTGGTCCAAGAGTCTCCAAACTGCACGAACCAGCACCGGATCGCTCTGCAAAGTCCTTTCCTCGGCCCTCTTTTCTTTCCCTCAAAACCAGAGCGAAAACCCCTTTTTGACTGCGAGATCTGGTCTTATAAAGACCTCCATGTGTTTGGCTAGCCCAAGTTCGATCCCTGGGATGCGTAACACACCGATCTAGCCTCTTAATGGCACTTAAAACGGCAGATCCCACTCGCTCGGAACGGTAATATCAAAAACAGGCAAGTCAGGTTAACGTCAACTTGGGTTGTCGTCAGAATCATTGTAAACGTCCATCGATAATGCCGTTTACATTCTTGCCCAAAAATAAAATAATTCAGAAAATATTAAACGACAATATATACTGTCGTTAACAAGGTATAAACGGCAGACGAGCTTGCCGCTGACAAGACTTAACGCCAAGGGATATTTACGCCAAGTTCACCACAGAACAGCATTCAAAACATGCAGAAATAACATACAATTTGCAAAACAAATTCAGAAATTCCTAAGGCACTACAGCTCTCATTCTAAAATTCTCCTCCATGATCTGATCGGATACTAATGATGCTATACTTCTTATCCTTTTGAACTTTCTTGCTGAAACTAACAAAACTCTCAAAAGTATCATCCTTGTGTTATAGGAAAGAAACCCATGTAAACCGGGAGTAGTCATCTACTATAACAAATCCAAAGTTCTTTCCCCCGAGACTTGTTGTCCTCGTTGGCCCAAATAAATCCATATGTAGAAGTTCTAAGGGTTTAGAGGTTGTTACCACAGTCTTTGACTTGAAGGATGACTTGGTGTGCTTACCTTTTGCACACGGTCCACAGACACCAATCATTTTTGTACTTACATTGGGTAGGCCTTCCACCGAGCTTCTCTTGATCAACTTTCTCATGCCATCCAAGCTGAAGTGGCCCAGTCTTCGGTGCCATAGATCTATTGACTGCTCTTTATTTGCTGCCAAACAAATGTCCAGATCCTTTAGTTCTTCCAAATAAAGTACATATAGGTTCATTTCTCTGTTAGCTTCAAAAATGACTACACCATCCTTTATAATACTGCACATTGACTCTTGAAATCTGATATGATGCCCTTTATCACATAGCTGGCTGATACTAATAAGGTTATACTTTAGTCCTTTGACGCATAGCACATCTTCGATAACGGTTTTGTCTTTACTGCCTACTAATCCACTGCCTATCACAGTCCCTTTTCCATTGTCTCCATACGTGAATGTTCCTTCTTCAGCTTCAAGATGTGAGAATAACTTTCTGTTCCCTAACATGTACCTTGAGCATCCACTATCCAAGTACCATTTGGGTGCTCAAAGGTTTCCCTTGTCTTCGACGTTAGCCATGAATGCTAGGTTGGCTTCTTCTTCTTCTTCATTGCTTGAGCTTGACTCGCTGTCTGAGTCACTACTGTTGTCCCATGCTGTTGCCATGGCTTTCTTCTTAAATCTTCTGGGTCTTTTGGTGTTGTCTTTCTTTCTGAACTCAGTTTTCTTGAGCTTCGAACATTCTGCCTTGATATGTCCGGGCTTCTTGCATTCATAGCAAATCAGTTCAGTCTTCTTTGCATCTTTGACTTCTGACCTTTTGAAGTCTTTTCCCTTCTTGAAGTATCTTCTTCCGGATTGATACTTCTTTTTCTTAGCCAATATGCGTTGTAACCTTCTGGATAGCATTGCTTCTTCATCTTCACTGTTGTTCATGCTTTCTTGGCTATATGAGCCTTCTTCTGATGTGTCTTCTTCTGCCTTAAGTGCGTTGGAATGCTTCTTTTTGCTAGATGATTCTCCCAACCTTTCCATGTTAATCTTATGGGCCATAAGGGACCCAAAGAGTTTCTCTAACGACATTATCTTCAAGTCGTTAACCTCTTCTATTGCTGCTACTTTTGGAGTCCACGAGGCAGGTAAGGATCTGAGAATTTTCCTAACCATATCTCCCATCTGATAGGTCTTACCAAGACCAGCCAATCCATTAGTGATGTCGGTGAACCTACTGTACATCTGTGTAATTGTTTCATCGGGTTGCATCTGAAATCTTTCATATTGAGTTACCAGAATATCTATTCTGGTTTCTTTTACCTTTTCTGTACCTTCATAAGTGATTCTTAACTTTTCCCACATTTCCATAGCGGATTTGCAGGATGATATGCGGTTGAACTCTTTCTTGCTAAGAGCGCAACATAGGATACTCTTGGCCTTGCAGTTCAAAGAAATCTTCTTCTTGTCATCTTCCATCCATTTATCCTTTTCATTCATGACCAGAAGATCTCCTTCTTCAACTATCGACCAGATTTTATAGTCAAGACCTTATAGAAAGAATTCCATCCTTGTTTTCCAATATGTGTGACCATCGAACAGCGGTGGCCTGTTTACTGACTGACCTTCGAAGTGACCTTGGGCTGCCATTTGATCTTTTCTCTACAGATCATTGGATCTTCTTCTTTGTTGAAGAGACTAGCTCTGATACCACTTGTTGCCCAACTAGCAAGCCCAGAAGGGGGGTGAATGGGATTCTTAAAATTTGAATACCTAAACCTGTCCACAAAACGTTCACACAAAACACACTTCGATAACAGTTAGTGTTAGTGAAAAGACAAGCAACAAACATAGGCAAGCACACACACACTGCACAAGATTTTATCCTGGTTCGGACCTCCTCTCCACAGGAGTCCTACATCCAGTCCCTGAGCAACAACTCAGGATTCTACTACCCAAGGGTACAGTCCCCCGCAAGGACACTTACACACCCAACCACAGCTGGTCCTCTCTTCACAATCCGAAGAGGAAAACAACACCTTGGATCCCACCAGGTCTTCCTTCAACACGAAGGGAAATAAACACCCTGGAACCCCCAGGTCTTCCTTCACACAAAGGGAATAAACACAACAGAGTGTACAAGAGATGATGCGTCCGTGGACCAAGCTAATAGCACAATGCTTGATCCGAAGCGAATACTGAGAGGGAAAAATGATCTACAACTCAGACTACTCTCAGTACTTGAAGGCTCTCTCAAGGTTTTTACACTACACACAAAGAACAAGAGCTATGACAGCTATAGAGTAAGGCTTGAGCTCATTCTATGGTGCTTGCTGATTTTAAATTCTCAAGATGTATCTTCACGTAGGCACCAGTCTTCTATTTATATCTTCTTTGAAAAATATAGCCATTGAAGTATCTATTGTCTCTATGTTCAGAGAATGTTAGACTGCATGGCTTTCCTTTGCAGTCAATGGTTCTTTGCGTTCCATGCACGTAAGAAGAAAATCTTTCTTGATATCCTCCAGTTTCTGCTTTATCCAATGTTGTATAGAGTCGTGTTGTCAGAGACCTGCACACATTAAATGCTAAAATGTAGACAGCTAAGCTGTCTCTTGTTGTCAGTCAACGTTAGAGTGAGAATACATCAAAATAGAAATTCCATTCTGTCTTTCCAAAAAGATATTACATGCAGAGGCATAAGAATAGAAGATATCTGGGCATGCATCGTGTAGAGAAATGTACAGTTATATTTAATGAATGGATAAAAGAGAAATACGCGGGATGACTTTGACTTGTCAAGATATTTGAATAACAAGTTGTTATTGTCCATGAAGTTGATATAAGCATGACTTATGAAATCGTTGTGTGAATGAGTCGTCGTTCATGTGAATCGTTGCTCATTTGTAAACAAATCGTTGTACGCACAAATCATTATGCATCCATAACCAAATCGTTCTGGATAACAAATCGTTATGAGCAAATTGTTATGACACTAAGCAAATCGTTATGAGCAAATCATTATAACCAAATCGTTATGACACTATAAGCAAATCGTTATGAGCAAATCATTATAACCAAATCGTTATAACACTATAAGCAAATCGTTATGAGCAAATCATTAAAACCAAATCGTTATAAGCGAGTCGTTGTGATCAAATCGTTATAATCAAATTGATGTGAGCAAATCGTTGTTTCACTTATCGAGTCGATGTTGTGAGGAAATCGTTAGGGGAGAAATTGTTTTGAGGGCAAATCGTTGTGAGAGCAAATCGTTGTTCTCACTTAGCAAATCGTTGTGAAATGAAATCGTTGTGAAAGAGAAATCGATGCGATCACTTAGCGAATCATTCTGAGATCGAAATCGATGCGATCACTTATGAAATCGATAAGCTAAGGAAATCGTTATGAACTCACGAAATCGATATGAGAGGTAAACGTTATGGCTTGCAATGAAATTGTTATAATACTAATGAAATTGTTGTAGCACTTAGCGAAATTGATGTGTACTTAGAGAATTTATATGCACTGAACCTTAAATGTTTCAGGGTAGAATACTTATAGAGATTTGCTTGACTTTTCGTGATTTATTTCCTGTGCTAAGATCTTCATAGAAAATATATTGGAGTTGCACATTGTCTTAGTTTTGTTAATCACCAAAATAGATATGTAATTTGTCTAAATTACATGGGGATAAGCTGATCATCAATCTCCCCCTTTTTGGTGATGACAAAATTAACAAAATTCATAAATGTTCATGAAATAAATTTTAGTGAATCCGCAGAAATAAAATGAGAAATGTATTTCAAAAACACTAGATTTCTCCCCCTTTTTGTCATTAAGCAAAAAGATATCATACGAAGACAAAGAAGAAAGGAGAAAAGATAAGTGAGAGCAAAGAACTTTTCTATTGATCTTGAGGGGTTATAGGGAGGTAGAAAGCGGGAGACAGAAGAGAGGCATGCCGCTGAATAATGGGCAAAGCCTTGCGCTCCCATTATTGTGAAACTGAAATCATTGTTTCACTTAAAAAATCGTTGTGAAACCGAAATCGTTGTGAAATCGAAATTGTTGTACTCACTTATCAAATCGTTATAAGATGAAATCACTGTTCTACAAGGAAAATCGATGTGTACTTAGCAGAAATACGTGCTCTGAACTTTAAATGATACAGTGTAAGGATTACTTATAGATTATGCTTGACTTATTCCCTGTGGATGAACTTCATAAAAGATTGTTAGAAAATAATTGTTGAGGTTTTGTTAATCACCAAAATTGTATATAATTAAATAGAATTATATGGGGATGGACTGATCATCACTTGGCTCACACATTTGCTGACCTCTCCAGCGGCATTGGTCGAGAGACCATGGTGGACGGGTTTGCCCCTTTCCTTCAGGTACATGATTTTCCTTTTAACTTTTTTCATTTTTCCTGCATTACACTTGTTAGTCAAAAAATCAATATGCTTATGTGTGCAGGTGTGGAGCTACTACTACTTCCCCCTGGGGAGGGCTAGTGAGGTGCGACCAGATGCGCTTCCCCTCCAGGTGATGGTTGCCCGTGGTGACGGCGGCCTCCTTCTCCTTGTAGTTGGAGACTCTGAGACGCGACATTTGAGATTTCCCAGCCCTTCTAGTATGTAATATGACTTGTTTCATTCATGCATTCCTAATGGATGTGACATATGACATCATGTGTATGTGGATGCAGGTGGTGTGGCAGCTCTATATGAGCATGATGGACAAGGGCCAGCCTTGGGTGGAGAGTGGTCGACCTCATTTCGGGCGGGACCTTTCGGTCCATTGCCTAAACAAGATCTAGCCTCTCTGCCTGAGGCTTGCCATGAGGACACTAGGGATGCACCATGGTGTGGCTAGAGGAGGTGGAACCGAGGGGGATCGGTAGGAAGACTCGGGGGAAGGCGAAGAGGGTGGATTGGCGCCTTTGCTTTCCGGACCAATACGCTGACTGGTGGCGTGGGGGTACTTTGGTGGAGTCTGACGCCTAGGATAGCCACACATACCTTCAGCATGACTAGGAGGCTTACAGGGACAAGGACTTCATGAGACCAGCTAGGGTATGCACTTCTAACCTTTGTCTTTCCTAATTGATATGTATGCTTGACTTATGAATGTGTGCATGTGCAGGATGCTCGAGATGGCATGGTCGAGACCCTTTGTTCCCAATTGGTGAGCATGGAGGCCCAGCTGGGTGAGGCACGGGAGGCTATGGCGATTCTAGTAAGTATGAATGATTTACCTTTGCTCTTCTTTACCTTTGCATGTTCTGACTTACCTTTTTTTGTATGCAGCGTGCCGAGCGGGCGGCCGTGGAGCTCACCGACCTCACGGGTGCCTGTGTCACATCCCGAGAATTACGTAGTGGAAATGTTCAGGAATAATTAGCAAGTTGATATTCCGAGACGTGAGTAGTCGGACAATAAGCCTCTAGCTAGCAAGCACTAACTGTGTAAACAACACAACATAATTGAGCCCAAATAATGTTCATAACTAAACTTATATTCAAACCTCAAACACTTGTCTCATTTCAAGATAGAACTAATACAACTTTTTCATTGTTGGATGAAAGGAAAAGTACATATATCCTCACTACCTACTACACAGTTCTAACACTCATAGCAAACTGGTACTATCTCTATGGTTGGAACACGCTCATCACTCTGATGTATGCTCATCATAGCCCTGGCCTTCTCCTTCTTCTTCTTCATTGTCTCCTATGAGGTTGAAAGTAGGGAATGAGCAAACTAGCCCAATAGGATTTATATCTCAATGTGCGGGCAATGATATAAGTGATTAACATTTTAAGAACTAGGCAAGCACGATTATCAAGATATGCATGAAATGATAAAACTTATTAAACATGATGCATGAGCAAGATAGATAAGCAGTAATGATAGAGCAAGAACAGGAATAAGATAACAAGATTGAACTAGCAATAGATCACTTGGCACAAGCACGAATGATATCACTTGATGTCAATAGTTTTCCAAGAACGTAGGTTATCAATAATTGCAAGAATTGCAAGATGGCCATATCACGCAAGCAAGCAAGCACAAGCACGATCATGTAATACTAATCAAGCACGTAGACACTAATGTACACCAAGGAAAGATCCACCTTGAAATGCACACTTGGACACGTGTATGTGGTTATTGTATCTAGCATTCAACACGCAAGTACTCCCAGTGTAGATGCAATGCCAGTAATCATTATACCCCATAGTTAACAGTATATTTATGAATCTCCATCATTGGGGCTAGACTGGAGTCCTTGGACACTCTTCGTGCCCGATTTGCATCTCACTATTTTCAAATGTAGATACCCACAGTCAATCATGGCCAATAAGAGTTTCAAGAGGTACTCACTGGTAATATCATATTCATGATGATGATGATGTTAAGAAATAATAGGTCATGTGAACATGATTTCATGATAATAGCAAACAAAGATAATCTTGACCGCATAATTGCAGGATTTACACTTTAGTTAACTCTTTATATTAATGGTGTAAGACAAGGTAATAATCACACTCACGAGAACAAGATAAGAGAGGAAGTAACATGATGACATGGTATTGAAACATGCCCTTAACTTGACATGATTTACAGTATTTTAAGATGACATTCTTTCACTTTAACAAGCTAGAACAACAAGATGGTCAATCAATAATTTGCTAGAATCAGATCAGGTCATTAAAGAGTAAATGGAATAAACTTTCATGTTGTTATGGCTTTTTCATGGGTTATCAGGTTTTAAGCCACTGAACAGACTGTACATACATAACATAACCATGACATGTAAACCTCATGCTTAGACAGAGCAGAACAACTCTCGGGTAGGTTCTTTAAATCACGATGGACACAATGGTCTTTTATTTAAAAGTTTAAAACAGTTAAAACACAGGTTCAGACAGTCTTCTAAATTGCGACGGGTCTAATGGTCACGTTTAGAGACAGTTGATACGGCTAATCGATTCAGGACAGAAACACGAGAGTTGGGCTTGTCGCCTTTTCCAATAGGAATCGGTGTGGGAACGATTACCGCCAGAATCTATGTCGGAACGGTTACATAGGAGTCGATGTCAGAACGATTCATGAAGGAGTCAATGTCGGAACGATTATGAAGGAGTCAATGTCAAAACGATTCATGAAGGAGTCAATTTCGGAACAATTTATGAAGGAGTCGATGTCAAAATGATTCATGAAGGAGTCGATGCTACAATGGGAGTCGATGTTGTAAGACTTCCACAGGAGTCGATGTTGTTACGACTACCGCAGGAGTCGATGTGTAACGACTTCCACAGGAGTCGATGTTGTAATGGCTGCCACAGGAGTTGATGTGTAACGACTTCCACAGGAGTCGATGTGAGAGCAAATCGTTGTGGAAGCAAGTCGTTGTAAGAGCAAGTCGATGTAAGAGCAAGTCATTGTGGGAACAAGTCAATGTAAGAGCAAGTCGTTGTGGGAATAAGTCGTTGTAAGAGCAAGTCGTTGTGGGAACATGTCGATGTAGGATTGATTTTGATCTGAATCGATGTGAGATCGATCACGTCCCGAATCGATGTAGGATTGGTTATGACCCGAATCGATGTGGGATCGGTTATGACCCAAATTGATGCGAGATCGATCACGACCTGAATCGATGTGGGATCGGTTATGACCCGAATTGATGTGGGATTGGTTACGACTCGAATCGATGTGGGATCGGTTATCACCCGAATCGATGTGGGATCGGTTATGACCCGAATCGATGTGGGATCGGTTATCAGTTACCACCCGAATCGATGTGAGATCGATCACTACCCGAATCGATGTGGGATCGGTTATGACCCGAATCGATGTGGGATCGGTCATGACCCGAATCGATGTGGGATTGGTTATGACCCGAATCAATGTGGGATCGGTTACGACCCTTCGAAACCCAGAAAAATACTTCAATCATTTATGACAGACTCAGAACTCGAAATACAGGGATCTTTGGACAAAACTCTGAACATGAAAAGTGTCGAGGACAACAAGAGAACCACGGTTTTGGTTTGACTCAATTTGGCCTTGGTTTGTGTGCAACACAAAGAACTCATGAAGCCTTAATCTTGCATGACTCTTGGAAGACACTTATATCTCAACAACAAGGGCTCCTGGGATGAAACTATGAACATGAAACTTGTTGGGTACGAGGAGAAGAAGAGAATTATGGTTTTGGTTTCACAAAATTTGGCCTCGGGATGCATGAGAACAACATGAACATAGGCGTCCTAAACATGCATGACTTCGGGAAACACTTAATACACCATGCACACTCGATAAAAGTTAGGGAAAACAGATGCATATGGAAGTAGACTCGATGATCCGTAACATGGTTTAGGATTCATTCATGTTTGGCTCGAGATAACCTACCTTTGGTCGATGCTAAGTAAGATCTTCCGTAGGGCGATGCAGAACGACCACAGGGAAAAAGGCTCCGATTGGGGACGATCTCTTCCTCCTCCTCTGGTGCTCTAACCGTCCTTCACATGACCCCCACTAATGATAAACTCACCCCCAAGGGTCTTGGGAAGAGTATTTATAGTGTTAAGGTAGTTTTTGGAGTCCTGACGTGTATAGGAAAGAACGGTTGCGTCTTTGGGTTGGCCTTTCCAGGTTTTGATGATTCTCATCCCCAAAAGAGTGTATTGGTCATTAGGAAACTCTCTATTATGGTTAGGCACGAATTTGGGTTGCCATGTAAGGCTACTTGCCTTGAGATTCGCCCTAATTGCCTCATCCTATTTTCTGCTCAGTTAGGGTTACAAATTTTCTGGTGTATTTTCTTGCTTGGTTTTATTCTTGGGCCAGAAATTGTCCATTGACACAAATTAGATAATGGGTTATTGATACATGTTGTTTGAAGTCCCCCATAATTTTTATTTGATTTATGGTCACGTTATGTGCTCATGATATTAGTTTTCATTATTTTGATAGTATGGAAATTACTAATTTCCATTTATTTTTAATTTTTAATTTACTAAATTTTTCGGGGTGCTACAGTCTAGACTAGCACGAGCGTGCCTAATCCCCAAGTAGTTTCCCTCCAGAAGTAGTTGGCATTGTCCGTGGCATGTGCGGAAGTTGCAGAGTGCGACCTTGCTACATGGGTACGTTCTAGCAATGATATACATATGAAATTGAATTCCTTGTAACTTACATATGTTACTCTTTTTATGCCTACGGAGCTCTAGGACGCCATTACCCAGGTGATCCTTGTAGGGACGGAGGTGGCGGACCTGACCGAGTAGCTGTCCATGCTGGGGACCTAGGCCTCCCAGGGCGACTGCGACCTCCCTCGTAAGGCAGCGAGCTACGAGTGCTTCTCACTGTGGAACAGAGGGAGAGCGAGCATGGCCATACGAAGTGGGAGTGCGAGCATAGAAGGTGGGAGTAGGAGAGGGAGCTGTTGTGTCCCTGATTTTGATGATGTCATAAGTTAAGTAAAAAGCCATAGATATTTGACACATGACATTTGTTTCACAGGAACAACAAAATTCGATATCATCTATAAGGTCAACACTATTCGTGGATTAGGTCAACACTAGTGGTGATTCTGGCTTGTGCTGAGAAGAAATAATCAGATAAGGTTGACACTCCCTTGAACATAGGTCGACACTAGTGGTTCTTTTGGTTTGCTCTGAGAAGAAGTGATCAGATCAGGTCGACACTACTCTGAGTACAAGTCAACACAAGTGGTTCTCCGATTCTGCACTGGAAAGAAGCAAGTTGATAAGGTCGACACCAAGCATGGTAAGGTCGACACTATTCTTCAGGCCTCAAAGTGTTCTGTGCAAAGAAGTGAGGATGAGATAGACACTCCTTCTAAGTAAGGTCGACTCTATCCAACTATCAGGTTGATTCAGAAGAAAGAGTAGGTTAACACTATAAATTGGTCAGGCTAACACTGTCGCTTAGTGTTCTGGGACTTATGTTGTGTTTAAAGCTTATGTGTGTTGACACTACATCCTAGAAGTGTCAACACTACTACACTTGGAATCTTTTAACAGTCCAGCCGTCAATGCATATGTAATGGGCACATGATCCTAGGCCCAGTGATTGGGAGCTCGAGTACACGTCATCATTTCTGGAAGATACCATCTCTTGGTGGCAAAAAGATTCTCCCCAACTATTGGGAATCAGTTGAGGGGCCCACCGCAGCAGAGATCGCACGTAAACCAGATCAAAAGTGAAAAAGTGTCCCAGTTCGTTAGAGGAATTGTGCACAACTTGAAAAAAGAATTGGAGAGCGCAAAAAGTAGAAGAAGACGGAGCTCTGCATTTAGCAAGAACAGGCGACCTCAACCTAGAGCTCAGATACGAAGGATGTGTTTTAGATCAATCCAATTTGCTACCTCGAAGAATTGCTGCTGAACTTTCAGAATAGAGGATCGGAACATTTCTTCGAATCTGATGTGTGTGATCCTTGCTCTGAAATTAGAAGAGGAATTCGTCCGAGGAGGAGTCAGAATTGGAGCTAAAGAATTTCTCAATTTAGATTGGGCTTAATTTGATTACTTTTTCAATTTCTTTTTCAATTTCTTCTAAATACTACAAAGTCATGTTGTCTGCTTCTTTGTGAAGTAGATTGAGTTGATCCTTCACAGGTTGTGATTGGATCATAGGATTTGAAGCTGTGAATCAGCAGATTGCTCAAGTTGTGAGTTAACGGATGTAAAGAAGCTGTGAATTAGCAGTTGTTTGAGAGTCTCACACAGTGGTTCTTGTAGTGGTACCTCACTAGTTTGGTGAGGGGTGAATGTAGTTCTCCTCATTGGAGCCGAACCACCTTAAAATTCTTCTTTCATGTGTGTGGTTTGTGTTCTCTCTGCATAGTGAGCTGTTCGTCTAATCACCATCCAAATCTCATTGTCGTTAATTTTAAATTGGCATATAATTCTGAAGATTCTCTATCCACCCCCCCCTCTAGATAATCATTCTACACTTAACACGTGGTATCAGAGCCTGGTTCTCCAATCTATTTGGTTTCACGACAAGGAGAGATTTGTATAATGGAATCTAAGGGTTATATTGCTGAGGGTCACTCTGTGAACAGACCACCTTACTTCGATGGCACAAATTACGCATACTGGAAAACTCGTATGTCCGGTTTTCTTGTGAGATCAAGATCATCAGATATGGAAGGTGTTGAGCAATGGACTATCCGAGGATGAAGAGAAGTGGACTCCGGAAGAGATCAAGTAATCAAATGCTAATTGGAGTGCAATGAATATAATGCAGTGTTCACTGCATCCAACTGAGTTTTTCAGAGTGTCATCATGCTCAAGTGCAAAGGAAATCTGGAATCGCCTCATGGTAATTTATGAAGGCACATATAAGGTAAAGGAAACTAAAGCTAATATGCTAGTTTCAGAATATGAGGCTTTTAAGATGAAGCATGATGAAACCATCTCTGAAATGTATGGTAGGCTAACTTTGTTAACAAATGGACTTAAGAACCTAGGTAGTCTATACTGAAAAGGAGCTGGTTAGAAAGATTCATAGATCCTTGACACCCATTTGGCACACTAAAGCTACAGTTATTGAAGAGTCTAGAAATTTATCCACAACCACTGTAGATGAATTGATAGGTTCTTTAATGACCTACGAGCTGGGATTGAAAAGAAATGAAGAAGATGTGAAGAAGAAGAAGCCTCTTGCACTCAAAGCAAGTCCTAGCACTATAGAGGCCAATGAAGAAAGTGAATCATCTACTTCTGAAGATGATTCAGGTGAGTTTGCTTTGATAACTAGAAAGTTCAGGAAATTATTAAGAAAAGAAGGTAAGGGTTTTCTGAAAAAGAAATCACAAACAAATAATTTTTCAAAACCCAAATTGAATGCAAATAAGAAGTCTGATAGAATTGTTTATTATAATTGGAGAAAACCAGAACATGTCAAGTCCGAATGTCCTGAGATTCTGAAGAAAACTCAACCAAGGTGGAACAGAAACAAACAGAAGGCCATGATGGGAATCTGGAGCGAGGAAGAAGAAGATGAAGAAGAAAAAAGTTCAGATGCTGAAGACACGAAATCAAAGCTATGTTTGATGGCCAGAGACAAAGAAGGAGAAGAAGAAGAAGTGAGTTCTCCTTTCAAAGATTTTACTTTGAATGACTGGGAGCATGTTTATTTTGAACTATTGGACCAATATGATTAACTCAAAAAGGAAAATAAACTGCTCAAGAGAAAGATAAATCATCTTGCTCAAAACACTTTAACAAAAGAGAAAGAAAAAGAATTCACTCAAGAAGTTAATGCTCTAAAAGAGGTTGTAAATGAACTGAAGATTCAGAATACTGAAAGCATTAATGAAATAGCTCTTAGAGTTGAGAAAAATGTTACCTTAAACAGTGTCAATATTGAATTGAAAAAGAACTTGAAGTTTTGCAAAGAGAAATAACCAAAAGAAAGGAAGCTTTGGAAAGGTTTGTTAGTGGTAAAAACAATCTTGATGCTTTACTAGGAACAAAAGTAAACAT